>JADNRY010000012.1:0-705046 GCA_015501585.1 Rhodocollybia butyracea | reverse complement strand
ACACATTAGACTCCAACAAAAAGAGGGAGAGTGGTAGGGCAAAACCATGTCCCTGAATAGGCGTAACCGCACCATGGCCTTTGAGGCTCTTGCTGGATCATGGACAGCAAGTTGTGTAGTCCTCGTCTACACAAATTGCCAAATCCCGGCATGTACTCAAAAAAAAAAACAAGAATCACAAATTTTTCTTAAGGGTTAGTCCTGCAACTTTTTCAGGGTGAAAAATTCAGACGTCAAAATATTTCGGATGAGCGGAGCGCTCGGGACGGAACACATGATACTACAGTAACAGATGACAATATTGTGACTAACATCGTTACTCGTCGTTATATCTCTTATTTCTTGCAATCTGGTACTTATTTAAGTTGTTTTTATGATTTTTTGGCATGTTTTGAACTCTAAGCTGTGTACAAATGGAATCAGGAATGCCATGGCCCAGTTTTCACTGCTATCTGTACTCCTCAGGGCATAGAACTGTGTAGTCAGGTCTGTGTGCACAAGAAGAAAGATACGAGGTCATACTAAGGATAAAATGTAGCCAAAGAATACACATGATATAGAAGAGTATTTTCTTTCATTTTCTCCTGTTCTGTGCTCTTTATTATACCTTTGCACCTCCCTAATTCATAGTAATTGCATGATCCTACACGACGTGACAAAAGGTGACAACAAGGTCATTCTATTGCGCCATCATACGACCGTAGCGCCTTGTAGCGCCGGCCAAAGATATTTTGATGCCCGAAATTTTCGCCCTGAAAAAGTTGCAGGACTAAGCCTAAGAGTTTTCCTGAAACCAATGATTGTATATTTCCGTAGATCAGAGCGACTTGTAGCGAAACAGGATAACACAAGATTTAGTAGTACAGTTCCCATTTTGGTCACACTTGAGAGCTTCAACACTAAGATTAGCCATTGAAGTTGCAACTTCCTTCATTTGGAGTTAACTGGAATGCTCCTCCCCCCGAGAAAGTACCTTGACCGCCCTGTTAAAATAAACGAGCAAATTCAATGACCGGGTCAGGGCTCTCGATTGAATAATAACCCACCAAGTCGCAATTTTCGGAAATCAGGTCCAGTACAATGACGCAGCCGTTTCCCGTACCTGGTATTGCACCAGTGCCAAACTCGTTCCAGATGGTAAAGTCACCTATTACACGCCAATGAATGAAAGGTAAATGATATGTAGCGGAGAGGAGGAGGGAAGTAAGCGTTTTGCTAAACACCCGAATCACGTACATTTAAATCCTTTTCCAGGAACGTTGAAACAACCTGATAGAGTGTTCTGCTCTGCAATCTACATAAATATGTAAGTATCAATCTTTAGCTTGGCGTCTGGTCGACCTACAGTACTCGTAGAGCTCACAGATTGGCAGAATGGGACGATGAACTGGCTACAGTTCCCAAGCTCGACTCCCGTGTCGAAACAGTTGAACGTCTGGCCAAAGGCGGGTGTGGCAGCCAATACGAGAGATACCGCGGCTACGAAGCCTAACTATAGCGGGAGTCATCAGAATAGTATGGGAGCCAAAAGGATATTACTACCTTGCTGTGGTGGTTGGCTTGAGATAGCATTGCGAGTTTTTTTGCAATTGGAGAGTAGTATCGCTTAGAGACTGGGAGACCCTGGTCAAATCAAGTCTCTTTTATACGCCATAACACTAAGACCCAGCACACTAAGAACCGCTGTAGATCTCCGGATCCTTGAGTCGCCGATAGCCCGTACTGTCATTCAGCGTTCGCTCTGAAAAACACTGTGTATACGTCTCGAGGATGGCAAAAGCTTGTCCATCAAACACTGGCAGCTGCGCGCGTGGAATGAGAGTGGATTCAGGACAGGAGTCGGTCGGAATCTCCGAGTCTCTGTTATAAAGATGGAGCCGTCGCACACGGAATGTCAGTAGTCCAGGACGATCATTGACTTGAACAACCAGACTGAACCAGAAGTTTCTTCCAGGATGAACTTCATCCCTCAACAACAAAGAAATGGTTCACAAATGCCAGCTATACGGAATGGGAATAGAATCAAGGACAAGCATCGGACTATCTGAATTCCCGAGTCTCTGTTATGAAAATGGAACCGTCGCACACGGAATGTCAGTAGTCCAGGACGATCATTGACTTAGACAACCAGACTGAACCAGAAGTTTCTTCCAGGATGAACTTCATCTCTCAAAAACAAAGAAATTGTTCACAAACGCCAGCTATACCGAATAGGAATAGAATCAAGGACAAGCATCGCTATCGGAATTCCCGAGTCTCTGTAATGAAATGGAGCCGTCGCACACGGAATGTCATAGGACAATCGTTGAACTGGACAGCCAACTTGAGTCAGAAGTTTTCTTCCAGGAGAAACCAAGTTCGTAGTTCCCAGAAACAAAGGAGATAGCAGGAGATAGCTCACCTCTTGAAATGCGCTGCCATAATCTCCAAGAATAAGGTCGATTTTGCGCTTCTTCACCGAACCAGACGATAGAATATTGGTACAGCCGGAAGCGCCGATCAGTGGAGTGGATGAATCAAGCCGATGGGCCTAAAAATCAGTCGACGTCGTCAGAACGTAGCGAAATTGGGCGAGAATGAAATTTACCAGAATGCACCTATCGAGCCAATATCGAGTCACCATCACAAGTTTAGTTTATGGGCTTCAGATTTATTCGGATTCACCAGGCTGGTTATAATTTGGCATCATGATGTCGACGTTGTGGGCAGGCCGCTGGAGTTTCCCAGATATTGAGGCCAGAGGCCTGAGGGGTGAGCGCTTGAGCCTGCAGATAAATACTCCCTATTACTATAATGCACTTTCTGCTTAATCGAGAGAGTTTATAGAACTCCTCCTGCTTGTCGCGCTGTTGTGCTCGTTAAAAGCGTGACGTGTACGATTACTTAATTAAGCGCTCAATTTTCCAGCTGTCGATTTATGCGCTGCTCTCGAAAGAAATCACCCCGCATTAATTTGTTCCAATCTACACGTATTCAGACACCTACCTCGATTGGTATTTTTGGAGTACTTGGGGCTTGGTAAGTCTTTATGGACCCTCTCAGCTCACATTTGGCCACATTCGGCTCTCCACTACCTTGTCCACTACTGGATCTGGTCGCGGGATAGAAGGACACGACGACAGCCAAGACCTCTTTCCTCAGAACTCAATACAGTCCTCAACATCCCATTTGCAGCGCGGTCAGCTCTTGCATAGAAATCATAATATCATAATTATTGCGATCCGAGGGGATAGATTTTGGTACAGATTTAATGGGATAACCGTTATATCACATACAGGGCTCACTTGCTGAGCATCATCTAGGGGAGCAAGTGGTTAAAGTGGCCAAGAAGGTGAGAAGTTACCACTTACATTGACAAATTCTGTAGCGAACAGAGAAATGACATCAGTTGAGCGTTTCTGGATAAAGCTGAAGCTCATACCCTGGTAGTTGATTCCTCCATCGCCATCCAAATCGGCTTCCTTGATCATAGCATCGACTTCTTTATCACTTAATTTCTCCCCTGCAAGAAGGCATCCAAGTCAGAGTCAGATATAGTCAACATTGACCGGCACATACCTAAGCTCTCCATAACGGCCTTTAGCTCCGTCGCAGAAATGTAGCCGTTTCCATCTTTATCAAACACTTGGAAGGCCTAGTTCGATAGCATTAAGAAGTGAATGCTGTAGTAAGGATGATTAACTCGACTTGTCTGATCTCTTCTTCGCTGTCTGTGTCCGGAATTTTTTTGGCCATCATCGAAAGAAATTCAGGAAAGTCGATTTCGCCGTTGCCATCTTTATCGACTTCGTTGATCATATCCTGCAACTCGGCATCTGTAGGGTTTTGACCTAAGGATCGCATGACGGTTCCGAGCTCCAGAGTCGTTATTGTGCCATCGCCGTCTGGGATCGATAAGCGAACTTTTCAACAGGCTCCAAAACTCGACACACCCTTGTCGAACAGCGAAAAAGCTTCCTTGAATTCTGAAGAGAGTGACCACGAATCTTAGCTTCCGATGTAGAGGTGTTCAGTAATAATCGTACCGTTTATTTGTTCTTGAAGAGCACAAATCAGTGAACTGCCA
Source organism: Rhodocollybia butyracea (assembly GCA_015501585.1). Classification (NCBI taxonomy): domain Eukaryota; kingdom Fungi; phylum Basidiomycota; class Agaricomycetes; order Agaricales; family Omphalotaceae; genus Rhodocollybia; species Rhodocollybia butyracea. The sequence continues at coordinate 700,980 of JADNRY010000012.1, read as the reverse complement.
TTGGTCGTTAGATAGTAACATTGAGCGAACCTTCAGTCTGTAAAACAGCGAAATTGAGAATTATACAACATCTTGAGAACATCTAGAGCCATACCAACTGGTCACTGGCCATTGTTTCAGAGATTAATCAGGATAACAACTGTAGGGTGTAGGGTTAAAAGGTGAACAGTTCAATTGAACAAATTGATAACTCTTTGATGGTCACTAGCTGGCGTCACGATTTTGGTCGAGTGGAGGGGTATGCACTAGGATTGAGGCCTTGAGGAGCATCCTGGTCGCCAAATGAAAGTTTTAAATAGTAGAGAAGCACAAAGCGGTGACACCGCCTATGTAGGCTCACTGCTTTAAGATCTCAGCTCAACAGGTTTCGCTCGATGCATACATTCAACTACACTGGTTATGACCTGACAGTACTTGACTCATGTAATGGCAGCTTTCCCCGCTGATCCAAACAGCGTCATGAATCTATCACATACTTCCGAAAACGCCTCTGTCCCCTCCTCGATTGCGTCTGGGAATGGCTGAGTCTGCAAAGCATCTACCAGAACCTTCAGATAAGGATCCCTGGCCCACGAGTTGATGTTGATCTGTAAGATTCCTCGTCAACTTGTGTACACTCTGATACTGTCAAATATACCTTGCTGATTCCGTTAGCAATGCATTCACGGAAAAGCTCATCCGGGAGAGTATCTGTGCCATGAAGACATATGTTTAATCCTCGGCCTTGAATGTTTTGCGCAGGTCCTTGATTCTTTGAAGCAGTAATGCGATTAAGGGGGACAAAAAGGTCAAGAAAGGACACGCACATATCCTGCCGAAAATTAGGCGGCTTCAGATACGAGCCATGGAGGTTCCCAATACTTGGTGCTAGAATGACTGCACCAGTCCTGTAAGTAGCGGTATCAGAGACAGGCTGAACACTCTTATCGCTGCTACTACTCCCCCTTTCATAAACATATCAGCATTGGCCGAGTTGGTCAATTTTGCATCTGAAATCATGCGCAAACCGGCCTCGCCACCTTCAAGCCGGCCTAGTTCAACTTCGACGGCGATCCCGTACGAACGAGCGCGGTCGACGTATGGTTTGGCAAGTGAAATGTTTTCTTCATCGGTCTAATTGAAGCAGCGAATCAGTGATTTCTGACAGATAAGTCGTATAGTCTACCTCAGCATGGCTCGCATCGACCATGATACTATCGAAAGCGATCCCTTGTTTCGCTAAACCGAGCGCAAGTTCAAGGTGTTCAGGATCGGTTGCGTGATCTGTAGATGCTATAGGCATGTGCATTTGTAGCTAAACGACGCTGTTTACTTGCCTAGGTGGACCGCGATAGGAACAGATGCTTGGTGTGCTCTAAATCGGCAATGTAAGTCAGAACTCTATTGAAAGTAGATACAAACTTGCGCATTTAAACAGAATTGAAGGAAAGGTCCTTTGCCATAAGCCAAAGTTATCGGGAAAAGCATGATCATAGCTGGGCTTTTCATGCGTTCTGCGGAACGGACCAGAGCGATCACAGATTGCGCGTCATAGCTGGAGAAGGCGGCTTATCAGCACCAGCTCAAGTTAAAGACCAAACATCGTACCAAACCTGGGCCAAAATACCATATCCCCCTTGTTCCGCCTTGTGGAGTATATTGAGGGTGCGGTTTCCTTCTAGCCCTTCAGTAGACATGACGAAGAAGTGAGAAGAGAGAGCCAAACGTGGGAGTATGGTTTGAATTATCAAGCAGCCCATCCGGAGTAAGTCATTTGACAAGACGAAATGGAAAAGGTCAAAGCTCCCTTTTTTGCCACGCTAGAGCATTCGAATTTTTCTCCTGTGTTTTCCATCGATGAATCGAGCAAGGCGTAAAAACTTCACTGTGGCCCCGTGAAGATCCGTCTTATCGTTTAGGTCATGCTAGACCAACATGCAAAGATGTCGAAGTATGATAGTATATTTACCTACACAGTACGCTAAAGAGGACGAATGTTCGGTTTCCGGATTATTGTGTCGATTTCATGTTATCCCAACTTTATTTAGCAAGCATCATCTGAAATAGTATATTTAGCATCACTGAATTGAAGTAGCATAGGATAATGTTACCTTCACGAATTCTGGAGGGTCGAAGGGAAAATAGTCAGAACGAACGACGCGATTCGATGAACTACTTCGCGTACCGTCGTAGTTGATTTGACCATCACCATCAACATCAGCCTCACGAATCATTTCGTCGACTTCACTGTCTGACAACTTTTCGCCTGCACAAGGAAACGGAAATAAGGTACAGAGATGTTTCACTTGGGGAATCAGCATACCAAGGTTAGTCATAACATGTCTCAACTCTGCAGCACTAATGTAACCGTTTCCATCCTTGTCGAACACCTTGAACGCCTCCTTAATCTCCTCTTCGCTGTCGGTGTCGCGCATCTTCCGCGCCATCATCGTCAGAAATTCAGGAAAGTCAATTTCCGAATTTCCATCAGCGTCGACCTCGTTAATCATGTCTTGGAGCTCTGCTTCAGTGGGGTTTTGACCGAGAGATCGCATGACTGTTCCGAGCTCTTTCGTTGTGATCGTGCCATCGCCATCTAAATATAACATGTAACAAGAGCCTGGTTCGCAAAGACATGGAGCAAACCTTTGTCGAACAAGGAGAAGGCTTCCTTGAATTCTGTGGAATGTCAGATCTTTGTTTATTGATAGTAAATTATGAGGTACACACCAGATATTTGCTCTGTAGATGTCAAAGGGATAAGAGATGGGGTTTGTATACAGTAGAACAGGTACCTTCAGACTGGCAGTTTATATCAGTAAGGATTACAGACAGGTCAAAAAAGTGTCACACTCACCAATTGGTCGGCCATGGTGATTGTTGGAGAAGAAGATAGATAAGGTGTCACAGATAAGCGCTCGTCCAGTTATACTGCGATCCACGGCTGCCAAAGTAACCAGCTGCAAGGCTGTCCTCCTTAATAAAGGTAGCTAACCATGCACGATTCGCAACGTATCCTGGGGAGATCTTCTCCTCCCAAAAGTCTAGAATGCTTCCTGTGGACCCCAAGGTTTGTCCAGACTTTGTGAACGAGCTTCCGGATTTCTCATACGATTGGTCTTAGGCCCTCCTTGTTTCGCTCTGGGTGAGAATGTTATACTCATCGTGATATCCAGCGGAAACTGACAGAGATTTCAAAGGTCGAAACTTTCTTTTTCGGTGCGTGTCCCGTGCAACTTGTGTGATTAACCACTACTAAACCGTGGTTAACGATACAGGTCTTCATCTCGTTCTTTTCGCCTTCTGTGTCCTGGTCCTTTTGCGCCATAAGAAAGAGGGATATGTTATATTATTGACGACCGCAGTAGCCATAATTTCGTTCTCCACAACACATTGCGTGCTAGATTTTCGCGACAGTTTGTCTCGTCTTCGTGTAGAAATCCATGAAGCAAGCACAGAATGTTCATTCACAAACCAGATAGAAAAACACAATCAATTCTTTGGGCTAAACGCGAGATCTTTTTCCTATCTCATGAACAAGTAAGCCATTCGGTCCCAACTTATAGTTATTTTCTCAATTTCTGTAGCTTTTTTTGCGGATGCCCTAGTGGTTTACCGCTGTTATTCGCTTTTTGGGAGCTCGCATGCAGAGTATTATCTGGCTTTACCAGCGTTAATGGTTCTGGTTACTACTAGTGGGTCGTACATACTTTCGACCAATTTTTGTCTCAATCAGTTTGCGTGTAGTGGTCGGGGTAGACGGCTTTCCGTGCAAAGAGGCCATGCAACTTCGGCCAGCTTTCTTCGCTATGTCTCTTGTCACTAATCTGACTGTGACTTCTTTGGCTGGTAAGCACGCCCCTCTCTGACAGCTCATACCTTCATCTGATCATGATAACTACAGCTGGGCGTTTGTACTGGCTGAGCCGAAATCAAGAGTGGCATATTTTGTTCATTGAAGAGCCGGAGCTGCTCCGCCGGTATCGCCGGTCTTTTGCCATAATGCAAGTAGACTTACATGACCTAGGAGTTTTATCCTTAATCAAACGTTACCGTAGAATCGAATCAGGCGGCTTATACTCCTTAACCCTTGGTCTTTTCCTTGTTCTTTGCATCGGCCAGGACCCCAGTGAAGGAGCTGCAGTACGGGGTATTGCTTTTTGCTTAGCATCTCGCTTACATATATCTGTAGCTGATCGTGCAGAGTGCACTCGCTCAGATCATGGTATGTAAAAGAGCGATCTCGTTCCGTCTCGTTACACAAACTTGTTGTTGTCGTCAGCTAACGCTTGTATTCCTGATAGGGGATTGTTCCCACCTCAATCATCGTCATCGTCGGCCTTGGAATGGAGTTTTCACGCAAAGGGGATACGGGGAGGATCAAGCCTTCCCCATATAAAAAATTATCCACCTCCCCTTTCAGCAGGCTAAACCGCTCGCATCAAAAGCGAGAGCTAGAAAGTAGCAGTGTGATGAACATCGTCTAGACAGTGATACTCTTTTCGTTGAAATTCAGGACGATACCTACAACTATTGGACTTGGAACTTGTATATATAACTCACCTACATTGGACTCTTTCGGACTTGTAACTATTGGACTATTGGACTAGCACTTGTAGATTCTGCAATTACCTTCATTGACACTACCCTACTGCAGCTGAACTATATAGCAATGATACAATAAACAGCTGGTAATCTATGTATACTCCCTTTCGAATTTTGAAAGAGTCGGTCCTCATAAAAGCAAGCCCTCTTCATGTTCTTGTGCAGAGATTTGTCTACACGAGTTTAGCAGGTCGGTGGCCCCACAAGCTCAAATCTCTCGGGGTAGCAAGTGAAACAAATTACTCACCTTCCACCAGTTAATATAGATGGAAGTTTTCGTAAATGAGTGATACAGAGTCAAAAACAGTACAGTTTGTGGACGCAGCAGGAGAATTGAAAGAATTCGAGGCACTCGTTGCGTATTAACTTAACTTGACAATATGATAACTTAACGCAATCGAACAAAAGCGAAAGCTGCCAGATCTCAGAGGCTGTCGAGAAATTGAAAAGCCTTACTTGAGCGACGATCATCGTTTTTATGCAACTAGCATCGCGTCTATACGTACTGCAAACGCTGTAGGGGGATATGGGGTTCATCCAGATGCGAAACGGCCACTCCAACACATGGAACGAAAGCTGTCGATGCGACGGGGATGTGCAGCACCACTTAAGAGAGAAGATTCCAACGAAGAACGGTAATTGTACATCATGAGTATAGTTATCAGCCACGAACCAAAGAAGAAGCCCGAAAAACTAAGGCGTAAGAACATAAAGATAGAAAACAACGGCAGAGTTGTCAAACGGAAACTGTATAAAAATATAGTCTCATATTTTTATCAGAGGAATACCACCACTTACGAGACACATAAACAAGTGGCGGTGAATACGAAGAAGGAGACCACTAAAGGAGCGTGAAGTAGGTTAGGTTGAGAGGGGTATCCAGCTGGGGAAATATTTAACGGATAATATGCAAAACTGATAGCAGAACAATAAAAAGTGTTCACGAAGAACAGAGAGAAAACAGAAATTGTCGTGTCATGATGTATAGAGGAAACTCGTCTATAGTCGATGTCCAGGAACAGCCCAGAACAACAACGTGAGCGCCGTCACAAAAGCGGCGACCAGGACTGTTACCCATATAGCACGGCCTAGTAAGAGTTTCTTGACGTAAGGCTCTTTGATTCTGAGCGTACGGAACGGTGTCGTCTCGGATTGACCGAAGAAGACTAGAATGGGATCCAGCTCGTACTGGTGAGAAACTAGGAATAGTATGGCGAAAGTGAACGGTATGAAGAGCTACATCTCAAGTCAATGACAAATAACGCAAGGAGACTACAACAACTCACGAAGAAGCGCTTTGACTTTGGATGGACGTCAAGGAAGACTAGCGAAAACGCGGTTGCTAGTCCTATCCAGAGAATGATAAGGCCTAGAATGAGCCTGACGAGGGCCGAAATCGGAGTGAGGTTGCCGAATGCTTTGGCTCGAAGGAAACGAGGAAACGCGTCCTGTTCCATTGCACGGAAACAGTATTCCTTTTGAGCATGGAACATGTCCGGGATTTGAGCCATGATGGCCAGCTCGGACTGTGATTTCGGTTCGACCGAAGAGCTAAGAGGGAAAGAATGAATTCGGAGCGAAGGAGGTAGGTAGATTTCGTGATTCTCCTGCGAGTTGACTGTATTTCCTGCCGGCGAGAGATACCGAAAATATATTCGTTCAGCGGAGGCGATGAGATCCTGACGAGTGATAGCTGATGAACGAGGGATGACCGTAGGAGCTCGAGATGCGCGTTTCAGATTGAACAGAGTGGGGGTACGGCCAGATAGGGAGAATGGGGTTGTTGGACGGTCGTTGTTAGGGGATGTAGAAGCAACATGAGTGTGTTCAGACACGCCAGGAGTAAGGCGAGGTGATGTAGAACGACCAGTTTTTTCGTCGGTTGCAGCGAGATTTCGCATCTCCTGTTCGTTCAATAGTTCACCACTGGCTGTACTGCGCTTGGTGTGCAGGCCATCTGAATTGAGCCCAACAACAGTACCGTATATTGAACCTCGCCGTCGAGCATAATCCCAATATTGTGGCCAGTCTTCCTTGATGGTCCGTCCAGTTTTCCGAACATCTTTAAAGTATGCGCGACACAGATTTTCATGTTGCTGCACATCGAGCCAGAAGTCGAGAATATCCTCTGCGCCTTCTCGTTGTAGAAAAAGACTAGGAAGGAAAAGGTAAACCTTTAACCAAATGGGAAAAAAGGAAACGCTCAACTAGAACATGAAAAGGTCTACTGGTGGCCTTGTTCTCCGTGAAAGAACTTCTGTGAACGACGGTAATCTGTTGCTTCTGTCGTTGGCCCACTCATCCTGTCGCTGCTGGTCGTCCATGGTCAGCTGAGGTCGTCGCTATGTTGGTCGTGGTTCAAGGTTGCAATTGGGATCAACGAGGTAACACGTGCCGGCGCTAAAGTTACTTTCCACCATGTCGTTCACCAAGGCTTTTCCATCGGCCTTGCGTGAAATTCGTATTCTGTGCTCTCAAACAGGCCCAGCTTCAGCTGGAACACGGTACATATGCTCTTATTTCTCCTTGCTTGCTGCTTATTCCTCAATTACCAGGCAGTTTATCCTTAACCGCTACCCAACCATCAAGGATCTCAATCCAGACCTTCCAGTTTTAATTAGAGAGGCAAACGGCACTCCTGCAAGAGTCTTCGCCAGGTTTGGTATGTTATATCCACCCATTTGTAACACCTTGCGTGTTAATACTCGTTTACAGAGCGAGGAGTAGAGAAACATGTCGAGCTAGACAATTTATCTGCTAGCGATGTAGAAACGAAAGTTGCACAATTACTGGGATCATGATAGTCGCAAACGAAAGAAACATTTGATCTCATACCCAAATCTGAGGAGACTATAGTCTTCCTTGAAGTCCTAAAACCGCATAGCGGAATACGCGCACGTGGTGCGCGCGACCTCGTCTGCCCCTGCGCAAGCTATAAACTTACGGGTATTTCAGCTACGATTGCATGAAGCTCCTTACGGTTCGCGACTACGTAGTAAAGTTGTACCGAATCGCTCCAACCCCGTTTTGCAGCCAGACTATGAGGTTGCATATCAATTTCCTTTTATTAGCGCTTGACTCTCCTGAATGTGGAAAGATTCTAGAATGCTGCCTTGATAGCTGTGGGTATAGAGGGGGCATTCGGGTTCGGCATAATAGCGGAGCATTCGAACTTTGTTTCTCACCTGCAAGATGTTGCAGGTTTCTATCCCACCTCGTGCACCAGTTCTCCTGCCAGATGGACTTGACTGCAAAACAACAACAGAATCTATCTCTAAGTAACACCTGCGACTGTTGCGATCGTCATTTGCGAGCTATACACGCTGAAACTGTTTCAATCTGTGCGCGATGCTTGCCCGCAGACACAAATCTCAGGACGTGTTCAGCTTGTACCTTGAGGAGATACTGTGTAAGTTTCCCAAGTGTTCATACCTATTAATCAACTCTTATCGTTCGTGAATGCTTCTTAGAGCGCGGAATGTCAAAGAAATGACTGGCCTAAGCATCGACAGATGTGCCTGAGTTCTCGTCAACAAGGCGAACTGCGCAAGCTTCATGGCCCACACATTGAAGCCCGTCATGAGGCTTTTGAACGCTTCTCAAAGAAATATCGACTGGGAATTTCATTTCCAGCTGCTTGGGGTATGGGAATTGGTACAGATTCAGATGTCTCGCGTACGCTTCAAGTCCAGTTCTCGTCGCCTTTTTTCTACTGATTCGTTGGTTTCATGAAGAAACACACATCCTTCTCATTTACCTCGATGTTGAGGACCATATTGGTAGTAATATTAACCCCAAATTCCGCTATTTACTCCGGGAGGCCCGCATTACGACCGAGTCTGATGTCAGATCCCTATTTCAATCACGCTTCCAAGAGCCTATCCAGTTTGAACTTGCGCAAGTCAATTGTGTTAGAATCTGGCTTGTGGACGATGGCCTACCCTCTGGTCTGGATGTGACTAATTTTGTGGTAGAGTGCGTGGATATGGATGCGATGAGAAGTCAAGTATATCCTACTGCGCAGTGCGACTGGCTCGAACTAATAAGAAGTTACTTCGCTGGAGGGAAGGAGCCGCTTGCAATCGAGGAACTTGTATATTACACAGCAGCGGATGACCAAAGAGTGGCAGGTAACAAACAATGGCTTCAAAAGAATGGGGAAAACATTGTTATGGCAGGAATAGTTGCAATGGATTTGCCAAAGAATCGAAAACATCTTGGTAAGAATCACTTCTCTTAATGGACTGTGCTAACACCATCACTTTGTTAAGCCACTCACTGCTTTGTTATCCACATTAATGTCGAGCAAAAAATGACAGACACGGGAAATTTCAGATTTCGGCGCAGTGTAAAACACGCGAGGATTCAAACACTCGAGAAAGTCAAAGACTTGTTCTATTATGACCTTCCTAACTTTATTGGCCGTGGTCAAATGGTCAGATCGCTACTAGTCGAACCACCGCCCAATTCTATCCGCTGTATCATCGTAGACGATGGAGTACCTTTCCCGAACTCGATACAAGGGATGGCGATGGAAAGCATACACTTTACTGACTACTACTTGAAGTTAGCAAAGAGAAATTTCCCCCCGAGGGAATGGATAACATCATTGAAGAGATTGCTTGACGATAAAGCTTTCAAGTAAGGGACTAAAGGTCAGAATATTACAAGTATACTCAAAGCTCCTTGGCTGATTGACCGTTCTCATAATTGTCTTGGACCATTCCTTGATGTTACCATGACCAGCCTCATCCCAGGATTGGCGGAGAACGGGCGGAATGGATGGAGACATGCGATCGCTGTTATGGACTATAGGGCCCCTATATACTATTCGTCAGTCTTGAACATCATCGTCGCTGTGTAATTTGTCCTATCGAGTCTGGCATTTCCTTGCGCCCGAGTTTTGAGATATCGACAGACAAACCAAGCCAGTGGTATCAAGAACATCTCCGAGTGGCTCGGTGGCTATACGAGAAGTGTCCTCCCAGCGCGACACTCTACAGATGAAGGGGTAAGTAAAATCGAGGACGGATCTTCAAGTTGCAGATCCGGATGCGACGCTATCGAAGATGCCCATCATCTATTCGTGAAATACAACCGCTACAGGATACGGAGGGATGAAGCGGAAAAAGAGAACGTCGAACCGTGGATACGCAAGAAATTAGACGAAAAGGCATCAAGACTGCCCAACGAGGTCTCCTTCCTGAAACCAGCCCATAGTCATTCATTCGCAGAAAACCGGTAAACCTGGCATTGTACGTTACTATACAGCTCTTTTACTTTACTTCTTGGAGGGGAAGGCCTCATAGGTTATCAACAAGATGGTACTCGGTCAGAAGAAGCAAGGGTTTCGATATCATCCAATTATTCTCTGTACTTCTGCGAGCTCGCCCTACCAACGAGAAGCTGTTTTCCCGTCGTATGAATATGAATCACAAGGCAAGGAGTCGATTTCATTACTCGCGCATATACGTACTAAAAACTAGCCGAGTGAAAGGTAAACAAATATAGGATAAAGAACAAAGATTAGAAATAAACTAGCGAGAGAGAGAAAAAGCCACACAGAGAATTCAAAGTGCGAAGAACAACGAAAATACGAAAGCGTAAAAAGTCCATCCATCACCATCCATCAATGACGATCATAATCAGAGAGCCCAGAAAAAAAAGCGCAAAAAGGACGTTCAAACCTAGGAAAAAATAGAGCAAAGCGGTAAGAACTTTATGAGCCGCGTTGAGAAACCTCAAACCCGCAAACTGCGAGACCGTTTCCCAACAATCCGAGCGTAGATTTGAGTGGGGACGAGCTTGCCAGAATGGATAAGACTCGACAATCCAAGGTCACCGGAGAGACCAGTGACGATATTGTTAAATCCAGTACCGAGGTTGAGATCAGTATCGGCTACCCCCGGTATATTCGCGATAGTGTCGCTTCCGGAAGAGGAACCACTTGAGGCAGGAGATGAGAAATCATCGGGGCAAGGCTTGTCTCCGGGAGATGTAGGAGGGGGTGGAGGAGGAGGAGGAGGAGTACCGGAAGAGCCACTTCCATCGCAATCACAATTTTCCGAGTGCTTGGCGGGGACGAGCGCGCCAGGATGAATAAGACTCGACAATCCAAGCCACTGGAGAGTGACAAGATCGTTCAATCCAGGTCCGAGGTCGATATCAGTGTCGGCCAGCCCTGGTATATTCACGATAATATCGCTTCTGGAAGAGGAACCACTAGGGACGGGAGAAGGGGCATTATCGGGACAAGGTTTGTCTCCAGAAGATGTGGGAGGGGGCGTAGGAGGAGGAGGAGTGCCGGATGAACCGTTTCCATAACATCTGATCTCATACCCAAAGCCTTTGTCTGAGGAGACTTTGTTCGACTATAGTCTTCCTTGAGGTCCTAAAACCGCATAGCGGAATGCGCGCACGTGATGCGCGCGACCTCGTCTGCCCCGGCCTAGCCTAGCTAGCTAGTCTTTTGAGAAGAGAATACTCGTTCTCATATAAAGCCCCGGCCGTAGTACCCTCATGTGCGCAAGCTATAAACTTACGGGTATCTCAGCTACGATTGCATGTTGAAGGTCCTTACGGTTTGCGACTACCTAGCTAGGTAAAGTTGTACTAAATCGCTCCAACCGCGTTTTGCAACCCGACTAAGCTTTCATATCAATCAAGGTCGTTGCGGACAAAGTTGATATAAATTTCCTTTTACCAGCGCTTGATTTTCCTGAATGTGGAAAGATTCTAGAATGCTGCCTTGATGGCTGTGGGTATAGAGGGGCATTCGGGTTCGGCATAATAGCGGAGCGTTCGAACTTTGTTTCTCACCTTCAAGACGTTGCAGGTTCCTGTCCCACCTGCACCACCTGCACCACCTACACCAGTTCTTCTGCCAGATGGAGTTAACTGCAAAACAACAACAGAACCTATCTCTAAGGAACACCTGTGACTATTGCGATCGACATTTGCGAGCTGTACACGTTGGAGGGGTTTGTGCACGATGCTTGCCCGCAGACATAAATCTCAGGACGTGCTCAGCTTGTACCATGATGAGATACTGTGTAAGTGTTCCAAATGTTATGTACCTATTAATCAACTCTTATCGGTCGCGACTACTTAGAGCGAGGAATGCCAGGATAATGACTGGCCAAAGCACCGACAGATTTGCTCCAGTTCTCGTCGACAAAACGAAGTGCGCAGGCTTTATGGCCCACATATTGAAGCTCGTCATGAGGCTTTCAAACGCTTTTCAAAGAAATATCGATCGGGGATTTCATTTCCTGCTGCTTGGGGTATGGGTATTGGTACAGATTCAGATGTCTCGCGTACGCTTCAGTCCAGTTCTCGTCACCTTTTTCTACTGATTCATTGGTTTCATGAAGAAACACACATACTTCTCATTTACGTCGACGTTGAAGAACATATTGATAACAATACCAACCCCGAATTCCGCTATTTACTCCGGGAGGCCCGCATTACGACGGAGTCTGATATCATATCCTTATTTCAATCATGCTTCACACGACCTATCCAGTTTGAACTTGCGCAAGTCAATTGTGTTAGAATCTGGCTTGTAGACGACGGCTTACCCTCTCTGCCGGATGTGGCTCATTTTGTAGTGGAATGCCTGGAGATGGAGGTGATAAGGAGTCGAGTCTATTCTACTGCGCAGTGTGACTGGCTCGAACTAATACGACGTTACTTCGCTGACGGAAAGGTGCTTTCAATTGAGAACCTTGTGTATTGCACAGCAGCAGATGACCAAAGAGTGGCAGGTAACAAACAATGGCTTCAAAAGAATGGGGAAAACATCGTTATGGCAGGAATAGTTGCAATGGATTTGCCAAAGAATCGAAAACATCTTGGTAAGAGTCACTTCTCTCAATGGAATGTGCTAACACTATCACTTTGGTCAAGCCACTCACTGCTTCGTTATCCACATTAATGTCGAGCAAAAAATGACAAACACGGGAAATTTCAAATTTCGGCGCAGTGTAAAACACGCTAGGATTCAAACACTCGAGGAAGTCAAAGACTTGTTCTATTATGACCTTCCTAACTTTATTGGCCGTGGTCAAATGGTCAGATCGCTACTAGTCGAACCACCGCCCAATTCTATCCGCTGCATCATCGTAGACGATGGAGTACCTTTCCCGAACTCGATACAAGGGATGGCGATGGAAAGCATACACTTTACTGACTACTACTTGAAGTTAGCAAAGAGAAATTTCCCCCCTCGTGAATGGATAACATCATTGAAGAGATTGCTTGACGATAAAGCTTTCAAGTAAGAGACCAGTAAGAGGCTAAAGGTCAGAATATTACAAGTATACTCAAAGCTCCTTGGCTGATTGACCCGTTCTCATAATTGTCTTGGACCATTCCTTGATGTTACCATGACCAGCCTCATCCCTGGATTGGCGGAGAACAGGCGCAATGGATGGAGATATGTGATCACTGTAATGGACTATAGGGCCCCTCTACATACTATTTGTCAGTCTTGAACATCATCGTCGCTGTGTAATTTGTCCTATCGAGTCTGACTTTACGTTTCCTGGCGCCCGATTTTTGAGATATCGACAGACAAACCAAGCCAGTGGTATCGAGAACATCTCTGAGTGGCTCGGTTGCTATACGAGAAGTGTCCTCCCAGCGCGATACTCTACAAAGGGGTAAGTAAAATCGAGGACGGATCTTCGAGTTGCAGATTCGGATGCGACGCCATCGAAGATCCCCATCATCTATTCGTGAAATACAACCGCTACAGGATACGGAGGGATGAAGCGGAAAAAGAGAACGTCGAACCGTGGATACGGAAGAAATTAGACGAAAAAGGCATCGAGAAGACTGCCCAACGAGGTCTCCTTCCTGAAACCAGCTCATAGTCACTCATTCGCAGAAAACCGGTAAACCTGGCATGTACAGCTTCTTTACTTTACCTCTTGGAGGGGAAGGCCTCATAGAATATCAACAAGTTGATACTCGGTCAAAAGATGTGCGGGTTTCGATATCATCCAATTATTCTCTGTACTTCTACGAGCTCGCCCTACCAACGAGAAGCTGTTTTCTCGTCATATGACTATGAGTTACAAGGCAAAGAGTCGATTTCATTACTCGCGCATATATGTACTAGAAACTAGCCGACTAGAAGGTAAACGAATATAGTAGGATAAAGAACAAAGATTAGAAATAAACTAGCGAGAGAAAAAAAGCCACACAGAGAATTCAAAGTGCGAAGAACAACGGAAATACGAAAGCGTAAAGAGTCCATCGATCACCATCCATCAGTGACGATCATAATCAGAGAGCCCAGAAAAAAAAGTTAAAACCTAGGAAGAAATAGGAAAAAGAAGGAACAAGGCGGTAAGAACTTCATGAACCGTGTTGAAAAACCTCAAACACGCAAACTACGAGACCGTTTTCCAACAATCCGAGCGTAGATTTCGGTAAAACGTTTAGCGTTGACGAGCTTGCCAGGATGAACAAGACTCGACAACCCAACGTCACTGGAGAGACCATTGACGAGATTGTTCGATCCAGTACCGAGGTTGAGATCGGTATCGGCCAGCCCCGGTATATTCGCGATAATGTCGCTCCCGGAGGAGGAACCACTAGAGGCGTGAGAAGAGGAATCATCGGGGCAAGGCTTGTCTCCAGGAGATGTAGGAGTGGGTGTAGGAGGAAGAGGAGGAGTACCGGAAGAGCCACTTCCATCGCAATTGCAAATTTCTGAGCGTTTGACGGGGACGAGCTTGCCAGAATAAATAAGACTCGACAGTCCAAGATCATCGGAGAGACTGGTGACGAGACTGTTCATTCCACTTCCGAGGTCGAGATCAGTGTCGGCCAACCCTGGTATGTTCGCGATAATGTCGCTTCCAGAGGAGCCACTAGAAATGGGAGAAGAGGGATCATCGGGGCAAGGCTTGTCTCCGGGAGATGTGGGAGGAGATGTAGGAGGAGGAGTACCGGAAGAGCCACTTCCATCGCAATCACAACTTTCTGAGCGCTTGGTGGGGACGAGCTTGCCAGGATAAATAAGACTCGACAATCCAAGGTCACCGGAGAGACCAGTGACGACATTGTTCAATCCAGGTCCGAGGTTGAGATCAGTGTCGACCAACCCCGGTATATTCACGATAATGTCGCTTCCGGATCCAGACGGTGCGCTACTGGGTTTGGACCAAGCAGGGCAGGAAGCAGAAGACGACCCAGAAGATGGAAGAGGAGAAGAGGGAGGTCCTGAACCAGTACCAGAGCCGGACCAACCAGCTCCGGTCGAAGAACCAGGTGAACCCGAACCAGAGCCAGAGCCAGCTACGGACGATGGAGAAGACGACGGGGCTGATCCAGGCCAGCCAACCACAGATGTAGGAGACGAAGGACCGGTTCCGACAGAGTGACTAGGATCGGATGGACCGGAGCCGGAGCCAGCTCCATGCGTAGGAGCCGGAGAAACAGGTGTCCAAGGCTCACCGGTTCCAACAGAGTGACTAGGATCAGAAGAACCAGAGCCAGAGCCTGGTCCACCAGCTCCATGCGTAGGAGCCGGGGAAACAGGTGTCCAAGGCTCACCGGTTCCTACAGAGTGACTAGGATCGGACGAGCCAGAGCCAGAGCCTGGTCCACCAGCTCCATGCGTAGGAGCCGGGGAAACAGGTGTCCAAGGCTCACCGGTTCCAACAGAGTGACTAGGATCAGAAGAACCAGAGCCAGAGCCTGGTCCACCAGCTCCATGCGTAGGAGCCGGGGAAACAGGTGTCCAAGGCTCACCGGTTCCTACAGAGTGACTAGGATCGGACGAGCCAGAGCCAGAGCCTGGCCCACCAGTTCCGTGCGTAGGAGCTGGCGAAACAGGTGGCCAAGGCCGACCAGACGTTGGTGAAGGAGCTAGACGAAATCGCTTGGGTCAGCTATTCAAAGTAACAAGGGGAAAAAAGGGAGACAAACCAGATGAACTGCCGTTTCCGTCTTGACAGCCGCAGTTTTCTTCGTCGCCGGAACGTTTGACGTTGGCGAGTTGACGAAGGTCAAAGGCGTTTTGGCGAACGGCGAGGTCGGTTGAGACGCGTCCAGAATGGGCACCACGTTGAGCGAGAATTTCCCTGCTAAAACGAGGAAGAGCGTTGACAGACGGACAGATGATTGGGAGAGAGAGAAGGAACGTGGGGACAAGGGATATGAACCTCATCGCGGAAGAGTAAAGTGAGCGAAAGTGATAAAGACGGTGGGGGTTTGAGTCTAAGAGGTTTTCATACTAAGCGAAGCTTTTTATACTCGAAATACACCGATCGCGATGACGCAACGGTGTGCTTCTTGATTTTTTTCTTTTTCGCAGTAGATTGCTCCGCCGATTCTGAAGTGCCGTTGGGCTACTAGCTTGCTCCATGTGGCAGCTCTAGATCTAAGCTCTTGACCTTTCAATCGCTGTAAAATAATATCGCGATTGACAGCCGCTGATTTATCACGACGCATCTACAGCTAGGAAAGAACTTGGCCAAACATGTACAAACGGTCAAAGCTGCTGATATCGGCTCACGTGGTGTAACCATTTCGGGTAAGTAATCTCTTAGACTTTAAACATGTTCGGCGTTGACCCTACGCTAATTACTGATGTAAGGAGAATTTTGACAAGATAGAATACTTAATTGTTCAACACTTCACGCCTGGTGTATTACTTTCAACCTAAACCAATATCAGAGTAAATCTACCAAAACTTTTCATTTGTTGAGCACGCATGGAAACACAAGAGGTATGTGTATCCCAGTGTCAAGTCTATACAGTAGTTTACTCTTTCGGAACTTTGCCCTGCGATAGCGTGGATGAATGAGTCACAAAAAACCAGCAGACAAAGACACAGCACAGACTTTCTGCCAGATTGGCTTTCCCTCAGATCCAGCTCCATGCTTATCAGAGGCCCATACAGCACCGTGTTGTCCATCCGATGACATTTTAACCACACAATAACCTTGTTCCCCACACATTGTCGTCTTCAGCTCGAAATGGACTAAAAATTCGATGAAACCATTCTCATACTCATGAGGACTCTTGGTATAGGTGGGGACCATTGTGACGCGGCCTTTGATGGATAAATGGGGGACGGCCTCCTGCAGCAGCTCTTGTGTTGCAGCGTGGATCGCCTCTACTGTCTTCTCATCTGTGACAGGTTTTAGCCCTATGTCGCTGGGATCATGATACTCGTAGTCAACAGTGGGATGAATTGTTACTGATGGCTAGAGAAATAGGGATAGGCATTCAAGACGACGGAAAAAATTCGTTATGATCTACTCACTCTTAGTATTCTTTTGGAAAGGGCAGGTGGGGCTGCAAATACAGCAGAAACAACGATAGCGATAAGGCAAAGTGAGAGTGGGAAGTGCATTGTAGAGTGTCTGGGAACGGGGAAGGCAAAAGATATGACAATGGGAAGCTTCTTTTTGACCAGCAAAGGATGGGATGAGTGAACACAAGTAACTGACCGGCAGTTTGTGGAGGGAAGAATCAAGAACGGTGGGTATATTTATACATAACTGTGCTCAGGTATTTGAAATAATAAATCTAGAAAGAACGAGCCAGGTTTAAGGAGTAGCCAGGGCCCAACAGGGCCTAACTTTATATATATGCGCGCCACTGGATACTATTCGGATTCCGACTATAGGCGTTTCAAGGTGTTTCACTAGTGCATTATGCATCCCGGAAAAAACGGAACAACCTCAGGAAGGTTGAAGGAAGGATCAACTGGTATTAGTAGGGTTCCATGCTGTTCTATGATGCAATCCCACACGTTATGATATTGCGTCTAGAATATTGCTCGCCAGCTGCAGGCTACAGGGATGCTGCTTCTATTTAGGCCTCAACGCATGTAGCCTGAAATTAAAATAAGGGCAAGAATGATAAGAACTATGATCTACCGACTCGAATCACTGCCAATCAGTCGTGAGTTGATAAGTATCACTTCTTCTGCCAAGGGTGATATCACATAGATCTTTGAGCCAGAACAGTGCTGGCGACAATAGTAAATACGGTGCAAAGGCAATGTCATGTCCAAGGCCGATGCTTGTCACCATGCTGGCATTTGCTCGTGAGTTTCAAGGCGAGAATTGAGTACCCTAGTTAAAAATTATCGACGATTGTTCTCAATTTCACTTGTCGGTCCACGTCCAATGCGATAAATGGGGGCCAAGCTGGGCCAAGGCAAAGACTCCAGGAGGCTCTCCCATCAATCAACCAATAGATGACCTAGATGAAGAGGCAAGGATGCTCCAGAACAATTTTCTTCACTCTCGAGAATTCTGTCGCGCGAGACTAGAGATGGAGGCATTACTGCAGAGGTTCTGATGCAGGAAGTAGGTGTGATTCACGAGAGGATAATCAATTTGCCATCCGGAAGTGGAGATTAATGCGTCTCAAATTGAATTTTTTTCTAGAGACCAATTTCGGCTGAATCGGCGCTAAAGCACTAATTCATAAGAAGACTGGAACAGAACATGGACATCCTATAGGTAAAAACGTCGATGATCAGTTGTTCAATGTCTGAGCGACTGGGGCAAGATTGGGGCCGGTGACTGAAAGTTAGGTTCGTTCATCGGTCTCGAACAACAGAGTCTTATCCACTTTTCAGGTTCTACTCAATTGAATACGAAGTGAGTACACCTCGTCATCACACCAATCAATGGGTGTAAGCCTGGTAAGATAGGCCCCACATGCCAGGCCCCCATCCCTTGATTTGTGTCTTTCCCTACATTGCGAATATTTCTACCAATAATTCCAGATATTTTTAATAAGGAAGGAGTCCAGAAGGTCTATAGAACCTTCATGTAAGCCATATGAAACCGGGGCGATAACTGTATACGATATCTTTCTGCAAATAATCCCATCAGCTGCCAAGACTTGGAATATCACAGCGCCCGTTGTCCCGCCTTCTACGACAACTTCAACAGCAGCTGTTCTACAATGGTGCTATCCCGCCATTTCTTACCAGCTTTCATTGCGCTTAGTTTTAGCGCATATTTGAGCAGCAAAATAATTCAATTATTGCAAGCTACGCCAAAAATTAAGTGTAACGTCGTTGCATCGTTGCTAGCTGAGCCTTACGCTTGTGGCGCTTACCAGCTTCCAAACCTTTCTTTGACATCGATCAATCGATAAAAGCAGGTGACACGCTCACTCAACAATCAATCACCAACGCAAAAGCTGCCAAATAGTGAGTGAGCTTGCTCTTCGAAGGTTCATCTTTTTTTCTTGCCGAGTATTCATTGGAAGCCCCTCAGCCTCATGCGCTGATGGATCTTCGAGTACCCATGCACTGGGAATTTGTGTTCATTCAGTTGCCTCTGAGGTTGAGGCTTGCCTTTGGGGGCTTGCTCGACGCGTTTATTCCGTCTCTTTTGACTGCGCTTGGAGTGCCGTACTAACCTCACTTGCGTATCCACGCCCTGGAAATGCGAGAAGCAGGCTGCGCTCTCTTGACGCGTCTTTATCTTTCAACATGTTTGGTTTTTACTTCAGCACATTTCCTCTCACTCTGTCGGAGATTCCTGACTTACAAGTTATGTCCTAGACGTTGCCAAGTCCCTCGGCGTATCTGCATATGTCGTTCACTAAGATTTTAACTTTTGCTGAAGTGCTAACCTATGCCATCTCAACTGAGGAGCTGTACAACCGCCTAGATGAAGCATCAGTATCTCTGTTACGCGCCAACTCACCTGCTCTCACCTCTCCTCTATTATCTCCTCCTTCCTCTCTGCTGGCTTTGCCTTTTTCATCCCTCTCAGCCCCAGAACTCGACTTGGCGCCTCCAACCCAGCCTAATTTACAGAAGCGGAAACTCGGTCGTGGAAAATAACGCGGTAAGACGAGTAGGAAGAGATAAAGATAGGAAGCAGTCCAATGCTATTCCAACTCGCAAAAAAAAAAACAGCCAAACATTTTGTACCGAACAAAGTTGCTTTCGAGATTTAGTTTTCAATGGAGGACAATGCTCCGGTCGCTTCAACGTTGCATATTGGCCTCTTGGATAATAGTGAAGGAGAAGGTCGAACTTGGTTGCTCAAGGAGCCGAATTCGAGAGGCTTCGAAGTTGTCAAGGCAGTGCCGCAGTGAGTACTAGCTCTATTTGTTCCTACACCATACCTTCGATAAGTACCACAGTACCTCTTATGCTCATCCACGAGATGCAGACCGGCGGCAGTCTTCACTGGCAAAGGAATAGACAGCCAACATGGAAAATTCAGTAACCTCAACGTTGGCGTTGCATATGGTGGAGGCTGCATTGTAGGTGCCTAGCTCCTCTCAAACTTTGAACCGTTAATTTCCTATCAGCAACCTGGAAATATTGTAAACGATGAAGCTAATCCAGCAACCCATGACATGCTGATCAACTCAGTTCCCTTCCAACGCTTATCCAGCTACACAACCGGTATGTAGTATCTCACTCACTTCGTTCTTCTCCAACCTGCCTTCGATAGGTATCTTCAAACCCAATTCAAACCTGGGTGTCACGACTGTATCAGTACTGCAGTATGCAGTTCAAGTGTAGGGTGGGGGAAAATGGGTTTGAACTTATTCTCTATACTAGATGAGCTTGAGCTTCATACGTAGTATATGTAGTCTATGAAATATGATTTCACTTGTACGGTTTTTCGGTGTGAGATAGCGCTTAAGAGTGAACAAGTAGTCTCCGGCCCGCCCCTCAAATCCTCAGCACTTGTAATGTCGAGCACAATGGATTTAAGAGGTTGTACTTTAATATGTTAGCGTAAATACATTGTATTCAAGGTAACGAGCCCTCATATGTATTCTATAGCCCATCGCTTGATATGTTAATGAGGTATGTTTGTTCGAACGTTAAACATACCTGTAATCGAGATTTGAGCTCTCCTCGCTACACTTTTTTACCTCTTGAATTCAGACCCACATAAAACTGCATAACATTGCAGTGCAAACTAGAGGGAGTCCTCGAGTGTATTTAGATATACTATTAATCAAGAAGTCTACTTGAAAATGCACCCGAAAGACCAATTTTTTTCAAATGCCGAGACCAATCCTCACATGCATAGGCTACAAGAGACTACATAGGCCGGAATTTGCAGTCTAATTAGGTGTGCCTTCCTTTCGATGGCATGCATGCTTATGAACCTCTGTCTAAGCAATGGTTTATAAGCCCTTTCGAATTTACCATTATTTAGAGTGTGGAGTCGCCCCAACCAAGGAATTAAATACACTGACTACAGATTGAGGTGCAGTAGACATGCAAAAACCTGTTAAAGTCAATGCGCCATCTTTATACAGCTCTGATGCCTCGGGAATCCCAAGGGCGGATGAAAGGGCGCGTCCCGGCGGGTGAACAGATGCATGCCGACACAACGGCAATTCTTTTATTAAGCGTGGATTGTATATTTTCCGTTTGGCTAACTGCAATGATATATATTCCAAGCACTGAGCTAGGCAGCAACAAACTTGGCAATAAATCTGCTGTGTGCAAGCCCTTAAGATGCGCAAGAATTGAAGAAGTGCGCTGAATGTTATCTGCCGCAAGAGGCATGGGGTGGGGTTCTGGCCCAAGGAGCTTGGGTCCTTCGCCAGTCCAGACATACATTCCTGGGCCTGTTGCGTGGCGCCTCTCTAGTATCCCAGCTATTCACCTCCCCCCTCGAACACACTGCTCATATCGTCCATTCCATGCGTAGCTTCCAGTTGATGGGCAATTATCCAACAACCGTAAAATATGCTCATCCCCATCCCATTGCTAGGCATTGTTTGTCTCATTTAAATCTGCTGCTCTCTCTCTCTCTCCTTTGCGGCTGTTGTCTCGTGCTTTCTGGAATAATATGTTGAGATTTCATTGCATTCAAGCTAGTACATATGCAACTTACTTTTGCAGCTCTGTAGCTTTTTTTTTTCCAACGACTGCTCCTCATGTTTCATTGCAGTATACGCTGCTTCCAAGTTCATGTGTCTTTATTGTGGCGGTCATGCCAATTATTGACTCCCGATAAAGTCTCGCAAATCAACAACAACATCCTGAGACACATTGGGCGCCGTTCCACTGCTGTCACCATCGGGAGGTTCTCCAGATGATCGAAAGTGAGGTCCATGTTGTTGACCTCCATATCAGATCCTAGAGGAGCCTATCCAGAGGTATCATTGAGAGCATTCCGTAGCTCTGTGCTGAGACCTATGAGCATACTTAACATTAAATACCGCCAGCCTTTCCTTTACCCATCGTGCCAACCTACAGTACAGATTAGATTGGTGCAAAAAGTGGGGGAAGTACGCGTGAAACCGATGATCGCCTCGTAAATAGCTGGGTGAGTTTGAGAGAAATTGTATAAAGCTGGGATAAGAAAGAGAATGACGGGTAGGCAGCAAGTGAAGGTGGGATGGATGGAGCATAGTTGGTTAACTTTGCAGCGGGATAATGGGTGGTGGAACACAAGTCAGCATAAAGGGCGGGACATTGGGCGGATTGCGATTCATTCAACGGGCGGGCTGTGATTGATTGCAATGCGGACTTCTTGATCTTGGCAATCGGTAGTCATTTTGCCGCAACGTTATCGTACACTTATCGCCCCTTATCGCCCCGGTTTCATATGGCTTACATGAAGGTTCTATAGACCTTCTGGACTCCTTCCTTATTAAAAATATCTGGAATTATTGGTAGAAATATTCGCAATGTAGGGAAAGACGCAAATCAAGGGATGGGGGCCTGGCATGTGGGGCCTATCTTACCAGGCTTACACCCATTGATTGGTGTGATGACGAGGTGAGTGAGTAGTGAAAAGTGATATATGAAGCTGTAAAAGGAATAAACATACACATATTCGATATCACAGATCCTATGTCGAAGTTGAATATAATCTGAGGAGGTAGGGATAATAAACTCGTTAAAAGAACACGGAAATGTAAAGTAGACCAGCGGACGTATGGTTGTTCAAATTATGTAAAGAACGATAGGGACGACTACAGCAACATGCCGACTCTCACTGACTTGAGTCAATCACTTCTTGGCTCTATTGACCTCAAAGATTTTCGAAGCATCAGGGTGAGCTTTGATGAAGTCGCTTCGTAACTGACGAGCTCTTTGGTTGTATGCCTGGAGCGAACATTAGTAAGGCTGAAAGCACGTCGGGAACATGAATAATATATTACATCTCTCTCTTCTTGTGACAAGGCTCTCCACCTTTCACCAGATTGCTTTGCGGCTTCGGCGACTGACATCTCGGGGTGAGCCTTGAAGTTTTCGCGATGGAGACTGGAAATCATATTGTTCAGTGCACGAAGACGCTTTTGAGTGATCTACTTACTTCATGTAGCCAGCGGCAGGAGGTAATCTCAAGCTCTTTGGTTTGCGCAGAGGGTGCTGATTCTTTGACTTTCTCCTGGTGTTGACCTCGTGCAAGTATCCTTTAGGAAGGGCCACGAACCACGCGGTGTATTCCTTTTCATACGTTTCGATGTTATTCTTGGCAATGTCTACGTACGGCTGGACATTGAAAATTAAAGGGGGAGATGGCTAGGATGATTCAAAGTAACGCACTTGTTTTTCAGCCTCCGACATGCCATTCCACGTCTTGCTAGCAGCTGCCATTTTATCCACAAAGGTCGTGCCTGGGTCCTTGTCCCAATTGTTGGTCAAGAACGCCGAATAAGAGGTCGTGGCATGCTTCCTAGGAGGCGACAATAATTTGCGGTCGACTACGTAGTCAAGGTCTCAGCATATAGACATTTGGAATTACAGTGAAAAATTCCGTAGCAGGAATATAACGCGACCAGATACGTACACTTGGACTTGACGGGTTCTTTAGCAGAAGCTGTGGATTTTCCCTTTGCAGCGGGTTTTTTCGTCGCGCGAGCAGTGCTAGCCTTGGGTTTGGCTTTCGTTGTTTCTTTCTTCTTAGACTTTGTGGTCGCTTTCGTCGTCGCTGTTTTCGTCGCTGCTTTCGCCGCCAGTTGAGCTGGTGCCGAGGTCAGGAAGGTACGAAAAGATAACGCCGTTGCACGCGAGAGTCCAGAAAATGCCGAAGGACGCGCAAGGGCACCACCAGCAGTGCGAAGTGCTGATCTAGAGACGAGAATGGACAGCATGCGTGTAAGACTAGCGGGCGATAATGACGAAAAAGTTGAGAGACCGCGTTTGATGATTTGAACTAGTCTGTTGAGTTTGCAGCTGTTTGGCGTTGGCGCTAGTGTTAAACAGCTGGCGCTTGTTTCCATACTACCATAGGTTTGACTGCAATTTTGACCATGTCTGCATTTAATATCGATGTCCCGCGCTCCTCCTTTGAAAGCGCGGAACTACAAAATCTACGGTTCAAAGCAAATCAGATTATCGAATCTATCAAAGCCCTCCAGATGACTATTGACTATCATCCTGTAGCGATATCATCTTGGCCAGATATACTGTCGAAATATAATCTTCTACTGTCCCAAACGCATAACTTTTCATCTTCACTCACAACACCAGTTCCCTCGGCAAACGGTACACGCGTTAATGGTTCCGGAAGTGCTCCCTCGTCTAATCTTTTCGAGAAACTTGCACTACATCCTCTTATGTCCGTTACCGATGCCCAACTAGACACGGAGATTATACCTCTGCTCAGGAATCAACAAACTACCGATGTGCTAAACATGGAAAACGAGACTGTGCGACGGTTGTCAGAACACATGGTAACGCGTGGATCGCTCGGTGTGCTTAATGGCGCACCAATTCCACCTCCGCCGCCACAACTGGGCACTTCCGCATTCGGTTCAAGTTTTGCAGCTGCTCATCTAGCGCATCGAAAGCCAGAATACGAAGATGTGCTGCAGGAATGCGAACAAATTCGTGCTGACCATGACCGGCGCGCTGATCGTGCTGTACGTGCGGTTATGCTTCTCAGAGACAAGTTTGACTGGAAAGCGAGAGTGGCTGTAGAGGTAGAAGAACCAGAAGAGTTGGATTGGGATTCGGCTCGTAGACATCCTATGCCTGCAGAAGAAGGTGCAGAGTCTGACGGAGAAGGTGGAAGTAGCGATGAAGACGAGGTAGAAGGTCATCTCGTGCCAGAGCCAACTGGCGGAGACACGGATATGGGTTAGATACATAGAATAAGTATATAGATTTGTACTCGGCTCCGCCGTAGGGGGAAGTACCACTGGGGAACAGCCGCTACGAGCTCAAACCGCGAATAGACTCCCCCTAGACCGTAGCGCGCCGCGGGAGCAATACAAAAACATGTCCGCTGGCCCACTGAACCCTCTGAACCGCTCTCAGCAAAGCTTCTCCGACATACACTGACCTCATGAATATACTTACTTGGCTGTAGGGATATCCGGAGTCCAATGAAAGATGAACCGTTCCAGGTAATTGTCCGAGAAAAGTGAGGAGCGATTATCGAGGAAATCACGTCGTAGGGCCGGTATCTAGTAGGGGGCACAGCAGAATGTAAGTAGTATTATTGGAGTTATTACTCGGATTATCGGCCGTGTATGCTCGCAGTTTGCGGTATTTGAGCGGCCGGTTAATTGAGACGTGTTATCTCAAAGCTCTGATTGGCTAGATTCACATGCTACTAAACTTACATAAAACGAGCAGGAAGAGACCGGAACATCGTTAACACAAAACTTCCATCTTCAACTTTTTTTCTTCGTGCTCGTCGTCTTTGACGATGTTCAACCTCTCTCATCGTACCGCGAATGCCCTGCGGCGGATGGCTGCCGGAATGGCCACTGCTGCACCCAGAATTGGGGACACCAAAGTTCCGATGTCGCTACTTGAAAAAGGCGCGTATATCAACTACCAGCGGATTGAAGACAACCTTGCCATCGTGCGCGACAGGTAAATATCTATCTATGTCTTATTTTCGTCTCTAAAGCTCCGTTCATCAACAGACTCAATCGTCCGTTGTCACTGGCAGAAAAGATTGTTTATGGCCATCTCGATGACGCACATGGTCAAGACATCGAGCGAGGAGTCAGTTACTTGAAGCTTAGACCTGATGTACGTCTCTCTCTGGGATGAATATAGGAAAGTATCTAAAGTATTGGATTTAAGCGTGTTGCATGCCAGGATGCTACGGCTCAGGTATTTTTATCCACTTTTGTATCAGGACATGCTTCTTATGTGATATTAGATGGCTCTCCTGCAATTCATGTCTGCCGGAATGGATACTGCTGCGGTCCCAACTACTATCCACTGTGACCACTTGATTGAGGCCCAAGTTGGAGGTGTCAAGGATCTAGCTAGGGCTATCGACATTAACAAGGAAGTTTACGACTTTTTGGCTACGGGAACCGCCAAGGTAAATTGTCTTTTCACCTGCTGTTTAATTCTCACCAGCTTGTTGTTCCCAGTATGGTCTCGGCTTCTGGAAACCTGGTTCAGGTATCATCCATCAGATTATCCTCGAAAACTACGCATTCCCTGGAGGTATGATGATCGGTACTGACTCGCATACTCCCAATGCCGGCGGTCTTGGTATGGTTGCTTGTGGTGTTGGTGGTGCCGATGCGGTCGATGTAATGGCTGGTATTCCTTGGGAACTTAAGTGCCCGAAAGTTATCGGTGTCAACCTGACAGGCAAAATTGGCGGTTGGACTACTCCCAAGGGTGCGTTTAGTCTTTGTTTCTTATTGCTTTTCATTTATCATTCTATGCAGATGTCATTCTCAAAGTTGCCGGTATTCTTACTGTAAAGGGTGGAACTGGTGCCATCGTCGAATACAAGGGTCCTGGTGTCGAATCGCTTTCTTGCACAGGTATGGCTACCATCTGTAACATGGGTGCAGAAATTGGTGCTACTACGTCAATGTTCCCTTTCAACCGCCGTATGGCCGACTACTTGAATGCCACCAAGCGTGGTGACATCGCCAATTACGCACAGCAGTTCTCGCACAATTTGAAGGCTGATGAAGGCGCGGAATACGACCAGCACATTGAGATCGTACGTCTTTTTTTTTGAGTCCCTTACTTACGCCCTCTCTTACCTGCACATATGTCATAGAACCTTTCGGAACTCGAGCCTCACATTAACGGTCCTTTTACCCCCGATCTTGCCACTCCGCTTTCCAAGTTTGCAGAGGAAGTCAAGAAGAACAACTGGCCTGAAGAACTTAAAGTCGCTCTCATCGGATCTTGCACCAACTCTTCTTACGAGGACATGTCTCGCTCTGCTTCCATCGCCAAAGAAGCCGCTGAGCACGGCTTAGACGTGAAGAGCAAGTTCACTATCACCCCTGGTTCTGAGCAGGTTAGGGCTACCATCGAACGTGATGGTCAGATTGGTGCTTTTGAAAGTGTTGGTGGTCTCGTCTTGGCCAACGCATGTGGACCCTGTATCGGACAATGGGACAGACAGGATGTTAAGAAGGGCGAGGCCAACTCTAGTATGTATTTTTTCCGTTTACGACTGTATCCGTTTTTCATTGCTCTTCAGTCATCACCTCCTACAACCGTAACTTCACCGGCCGTAATGACGCCAACCCCGCTACTCACGCATTCGTTGCATCCCCTGATATCGTCACTGCTATGGCATTTGGTGGATCGCTCACCTTTAACCCAGTAACCGACTCTCTCGT
Source organism: Rhodocollybia butyracea (assembly GCA_015501585.1). Taxonomy (NCBI): domain Eukaryota; kingdom Fungi; phylum Basidiomycota; class Agaricomycetes; order Agaricales; family Omphalotaceae; genus Rhodocollybia; species Rhodocollybia butyracea. Next base: position 673,848 of record JADNRY010000012.1, on the reverse strand, counting down.
CGGCTCTGATGGCAAACCGTTCAAGTTCTCCGAACCCAATGGCAATGAACTCCCCCCTCTCGGCTACGACCCAGGTCAAGACACTTTTTCAACCTCCTCCTGCCGACCGTAGTAGCGTGTCCGTAGCTGTTGACCCTAAGAGCGACCGTCTCCAATTGTTGAAACCTTTTGCACCTTGGGATGGAAAGACTCCTACCGATCTCCCCGTTCTTATCAAGGTTGCGGGCAAGTGCAGTGAGTTTACTCTTCCTTACTTCCTCTTGGTCTGCAATACTGATTCGCATTGTAGCAACTGATCACATCTCTGCTGGTGGCCCTTGGCTTAAATACCGTGGACATCTAGAAAACATCTCTCGTCAGCAAAATTATTTATTTTCTTGACTTCTTTACTCATTCTTGTTATCCAGAAAACTGCTTGATTGGCGCTATCAACGCTGAGAACAGCGAGGCAAACAAGGTCAAGAATCAGATCACTGGCGAATACGGGGGTGTTCCACAGACTGCTGCATACTACCGTGACAAGGGTATCAAATGGGTTGTTATCGGTGACCACAACTACGGTGAAGGTTCATCTCGTGAGCACGCTGCTCTCGAACCCCGATTCCTTGGTGGCTTGGCTATCATTGTCAGGTCGTTCGCTCGTATCCATGAGACCAACTTGAAGAAACAAGGAATGCTCGCATTGACCTTTGTTAACGCCGAGGACTACGAGAAGGTCAAGCCCTCTGACCGTGTGGATATCCTTGGTCTCGAGTCTTTCGCTCCCGGCAAGAACCTGACCTTGGCTTTGAAACATGAAGATGGTTCCAAGGAGGAGCTTCCTCTGGCCCACTCTTTCAATGAGGGTCAAATCGCTTGGTTCAAGGCTGGCTCTGCTCTTAACTTGGTCAGTTGTCCTTGTTCTTGATCTACAAGGTATTTGCTTACACGGCAGATACAGATGGCTGCTAAAGCCAAGGGCCAATAGATAATTGCCCAAGTTTTTCCTCGGATCCTGCATCCATTCCATACAAACTAAGGGATACACCGTACCACTGGAAATAAAAGATGGAGGCCGAAGCGAGATGAAATTTTTAAGTAGGACAGGTCATCAACACCAGAACATATACATGGTGGAAAGTGTATTGAAATATTTCTGTTGCAGTTATTTTTTTTATTGTTCTCTATATTTAGTTTCTCGCATATTCGACATTCTCGAACACTGTGTACGCTACACTTCATTATTTAGAGTTCCGAAAGATGTCCTTGGAGGAATGCCCGGGCCGTAAACCCGTTAAGTTCCGCTACCTTTAGGTAGAGGGTCTTGGTAGGACTCAAATTTATCATTTTTGGCAGGGATCTTCGAAATCTGTTCTTACTCTGGGTAGCCACATGGCGCCGCTCGGCTGCCTTACGTTCCTACACCATCATTGGCTCATCTATACACAATCTTGGTCAGTAATATATTCAGTTAAATTCGATGTTTCGGCCCATCGGCGTCTCTCGATTGCCTGCAAGCCGATGGTAGCCACTAATCGTTCAACTTTGTATTTGTTTCTTTGCTTCAACAATGGTATTTTCGTTCGATGTAGGTGGCCATTCTTTCCGCAACCCCAACGTCTATCAGGATAGTCAAAATCCTAGTTTCTTTTATATCATATTCACTATTTCGAGGCAACGGCTTGCCCTTTCCGTCGCCTTCGACGTTCTTACGCGTTACCTACTCTACGGCTTACAACGTGTTCACGACGTCTCTACCTTTTACTCTGTGTGAATGTCCTCCAGGGGTGGACATAGTTCTTGGATCTCAGTTTGCAGATTCTTGGGCTCGAGCCAGGCTCGAGCGAATTGTACCCATCTAGGTACCGTTCTTCGCTATGTTGTAATTATTGCCTATTACTGGTGTCTCTAGTCAGTTACTATACTTCTTCTGCTATTCTTATACAAATACAATAAATCACACTTCAAGAATTTGCAGACTGCGATTGGAGGTAGCGGGCCTTGCCGCTTGCCGGCGCTACTCGATTATTTTCAACTTGCAACGTTCATGGCTTCATCTTCAACATCATCGAATCCTCCATCTACTGCAGAAGCTGAATCCTTGAAAGCCGCAACATTTCAACGCCTACATCCTCGAATTTATTTAGAACGCTTTCTCGAAGAAAAAGTCAGGCCAGATGGAAGATCGTCTGTAGACGACGAAGGCTCAACTAGCTGGAGAAATGTAGAGCTCAATGTCGGTGGGAATCAGTTATTTCATGCTTTTCTGGAACTCTAAAGTCAGTGTTTGCTTGTTGTCGTTCACGAACAGGCTCAATATCGACGGCAAACGGATCTTCCCTAGTTCGCATAGGAAACACGACTGTCGTGTGTGGAATAAAAGCAGAATTATGTGAACCAGAACTAGATAACCCGGATGAAGGATTTATTGGTAAATTTCCTGGTCTTATCACACTCCGAATAAAAATCAAAAATTTATCCCAGTTCCCAACATCGATCTACCCGCTTTGTGTTCTCCAAAATTTAAACCTGGGCCACCTGCTGAAGAGGCTCAGGTGCTCTCCGAAAGATTGTACGCAGTTCTGATAGGGAATGGCATGGTCCCGCTGTCGTCTCTTTCTATATATCCTGGAAAATCTGCGTGGGCTCTTTATGTTGACGCTACAGTCATCAACTATGATGGAAACGTCTTTGACGCCGCTCTTCTGGCAATGGTCTGTGCCTTGAGAAACGGTGAATTATATTTGGTGATTTGCCGCAGTATCTAAATATCTCTTCAGTATCTTTGCCTCATGCGGAGTTTGACCTCGAGCTTAATCGCACGATTTGTACCCGCCTGGGCTCAGATTCATCGAAACCCGCTCATAAACTGGTAATAGAAGAACTTCCCATGGCGTTTTCCTTCGGCGTATTTTCTGGGTTAGTACTCCGTCAACAATATCGGTTGATCGTTCTCATTTCCCCCGTTCATAACTGAGAGGTTAATATCTCCCTTTTAGATCGCATCTGTTACCAGATCCAACCGCTTTCGAAGAACCTCTGCTTGATACGACCATCTCTGTCGTACTTGATTCTCATGCTCGCATTCTATCGGTTTTCCAACTCGGAAATGGCGTGGAGAGATTTGGGATGGAAGATCATGTCACGGACAATCGCCAGGCATATACACTAGACCAGTGTATCACCTTTGCGAAGAGACGCCATACCATTCTAATGCAAAAGGTGCATAATCTGTAACTTGTTACCGTCTTCCGATACAGGTCCACCCTGCGAAACACCCATTCATGCTCTTGATTTTTCGAGATCTGAGGTAACGCATTATCTGGACGACTGCAACGTGTACTTGTCTAGATCCACGAGTATAACAAGGTTTAGGGCATAATGATATAGATGAAAAAACTTTTGGGAATCTCAGCGTGTATCGGAAGCGGAAGGGACGTCTTTAAACATAGTAATTTCCGCCGAACAGTCACCGCAAGCACGTTGCAATGGATATCTGCATATGCGCAGGTGGATTCCCAATAAGATACTTTTATTTTGAAAGAGATTCATAATACTCGCGGTGTCGGCCGTCGGCCTCACTGGTGTCATAGGATAAGGAATATGTTCAAAGCCTATATATGTATCAAGGACCACTGAGATTGATGCTTTTCGCAGCGATGTTGGCAAGATACATTTTGGTCTCAGCCAAAATGACTAGACGGCCATTCCCGTTCTTATCCTCGCCGGCAAATATCATCTCTGCAGAACTCATACCCACGAAGAATTTCCCGAGTAGTGTCCCATCGGGAGCCCAAACCTATGACATCAATTATAAGAGGATTCCTCAATCAGAGCTGTAGGTTTTACCTGAGTACCATCAGCACAACCTGAATAGATATTCCCATCACTATCTTGCTGAATGCCGTCTGGATAACAACAATGCAGTTATCTGGCAAGGTTGGAATCCCTAACAACTAGCTTACCTGGTACCCCCGCATCCGCATACGCTACCACTCGTCGGTTCTTGAAAACATCAGTATCTGGGTCTATATCGAAGGCGTAACTGCAAAATACGAAACATTCATCGATGGAAAAAAAAATGGGGAAGATGTTGTACGCACATAGTCGCTGGGAGTGTAAGATTGTTTCCAAGAAATCCGCCAGAGGACCCAGTATCAGATCTAGAATTTTTGATAAAAGTACCGTTACTCTATGCCTAGTTCTTGCCAAGACGGACACACTCACACATAGGCTGTCTTTCCATCTGGAGTGATTGCTATCCCATTGGGTTTATTGAAACCATCAGCTACGACCCGTACAGAGCTGGTATCAGGGTCAAATCGATAGACCTGGAATGGTATAAGGGGAGCCGGGCGGAAGACATTGAGAAACCCATAACTAAATTAGAAATGACATGAGATCTGTCCTTGAGGGAGAGAAAGGTACAAACTCGACATCTGTAAAAAAGAATTTCCCGTTCGTAGGATGGATTTTGATATCGTTGAGCGATGCGAATTGTCGACCATAGTAGTTATCCAGCAGTACGGTGACATTATATGGAGGCAAGGTATTGACAAGGGCAATGGATGGTGGCAGGGGGCCACGTCCTGAGGTAATGAGCAGGAGAGATGATTTGTAGGGTCCGGTTCCCTACTAGCAACATCAGTATATGTCCAGTATGCAGGACTAGAAGATTTCGAACGCACTCCATTCGTCATCTGATACCGATCATAGGTCAGTGAATATCCAAGTTGAACACACAGAACGGGGTATCAAACCTGTATACTATCTGAGAGATTCAGCTGTTTATGAATTCATCAGAACATATATGTATATGATAATGAAAGCCTGCGCGAACTTACTTGAGTTATAGGAACATTTACTGGGCCCGTAGGATTAGCGGCTAAAGCCGCTTCGACCTTCTTTATACTAATTTTACTTATTACATTGCTTTGAGTGAGTGAACTCATTCCGAGTGGCCCTAAATTCAAGCCTTGCTATCAATCGCTTCTGACACTTGAAATCGCATCACTGACCTCCATCATTTGAGGCAAAGAACAGCTCGTCGGTGGGTTCGTTATATATGGGAGCTTCATGTGCAAAAGCAAAAGTCGCATTAGACGCAATTTCCCGGATTGTTGCGTTCGGCCCAAGTATGCTCAGGAACCTTTCATCGAACACCTGGAATATTGGTGGTGTGGAGTTGGTTGGATTGAACAACATATTGAAAGAATCGGTTCGGAAGTCTGCGTTGGGCCCCATTACAGCGAACGAACGAGGTTCGATCAACTGCAATGACAGAATTAGGTGTGAATACGGGAGATGCAAAAAAAAAAAATCAAACCCACGACAGCTTGAGGCGGCATGCTACTGCCAGTACAACCTGTGAGAACAGCGAGTACTGCAACGCCACTAACGAGCAGGACATTCATCATTATGGATGGAAGAAAGTGGGCTTATTTCAGTCTCAGGACTCAAAGACCCCAGGCTTTGAAGGAATCGATTCTCTGTTGACGTCCTGCGCTCGTGACAAGAGGTGATATGACACTCCAAGAAGTGAGAGAAATGGTATGACTTCATGAAACGAAGAGGCGGTATGAAACTGAATGAAGCTGGCAAACTAGGTGTCAGGCGCCAGCGGTCGCTTGACTGGAATGGGCTTCTGTTCAATCCTAGATGATAAATGCATCACTTAACAGGAAAGAAAGGATCCACGCCAGGTATAAACTTACCCAGAGCCATTACGGCTGAAAAGATCTAGAAAGATTGTCGGCTTGTCAAAGGGGAAGCAATGGCAACACGGCAAGATTGATTTCATAAGCACACTCCCTGACTTGAGTTTCTTTCATTCTTTCCTCTACATTCTACCGCGATCATACTGAATCATACGTGTTCAACGCGTGTTCTATCTCTCGGTCTTTACCGATGCAAAACTTCTCCCTGTTTTGGATGGTCTTTCTCATCGTAACTCGTTTGGAATCTTCATTTCACGGTGACGCCTGTAACGATACAGAACGAGATAGCAGAGTACATCTCGCTACCTTTGCGCAGATCCTGATGTACAGAGCGTGCCAGTTTCCCGCGTGTCGTTATTCTGATGGAAGTTTGGTACTGTAGCTGTGATTGTTTGAAAACACAGCACACGGCTTGCAGGTTCGCTCCAGGATTGTGCTGCCACGAGCTGCCACGAGCCAACCCCTTCGTTCAGATTAGGTATTTGCCCAGAGATACCAAACGGCTGTTTTTCATACAGGGTTCTTCTCAATTGCGGTTCAATTTACTCTAGAGTGATAAGATGGCACTTTATTACCCTTCTGTTCTAGGACCCGTTTAAAACTTGTATTGCAGCGATCTCGGTCGGAATCAACGTTCACCACGCCCTTTCTTAACTAAATATCATATTGCTATTTGGTGCAGTTTCTACGGGAATCTTCCTCTCTAGATTTAAGCAGCCAAGCAGTCAAGGATTAGAGACTTCCCCGTCATGATGTCCCTCCGTATATCGACCTTGACTGAAAACTTTCCTAAAATTACGGGCGTTCGATGGTTTAACATTGGAATCCTTACGATCACCCCATCCCTTGCCCTTGCAGGCGTGTTTTTCGTGCGCCTCCAGTCCTCCACTCTGTGGTTCTTGCTCCCTTATTATCTATTTACCGTATTGGGTAAGAACCTCCTTCCTGCGGCTACTTTTTTCTTCTAACTCCCTTGCCGTTAGGTATTACCGCCGGTAGGATTTTCACGTCAGCCCTGTGTAAGACATGTCAGGCTCATAGAACACAGGATATCATCGTCTATGGTCACATAGAGCATACACTGCTTCGCTACCTCTTCAATGGTTCCTCCTTCTTGGTGGTACCGCTGCGGTTCAAGGATCCTGTTATTGGTGGGCGTCGGCACACCGATCTCATCATCGCCACACCGACACCGACTTGGATCCATACAACTCTAAGCGTGGTCTTCTTTGGACACACATAGGCTGGATGATTTTTAAAACAGATTTGCACAAAGGCTCCGCCGATATATCAGACTTTAGAAAGGATCCACTTATCCAGTTTCAGCACCGATACTATTTCCCTCTAACTCTGCTGTTCGGCTTTGTAATCCCCACGATCGTTCCCGGACTTCTTTGGGGTGATTGGCTCGGGGCAATCTGCTACTCCACTTCGCTACGACTTGTGCTGGCCCATCATGTCGGGGATTTTCTTACGTTCTCCGACAGACAAACTGAGTTATTTCTACACAGGGTGTTTTCTGCATTAACTCAATTGCACATTACATTGGATCGACACCATATGATGATAAACTGAGCCCTCGTGATCACCTTCTATCAGCTATACTGACTATGGGTGAAGGCTATCATAATTTTCATCACCAATTTCCGATGGATTATCGCAACGCGTATCTGTGGTACCAGTGGGACCCCACCAAGGTTAGTTCATCCGTAGCCGGTGGATTAGATACCGCTAATACAGTTAAAGTGGTTCATTGCTCTGTGTGGAATGACTGGTCTCGCGAATAATCTTCGAATGTTTCCAAGCAACGAAATTATCAAGGGCGCTCTTACCATGCAGTTGAAAGCTCTGAAAAAGACTCAAGACTCTGTTGCATGGCCCGTTCCAGCAGATGACTTACCTATTGTTAGCTGGGAAACATGTGAGTACGACATAGTTCCTAGAATGTAATTACATATGCACTTGATGATAGTTCAGGAAGAGTCTCAAACACGCACGTTGATCCTCATCTCCGGCTTCATTCACGATGTCTCATCTTTCGTGGAACGACATCCTGGTGGTCCCACCCTACTGTTGAAGAACTCGGGACAAGACATGACTGCCGCATTTTTTGGAGGTGTTTATGCCCATTCGAATGCGGCTCATAACGTACAGTTATTCTTGTCCTGTTCTATGACGCCACTAATTAATGGCCGACAGTTGCTAGCGATGATGCGAGTTGGTATACTAGCGGGCGGTGTGGAGATGGCCGCGGAGTGTACTATTCCCCCTTCACAACATCTCTATATTGCCGAAAGATGACGATTTCGATTAATCCTAGATTTTTCATGTGTTTTCCCTATGATACTCCTCTCTACTTGTCGACGACGACATTGCTGAGTTACCTTCTGTATTTGTGCGCAAGGAACGACATTGATTTCCCATTCGAAATTGATTATCCGCAACACTCCATTGTATGTTCTTGTCAACAGTTTGAAGCCTTGGCTCACTGTCAGTCTATAGTGCATGCAAGACGACTGACTGCGGCCGAATGAGTTGCCTTATGTGGTTTTATGTCGTTATTCGCACTTGGAAGACGTGTTTGGTAGGTGCTTTACTGTTAGTTCGTGTTTGGTACCTCATCATCTAGGTTCCGCGGAGATCCCTTACATGATATGACTTCCGACACACTTAGGAGGCTCATGAAAGGAAACTACTTGACTTTCCTATTAAGCTTATCGTTTGATGGTTATAGCGCCATCCTAGCCTTTCTCATCATCCGAATCATTCGCTCTGAAGATACATAAAGCAATAATTGTGCCGGTGGCTTAACAAACGTGCTCCTCTTGTTCTTTTTTCCAGTATGGCTTGCATCCAGACTGTTGTCCCTCCTGTACACAATGTTCCTTCTCATTTATCTGTCCCCGGCTTCCTTCTGGATGATTTCTGGCATGTTACGCGTCCAAAAAGACTTACAGATACGCCTTGCTTGATAGATGATAACACTGGAGAGAAGGTTTTTATGGAGGAGGTGTGTCTTCCCTATTCCCCGTGCTATCGCATTTGCTCATGCTGAGACAGCTCAGAGCACGGACGCAATACCTTGCCTCCGCCATCAGGGAGAATTGGAATCTTGGTGCGTATCACATTTGTTTGTTTCAATCGCTTACTGGCTGCTCAGGCGAAAGAGACGTCGGTAAGGGTACTTTATCTCCCGTTTCTATCGGAAATATTCATTTCATGATTTTTCAACTAGTGGCAATTATGTCGTTTAATCACATTAGTGCGCTTCTCCTTCATGCGTAGTCTCTCGATTCCTCATTATAATGATAGACTTTCCACCGTGTGTGTGGGCCACCCACCGATTAGGTGCCGTAGTGGCGTTAGTGCTATAATTTCTTTTTTTTTTCGTTTTTGAAGTGTTTATGGCTTTTGCAGTACCTTTAGCCCGAACCTTTCTGTCGGAGAATTAAGTGGGCCTCTCAAATTCTGGCGATAGTTCAAACCGCTGAATTCTCAAAAGTACACCACTTAACAATCTCCCGGCCAAGTTTACTGTTTGTGCATTCGGAATGCATTCCTACCGCAATTCAGGCAGCATCCAGGGTACAGTTTCCTCTGGACAAAATCGTTCTTCTTAACGGGTCCCCGAGCGATGCTCGATTGCTATCATACCGATCTTTCGATGGCCTAATGCATCAAGGGTCGGTGCTACCTCCAGTGATCGAGAAACCATTCAAGCAAGACGAGGCAAAGACGCGGGTTGCATTTCTTGCCCCTTCTTCAGGTACTACTGGTGTCCAAAAGGTATCCGATTTCATAGCCCATAGCGTTACTGTCATACACTGAGCGACACGCGTTCAGGCGGTGGCCATCTCTCATTTCAATGTGATTAGTATTATTATTCAAGTTGCGACATTCAATCGAATCGGCGAAGACTACACGACATGGACCGAGCGGCGCTTCCGACCAGGCGATATCTGCTGTGGGTGTGAGTAAGTAGTCACATATATTATTACTCTCTAATGTGTTTGTTCCTCGACTAGTTTTGCCACTTTATCGTAAGTCCTTGTTCTATGGACCGAAGCTGGAGACTAAATTCAAACAGATATCTACGGCCTAGTTTACAATGCGAGTACTCTTGATGCACTAGATTTGCTTGTGTGAAACTGATTCTGAGGTCTCTTAGTTACATTTCATGTTATACGCTGGGGTAAAAATGGGTGCAGTTACCCTCATCTTTCATCTCTAATCATTTCTATTGTAGATGTCACTTGTCGTGGCTTCAAGCTTCCATTTTGAAAAATTTCTCCAAAGCATTGACCGATATCAAATAACACACTTAACGTCCGTAATTCCCCACCGCTCCTCTGCTACTGTTTTAATTAACATGTATGTATCTAGAATCGTGCCTTCCCAGGCGGTATTACTCTGCAAAGTGTGTGCATCTAGCTATCCAACAATGCGGCGACTTTGATGTCGGTCTGTAGCATCAGGCAGTGAAAGAACACTCATTGTCTAGCGTGAGGTATTGCATTGTCGCGGCCGCCCCCATGAGTGCCTCTCTCACTAGAGGACTTTTAAAAGCTCTACCCGCTGTCGTGCACCTGGGACAAGGATATGGTAACTGGGTCGCATTCTCAATTCGCTCGTTTGTCCTCAGCAGCTTTTAGGAATGACAGAAACATGTGGCACCGTTAGTATGTTCCCTCTGAGACAAAAAGTTGGGACGCTGGGTAGTGGTGGGCAACTCCTTCCTGGCACAATTGCTAAAGTAGTTAAGAGTGACGGAAAAACGCTTGCCAAATTCGGGGAAGTCGGGGAACTCTACATCCAAGGTGGCCAAGTCGCTCTCGGATATCATGGAGACGAAAAAGCGTCAAAGGAAACTTTTCTGGCTGACGGGTTCGTCATAGATATTTTGTGCAACTTAGCCCATATAACTGAATTATTCGAAATCGTAGGTGGTTAAAGACTGGCGATCAGGTTTTTTTTTCAGAGCAATGGTGACATTTTCATCGTGGACCGAATCAAGGTGAGCGAAGTTTGGCGTTCATCATGATTTACTTCGAGCTAACTTTGATTTGGTTGCAGGAACTTATCAAGGTGATCTTTCTGGGCCTTCTGGAACGGCCAAACAGAAAGCCCAGTTTGCTAATCAACAGCTCTATTTCAGGTGAAAGGCCTGCAAGTGGCTCCAGCTGAGCTTGAGGGGCATCTTCTCATGCACCCCAGCGTTGCGGATGCGGCCGTCATAGGTACCCCAGACGAATATGCGGGAGAATTACCTTTGGCCTTTGTTGTACTTCAGCCTGCGGCTTCAGCGGTAGTTGAGCGTGACCAGAAGTATGCAGATGAACTTCGATCAAGTATTTTTAAGGTGTGCAATCAAGCTTTTTGCGATCCTTTCATCTTCGTTAACGAAATTGGGTTTGGTAGCATGTCGCTGACGCAAAGTCCAAGCATAAGCGGCTTTCGGGAGGCATTATCTTTACCGACGTCATTCCTCGCAATGCGAGCGGTAAAATTCTACGTCGTCTTTTGAGAGATGCCAGGCAAAGTATGGAGTCCACTTCACAGCCACTATCCTTATCACTACACTCAAAATTATAGTTCATCTATCCTTGTAAAACATTTTTAGCTTGAACCACATGTCGTTTCATGGCCCAAGAAACTTATTTGGGCAATCATCGAGTCAAGGTTCGAAAGGATCGAAAGAGATCGCCGAGAGATCCGGAACTGAGCGCTGAAAGTTACCACAATACTCTTGACGCCAACTCGTCTAAGTACATGAGGCTGGAAAGCCCGATCACATCTGTAGCTAGATGTAGCTCCAGAAAGCAAAAGCTGGGTATGATACACAAATCGTATTGAAAGATCAACCGAATAGCAATCGAATGAAAATAATTTCAAGTGTTCCGGAAAGAAGGAAAAATGGTTACACCGTAAAGGATGCCCGCTCTGCAGGGACTTTATCGTACTATCAACCTTCTGCCACCTCAGACTGACCCAATGCTGGTCACCAGAAAACTAAAACTTGGGGTCAGCAGAGAATTGCAAGAATTCACTGTTGCGCATGTAGTCAGGGACAGCACTGGTGTCATTCCTCAAGCTGGGTGAATAGCGCGAAAGAGGCATGCGGAAAATGTGTTTATTACCGCGATTGTTCTGAGAGATTGTGTAGCGGAGGGTGATGAACGCTGTGAAAAAGACTGGAGGAATGATTGGTGAATAGAACGACTATGAGAGCGCGTGTTACATACATATCAACCATTCTACCCATACGAAGGCTTTCAGCGCTTGAAGATCCTGACACCAAGTTCGGACATCGTCAAATCCTGTACTGCGTTTAGAGAGTTTTGAAAATCGAGCAAAAACTGGGGGGACAAACCGGAGGGGATGGTCGAGCAGGCCAAAGGTGCATTGCGCCAACGCGAAGTAGAGAAAGCATTGAAGGCTAATGATAGTTAATTGATGTCGGTGAATACTAATCAGTACACTGCTCACCAAGCCAAAACACTGATAGGACACCAAAAACGCCAACTTCAACTAGATAAGATGAGAACAAAACTTGAGAATTGCAAAGACAAGACAACTGACACTGGGGCCGGCCCGTATACGAGTTCTCAGTGGCGAAATCGAGGAATAGCCTGCAATTGGTTTGAATTCTGAAACAGGTACTAGGGTAGAAACGCGCACATAACAGTGAGAATGACGAGTGTGGTTATGGACAGTCCGAGGGGGAAAAGGTCAGCCGCAACTGTGTAGTTTAATCGATTCAGTTTATCCAACGAAATCTTATTGTCGGACAAGGCTCACAGAAGAACTGCTGAAACGAGTTTATCCGCGCGGCCAAGGCAAGCACGATAATGTTCACAAGATAAAGAGCGACTGCATGGAGAGTATCATTGAGCGAAAATAATTCTAGCCAGATTTCCAAAAACAGACCATGAACCGCTACTTTTTTTCTTCCCACAGAAGTGAACCCTGGTGCCATTTAGCTGAAAGCTTTGAACGAGAGTTGGTTTGAAATGAATGGAATATAAACACAGAGGGTGAAGAAGAGAAGGAAACAAGCACAGAAACTACAGCGCACAGTGAAGTTGACAGAATGATGTGTGGCCTTGACGACTGTCCCATCATGATGCATATGGCTTGACATTACAGGTCAAAGTATGGATAGTATTACAAGTAACAGTATATGTCAGTACTCAGTACTCAGTACTCAGCTTTGCAACTAAAGAAAAGAAAAAAGAAAGGAGATACATATTACGAATTGTAAGTACAGCTTTGACCGGGACATTCTGACGTCAGCTGACGTCGCAGTACAAGTTAACTGTAGCTCCACTCTTCCAGAAAAATACAAATCGCTGGAAAACCGACGGCTTTCTTGCTTGTAATCAGGCTTTAACCACAATACGATCCCAACCTCTTTGAACGCCTCAGGCCGAAATCCCCGACAGCCAAGCTCCATGAGTCTGCAAAGAATCGATTATTTTCGGTTCGATCCACCACCGCCTCCTACAGCTCCTCCCTAGGAGCTCCCGCGGCGAGCTATAACGTCAAAATCTCTACCGAGGAGAGTTCCACTTGACTAGTAAACGACACGTTTTCTTCACCTCCGACTGACAGCTGAAACTTTTCGTTCACCTCCGTTATCGTTATATCGTTCTTGAAATACCCTTAAGGTTATCTAGTTTCAAGTTTAACAGAAAGAATGTTAAAACTTCACTCGAGCACGCAATTCAGCTAGCCTTCAACATTTCAATGCTCTTACATAGGCGCTATTCCTCGGTTTCACTGCCAATGACAGTGTAGATGTCATCTCCCGGAAGACCTGCCAGAACTCAAAGTCAATCCAGTTCTCGAGTGGAATGCTCCTCTAGCACTTTGCGTGGTTCCCCCCACCGCTCCCGTAAGGATTTTCATGCTGCATCCTCGTAATGGAATAGCCTGGGTGCCCACTGCGTTTGATCCACGTCGCACCCCACACCTGTTTTACGAATAAGCGTAGTTCGTTCAGTTATGTATACGGGTAACTGCGATTGAGTGTAGCAATACTAATTGTTCAGAAAATAGGCGCATCTTTCAAGGCCTTGGTACAGTGCTTCAACGTACCGAGCGCCCATGATTTCGTCTCGTCTACTTGCAACCCATCCCTCTCAAAAAGGACCACAAGCGCCAGGAATACAGTATACCATAGTCTTTTCGTCTTCTGTCTCGGAAAGGTCAACAATGGCTCGCCACCACCCCCTACATATCCTTCTTTAACAGCTTCAGAAGGCGCAGGAGGTAAAAAGAACGTCTCAAGAAGTCGATCGCCCCAAAGAGCATGTCCCAGGTTTGGCAGTATCGCGCCAACTTGAATTGCCGGGTCACTCTCGCTAGGCGGGTAATGTAGATATCGTCCTCAGACCCAGTGAACCAAATTAGTGAAGGAACATCTACATCGTCGAACAAAGAAAAAGCGATCGCCCTAGACAGGAACCTTTGAAGTTCTTCATAAGGTGTTCCCAGGTCAATCTCTGCTTCGTGAGCACGCTCAAGAAGAGGCTCGAGCAGTTCGATGAATGTCTGTCCCCAGCTGTAAGATGGTTCCTCTGGCTGAGAGGTAGTCGGACGACCAAACCAGTCGTTCTGCACCCCAGAGTGAAGTTGTCCCAAGAGTTGACCTATGGTTAGGTCAATGAAGACCTTTTGCGGATCTGTGAGGAGATTTTGCGACCGGGCCAAGGAAAGAGGTATAATCGAGCTCGACTGAATTGGCTGAGGAGGTGTAAGAAGATACGGATAAGGAATTATGCTCGTCGATGTGTCGAGAAGCGGTTGCCCAATAGGAATGGACGTTTGCCTGTGGATCATCGTGATAAGCTGAGCGTAGACTTTGAGAGTGTTGGATGGTAAGCAGGAGTAGGTTCCTCGGTGGAAACTGAGATGGTGAAGGTGATGAAGGAAGTATGTGTCGGAGGGCATTCTGCAGACGATGCTAGATCAAGTATGTAGGTTTTGTTGTTCCGTGTACGGCTACGTATACCATGAACATCGAGTTTTTCGCGTCGAATGACTGAGACTAGCCTATATGAATCTTTATTTTGGACTTCTGATATAGCAATAACGCGCGAATACTGCGTGTTGGAGAACGTCTTTGAGATCACCTTCTGTGCGTCTTCCAAAGTAATCGTCATAGTGGACTGCAGATTCTTCTTGTTACTAATGGTCAGGTTTGTATGAAGAAAGTTCACGTACATAGCAAGCAATTGAGGGCGCAAGTGTACGCAAATGAACTTCTAGGATAGAGATGAATGTTAACTTGTAAAACAGATGTGCGCCTATATAAGCGCGCGGACGCATGGTATTCGAATAACTTATTATTACAGGTAAGTAGTAAGTACTATGCACAAGGACAGGAGAATGATAAGGCTGCCTAGAGGAATAAGCTTATCTTAGTACTAGCTAAGTAAAGCATACACAAACGACTTGGAACGTCGATGATGGTGGCTTGGCTTTTCTCTACTTATCTTCAGCTGTTTCTAGGGGTGTCGATGAAAATTGTAACGAGGACTGAGCAACGCTTAGAGTCGAGGATTCGGAGTAGGACTTTTGTGCGGTCACCAGTATGATGATAAGAGTTGGATAAATAGCCTGGAGAGTATTGAAATTAGGACACTGGTGCACGCGATTATGTATAACTTACTGTAAGGTGTGGAAGTAATGTCGCAAAAACATTCCGGCCAGCGAAAGAAAGTGCTCCGGGGTTTGTGAAATTATAGAGGCGATCTGGACTAAGGATGAGAGAGGCAACTAAAAGTGTAACGATATACAAACCCAGCATGCGCAATAGATCAAACCAGACTCGAGTAGGAGAAGAAGTATCTGTTCCACGTCAGATTTTTGTGAAGTGTGGCCCAAATCAAGTTTTATAGTGCGTCTGTAGTCCCTGTTCGGGTCTCAGAGAGGGTATTGCAGATCTAACACAACCGTACTAACCAAGTTTTCATTGTGATAATGACAGTCGCTGTAAAATTGGTAATGAGAAGCATCGTAGGCATGAGTACTCGAATTTTGGTCAAAGAGTTTGCTTCGCCGGTACTATTGGTGAAGGCTTCCAGCAAGACAAAGACAGAATCTAGAGAGACTCCGACTAAAAGGAGGGAAACGTAGTATGCACTCGTCAAGACCAAAAAGCCTCAGCGATTGAGAGAACAGAAATTACCTAGTGACCCAAGTACGCAAAGTCCCAGGAGAATACGAAGGTAAAATCGGTCATTGTAGAGAATCCAAGCTCTCCATACAACGATCACATCGCTAAGAAAATACTTTGAATGGCCATTAACAACCTGTATGGAACTTGCAAGTAATTTCTTACATTTATTCGAGGAAAAATAACAATCAACACCTCCAGTGTACTAAAGCAACTGTTGGGTCATAAGGAGTCGTTCCGAGAGATTTCATGATTTTGAGCTCTGAGACGGTGATGGCAACGAGATTGAGCGTTTGGCCGATGAACATGACTAGATTCAACGCAAACAGAGATGAACGTGCAACAGAGTGCCGTAGGCCTCGTCTACTATAAAATTCTCAGTAAGAATATGTCGTAGGATTCGTAGGCGCTTACAGCAGCATGCAGGTAGCAATGATAGCCAAGACGACATACAATCCTATAACAAGTTGGTAAGATGATACGTAGGGATTACACCGCAAGTACCGTAGAATATTCCGCCAATAGTGGTTGTGATCGTATTCTCTTGAAGCTGGTTTACTGTTTCGTCGTCGAGGCCTGACATTTTTCTGGAGCCTAGTTTTGGCCGAAAAATCATTGTCTAGTGAGCTTTTAATGAAATTGAACCCGAAGTCAACGGAAACACTACAGGGTCGTTGAGAGCCTCAGTACAGCAATCTTCACAAAGCCCAACGATAATGTACCGCTCTTTGTGGACAGAAGTTATATTCGATCGGCTGAACAAGGGATATTAAGATATAATCATGGATTGCGAGTTTCATTGCTGTGTCAGGACAATACAAACCGAGGGTAGTAACAGATGTCCAGCAATTTTTAACTTGAGCTAACGAGCATACACTCTGTCAACATCAAACATACTGGCCTTACCAAAATTGAAACCATTAGAGTCCAAGTCATCTCCATATCCAAAAAAGCAATCGAACTAGTCAGAGATGGTCAGTGAAAGAGCCATACATCACCCGCTTGCGACAGTTGGGCGAACAAGTGAACGTATGTCTTCAAGCAATTGATCCGGAGTAAGCTTGGGCGCTAAAACTCCTCAACAGGCGCTTAAATATCAACATCGATAGCTCAAAAATGTCACTCTCCTTCAAATTATCCAAGTCCGTATTGTCGACTATATCACCTCCAATTCCAGCGGCATACAAATGGGTTACAAAACCAGGACGTGTTATTGGGGAACCTTACGATATGAGTCAAGGTGTACCCGGTACAGCACCACATATGATTCTCCAACAATCCTTGCGTGACACGGCTCTAAGGCAAGATGCATTTGGATACTGTCCTGCGGAAGGTGAACTCACCATCAGGAGCGCACTAGCGAAAGAGATGAAGGTTATATACGGTCTTGGCTCAAACAAAGAGTCAGATCAAGTGGATATTACATCTTCAGACGTTGCGATTACCTCTGGTTGTAATCTGGCGTTTGTTGCAACAATCATGACCATCGCTTCCGCGGAGATGAAGTGATCTTACCTGTACCCTGGTATTTTAATCACCAGTAAGAATATACACCGAATATTTCTCTTTCAGATGTTGGCTCATACTTACTTCACAGAATGACTCTCACACTCCTGGGCGTCAAACCAGTCCCCCTCATAACATTGCCTTCATCTTCCTTCTTTCCTTCTCCTTCCGTCGCCGCATCTTTGATCTCCTCGAAAACCCGTGCTATTGCACTAGTAACACCGAATAACCCTACTGGAGCCATATATAGCCCAGAAACACTCTTCGAATTTGCAAAGCTCGCCCATGAACGGAAAATTGCATTAATATTGGACGAAACATACCGAGATTTCATCGTCCCGCCAGGCATTTCTCCGCATGGCTTGTTCCTAAAATCATCCGAACTAAACTGGCGCTCAACAATAATCTCACTATATTCTTTCTCCAAGTCCTACCGCATCCCTGGACATCGTCTTGGTGCAATAACTGCGGCTCCAGAGCTATTGAAGGAGATAGCGAAAGTTTTAGATACACTACAAATTTGTGCACCCAGACTTCCACAGCTAGCGCTTGCATCTCCATTACCATCGTCACTTCAGCTTAGTCCTACTCCTCCTTCCACTACGCCTAATACACCTAGTACAGAGTTAGATGGGCCTATGTTGGGCCCAATTCCGACGCTTTCTGCTCTGCGGCCGGATATACAATCCACCGCATTGGCTGTTCAAGCGCGACAACGGTTGTTCAAGTCAACCTTAGAGAAGGAGGCACCTAAATGGAAAATCTTGAGCCAAGGTGTGTCTAGAAGCTTTGACATGTGTCTTTATTTTTCCCAACCACCTCGTCCTCCTAGGTGCGTACTATGCGTTTGTCCAGCACCCTTTCCCTGGGCACGGGAGTGAAGAAGTTTGTCGAAGCTTGATGGAAGAAGTGGGTGTAAGGTTATTGCCTGGAGCATTCTTTTTCGACAAGGGTAAGTTTAATTTCCACAACACTGAATTAAGCTTTTAACAGAACTGTGACACGAGCAGTGGACATGAAAGAAAACGACCTTGATAGATATATTCGCTTTTCTGTTGCCAACGTCTCTGACGACAAAGTTGTGGAAGTGTGTAAAAGACTAAAGGAAGCAGAAAGGATTTTCCAGGAGGAATTCGGATGGGAGATATTGTAGGGCATTGATTGGACAAATAGAACCTGAATTTTGCTCACGAAGGATTCTGTAAGGGAAAAAATTACGTTTGCATGGGCCTGACCGGGAATTGAACCCGGGACCTCTCCCATTTATACAACGAAGTTGCGGGTCGTCCCGAAGGGAGAATCATACTTCTAGACCATCAGGCCACGACTAGACGCTCCAGTACAGATTTGAAGTCATGGCTTTCACATTTGATCTTGTTTCCGTTGACCAGCTCGAGAATGCGATCCAACTAGAACTGGAAGGTATGTTGTAGAACTCACTGGGAATATTCACACACCTACATCATACCAGGATATCCTGCAGATGAAGCTGCATCTCTTGAATCATTCCGGTAATGTCTGAAAAGCAATCCATTACTACGAGTCTAAACATGGGCTGTCAGCCTCCGTCAATCTAAAGCTGGGGACCTCTTCCTAGGCGCGTTCATCCCCACATCCGAGCTCATTGGCTTCATCTGCGGTACTCGCGCTCCCGATCTAACTCTCACACATGAATCAATGTTGCATCATGCCCCTCACGGATCCTCTATATGCATCCATTCTGTCTGCGTCTCTACCTCATATCGACGACAAGGAGTTGCTTCGCAACTTTTACTCGAATACATTGCTAGAGCAGAGTCCCTGCAACCAAAAGTAGGGCGGATTTTGCTCATCGCCCACGAGGAACTCATACCGCTATACTCCAAAGCTGGCTTCGAGCTTGTGGGTAAAAGTAAAGTTCAACATGGAATCAGGCCCTGGTATGAGATGCGCTTAGAATTGACAGCTGATGGTCGTTTAACTGAAGCATGTGTCGGCTAGAGAGTATACGGTCTGCAAACACGGTGTTTGTTCTTTCACTTCGAACTACAGTAAAGGGAAGTAGGCAGGGAATTATCGTGTGAATATATCCAACCAATTAAAATCTTAAGCAGGGACCGGTACCGATCCAAGGAGGATAATATGGTTTCCCCGCCTCAAAGTTTCATATTTTTTTAGCCAGCTGATATTATTAGCTGATATTTCAACTTGATTTCAACGCCCGTGTGAACTATGCCAGGCCAACCGCGGGTTTAGTCTGAGAAGAAAGCGATCGAAGGAGCTAGCTGCAGAAACAAAATCGGATCATCTTCTCAGATTGTTGCCTTCCTCACCCCACCACTATCTAGTTCTCATCCTGTCCCCATCGAGTATGTCCCCGCCTTTCCGCGCTGAACACCTAGGTTCCCTTCTCCGTCCTGCCGACCTCCTGGCGAAGCGAGACGCTGTTAATCATAAACAAGCAAAAGCCGAGGAGCTCACGCCTATCGAGGATGTCGCTATCAAAAACATTGTCGAAAAGCAGAATGAACTCGGCTTCAGATCCATTACCGATGGCGAGTACCGTCGACACATGTTCTGGGGCACCTTTTGGCCAGCGCTCAACGGCACGAAAGAGATATACGGCCCGCCTATTACCATGTTTCGCCAATATTGTCCCGATATTTCTGCTTTTTTGGAAGAAGTCCAGATTCCCGGCGAGACTGTCATTTGCATAGGCAAAATCTCACATACGGGGGAGTCCACATATGTCAGTCAGGTTGAGTATCTGAAATCTCTCCTCCCCAAAGAACGCTGGGGCGAAATCAAGCTCACCGTTGCGGCTCCGAATTGGTACCATTTACGGTACATGGAAGGGCAAGCTTATCCCAAGGATGTATATGCGAATGATAAAGAATACTTTGCTGATGTCGCTAAGGCATACCAAGTCGAGCTTGATATTCTATACAAAGCAGGATTGAGGAATGTTCAGTTTGATGATCCCAACTTGGCCTGTAAGTCTTGTCCACCGGGTGGTATCCCAGCTAATCTTGTTTTCCGACAGACTTTTGCTCCGAAAAGATGCTGAAAGGTTGGGAAGAAGACAAAACCAACGTCCTCTCCGCCGACGAGACATTTGATGCATACATCCAGCTCTATAACGACTGTATCTCCGAAGCTCCTTCTGACATGCACTTTGGTGTCCATCTGTGCCGAGGTATTACCTCAAACCGTTCATCTTCTCGTTCATTCGTTCTATAACAATTTTATCAGGAAATTTTGTTGGTTCCCGTCACTTCTCTGAAGGTGGTTACGACCGCATCGCCACTAAACTCTTCCAAAACCTTAATGTCCAGACCTATTATCTCGAATACGACACTCCTCGTGCTGGAGGATTTGGACCTCTCGCGCATTTGCCGAAAAATAAGAATGTTGTGCTTGGTGTTGTGACGTCTAAATTCCCGAAACTCGAAGACAAGGAGGAGATGAAGAGGAGGGTGTATGAGGCTGCAGAGATCATTGCAAAGGGGAATAACGAGACGAAGGAGGATTCATTGAGGAGAATCTGTGTTAGTCCTCAGTGTGGATTTGCTAGCCACTCTGGTGGCAACCTCATTGACATGGTGGGCATGGAGAACAAACTCAAGTTAGTGAGGTCGATTGCAGATGATATTTGGCCTGGGGAGGCATAACATGGCAAACATTTTGTAACTCATAAACGCTAATTATTCTTTTCAATGTAATCAGTGGATCTTCGAGCTCCAATGGCGCAGCCTGGACGGTAGCAATAAACAGAATCCGTACGAGTAGTAGGTCGGAGCTGCAAGTGACAGAGTAAATAGTATGCCTGTAGGGGGACTTGGTTCAGCTCTGTTGCTTTTCCTCATGTTTACGAGGATAGCGTGCAACATGCACTCTCTGATACTACTACTTATCCTTTTTCGCTTCTAAGCTCTGCACTGTACCGTGGCATTCATTTAAATCACACACACCACTCTAAGCCACTGTAGACTGCCACATAGCAGCTCCCCGCGCCCTGATACTACATAGCGTTAGTCTGCGGTATCAAAGAGAAACGCTTACGGGATCACATGACCGTGATTTGTTTGTTGGTCCAGTCCTAAATGATTTTCTAATCAACAAGGCGCCGTTTTGTTTGCCGTTGAAGTTAATGTGTGGTTAGGCGAACACGGGAGTTGTCCTGAAGACAGCGACAACTCCCTGAATAGAGTAGATTAGCACGGAGCTAGGTATAGAGGTATAGGAACTGAGAGCTTGAACAGATGTGATGGTGGCGAGTGGTAATGGATAGGTGATTAGTTGTCGCGCTTGCTGAAGAGGAGTGCGGTAAGCAATACTGGATGGTTCCGAATATAAAGCTTGAAGGCAGCAGAGGCCCATCGTCCTGTAGCTTGAATGAGCTCAGCAGGAGTTCCCAGCTGTGCGAGAAAAGTTGCACCACCTGAACGAAGGGAGTGGCCTCCGATGTTGTTGCTGACATATTTCCGGAGATGTCGGAGGAACCAAGAGCGTGTTGGGATGGAGCCATCCGACTTAACCCAGAGATGCGGTAAAGCTGGAAAACACTCGTCTCGTGCAGCAACATATTTTTTCATAATCTTGGTGGGGCAATCAGCTTCGTCTCTCGCTAGAATCATGATCTTGCATCCATCAAAAGTACGATCCACCTTGTGGGTGGGTAGAGTGAATTCAATGTGGTTGTCATCGGCGGTGTAGGATGAGCATAGACAGACCTTACGAAAGGTGCGGAGTGATTTGTTGTCAGGCCACACTAATTCGCCTAGGCGCATGAGAGCAAAAAATCCGATGAATAATATAGCAAGAAAGAGGAGATCATCATAAGACAATGAATCATGTAACTTGCCGTGAATTTCTGTAAGTTCAGTTCGGTGGAGAGGACGTTTCCGGGTGGTCGGAGATGCATGTCTTTTTGCGCAACCACGTAATGTTTTCTTGACTAGAGGATGGCCGCGAGATTGGCGGACTTCTGGGTAGAAAGACTCGAGCTGATTGCAGATACCTGAAAGATAGCTGGGGACAGATTTTGGGATGAAATGGTGCATGTAGACGATGTAGAATGATAGTGTTTCGGGAGTGGGTTCCACTGAGAGATCGTGGTTCCGACAGAAGGTGACATACGATTGAAGTGCAGAGCTGTAAGATGCACGTGAAGAAGGGTCGAGTGTATAACCCAGAGCGATGTTGCGTTCATGCAACAGACGCGCATGGCTCCAGACAGGGCGGATCGGCTGTCTGGAGGAAGCGGGTGGGAGATTCATTTTTTAGCTGCCCCCAGCAGCAATTGAGGGGGTTGAAAAGGTGTAATTATCATGGAGGGAGAAAGTTCGTACACTTTCTCATTGTTGAAGCGGGAGAGAGCATCAGCGATAGAGTTTAATTCACCGGGGATGTGGCCGATGCGGAACTGAATGCCGGCATTAAGGGCGTGTTCGACGGTGGTGATAAGAAGCGAATTGTACTCTTCTTTAGCTTTCAAGGAGTTGAAGACGTCGACTGTATTAGTGTTGTCCGTGAAGACGAAAATGCGTTTCAGAGGAGGGTTAGAGAACTCAATGGCGTATAGAATGGCAGAGACAATGGTGAGTGCTTCAAAATAGAAAATGGGGTTTTTGGACTCATCAGGGATGCGATATTGATATCCTAGGACAGTTTCCCTGGATTTCACCCAGAAGCCCATACCAGACAGACAAGCGTCTGTGTACAACACAAGATCAGCTTCGTCGGGTCCCCATTCTTCAGATTCCAGCAATCGAATGCCACTAGAATTCTTGATGTGAGTACTAACCCATTCAAGCTGTTGGCAAACAGCGTTATTGATCCAGATCCGCTTATCAGGTTGGTCCTTGCCCGACATTTTCTCGTACAACGCAGAAAGGCCAGGGCGAAGGAGTGGGTAAACGTTCAATGCCCAATTTACCCAACCACCAATTCGCTGAAATTCCCGCAGTTCCCAGCGTTTCCCGGCACAGCAAATTCGCGTAAAGCAGCTAGGAGATCTGAGTGCGAGTCTTCAGGCATGGTGATGGTCATGGCGTTGGGGTCAACTTCAAAACCAATGATGAGGAGGGTATAGCCCACAACTGTTTAGGTTCATCATGTGGTATACCGAGTTTATCCCAGAGTAGCAGGAGCTGAGTCTGTTTTCTAGGGAAGGATTTGTTATATGGAGGGTAGAACTCGAAGTTATCATCAAATTCCCAGCTGAAAGCATCATCCACATAACCGAAAATATCTGATAGCAGTAGGACAAATATTGCAATCCAGAGGACTAGGGCAAAGAAGTTACCCCATATCCCACCAGCACCTCGATTACCAAAGTTATTGCAGTGATCAGTATGGAATAGGTTATCAATCTTAACGACTTGACGTATCTGCCAGCGGGGATCCATAGGAAGTTGTCGGTAAGCCTGAGAGACATCAGACTTGAACACAACAAGTTGACGGTCTCGACCGTACAGGCGGCGAACGCGGAGTAAAGCAGTTCCAAGATCGCGGAGATTGTCAAGTTTAACAGAGACATACTTCCGGTCAATTAGCGAGTTGGGAGAGAACGGTCCAGCACTGTGGTGGACAGTAAGACGCAGTTTATCCGAATGGGGCTTGGGAACAACGACAACAGGTATTGACTGCATTCCTGGGAGTAGTTCTGGAAAACCTTGGGAGAAACGGTGCGCAGTAATTTCTGCATCACGTTGTTCGCATGAGAAGATGATGTGCTTATTGTCTTTGAGCGGATAGGAACGGTCCAAGGTTGATGGCATGGAAGGGATGTCAGTTTCAGCCCATGGCCAGAAACCATACCTGAGTCCTTGGAGGATGGAGTTCACGAGTGGACGGTTAGGATGATTTTGTAGAAGGTCTTTGAACTGGTCCGCCTTGATGGGTGTAGTCAAGCGGAAAAGGTGAGGGTACTGTTTAATAGTCTGAATTGCAGTGTCATTGAGAATTTCATTTGACGGTGGACGAGGGAGTGGCGGCATAGTCTCTGATGCCCTCGCGAGTGTATCCCTTTCAGTAGCATCGTCAGAGTTATCTCAGATAAAATCACAGGCGTAACGGGGACGGCGGAACCATCGTTCAGTTGGAGGGACAGTCTGCTCGGGTATGGTTGTTACTCTTGCAGTTGGAGCAGATGTGTTTGTATGTGCAAGTTTGAGCGTTGTTTGGGCATTTTTTCTCATTGAATCTTCTGCATGGGTCTCGTCGGTGGTTGTTGCTCTTCTCTTTTCCATTATTTCCAGGTTTTGGCTGGGCGTTTCCAGTCCACGAGGGCGCTTGGAGCCAGAGAAGAGAGAGGTCTGTGAACGCAGCAAACTCGGAGAGCAAGTGGCAACGCGTTTGCGAGACTTTGAGCCGTACCGCTTTGTCATAGTTAAGGACTCGGTCATGGAAGGACACGGGTATAGAGGCGAAGAGTTGGGAGATGTGGTCCCGGTAAGAATTGAATTCTCCACTCCGGTGGGGGAAGACATAAGTGGCGGCTCTGATGTACCTGTCGTACGTGATTGACCACTCTCCGTGGGTAGTGACATTTTGACCGGCGACGTGTGTTCCAAACCTGAATTCAATTTCACCGAGTTTTTGACTTTGTCGTTCATCAAGCGAAGTTGCGTGGATGCTAGACAGGATGTGGTCAAACTTTGCAGGTTTCCCCCTGACAAGGTCATCCCAGTCTTCGAAGCTGAAGGCAGGACAGTCAGGTTGAGAGACAATGGAGTTTCGGGCAAAACTTGGGTCCCGGGCGAAATTCTCGAGAGTAATTCGGGTTTTCTCCAAGTCCGGTGATAAGTGTACGGAGCTTGTACGAGAGTTCCAGGAAAATAAATTGGGGTTAATCTTTTTACGAGGGGAACGTTCTTTGTCCTCGTCATCGTCGGAGTCATCATCAGATGCTGGTCCTGCTCGGGGGCGTTTGTGAGTTGTTCGGTTAGGCTCCGATTCTCTGTTGGGGTCTTGGTTACCCCCGACTTGAGCAGCCTTCTCCTGTTCAGCTTCCATGATGTCGAGGAGGTTAAGATAGAAGTCGAGAGTCTGCTCAACAGTGTTTTCTGAGAGCTCTGCAGTGGCAAGGATTCTCTGAATTGAGAGGAGTGCACCGAGCTTGGTGATTTCTCCTTTCTCAAACTCTTTGGTGACATCGACACATTCTTGGGAAACACCGGGGGTAGTTCCGGTTGGATGTTGCCCTTCGGACCTCTGTCCAGCGGGGAGTCGTTCAGGATTAACACCATTAGTCATAGGAGTATGAGTGAAGCGATGATAATAGAATGTAGCGCAAAAGACAAAACGGCTAGTGTAGATATTATCACTGAGGACTCGCAGGCAAGTTAGACAGGGAGGAAAACTTGCAAGTCTACTGCGGCCCTCAGGTTTATAAGTACATGATTGATAGACAGGGGTCAGGAGAAATAGCAGAAAGGGCCGAAGCCGGAAGGGATAGAGAATATCCGAGTGCCGGAGCACTAGTTCGAACCGATGGAAAGGAGAGCGGGGTCTGAGGCGCGCGGAGCGTACACTGACCATCGGTGAGTGAGGAATTGGGTAGTAGGCTTAGACCACTTACCTCGTTGATTAGATTTTTATAAACATCATATTTTTAAATCCAAAAAATGAACAAATTTGTGAAAAAACGACCATAGCTCAAACAACTATGTAGTCTATGTTAATCATTTTTGTCAT
Organism: Rhodocollybia butyracea; assembly: GCA_015501585.1. Lineage (NCBI taxonomy): Eukaryota > Fungi > Basidiomycota > Agaricomycetes > Agaricales > Omphalotaceae > Rhodocollybia > Rhodocollybia butyracea. Next base: position 647,787 of record JADNRY010000012.1, on the reverse strand, counting down.
TGTATTTCGGCATTCCAGAATCAATAGATCGTATGTACTTATTTAATATGTCATGTTAATACCGATTCAAAACAAAGGGAAGTTCAAAGTCCATCAAGGCTAATCCGACAAGAAACAAGAATATGTTATGCTAGTAACAAGATGATGGTTGGACGAATATAGAATGCAATAAGTCAATAGAAAGAAAGTGAATGAAACGATGTCATACAACAAACCAAGAAATACGTTTTCACATTGGCACTTTGTCGCTAATGATGGTCGTTCGGAACATGTGGGTCGTCATCTAGAGCTATAGGTACGGTCATGCCATCGATGGCCTTGGACAATGTATCTGCAGGGGGGGTACTCTCTTCCTCCATGCAAACATCATCAGTAGATGATACCTCTAAGGGTTGACTAGGCAATGGCTCGTTGTTCTTTGCCCCTTCGAAATTACCAGCGGAGTGAGTTCGGTACGAATACCCCCAAGTTGCTATGGAAGGAAAGGTGAACTCGACTGGTGGTGTCTCTGCTAAGGATTCCGATGATTCAGTGGAAGCGGATTGGGACGAAGAGGATGAAGAAGAGTCATTTTCATTCGCCAGATCCGGAGTATTGGAATCTGTAGACGGCAATTTTGATTCCAAAGGCATCGTCAGTGAGGCAAGCGTTGGCTGATTTCGATAGGAAGATAGTTCGTCCGACTCGCGGCGGAAAAGACCGGGATCTTTGACCCAGTCGAGGCCCAGTCCAAGACCAAGACCTGCGGAATCAGAGCCTGGCGACGATAAGATAACCGTTTCGTCACCAGTCTGAGAACCGTCACCGAGTCTGAACCCTAGTTCCGTTGGTGATAACTGCAACTTTTCCTTTTCTTTGATCCTAATATTGGATTTCGAAGATCGTCCTGAGCCAGAACCTGATCTCCTCAGCCCCATCATGCTTTCAGGTCGCTTCAAAATGGCATCAGCCAACAATTCGTTAACTTGGCCACTTCCGTCGTCATCTTCATCGTCGTTAGAATCATATGCGCTATTCTTGTCGTTCTCGACAACATCACCTAGTCCTTCTTCTTTGTCTTTACCACTTTCTGTCTGTAGCGGGGAAGCTCCCGAGTACAGCTGATACGAGTTTGGTGTTGGGTGCGAGTACGGATATCCGTAAGGATAACCATAGTGAGAGTACTCGGGAGTATATCCAGGGGCTATACGGTCACTGGTTCCAGCAGCACCTCCACGCCCCCTTTTCCTGCCTCGTTCCCTCGCAACTCCTGGAGATGGACTGGGTGAAGTCGTGAACTCTGGTGAAGCAGAGTCGGCCGATTCCGTACCCGAAGCCAGAGAGGACATGGTCGAAGAGGTGCTCATGCCACCAGTCTCTGTACCACTAGCCGCAGTTCCGTTTCCAGCGTTATTCAACATGTTTAAAAACTGCATTGGATGCATCTTTGCTCCATCTGACGAGGTCCCACTCGCATTAGGTTGGCCAGTGGGTGGAACGGAGCCGAAAGCTGAATACGGATTATATGACAAATATGAAGGATATGGACTAAGGGGAGACGTCATGCTTGCGGGTGGGCTCGCAAAAGGCATGCCTCCAGTAGGTAAACCAGCTGGCGAGAACATAGCGAAAGAAGGAGAAAACGGGCCAACGCCGTAAGGAGTTGAAGAAATTCCAGGCGAAAATGACGCAGCGGGAGAGAACATTCTACTCGGAGGTACAAGAGGGGATCCTATGGAGGGCGAGGAAGATCCTCGACTGGTACTTTGACCTTCGGGAAGTTGTGTTAAATGTGGTATGGGGGAAGCATGAGAACTGTGCGATGGACGTGAAGACTTGGAAGTTGATCTAGAAGACGTCGGTGACGCTTGACTTTGGGTGTGAGGCCGTTTCCCCTTTGCATGCGAATTTTTTCCAAAAGACCGCTGCGGTTGCGGAACAGCGAGATTCTGCAAAGGAAACGCTTGCGGAGATTGCAAAGGTGGGAAATATGCGGCGTAGCACTGTATTTGTTGTACGAGATGATGAATTTGAGCTTGAAACTTATTATGAGGTAGTCAGAACAGCTTCATTGATAATGAGGTAGGAAATAATTACCTCTCCCTCTCTTCGCCTCCAGAGGCTTCCTTCCCATCGGAGCATGTTCTCTAATTTCTCTAATTCGCCTCGCATTCTCTCTTCCCTTGCTTTGGCTTCCTCTTCGCGCTGCCTCGAGGCTTCCAGGGCTCCTCTTAATGATGCAATTTGTGTTTGTGTAGTAAGACCAGAGGAATTGGCACTCCCTGATGGAGTACCAGGGACTGGACTAGAGCTCGATTTGCTAGAACCTGGAACGGATGCTGGGTTCAACGTGGGAAAGTTAAATGAAGGCGATGAGGCGGAATGACTCCCACTCTCAATAAGCTCTGCATCCGTATGTACGGATTCAAGTTCTGGCACTGACCCGGTAGAGTGGAAAGTAGAGTAAATCGGCATCGAGGGAGAACCCAGAGAAGCTGTAGACTCGGGACGGGTTTGGGAACGGAAACGAGGAGGGTGAGCGACCCGAGGGGAAGAAAGCGAACCAGATGAGGAAGGGATCGTGGTCAGGGTAGAGGAAGATGAGTCGGACTCCTTCTGACGGGTATAAAGTGCTGTAGACACAGAAGGCATTGATTGGGATGGCGCTCGGTCGAGATTATCGATGGAGGAATTATGGAGTGTGCTATTCTTGGAATTACTATTCTTGTTACGTCGGGTATTTGTTATTGATTTGGGGGCCTCGTCTAGGGCGGGACCCAAGTCAACAGATTGAATCGAGGTGTCCGCTGTACCTGCAGAGTTTAGCGAAAATACTAGAGAAGGCGTACTATCATATGATGTGGATGGCGAATGGCTGGTTTCCGGAACAACAGGGGAAGGTGGGATTTCAGTCGATGTTATCTCTTCCTCTTCGTCATCTTCTCCGAATGGAGCTCCTCGCGCGGATGCTTCGGCGACCGAAGATATGGATACAGACCGTGACGAGCGCGATGCAGATAGACCACGAGCTCCAGACTCTGAGCGTGAGTCACTGCGATTGCGACTCGACTGCTCTAATGTCACCGACATAGTCGCCGAGCTGGATGCTGAATTTAGAGCTGATGATGACTCATTAGAGCCGGGCAAGTCCACATGTTTTAGCAGCTTTGCCAGGTCCTTGCCTCGTTTGCCTCCTTTCATCAGCTCTTTCATAGGGTCTTTCCTTCGCTTACGACGTTCCTTTGACCTAGAAGCAGTTGCTTTTGAGCTGTCGTTGAGCGTGCTACTTTCTCCAGCATCTGTGAATGAAGATTAATGTAATGACACATGGCGAGTTTCACAGAATGGGAGACCGACCATGTGTCTCGTGTTCATCGTCCAGAGCTGTTTCATGATTAATTCTTTGAAAAATGTAACGCAGAAAGCCACGTACTAGTTGCTTGTTCACTTCTAATTGCTTTAGGCAACGTCCTGAGGTTTCCAAGGCGCAAATTAGACTTCCAGAAAACGGCAGAGCCAGCGAGAACGAGTGTAGCCACAGCTACGAGAATACTGGGCTGCAAATGAGGAGGCGTTGTAGAGTTGTGCAGAGCATCCTGCTCATTCATCGCGGCGTTGAAAGGCGTCTGCGGTAGACAAGGATGATGATGGTAAGAGAACAAGAGCCGACGGAAATAAAAAGAGTGGGTCGTGGAGATAAACTGTTCAGAATCAGCGTTCTAAAATGAGTGAATGCAGTCGCACTTGGAGGAAGGCAAAACGAAATGTAATCACGAATTATCAAATCAGGCACAGATGTGGGTAAAATAGCTCAACAAGCACACGGGGTTGCCTTCGGCATGACCCTGGCCCGCGAGTGCCTTTCTTGTTTTCTCCCAGAGTTCAACATTTTCTCACTATAGTGCCTCGCTGGCAAATCCATACGCTAGTTCTGCGAAATCCACTACCTCTTCCAAGTCTTTCCCGAATATATTCCCCACACTCCGTGTCGGACTAATCTTGGACCAATAAGTTTCCGCGAAATGGTCGCGAATCAGGCATAGATTTAAAGCGATTTTCTCTATGTATTTTGCTTGGGTCCTTAGGTTGACGTTCCTATTTTTTCTCCGGCATCCCTCAGGCTTCCCCCAAGCCCAGCCACCAATGTATACGATCTGTCTTAAAAATAATCCTCGACTAGTACTTTTTGAGACGTCACTCACCGTCTGACCTTCTTTCTCTACGTAGATGCTGCAAATCTGTCCGGATGGTGGAGAGGTACGTGCCATTTCTATTTTGATATTCGACCACACGTCCCCACTTCATCTTGCATTCAATCATTGAGTTCCTCGTGAGCACCCTCTTCTCAATTAATTCCACAGCTTTGTGGCTTTGACCAGTAACACTATATAGCTCGATTATCATCCCCATGTGCTCCCCCCAGAAGTCCTTGTGTCTTCATCGTCTGCTCCTCGTATGTCAGTTAGAGCCTAGTGACCATCGTTTCTTCAGCTCCGAAGCAAAGCCGATAAGGCAGTTCAAGACACTTAATCTGTCAATGACGAACCGTGTACACTTGTCGGAAAGGGGTTTAATCGCCTAGATTTGACGGATGAAGGTAACGAAGGTTGAAATTTTTTGAAACCATAACATATCTGGAAAAAAATCTACTATCCATTACATGGAAAAAATCCGACTGGGAAATAAGTAATCGGGGCCGCGTCGAGCATATTCTTCCTATGCACTTGTAGTCGCACGGTTACGGAAGCTATAGCAGCTGAGAAGGTACGACTGAAAATCATATATCCGTGATACTGATACGCATATATCCAGATTCTCGGGAATCGGAACCTAAGAAGACTTCCAACTTTAATTTGCTACTTAGATCTTCGTACATTCTGTATCTGGGGTGGAAATTCACTTCTTATCACAACAAATCGATTCTCCTTCCTTCCTTCGAGCTCCTTACCACAGCATCAAGCACCTCCTTTGTCCTCAGTGCATCATCTACTTCGGCATATTCGCTATTCCTTCTGTCAGCAAACGCCTCCCAAGCCAAGGCAATTCTCTGGTCTCCTTTCTGACCGAGTTCGACCTTTTCTCCATTCCAGTACAGCACAGGTGAAGGATCGAAGAATCCAAGTTTCGTGTCGGCTTGAACTCGAAGGGTGCCCTTCTCGCACATTATAATCCAATTGAAATCCCCCTCCTTGACCCCGGATTGGAGGTGCAGGCTGAATGGTGTCTGTACGACCTCTGCTTCCTTACCTACTTTGGTATGCAAGATTCCACTTACACACACTTGACTTTGTCCGTCCTGGGGTATTTTCTCCCCGGTGGGCTTCATGGTTGTGGAATCGATCACCGCCGTAGTTGAGTGATGGTTGGTAACCACGGCAGAGAGAGATGCGACGGGACCAAGAGTGTGCATGAGTATGTCGACAGCATGGCCGCCTCCGACGTCGAGGAGAGTGGCACCTAAGGAAAGGGCTTAGGGCAGATACGTTGGATATAAGAGATTATATGGCACCGTTCGCCGCACTGGCCATATGCTTAAAGGTATCGAGGACGATTGGGCCCCATCCGCGGTTGAAGGATACGATCTATCAATTTGTGGTTGGCGATCGTAGTACCCGCCAAAAGAATGAATTACCAGATTTGAAGAGTATATCTTTCCAAGTTCCTCTGCAGCCAACATCGATCTAATCTGTTGGCAGTACACAAATACAGTTAAAGGACATGGAATACTATTTCTGCATACCTTGATTGCAAATCCGGTGAACCTCGCCTGGCACCCTACCATCGTTTTAATGCCTTGCTTCTTCGCGGCCTCACAAATCTCTCGAGTTTGAGACAAATTCTTCCCCACAGGCCACTCAATAAACAGATCCTTTCCAGCTTCGATCACCTTCATCGCGGCGTCTTTTTGGTACACTGGTTTGATAGCAACTGCGACCATGTCGATGTCTTCATCTTGAGTAATGTGCTCGGCGGAACCATGATATGCTCGGACAGCAGGGTTTTTGTTGTTCGCTTGGCCGAGCTGGGTGTACTTCTCCGCACTAGCCTGTGCAGACTCAGGATTTGTAGTCGATACAGCAACAAGAGTGTACTTCGGGGCCAAGGGTTGTTCGAAGAGAGGAGGTGCTAGCATCATTGCAGCCCACCCTTTGGATGACAGGCCAACGAAACCTAGATGAATTGGCTGGGAATTGGCTGCCATTGTCACTGAAGAAGTCTGAAAGGCTTGTCGCATTTAAAAGATCGATTTTTTTCGCTTCATAATATACCGAATAACGCGGGATATACCCTCACAGCATTTTAGTAAGTATTTTCCAAAAAGCCCTTCCAATGATTTCACCATCCTGACCCGGCATTTTGTTTTGTCTTTCAAGATCGAGTGTGTTTCCAGACCCCAATAATTTGTCCACGATCTTGGTTGCGATAGGCCCGGTAAATTCAGGATGTCCTTGCACGGTGAGGACGTGGACTTGAGACTGGGAAGGAGGTAAAATGGCATGATTCGAAGACGAGCGGAGGGGTGGTTTGGGAAAACTGATACTCGGTTCCCAGGAACGACACCATCCCTTGATTCATGCATCCGTCCGTGGACGCAAGAAGGTGGAAACCTTTTGGGATGAAGGGGACGTGGTCGTGGTGAATTTCTTGAAGAATCTAAATGGGAAAATTCAACGACTTTGACCATATACAGTGGCTGGTAGCTTACGAGCTTATCTTTCACTCCAAATATCTCCTCTCCTACGTCTGTCAAACATAGTTTGGTGGGGCCAATTTCCCATCTACCTTCGTTCATGATGACACAAGTGCCCCCAAGGGCAAGGGATATGATCTGGTGTCCGAAACAAATACCAAATATTTTGACTTTCGGATGGTTCTTTGCTAGATGTGCAATGAACAAAATCAGTGTTTGGATCCATTCCACTTGATCATAAGCAGATGAGGCTAAAATAAAATTGAACCATGAGCTGAATGCACTCGGTGTAAAGCAGTGCTGGATTATCGTACTTACCACTCCCGGTACACATGAATGCATCGTAGCCATCAATCTGCTCCTCTGAGGGATATTCCATCTTTTGTGCGTCGTACACGTCCATCGTGAGTTCCAGATCATGATTGAAGTGGTCTGAGGCAGTACATTGGGCAAAGGTCAAAGATCTTCGCATAAAGTCTTCAAAAATTTTGGCATGTTCACCGTGCTCTACGACAATTTCTGGAAAGAGATCGTCACAGAGAAGTAGTGCAATGTTGATTCGTTCCCTTGACTGAGGCTCGGAGCAGGATGATACCAACATTGAAAGCCTTTGAAAGCTGAAGTTGTGTTGATTGTATAGTTCCTGCGCTACCAGCCAGAGATTCTGTGTAGGTTATGGAGGGCTGACACTCCTAGTTCATCCGGTATTGCTGATTGGGCCGGCGACGGGTCATCTACCCAGCGGCTCGGCGGTGATTGGTTTGACCTTTTCGTGACGGTCACCAGGCTTCTCAAGCTTCAAGTACCACTGGGAGCTTTTTGACGAATACGTAGGGTAGTCTTTTTTATTGCGACAGTGTCGAGGGAAGTACGCGTGTAGTCTAGTCCGGTTTGGCAGAAGCGGTTCACTGCGCGAAGCTTACTTTTTGTGTAAGTATACTAGTGTGATCACGTGCGCTTACACTGCCACCATCCTTTCTTTCTTCAGAAGAGCCTTTCCATCTTCTGATCTTGTTTTTTTAGTAGTTCTTCGGCTGCTTGTAGCACTTTGTGTCTCGCCACAGAATATACCGTGGTTCTGTCAACATCGTATGACTTTCGCCCGGCGCCTGTTGATACGAAAACACGGCCTTGCCTCGTTTTTCTTCATCAATGTTTACTGCTCATAGAACTTGGGACGATCACTCTCTCCGTGTTTTCAACGCAAAACGAGACGAAAAGCGCGCTCGAACTGGCTTGAAACCGTTCTCTTTTCTGTCTACTGAGGAAAGAAAAGCTCGCGCAGAATATGAAAAAGATTATCTGAAGGACAGGCAGCTGCATAAAATGACTTTGGAGGCAAGCTTTAACGCAACGAGCAGTAGCATGGTCAACTCATTTGCAACGCGTCGTAGGCATCTCCACTGGAAAAATACCCTTCTCAGCAGGCCATCGCTCCTTGTGATGGTTTTCTGGTAGTTCCTCAAACTTTTCGGTCTCAAAGCAAGGTCGCCAAGGTCAGCGTCTATTTACCAGATTGAAACTCATACATCAAATACTGTCTACCTCAGATTCCTTTCAGAAAAGGCGAGGATTTATTTGGCATGGCTTTCTACTACTATTCGGAGCTGGCTAGCGACGAAGTCTGTGCTACTGGCTTGAACTACGTGCCGAACAGTGGTAGTATTTCGCCCCGACGCTGTGAGTACCTTCATCTCATCGCAACTTTCTGACTTTTGTAACCTTACTAGATGAATATCTCGGGCCGAAACCTTGCATATCCGGGTTTTATCTAGAAGGAAAACACGTTCAGGTCTTATTCTACGACTCACTCCTCAAAAAGCAGTGGAGAGCAAATGGAACATGGACTTTGAGTATAGAATTCGACCAGACGGTGGAATGTTACGTTCCGTTCATTGAGATAAAAGCGTAGCATCTTTGTATCGTTTCAATGATGATCGGAAATAAATAATACACAGAATACGCTGTTATGCGCTATATTCCATGCAATGCCTTTATTCCTTGTCTTGCTTACTATCTCTGGCGGGATATTCTTCATGTATCCAATGACCTCGGCTGCTTCAACGTTATCATCCAGATGGCCGAAACTCATCTCCATCGGTCCTCGTGCACCAATCGCTCCTACTCTGGAGCTGGTTCCTGCGGGGCAGGGCTCTTCAATGTCTCCGTTACTTCAGATGGGCTGTCAGGTTCTCACGCCACAGGTACGGCTCTGCACAAGTTCTGTTGGCTCATTGACGGTTACTGGGTGATCAAGACCTCCGACTGGGAAAAGAAAGAATAGCATCTTCGTAGCGTGTGTGACGATTGAGTGTGGCTCAGCCTGGATGTCTTTCTTACTAGTCTTGTTGGAGGAAACTCTGTCGTTGATAGTGCACTGTAGAGACTCTATACACATCGTAAGATCGTATATATGTCTGTTTATAAGAGACTATGTAGAGACGACCCAGTTTTGGGACGGCGTCATCGCACTTTACATATCGAGAATGGTGCGAGCACTTCATAGTAAATGCATCTCAAGCACTCAAGTGTTGGCTTAGCATCTGAAACACCTGTTTTTGAGTTTTTGTACCTTGAAGACTGCTGGTTCGCCGCAATGCGATGATAAACGCGCGGTAACGTAATTTAAAAGATGGACTTGGCGCCGAAACAGGCAAGCAAGCGCTCGTTCTTTACCACCACCATGGCCTCCAACGCCAAACTAAAGTCACTCGCCCTAATTGCTTGCGATACCCCGATGCCAGAAGTCGTCGCTCAGTATGGTGCATATCCCGAGATATTCCAAGGACTAATGCAAAGGTCACTTCCAAAAGAATCTGGTTGGGATTTCACGATGGATTCTTATGATGTTGTGCACAAGATGGAGTACCCAGCGGAGGATAAGATTGAAGGATACGATGCTTTCATCTACACGGGAAGTGGTGAGTAAGAGATCTGAGAATCGAGCCTATCGATTGACGCTAAATCTACTTAGCTGCATCTGCCCATGCTGATGTGGAATGGATTCACAAGTTGATAGAATTCACTGCACATTTAGCGAAGAATCATCCAAAAGTCAAGATATTTGGTATTTGTTTCGGACATCAGATCATTTCCCTTGCCCTCGGCGGTACTTGTGTCAAGAACGACGGCAAATGGGAGGTTGGGCCAACGAAAATTCGGTTAACCGATTTAGGAAAGAACATCTTTTGAAACAGAAAATGAACTGGTAAGCTACAATCTTGGACAAAACGTCCATCGTATATCTAACATGTTTTGTTAGATCATTCAAGAAATGCACCAAGATCACTGTCCTTTCGTACCCCAGGGATTTCATCTCCTGGCGTCGACGGATATCTCTGTCAATCAAGGGATGGTATCGACAACTGGAGCTAAATATCATTTTACACCTACGCCCGAGTCTAGAGTTTCCTCCTCTCCTTCACCATCTTCGAAATCATCTTCCTCTTTTCCACTAACTGACATTCACATCATAACGGTTCAAGGCCATCCGGAGTTCACGCGTTCAATAGTCTCCATAATGGCAGCTAAACGGTCCAAACAAGGGATAATTACCGATAATTTGAAGCAGGACGTCGATAGACGAAACGAAGCTCTACCGAATGACAAGGCTGCAGGCGATGGGGAGGTCATTGGGAGAATTTTCTGGAAAGTGCTTGGAGTGTAATAGCAGAGGATTGTTATACCAGTTGAGCGGGGAATGAAAGTAGTTTACAGAAAATGCACTACTAAGCAGTTTCCTTTTCTTTCTGTGCAGCGAGCATCCGTCTAGCATGTGGGTTAATTATCTGCTAGTCTGATCATCATCTAGAAGACTAACTCACTGTCTCTCAGCCAAAATCATATCTACTCCTTCTTTTGCGTGACTGGCTGGCTTTCTCGCCAACTTTAGTATTCGCTCAGAGTTATGGCGAAATGCACTACTGCTAAAAGAGTTGGACGGCGGTGGCTATGGCAAACGTGGAAATCAAGTAGTTGTGGCTAAGCTGAGGTATTGAGTGTGAGTACGCAACTTCTGTCGCTTGATGTTGGGCAGTGCGCAGACGCGACAGCTCAGGATATGAACGGTGTCAATTGGAAATCCCGTAGTTGCATACTTGAGGCCTTATGCACTACTACACTTTAGTAAGACCCAACTTTTCGTCCAAAGTCCCAAAGAGTTCAGCATCGCAATCAAATCTGATTGAGGGGGTGTTGACACGGGGGCTTTCAACGACATTCATCTTGTAAAGATCCCTTTCGATATGACCTCCAACGCCAAACTAAAGTCACTCGCCCTAATTGTATGTGATACGCCGATACCAGAAGTCGTCGCTCAGCATGGTACATATCCCGAGATATTCCAAGGACTAATGCAAAGGTCACTTCCAAAAGAATCTGGCTGGGATTTCACGATGGATTCTTATGATGTTATGCATAAGATGGAGTATCCAGCAGAGGATAAGATTGAAGAATATGATGCAATTTACACGGAAAGTGGTGAGTACAAGATTTGAGAATCAAGTCTATCGACTCACGCGAAATCTAGCTGGAGCTGCTGATGCCGATGTGGATTGGATTCACAAGTTGATAGAATTCACTGCACATTTGGCGAAGAACCATCCAAAAGTCAAGATATTCGCTATTTGTTTCGGACATCAGGTCATTTCCCTTGCCCTCGGCGGTACTTGTGTCAGGAACGACGGCAAATGGGAGATTGGGCCGACGAAAATTCAGTTAACCAATGTGGGCAAGAACATCTTTGGAACAGAAAATGAACTGATAAGCTAAAATCTTGGACAAAACATCCATCGTATATCTATCATGTGTTGTTAGATCATTCAAGAGATGCACCAAGATCACTGTCCTTTTCTACCCCAGGGATTCCATCTCCTAGCATCGACAGATATCTGTGTCAATCAAGGGATGGTATCGACAATTGGAGCTAAATATCATTTTACACCTACGCCCGAGTCCAGAGTTTCCTCTCCTCCCTCACCATCTTCAGAATCATCCTCTTTTCCACTGACTGATATCCACATTATGACCTTCCAAGGCCATGCGGAGTTCACGCGTTCAATAGTCTCTATAATGGCAGCCAAACGATCCAAACAAGGGATGATTACCGATAATTTGAAGCAGGACGTTGATAGACGAAATGAAGCTTTACCAAACGATAAGGATGGGGAGGTCATTGGGAGAAATTTCTGGAAAATACTTGGAGTGTAGTATCAGACGATTGTTATAACAGATACGATAGAGAAAAACCAGTTGAGTGGGGGATGAAAATAGTACAAAAGACGTTACAGAAAATGCACTACTAAGCGGCTTCCTTTTCTTTCTGTGCAGCGAGCATCCGTCTAGCATACAAGTTAATTATTTGCTAGTATTATCATTTGGAAGACAAACTCACTGTCTCGCAGCCAAGATCATCTTTGCCTTCCTCTCTCGTAGGCTTTCTTCCCTCTTCTCCGGTGTGTCCTCCCATCTGGCTTTACCACCAACTTCTTCTTCAGGTATCACGGTTGGCGCATCTCCTTTTATCCTTGACTGAAGATTGAATCGTGATATAAGGGTTTCGGGCTTTACTGATGAAGAAGTTGCGTTATTTGCAGGGCCTGGAGCGCCAGCTGTAGGATTTAGAACAGCGCGAGGATAAAGAGTAAAGTAGGACGGCGGTGGCTACAGCAAATACGGAAATTAATTGTGAATAAGTTGAGAAAAATGCAAGTACGCAACAGCATCGAGAAAGCCTTTCTCGAGAATCTTGTTGGTGGTCCTTTCAACACTACCTGTACGAAGTAATTCATATCGGATATTGTCTCTGCGAACAAATGAGCTGAGATTTTTGGGAAAGCCGAGCTACGCTACACACCTAGGTATATCAGGAAACATATTTCCGATTGTATCCACCATGTCCTGAGTAACATTCTTTGGGCGGAAGCCAAGTGTGTCGGCGGGGGAAGGATTATTGTTGTTGGCGGGAGAAGAAGAAGTAGCCCAGCGAAATATGAAGACAATAACTGCGAATGCGACGACCACGTTTACTACTTCACCCATTTTTAAAGAATAACTGGCGGTACTAGTACTAGGGGAATGACTGCGGTGTTGGTCGAAAGTCTAGGGGACAAACAAAGCCAAATCGTCTGAGTAGGCGCGCTTCTTTACTTGCCGGATCATCACAAACACAGCTAATGTTGAAACTACATACACTGGTACTACAAGATTTGCGGCGTTTGGACAAGACCTCTAGTTGCTTCGCACGTTTGCGCTTGATGCGATGACTTTCTCGGCAAATGGAAGACGACGCGGAACTATGTCGTCAAGCAGGCTGAAGTTACTTGGGTGAGGCAGGGCTGTCCGGAATTGCTTACTCCGCGGACATGTACTCGAGTGAACACTCCTGGATCTCTCGTGAAACAACTATTTTTACTGCAGCGACTTTTGGTCCGAAGGAAAGGTGTCTGGGTGGTGACATAAGCCTCAACCTCAAACGCTCGAGGAGACTCTTGCAATCGCTTATGATGCGGATAAAGCATCTAATCTTATTGTCGTTCTCACTCCGATTCGTGCTGGATTTTTCGGGTTTCAGATTTCTACACGTAGAATGGCCTGACTGTCGTTCTTCTATGAGTTCCTGCAACGTACGCCTAAGTAGAAGTAAGCTCTTTAGGCCCCCAGCCCGCTCTTCGTCACTACTTTCCGTCTCTTTATGATCCCATTCTCAACGCCTCGCATGATCACCTGCAGATTGACACGTAAGGAAGGAAGGAAGTTTGTTTATTACATACACGGTATGGTCCAAGTACTGAACACCGGATCCGGCAGCATAAGCTGACGTGACGTGGGGCCCAGACACCGAGCAAACGACGAGCTCGCAGTCTGCCCAGTGGGAGCTGCTGTAGATCGTTGCCCTAAGTGCCGGGGCGATAAAGGAAGAGTGGATGAAGAATTATTGAATTTCTGGATTGGCTCGATGCAGAATCCCAAATGCAAGTTATAACATTGCCAGAAACTGGCCGTTTGTAAATCAACTCTCAGCACTGGGTACCAACTTCTTATCCGTCGCAGAGTAAGCACTACAGGAGTTGAGACAACGCGCCACGACGAGACAAACGTTCCAACTTTCTGCTGCACGAAACTCAAGTGTCGACCCACGCCCGAGGAGCTGAAGGATATTGACCGCGTTGAGACAGTAGCTGGCCGAATAAGTAATATGTATGTACTCTACACACCTATGTACAATAAAAATGAATCCCTTCTACACAGTAACATCAACCAACACTGGGGACTCAGAAAGAGTTGATGTTTCCTCCCGCTCTTTCTCAAGCACTGCTGCCCATCCCTCCTCGAATAATTCAGGGTTCACTTCAGGATTTGCAATTGTCTCTGCGATCTTGGGCCGACCTTTGAGCTCCTCTTGCCATGCGACTACGGTTTTTGGTACGAGGCTAAGAGCTTAGTTAGTGTCAAGAAAGGCGGGGAGATAAAAGGGGGACTTACGCAGGACAGTAGGTCCTAGCAAACACCGCTGCTTCACTTACTCGCCCAGTCTTTATCAGAAGCTCGACACACCGCTCCTTTTCACCAGTCGCCCACCATATTGCCCACGCCAAGTTATTTTGACCTTCCCGCTCTGCCCGGTCCGCAAGCTTCAATAATTCATCTGTGGTTCCGTCAGTCATAGCAGAAAGCGGGGAAAGATTGGGCCAGCTCACCCTCTCCCTGACTACCCATACTCATTAGTAACAACATTAACGCTCCTAAATCACCTGCATTCTCAAAGCACTCTCTAGCCAGGTCGAACCTCCATGCTGCGAGTGCACGGTCACCGAGCGATTTCCATTTTGTTATTGATTCGGGATTGATTTCGGGTTCTGTCGACGACTTTATGGCTTGTGTCATAGTCACACCTTCTTCGGGAGGGGTAGAAGGCGCGACAGCGGACTCGGCCCTGACAATTTCCAGCGCGACGTCGAGATCATCCAACTGTAGTGCGAGGTCAAACCTGTGGTCCGGATCGGTGGCGATTTGAAGTGCGAGTTCTTTGAGATCACGGCCCTCTAAGAACCGAGCTAGTCGTCCCCTGCCATCTCGGGTAATCAAGGCCTTCTCAATGCCCTCCCTGTAACTTTGTCAATACAATGGAAATACTTGTTGAAATGAAAGTTCGTACTTGAAAATTCCAGCAGCCTCCTCCATATCTCCCTTGATAACCGCGATCTGATATTCGACTACGGCGAGAGAGAGGTGGTACGAGTAGACATTCAAATCCTTGTCGGCGAGATAGATGCGGTTGTGTGCTGGAAGATACGAGAGAAGATAGAGGGGGCTGTGGGGTTGTCAGTATTGGAATCATATAATCACAGGTGAGCATGGGCAACTTACGTGTCCAGTGGACTAATGCTATAACTCTCGTTCCCGACAAAGTACATTAGCCTATTGTTTGAGGTGGTGTAGATGAGGCAATCGCCGATCCATTTCGCGGTTTTGATGCTGAATTTAGGGAGTCAGTACAAGAAAATCAGGTGGCGTACAATACTGACCTCTCTTGCACATCAGCAACTACCTCGAATGCCTCTTCAACTCCCTCATCGGTATTCTCCACCTCGCCTTCTTCCAGTTTGCTTTCGTATGCCTCGCGATCAAAGCGAAGGATGTAAAAAGAGTCTTCAGCGACGATGGCAACGAGGCTATTGGTTGTTGACCAAAAGATCTATAAGTAATGTCAGTGTCAGTGCGTGAAAATCTCCGAGTTCATGGATACTTACATTTTTCGCATCAACATCCACCCTCCGCACAATATCACCCGTTTCCCAGTCCCAGAATATCACAAACCCATTACCGCGTGCACCGAGAACAGGACCGCCGTAAAGGCCATCCAAACCCCAGCTGCCAGCGCCCTTGATCGCCTAACAAACAAGTTAGGTGAGTCGTACAAAAACAAAACTGAACAGATACTCACTCCTGGCTTTTCTTTGAAGTTCTTGTAAAGCTTTAATTGAACCTTTGACTCGAGCACAGCATATGTGTTCGAATCTGGTCCCCATGCAAAAGAAAAGCCGTTACCAAAGGATTTATTACGCCAAGCGAGGGCAGTATAGGTGATCCACTCTCCATCTCCAACAACAGTTGCCCAACGTCCGTTTGGTGAGTGGATGATAGCAGTCGGGAACAATTCCGAGGAGCCAATTTCTTTGGAAGACAGCGCCACTCGTTGGCCGTCACCAAACGAAGTCGGATCGAGGCCTGAAAGGTTGGCAGAGAGGACAGAGGAGGATTTGGTGAAGATCAGTTTGCCTGACGAGTCAACGGAGAATGTGGGCTCGTCTTTTCCGAGCTTGAGTACGACGATACCCTCGTCGAATCCAACAGCGACTTCATTAGCTGTCCGGTGTAACGCGACACACCATGCGCGTTCTAATGCGTAGTTGAGTGTATTTTCGACCCTATACGTGTTGGCATTCCAGATTTTTACCGTCCCGTCCTCTGACCCGCTGATAATTATTGGGAGACTAGGATGGAAGACAGCAAAGGAAAGGTTATTGGTGTGTCCTTCCATCGTTTGTACACAACTTTTCGAGAGGTAATCCCAGACTTTGACCGTCCTGTCGTCTCCACATGTGACGAGGTAGGGCTTGTCATTGCCAGGATAGAATTCGACATAGTTGACGCCTTTGTCGTGCGCTTCGAGGGTAAAGTTCGCTTGGGGGGAAGAGTTTGGTGATGAGATAGAGGAGAGGGACCAAATTTTGACAGTACGGTCAAGGCAGGAGGAAGCAAAGGTGTTGGTATCTTTTGGGTTGAAGGCAATGTTCATGATGTAGTGTGTGTGGCCTTGGTACATCTACCGAAATATAAGGAAAAATAACGATGCGAGCAGTCAGCTTTACTGACCTGGACATTCTTCCATCCTTTTTCCCAATCCCAAGCTTTGATCGTCATATCATCACTTCCAGTCAGCACCAAGCTCATCGTTGGATGCACGGCCAGACAACGTATATAATCTGGATGAGCTTCAAAGCTGGAAACTTTTTCATGAGTGTTATAATTGAACACCCTCAGCTGAAAATCATCGCTCCCGGCGACAAACCAGTTCTTTCGTGCGATAAATCTGATACAACGAACAGGTACATCGGAGACTTCGAAAGTCTTGAGTAATGCTCCGGTGTCAGTGTGGTAAATGTGTACTTGGCCGTTGTAGAGGCCAGTGAGGACCCATGGCTCTGTGGGGTGAAAGTCGACGCCTTTGACGCGGTCTGAGCGAGAGAATAGTTTTCGCTGAAGCAGATTAGTTGAGAATTGGGCGGAGATTGTTGCTCAGGACGTACGTTGACTTCGAATAACATGACGGGCGTAGGTGAAGTTAGGCGCGCGTTTTAGCGACGTGTCGCTCAATTTCAAGCATTTTCGAATATGTTTCTTTACAGTACCTCTTAACGAAGGGCACATGGTGTAGTTGGTTATCACATCCGCTTAGCAATCATGCAAATGCGGGGGGTGCTGGGTTCAATTCCCAGTGTGTCCACTATCAAGTGATACAGCCCCCTTTTTATTGTCGATAAACCGGTACACGTATTTGGACTCTATACTCATCTCAAAATTCATTTAAGCAAGTTCCAACCAAGCATGCATTTGAGATAATATATAGTTAATAATTGGTACACATTTTTTTTATTTTACAGCAACCCGCTATGACATGAATCGAGATGAGGCTCCCTAATAGGGAACTTCGTGAAACAATTTACTGACGCTCTCCCCATAATGACTTCTCCTGATCACCTCACCCAACACATTCGATATATCGATGACTTCAAGTTTGGATACTACCTCTCGAGGAGGAGAAGAAACGGAAGCGGGCGTGGATCCGTTGGGAGTGGCGACACCATTCGGTTCCGTAGCATCTTCTTTAGCTTCTCCTTCAGACAACGACGACAACGACGACGACAGCTCGTTCTTTACGCGTTCCTGTTCCTCCGTCTCGGCTCTAATCAACGCTTCCAGCATCCTAACATTCCCCTCCTGCGGCAAGGTATTCGTGACGATCAGCTTGTATAGTGATTTTGAAGAAGCGATAGTCTGTAGCGCGGGGCCAGAGAGGATACCATGAGTTACGAGGGCGTAGACTGCCGGATGACCTTCTGTGAAAGGTAGAAATGTGTATTAGCATAGATAGCGTACACCGATATATGCAACATACCATCTCCCCCAATCCTCCTGACACCCGCTTCGGCCAACTGCTCTGCAGCTAAGCAGAGCGTGCCGCAGGTATCAGCCATATCGTCTACGAGGATTGCGATTTTGTCTCTGACGTTGCCGACAAGGACCATACGAGAGACCTAGGGGGCCAAACATGTTTGAGAAGGGAGAGTGAGGTAACATATGATAGGTACCTGATTAGGCCTACTACGCTCCTTGTGGAACAGCGCAAAGTCTACTCCCAAGCGATCTGCGATACTAGTTGCACGTTTGGCACCACCCGCGTCTGGGGACACGATGACGATAGAGTTGGACGCGAGGTCCGCGGCGAAGTTCGTGCGAATATAGAGGATTGCAGAGGGTTCGGCGTAGAGCTGCAGGAGGGGTCAGAGTAGCAAAAAAAAAAAGTCAGGCCACGGACACTCACACTGTAAAAGGCGTTAAAGCCAGTACATTGTAAAAGAAGGTAAACTTACTTGTCAACGGGAACATCGAAAAAGCCTTGAATCTGAGACGCATGTAGATCCATAGTCTACAAAACGCATTAGCCTCTGGACGGTAAGAGACAGTTGCACCTACAATTAAATGATCACATCCAGCCTTGACCAACATATTCGCAACGAGCTTGGCGGTGATAGGTGCTCTGCTTTTATCTTTTTTATCCTGCCTTGCATAGGGAAAAAGCGGGAGAACAGCGGTAATACGACGAGCTGAGGCAATTTTGCAGGCATGGATCATAATACAAGTTTCCATGAGGTAAGTATTGATCCCACCGCCGGAGCTAGTAGGTTGGACAGAGGAAGTGCTCGTGGGAGAAGAAGGGTGAGAAGACGGCGCAGAGGAAAGAGTGGTCAAGTCGTCGGAAGAATTGGGTACTTCTGTATCTCCCAACCAAATGGCTTCACCGTTGTATGGACTTTGGTTGGACCCAGTGTTGATAATGTATACATCGTCTTCCCGAACACTTTCGTAGATTCTGACATTTGTTTCGCCGATGGATGACTTGGTCACTGAGGCTTTAGAGAGAGGTAGGCCAAGGCGGCGAGCGATGAGCTGCGCGAGATGGGGGTGAGAAGTACCTGCAAAAGTGTTAGTAGTAGTAGAGTGTACGCTCTCTACACTCGCCCGTAAACACTTTGATTCCACTTCCTGTGAGCATGACTGTGTAAAGAGAGAGAAGATTAGCAGCAGTGCAAGGCCATGTACAAGTTTTAAGCTGTGGCGTATCTAATCATCAGTGAAAAAACTTTTTATCCGGCAGGCATTATACGGGCGCTTAATTATGCTTGGTGGCAGCGGTCGCAAACCTTCATAAACCCTTTTCCAAACGGACCTCATGATCTTCAAGGAATCTAGACAAGGATCTGTTGCCGAGTTTTAGATATAGTCGCAATAATGACTTTCGAGCACTTTTCGAGCTCAGAGCCCTACTAGGCCCTACTGCTGATATGATCAATAAACAATAAAGTCGATAAAGATGGCAACGCCGGCGAGATCAACTTCATGGGACACAGGAGTCAGACAGCGTCATACAGCATCCTTAAAATGCTCTTTTTGGTTCTATCAATCGCAACTAGGCGTCTAAGTGTTTGATGGACGGCTGTATACAACCAACCGAGCTGAAGGCTGTTAGGTAGGTCAACGCTGTCTATCTTCCGACTCTGATTAAGAATTGGATTCCTTCGAGAAACTAAGTGATCAAGAAGTCAATGCGGAGGTAGATTTGGATAGTAATAGCGGGAGCTTGAGCTTTCCAGAATGTCCAATTCCAGCTACTTTTCTAGAATTCATTCCGCAATGTACGTGATAAATTCATCTTCGTTCACTCCTCTCTACCTTAGATGATACTCAGCAAGTAAAGTCTGTACCCCGTATAATATATCTTCGTCAAATCTGTACTTCGGGTCGCAATAATGATCTGTACGCAAGCATTTGGCCGAGTTGGATGCAGCGAAAATACTGGTAGCTCTGAGTAGCTTCTGTCACACGTTCCCTCTATCTGTGGAGATCTAGTTATGTGTCCACGAATGTAGGTGATGAACATTGGAAGAAGGAACATTTGTCATTCCACATGCAGTAGCACTCTTTCAGCAAGTCACAGTGAGACAGAGGACAAATTACTTTTACTGGTACAATCGGGCGGATGCTTTATACCCGATACGTTTTCAAGTTGGAGGCAAGATCCAAGATGGTACGAAGGATCGCTTATTACTTTGTAGGGACTGCAGCTGACATGGGATTGCAATGATTCCCTTGCAATCAAGAAAGAAGTATTGCTCTGGGCAAAACACTTTCTGTATAGCGTGTATGCTGGAATACCATAGGCCCTATTGACCTGTCTCTTGATCTGCTGTAAAACTGATTCAACGCACTATAGTCCACATCCCTCACTTACATTTACCTTTTGAACACTAAGTCACTGTTCGAAAATGACAAAAACTCACCGTTCTCGACGATCAAACCCAAGAAGTTCGAATGATCACATGGAATTCCAGTCAAGTCTTCATGTTGGATAGCCAGTCTCGATGCTTATTAGAATGCTTATCTTTCAAGCACTTATAGACCAGGGCAAGCATCAAGCTATCGGACAGCCAGCTTGAGTATTGATGATACTAATTTTTTGGATAGACAAGCCTCAAGCTGTTAGACGGCCAGTTTGAGTATCAGCACTGATCACAACAAATCAACGTGCTTTAGATTACACATTTTCCAGCGCTCGCTACTGCCAATGTCGAGCGTGGAAACAAAGAACTCATGGGTTCCCACAGATCAAAGCGACTTTTAGCAATCAATACACATAAAATCAAATGACAACGATCATTGTACATTGTGTTTAGATTTAACGCAAAGATTATCCGTTGAAATTGCAACTTCCTTCGTTCGGAATCATCTGGAACGAAGCAAACCCTCCCGCTGTACCCTGGCCTCCCTGTTGAGGATAAGAAAATATCATTATATGACAGGCTATGGCTAGAAGCTATATAAGAGGCTCACCATTGGGCAATTCTCGGAAATAAGGTCAAGGACCGACTCGCAACCATCTGGAGCCGGTAAGTTGCCCGTGCCAAACTCGTTCCAGGTCGTAAAGTCGCCTATTCCACGCCAATATGTATGGGATGAGAAGGTGAGTAAGCGCTGTATAGATCTCCACACATCATAAAGGGAACAAAGTACGTACATTTGTATCCGAGTCCAGGAGCATTGTAGCAACGTGAGATAGTGTCTTGCTCTTCCACCTACATAGATATATATGAAATTGAGTATGATATTTTAGTTCGGCATCACAACGTTGACCTACAGGAGTGAGAGAGTTACCAGCAACAAGATTACCAGAGTTGCAGAACGAGGGTATAAACTGACTACAACTCCCAGGGTCTACTCCCGTTGTGATACAGGAAAAGGTCTGACCAAGGACAGGCATGGCAGCTAATGCAAGAGATACGGCAGCTACAAAGCCTAGCTAGTATGGCGAGAAGGACTCGTTAGAATACCTACTTATAGGAAATAAAGGATGGCTCGTTACTTTGTTGTGATAGTTGGCTTGAGTTAGCATTGCGAGTTTCTTGGTGTGGAAGTAGTATCGCTTGAGACTGAGGAACCTTAGTCCAAGAAGTCCCTTTATATATGTTCTACCCAGTACAATACTAGTGACTGCCCTTATTGATCTCCGGATCCTTGGGTTGCCGACTCTTGGCGCCGATGACTGTCGTTCAGAGTCGTCTATTTCAAGCACATTTATGAAATCACAAATGAAACCGTTGGACACGGAATGTCAGTAAAGGATGAGTACTTGAGTGTTAAGCTGGACAGCCAGCCTGAGTATATACTTATTAAGATATTGGATTTCTGAATAGTACTACCGTCATTCAGGAACAACTTAGGATTGAGTACAGACTCCTACACAGGTTATACAATTTACAACTACGCAGTTTCAGAACCTTAAATGCAAATAACCACACCGGCCATAGATTTTCAACAACTAGCATGAATTGCGTACTAGGCTCGATCTACTTGAATTCTCGAGCCGTCTGACTGGATTTTTACCTCCTCTCGTCAACACGATTCCTTGCAATTGGACAGCTCCGCAAATATCGTATGGAAGCCCGGTATGTAAATATCGGACTGACTGATATGGTAATTTCAGTTGAAGTCAAGGCTGTACATCTGCAATCAAAATTCAAATTACTCGTAACTTGAACAATGGATTTTTGGTAGGAAGGAAGATTTTTTAAGATGTGAACTTCAGCCTCAGGGGCATGGATCTGGTGCATCGGTTGAGAAGAATCGTTGCTTATCTGGAAGATTTTTTATGATCAGGGCAAACGTCCTAGTACGGGTGTTTCAAGATCTTTGTCAACTTCTAACTTCCATGCCATCTGCTTGCGCTTCATCCATGAGTTCATCAGACCGCCCATTTATTTTCTACGGTATGGTCGTTGATACGTTCAGGGGTGTTTTTTTTGCATTCGCTAGAAGCTTTTACTCTTCCCAGACCTTATAAGTGTTTTTGCATCGTTGTGCAAGACATCTACTAGCACACTGTATGTAGGCCAATGTTTGATAGGTACTCGAGTTGATGGTCGTCCTTGATTTTACTGACATTCCGTGTCTGACGGCTCCATTTTCGATGGCGGAGACTCGGATATTCCTCTCGCCGATTCCCCTCTCATTCCGTGTAGCTGGGGTATGATGAATGAAAACGGTGATTTTTGGACAGAGGTTTAGCGCTCTCAAAAGCAAAGCAGATGCAAGTGAATGACAGCGTGGAGTCACCATGGATGAATGGGCCATAGTGTGTTGAACCAATATCAACGATCGATAGGGGCAGTCGTTGTATTGGCTGAGTAGAGTCAATATGCAAGCATATATAAAGGTATCAAGATCTCTTAGCTTCCAGAGTAATACTCTTTCCAGCTGCGAGGAAATTTCCAATGTTGAGCCAAGCCAACTACTACAGAATAGTAGTAAACCATCCTTCATCTTTCATACTGGTTGTTGATGAGTTTCTCTCACTATAGCTGAGTGCCGTGGCTACCATATCTCTTGCCTTAACTGCAACAACCGTCCTCGGCCAAACTACTAGCCTTTCCTGCATCACAACAGGAGTAGATCCTGGAGGTTGCAGCCAGTTCATAGACACGTTCTGCCAATCTGGTGGTGATATCCCTCCTGTAAGTCTATCTCGAGTTGAGTGTATCTATCCCCAATCTCACGGTATATTTTGTAGCTGGCAGAACAGGACAATTTTTCACGCTGCTTTGACGTTCCTGGAAAAGGATATAAGTGTACGTGGTTCCCCACTTTAGTTCGCAGAGATACTCACTCATCTCCTTCTCCCACAATGCATACGACTATCTTGTTGAAACCATTCATTCACCGGCACAAAATAGGCGATTTTACGGCTTGGAACGAATTTGGCACAACTTCGGTGAACCCCAGCGTTGAGGGATGTGAGATCATACTCGAAGCTGTTTCCGAGGCTTGCCCTATGGTAGGTTATATTCTTTTGAGCTCACATCGGAGCTACGAACATCTCACAACGAACATCTCACATTCGGGCGGTCAGGGGACAGGAGCGTCTTCTTCATTTCAACTGATTCCGAATGACGGAGGCTGCAGCCTCAACGGTAATCAGTCTTTCATAAAATTTCCCAAATAAAAAAAGAAAAGGCACTGTACTATTGGATCTTGAATCTTAGTTGCTTCATATGCGTCTGCTAGAAGCCGCTTTGATCCATGGGAACGTACGTCATCTGTTTCCCATGCCGGGCAGCCCGGCAGAGAACATTGAAATCGGGGAATTGGCTGGAAAGCCAGCTTATAAGATTAAGTGCAAGGAGCCAAGCTTATTATACGAGTGCTAGGTTGGCAAAAAATAAACCCCTTGATTCCTCAGTTCATCTTTAGAGGATAAAGTACTTACTCGACAGGAAATTTCGTTAGCGTGATCAATCAGCCAAATGCCTTCGTTGCTGTACTTACAGCTAACTGCAAAACCAGAGGCGTTATTTGGAAAAAGATATATAACCGGCCCGTTGCGTAAGAGCATTGAGTTGCTTCAAAATATGTACGGCCGACCCTACATTTGTCATCCGAACTTTTTAGAAACGACACCTCTGGTTTTTGCGTTAGCTGTAAACTTATTGAAAAACTTTTTTTATCCGGCAGGCATCACGACGGCGCCTAATTTTACTACTCTCTTCCAAACCACAAAATGCGGGATGTAGGGGTTTTCAGTATTCGTAGGGCCATGCCTCGCATGGTAATTCTCCCTAAATCTACTGCAAACATTCACTCACGCTCTTCCAGAGCTGGCATCCTCGAAACCTCTACAACTTGCACCAACGCAGTTCGAAACAAACTGTAACTCGTAGCATGATCTTCAAGGAAACAGAGAAAACCCTCTTCCAACAACGATGGGTCTCAAAAGCCTTAACACGCGCGTACCACGGGGACTACATTCCTGAAAAAATATTCAAAAAGTGGTATATACCCGATAATTTGCCCAATGTCCGGCCACGTAAAGTTATGGCAGGAGATCTGGGAGATTTAGAGGAATTTGCGGGTAGGAAGAGGGCAGAGGATGCGTACGAGGAAGAAGAAATTGCAAAAGACATGGCTCCAGTTGGAAGTTTGATGTTTACGAATGTCGAGAGGCGCATAGACACTGTTGTCTTTCGCTCGTGTTTTGCACCAAGTATCTATGAAGCGCGGAGACTCGTCGTTCATGGTAATGTCAAGCTTAATGGGAAAAGAGTGGGTGTTTCTTCGCTTGAGTAACATGTACTCATTGTACTACAGCATCAAAACGCCAATACACGTTTAAAACCAGGCGACATGATCTCCGTTGACCACCAAGCTATTCGTTTCTTCAAGCCATCACGCGACGAATACACGGATAATGTCAACAAGGAAGATCCAAAGTCGGCAGTCCTTACCCCATTTCACCTGCCGCTCTATGCTTCACCGTGGCTTTTTGTCCCGGCTTATATCGAACCGAATTTTGGCACTTGCTCTGCCATCTACGTTCGCCATCCTACTGCTCGGCCGGGGTACTCTGAAATTCCTACACCATACGACGCGGACGGGGAAATCATGAGGCTTACATGGGAATGGTATTCGAAGAGAAGACCACGTATCAGAAGTGTAACAAGGTTGGCGAGGATGCCAGAGGATAGGGCTTATGAGCCTGAAGCTAGGGCGGAGATGCAAAGTAGTAGGATGCAGCAACGGGTTTCAGCTAGACGCGCTGCTGCGAAAAAATCTGGTATGATTTCCTAAACGAATGACTATCATTATATAGAGAAGACTAGGGTATCTAAAATGCAATGCGGGAACATCTAGTTGGCAGGTTTACGGGCGATGGCGAGATACATAGGTGTAAAGAGCTACGGACAGTTAGGTTAGAAAAGATCATCATGGATAGACTTGGAAACCTACCTTCGTCTGTCCACCCTTTATCAAACTGCTTTGAGCGACCTTTAGTGCCGCACCGACTTCCAGTGTTCCCTTTGGTAGAATACCAAACAGCTCCAAGAACCACATAATGTTGTGCATCACAAACATACCAAACCACGTCGTCCGCCAAACCGTGAATAGATCGTAAAAAGTCTGCGCCTTGCTGTAGTCACCCTCGAGAGGATAATACCACTCGACATGGTCTTTGCGTTCAGCGAGGTCTTCTTCGTACTCGACGTTAAACCCAACGTCTTTGAGTGCTTGACGCGCGAGCTTCAGAGACCGCATCTCGGGAATACCGTTACCGAGCTCGATTTCGTGTGCTAGAGCTTTGTGTTCAGGGATCGAGGGATCCCAGATGTCAGTCATGCACCATTCGTAGACACCAAACTGTGGAAAGTTAGAGGCGAAAAGAAATTTAAGGACTCGACTTACGACACCGCCGGGCTTAAGAACCTTGAAAATTTCACCATAGACACCTTCCCATGTTGGTGCATGAACTGTTGCTTCGATGGCATACACTACAAGCCTGTCAGCGAATTTTCCATAAGAGCTAAGGAACAACCCACCAGCATCAAAGGAGTTCTCCCCAAACCGTTCCGCAAGTTTCATGAAATCCCCTTTTACAAACGAGACTTGACCTTCCAGCCCCATATTCTTCGTATACTTTCTCGCCCTACCAACCTGAAACTCGTTATTATTCAACCCGACAATATTGGCATCGGTGAATGTTGCGATTTCACGCGCAGGACCACCAACACCACATCCAACGTCCAGAACGCGCATTCCAGGTTTAATGTTCATTTTAGCGGCGAGGAAATGTTCGTGACGAGCAAGTGAAGCGGCGAAAGATTCGCCTTTTGAGAATCGCGAAAAGTGGAAGGATTGGGCCCAGCCCCATTCGTAGAGGTCGGTTGCTCCGTCGTAGTAGCCTGGTAAAAGTGAGTATGGTTTTTCACGGTTATTTAAAAGACGTACCGTTTACGACTTCAGTGTAGCTGTCAAGTCGGTTGGTGTTGTCGGCGTCGCCTTCTTTCGAAGTATCTTTTTTCCAAAACTTTGTATAGTTTTGGATACGAGTGTCGGACCGTCCGTCTGCGTGGTCAACGGCCATTTGTAAATTAAAGGTGAGAAAGAAAGGAGGAAACTGTATGCCTGTAAGGGACTTTATACTTTGAAAAATAAAAAAAAACGTCACTCACAGAATCGTTCCACTCGCGCCAAAATTTTTCACGTGCGCCGTGTATTATTGATAAGATAAGATATGTGAAATTTATCATACGGTATACAAATACCGCGTTCAGCTCGGACTCTGCGTTTTTACTCTTGTTCTTTTGTATAAATAAAACCCCGATCGGTCTTGTACTCTTCCTTAAATACGCCCCCCTTGCTTTATCTCGCGCAAAAAAAATGTCCGTATTCCAAGCAACGACCTCTGCACCTGTCAATATTGCGTGTATAAAGTACTTTCTTTCTTATCGTACTATAATGTTCTGCAAGCTCAATCGTCAACAGATACTGGGGCAAACGAGACAACACGCTTATTCTGCCCACGAACTCCTCTCTCTCTATCACGTTGTCCCAGGATCACTTGCGATCTACGACTACAGCCAGAGCAGACCCGACATTCACAGAGACTACACTCTGGCTTAATGGAAAAGTAGAGGATATCAAATCTGGAGGACGGTTAGAGAGATGTTTGGCTCAGTTGAAGAAGATGCGACGGGAGCGCATTGAGGCAAAGGATCCGAATACACCAAAAGTATAGGTCTCTTCTATTCCAGTGATATTTTGCTAATGTTGAGATAGTTATCCGAATGGAATCTTCACGTAGCGTCCTTCAACAACTTTCCTACAGCGGCAGGATTGGCTTCGTCCGCTTCCGGATTCGCAGCACTGACTTCTTCTATCGCCGCTTTGTACGGGCTTAGTTCGTTTGATCCATCCAAGCCATCTGTTTCATCGCCTTCTGAACTTTCTCTTGTTGCTCGTCTCGGATCTGGATCGGCTTGCAGATCACTCTTTGGCGGTTTCGTTGCATGGGAGGTTGGTTCTTCGCCAACTGGTGAGGATTCCCTTGCAGTCCAAGTTGCTCCGCAGGAACACTGGCCTACCATGCATGCTCTCATTTGTGTGGTCAACGACGCCAAAAAGGGCACGTCTTCCACTAGCGGTATGCAACGAACAGTCGAAACGTCTGCGCTCTTACAGCATAGAATTAAAAACGTCGTTCCCGCACGAATGCAAGCGATTGAAAAAGCAATCAAGGACAAGGATTTCGATAGCTTCGCTAGAATTACAATGGCGGATTCGAATCAGTTCCATGCTGTCGCTCTTGATACTGCGCCACCGATATTCTACCTGAATGATGTTTCACGATCTATCATCGCGGTGGTCGAGGAGCTCAATCGTGTCTCATACGAAAAGACCGGTCATCTCGTTGCTGCGTATACTTTTGACGCTGGCCCCAATGCGGTGGTTTATACAGAGTCGCGGAACGTGAAGCAGATTATCGAGATTATTGTGAGGTATTTCCCTCAGGTGGAGTCGAGTCCTTTCCCAGATCCGTTCAACCTTTTTAGCGGCAGCCAGCCTGCTGCTGCCCCGCTTCCAGAGGGGTTTAATGAGAATGTGGCAAAGGTGTGGGAGGTGGGGAGTGTAAAGGGCTTGATTCATACGAAGATTGGGGATGGGCCGAGGATACTTGCTGAAAGTGAAGCATTGCTAGCTTCGAATGGGCTGCCAAAGGTTCTTGTTTAGAGGTTGTATTATCATGCTGTCTATGATACATTTCACTTTTGGATTATATAAATTTTCGTTTCAAAAGCAGGACATAGAGTCTTCTGGTCAATCCCTCCCCTGCTTTGCATCGTCCATTTGATTCTTCAAGTTGGAGCCATTTGTGGACTGATCAATGAGACCAGTGGAACCAGTGGAAGACACCTCGACATTGTTACCTCTCTGTGCTTTATTGGACCACATATCTGGTGTTGTACTGAAGCCGCCGGAAGAGGTAGCTGGTGAGTGGAAGAGTCAGTTCAAGTAAAGGGTGATAAGTAAAAAATGAACATACTATCATTCTTCGGAGGATAATTCCTGGTTCGTTCGTCAAAGTGTTTCCCTCGGGGTTGATGGCTACCAGGCTTGGTTAGTTTACTTACATTAATTGAAAATACAAGTGTACTTGCAGTCGTCAACTAGAGAGTCTTTAAAGCCGTTTCTACCGTATTCGTCGCTCATGGTGGTTCAGAGTTGGAGCTCAACCCGAGGAGTAATCCTCTTTATACTTACAGAACAATGACGTAGGCGCGTTGGCGCTCATAGCGCGTCCGCACGTGATATTCGCGGTAGATTAAGCGCCTAGAATCAACTTCTCTCCTCATGGAACCCTACACTCCTCGAACACAAACTGGCGGACGCAAAAAGAACATCACGCTTTCGCAAAAGGAGTATTCAAAAGTATGTTTCTTTACGCCCGAAGTTTACTTTGCCCTACAAACTTCTATAGATCACAGGGACTATCGCCTCAGTACGGCGCCATCGTCTTCAACAGGATGATATTGATGGAAATGAACAAGTAAACGGTCGCGTGCATCTATCTCGTCATGTTCATGCTGGTATACGCTGTATATCCTGTATTTGAATTGCTACTTACTTGGTTTCCAGGTAGAGATTGGGATGAACCGTCTTTTATCGCCGAAACTTCCTTTGTAAAAGCACCCTTGAATTCTCGCGTCAGCCTGGGAAACGCAATGCCAAATAGCAAAGGAAAAGCGAAACAAGAAAGCTTAGATCATGTTCCAATCGACATTCAGGAAGCCATTATTCTGGAGGATCTATTATACGTGCTGATGGTGCGCGTGTTGTTACCGTATTACATGTTGGACTTGAGCTGAACCCTTGTAGGGCATTGAAGGAGACTATATCCGATTTCATCCCGACTATTCGCCAGATGAAGATGATCCTATTCAGGGTGTGCGATATGTGGTAGAACCTTCAATAGGTATGTGTGTGTGTTGATGCGTTGTTATGCATAACGATAATGATATAATTTAGATTCCTCGTTGCGAGATCTTGTGGAACGAATACTACCTCTCGGTACTTATTATACCGCAATAACCGCTTTCATCGAGCATCGCAGTCATTTGGATTATGGCCTCGTCAATCACGCACTATGTGCCGCAATACGGGATATGCTCAAGGTGCTATAGAATTTGCTGGCCGTTGCTTTCTTTCCTGACCTTCTCATCAGGATTATCAAACCCTTCTTTCACAGCTAGAACACTCATTCAATACATCCCCCCAATTTTCGCTTCAGAAACTTTGGTTCTACATCCATCCTACCGTCCATACCCTTTCCCTCATATACCACCTTACTATGGAACTGGGAACAGCCGACGACCCGTCTGCAGAACTTTCGTCCGACAGCGCAAGTACCTCTGATGCAGAAGAAGAGGCACGAAATGAAGCTCTTGGGATAGGAACTGCGAAACTCAAATCGGTCCTGTCCGAGAATGGATTATCGAGTAGTGGGATACCGGTCAAGGGAGGTGAAGTATTGGCGATAATCTATGAGCGCATGCAAAGTATGTCAGGCGATCCAACAGCTTGTATGTTGTATGGGACACTGTTAAAGGAAGCTGGCACCCCTTATGTCGGGATGCTCAAGGAGTGGGTGATGACAGGCAGATTGGTAGATCCATATGAAGAGCTGATGGTCAAGGAGAGCAAATTCATCAACCGAGGGATCTTGGAAATGGATTATACCGACGAATACTGGGAACGAAGATATACAGTGCGTTCTTTGTGCATCCATGTTTTCCCTTGGCTAACCAAGTGGCAGCTTCGTGACGGCTCTACTCAATCTGGAACAAAAGGGCACAAGGCTGGAATTCCTTTGCCGCGGTCTGCGGGTGGACGTCTACCAGGAGGGGCTTGTATACCCCCGCTTTTGGAAGGATGGAAGCATAAAATCCTACTCGCAGGCAAATATCTGAATGTGATACGAGAGTGTGGAATTGAAATCAACCGGGCACAGAATCAATCTGAGGACGACGATAAGTTTTCGATGACTGACGAAAGGTACATCCTGCCAATATGATAAAAATTCGCTAATCGAATTTGTAGATTCTATACTTTCCTGCAGGATGCTTACACACACGCGAACCAAACCCTCCTTCAGCTGCTACTGAAAGACCAAGAACTCATCCCTCGACTGCGCTCCCTCAAGCGATACTTTTTTCTTTCACAGTCCTTCTTCCTTACCCATCTTCTCGATTTATCCCAAAACGAGCTCCGAAAATCCACCCGATCAGCGTCACTCGTTAAACTTCAAAGTCTACTAGAGCTTACACTTAACACGGACGTACAAGGAGAAGATAGCATGTTTCGTGAAGACGTCAAAGTCATCATGGCAGGAAGTGGGCTATATGACTGGTTGATGAAAATTATCAGTACTGGAGGATTGGGGAGCGAGAAGGAGGGTGACAATGAGGCTGCACATGAAGAGGCAAAGAAGGACAAGGATGATAAGAAGCCCTTGCTCGGCAAATGTCTTCATTACTTCCTGGCTTTCATCGCTGACATATTTTCTGGATAGCTTCCGACACCCTTGCCCTTGACTACCACGTCAAATTTCCGCTCTCTCTGGTCATCTCAAGGAAAACCATACTCCGCTACCAACTCATCTTCCGCTTCCTCCTTCACCTGAAACATGTCGAACAGTCCCTTGGCGCTATGTGGATTGAGCAAAAAACCCTGCCCTGGCGACAACGGGTACCCAATGCCACTGAATCTGAGTTTGAGAAGTGGCGCTTGAGAGTGTTTCTTCTACGGGCACGTATGTTAGCGTTTGTACAACAGATCCTCTCTTTTGCCACATTCGAAGTGCTGGAACCAAACTGGCGCGCGCTGGAAGTAAAATTGGCCAAAGTGACGACAGTGGATCAGCTACTCAGGGATCATTTGGACTTTCTGGATACGTGCTTGAAGGAGTGTATGCTGACTAGTGCGAAACTTTTGAAGGTGTTTCTTGATTACCTCTCTCTTGAAGCTGCCATTTCTCAAATTCATGATAGGCTTATAACAAACTCATAGTCACCTGCGCGACATTCGCTATGTACGCTGCGCCCTATACCAAATCGGCAAACCAGGCCATGGCTGAGACGGAGATGCCAGAAGGACAGCGTCGGCGATGGGAGTACCAAATGAAATTTGAAAAGAACTTTGATCACTGGTATGCATACTTTAGCGCCACATTGCTGTCGATTTACATGCAAATAATGCAGGTTCAAGGTCTTTCTTGACTGTGTTCAGTTCTACGCATCGAGTGAGAACGGATCACTTCTTCCACTTGTTGTTCGTCTATCAAGTATTTCAAAGAAGAGTTCGTAACAGCGTAATTTTTATTGGCGTTGTAGGTAGGCTCTGTATTCTACATCATCCTAAATATTGTTTTGTTCCGTGCTATTGATTCTCAGTGTTATATCTGATTTTTTACCCATTCCACATCTGGAGTGCCAACAGTTCTATCATCCATACTATTGCCTACCTAGAAGTGGGTCACACTGGGAAGTGGGCCATTGGCTCTATACAGCTGGTATAGCCCAACAAACACCCAAACTGGTAGTTGTATCTCGTAGAGTAGCATCGAATTGTGATCTGAACATACGCTGAATGTACCGGGAAGACAGCTGGGCGGCACAATAGATCAATTGATACGGCCCGGAGGGCAAATCACGTAAATTTGTTATTATTTTGGCGCGGTCGCTCAAAGAACCGTTCATAGCGAACGCGTTATCTGTCACTCGCTGCTCAAAAAATACCCAAAATCTTCCTAGATGTCATATATATATGCTCATAACTTCTCTTGTGGGAAATAGCCGCATTCAAGGTCATCACAATGCACAGGAAACTCTCGTATCTGGACTTGAGTGTAGAAGGATGGACCTGCTTGTATCTCCATAACGAAGCTAGATGGGCATTCTCAAATGGATAGAGGCATTCAGGTACGTGCTTGGACCGGTATGATAGCTAGTATAATTTTACTGATTTTTTTTACTCGTTCAGGAGCGTGTTCACTGTTCACATATGCCGAAAACCCGGTATCATTGGCCACAGTGCTTTATCTGGTCACTGAAGTAGTTATACCTGGAATTCTGGACCACAGTATGTAGCTTAGTGCTCGTTGTCCCAAATACGCCTCTCGTTTCCAGCAATTTCTGCATTAGTGGCTTACCTATGTCGCTCCATCACCAGCCACCTACCACTCCAGTTTCGGGTTCTTCCATTTATTGTATGGACTACCTTCAAAACACCTTCAAAGCTAGACGAAACAAGTTTCCATGAAGTTTGGAAGTCATTCACTGTGTGCAAGATGTAGTCTGCCGCCTGCTTAGTGACTCCTATTGTTGCCCTCAATATTTCGCCAAAATCCTTCAAGTAAAACTCTTCTATGTGTATCGATAGTATATGTGTATCTAATAACTAATAAATATGGTCTTTCGTAGTGTATGAATGCCATGTCCATTATAAAACTCACCCCGATGCGACGCAGGGCTTGTGCGAGTAGGTTCTGCCGAGTGGCCCACATCCCAGTATTTTCCTATTTTAGACCTCCGGTCGGAAAATATTCACTGTACTCCGAGTTCTCCGCCGATTTACTTCAAACTGTTCTCAATTTACTCGTAGGATATGTACCCATGATTCCTGATACTTTATGTGTTACACGCCCTAATTACAGGCTCAAGATATGAGAAATACGCTTATGTGACCCATTACTAGGTAGTACCTAATAGTAATGGTCTAGCGAAACCGCCGCGTCGAAGCGTTGTCTCCCATCTTTGATCGCTTCAAATAGACTGATAGTTAGCGCTATGAAGTAGTATGAAGTATGAACGATGATGTTTCCAATTGACACCAGTCTACCGTATATTTATTTCTGTCATCACCAGCAGCAGGAGCGGCTTCAGAGATTGGTATTGCCTTAGACACTTGGACAATTGACTTAGTATTCCGGACTCGGTTGTTTCTTTTTAGAGACCATTTGACCGTCCTCCCTTCCTCCAATAGTAAGTAGGGTAAAGCAAACGAGACGATGGCCCAAAAACATTAAACATAAGTCATTCATTATAAGCGAGCTACGACTAGTCTATCGAAAATGTCTACGAAAAGGTCCAGATAAATATACTATGTAATCAACCAAACAACTCTAAGAAAGGTAAATCTAAGAAAGGGAAATCTAAGAAAAGGAAATCTAGGAAAAGCGAAGTTGAACCGACTGACGAGCATCATTAATCGCGACTCAAGTCCCTACAAACAGTATAAGTTATGATTGAAAAGTTCACTATCATTATACGTACCGTCCAAAAATTTTGGTAATTAGCCAGTCGTTGGCTACCAGTGTTCGGTTACGAAGAGAAAATAACGTGCTGAGATATGCGCTGCGCCAGAAAAGGAAGGTTGCGACACCAGCACTGGCAATCTGTGTAGAAAGATTAGAGATTATATAGGAAGGAAACGTATTCACAAACATTTCCGTTGGCGAAAGGTAGGTCTGCAATCGCTTTATCAGAGCCGATATAACTGAGACGAACGATCAACACAAAAGGAACAGACTCGACTAAGGCAAAACTCACGCAAGACTACCCTGATGTGAGTAGTGGAAGGGCCTGATTTTCACATTTGCCAGCGACTTCTTTGTCGTCTCAATTTCTGACTTCAAGCTGGACTGTTCCACTGCATCTGCTCCCGCAGTGGTTCCAGACTGCTCCAGCTTGGTCAATTTATCCTCCAGCTTATTCTTCTTTGCCATTTGTGCGAAAACTCGGGCAAGGTACGCTCCCTGTTGAGATGCTACCTGGGCAGTGGGAGCATAAGCAGTCGATGTGCAATCACCAATAGCGAAAATGTCATTGGCTCCAGCCATGCGAAGGTGATCTATAATAGAAACGTTGAGTGAGGACATACGGAGAAGCAAGAAAAAACACAAACCGTCGACGATCAGTCCCCGTCTGTTTGTCTGGACGCTGGGGAACTTGGCCATGAGATCCTGTGTGATTTTGCGTCCTTTGTTACCCTATAGCCAATGAGTAAGGGTCATAGGGAGAGAGAAGAAAGCGTACACCAGCCCTACAGAAAACTAGTCAGTACTTGATATTCATTACACTATACCCAAAACTTTACCATACAACCATTCCACATGGTACGTCTTGGATCGACTTGTCCGGCATCTGGAGGGTAATCGATTTGTCCTTGACCTGAGGGGCGTTAAGATCATCGATAGTCATCAAAAACCTTTGCAAGCCTACCTCCTTAACCATGGTCTTTGTCAAGATATCTATCTTACTCTCTTTGAATGTAGATTCAGTGTAGTCGATTAACTGCTTGCTGAACATAGGCAGTACTGAGGGCAACGCTTCGACTAGAGATATACGGATTCGGCCAGCAAGCTCGGGGTACCAAGCTTTGAGATCATCCTGAAGGTACAGTGAGCAATGAAACCATGAGCAACAAAGGAAGCAATACCTCGAGGAAATCATGGATTTCTCCACTGGTATTTAATAGTTAAAAAACTGTCCAGCGGTTCATTCGTTGTGTAAATCGTACCTGACTTCAATTCCGGTTGGTCCTCCCCCGACCACGAAAATGTGAAGTAGCCGGTCGATTTCAGTATCATCTTGTCCAGGGAATGCAGCAGATTCTATACCTAAAAGGAGATGAGAATGTGGTTCTGAATGAAAAAGATGCTTTCATACAGTCTTTGAATCGTCTTTGCATCTGTTATCATGTTCATGTTCCCATTAAGGCCCATAGCGATCGAAAGATGGGGATATCACTCACCACTTCTGCGTCATTGAGCTCTTTCATGAAGCAAGCCTTTTCTTGCACACCTGGTATTCCAAACGTTTGAACTTCTGCTCCGACAGCGTACACAAGGTAGTCGTAGGAGATAGTCGTATGAGACATATTGCCCTTGATTTCGGTATCATCTATTCTGCTTTGAGTATGTCTCGCGCGTCCTAGTATCCAAGGTATTTACCTTCAAAAGTGACGACCTTATTCACAGGCTATATGATGCACCGTGAGGACGAGTAGAAGGTAGCTGAATATCCTGCTTACATCAACCTCCGTGGCTTCAGCTTCGATAACAGTAACAGCACGCGTTTTGTGTCTAGCCAGGTATCTCGTAGGTTGCATGATTGACTTTGGACTCAAAGTTCCAACAGCAACACTGGGAAGGAGGGGAGTGAACAAGAAGTAGTTTTTAGGACTGATTACGACCTAGGTAAACATGAGATGGATGCATAGAGATCAGCAGGACAGGCTTTTACATACCACATTGTACTCAGTGGTATCAATAGTTTTGAGCAAACTAGTTGCGCCCCATCCACTTCCCAAAACCACTACTGTCTTCTTTTCCGGATCGTAAGCGAGCTGAGAGCCCGGATGCCGTTCTCTTTGGGTAACGTAGATGAATGCGCCAACTCCACCGACTAAGGAAATGACCGTTGCCCCTCCGAGGAATCTAAGAAAAGTTCTAAACTTGGATCGTTTAGGTTTTGAGAATCCTGCGTCCTGAGCAATCAGTTAGCAGAGACTTTTGGAGCAAGCGATGCGCTTACTTGAGGAACATGTTTTTCTTCTTTTCGGGAAAGAGTGGTTGACAAGGACCGGTTGAAGATATGCTTTCTGGTAGAAGCTGAAAATCTAGAGCGAGTTGCCAATGATCTAGAAAGCAAGGCTGATAGAAAAAGATTTGAATGATAATAGAGACTAAAAGCATTGCTGACCCACCTGGTCCGCGAGCAAGCTGCATAGTAAAGCAGCACAAAGAAGATGAATGTAAGTAGAAAGGTTGTAAAATTTAATTTCGGACGTGCGAGACTCCGATCGCGTCACCGATCACATTGCCCGACTCTCGGCGCTTCCTCACAGTCGCCGATTTTACAAGTCGGAATTGCTCGAGACTGTAGACTCCCCTCCATATTCTTGCACAGACGAAACAGACGTACTGACTGTTTACTATGATGGAGCTGCGGTTGTATGCAATAGAAATTTTTTCGCAATACACTTCAGGTTCAAAACGCTCGATTGAGCTAAGTAGTAGATGATAGGAAACCTTGCGCGACTGAAGTACTGAACAGTAGAAAAGTTGTTGAACGAGGATCTGCTACTAGATAGTTGTACTTATGCACCCTTCACTTCACTTGATTTAGCGGACCAAGCATAACCTCTAATCAATCGATTATCAACCGTAACTCTCACAATCAGCCAGACCTCAACATAAAAAAAGAAATATTATACCGTTCGCTAGTCGAACGGGGCTCGCCTCGATTATACTGGATTTTACGTACATACTATGTGCTCCCGATTTTACAGAAGGAAAGCCAGACAGGATTTTTCCGCGCATGAGCAGCGTGGAGGAGATACTAAATAAATACTTGGACAGAAGAGTATAACAAGCTCTAGGTAGGACTGTAGTAAGCTTTCCAAACTTGTCTCGCAACAGGCCCTTGCGGACACCGCCTAGCCGTCCACTTCTCAAACTGAGCATATCCCTGTTGAAGCAAAATTTCGACTCCTTGTGCTGTATCCCAATTAGGCGCAGTCATCTTCGCAAGTTTTAGTAGTGGTGTTTCAACAGGCTTGTACGCCAAATCAAGTACGATAGCCGGTCCTTCCCGATAAGAGTAAAGCGACGGAGGATAGAACAGCCGATCCGCCTCATCTTCCAACGAGGTTTCCGAGGCAGGGATGGTTGAAACAATGACATTGGGAGGAGTGATACCACTAGGCCAGTGCCCCAGCTTATCGACGACCTGAATATTAATATCTGGGTTGGATGCCTTCAACTCTTCCGCTCGACCGCGTGTTCGGTTCCACAAGTAGATGACTTTGGCACCCAAGTCGTTCAATGCATAGATAGCAGCTCGGGATGTACCACCAGCACCCATTACCAAAGCCCCGTGTATATGCCCAACCGCGATTCGGGAAGCGATGGAGCCTCGGATCCCTAGCCAGTCTGTGTTGTCTCCGACCAGTATACGGGTAGATCCGCGAGCTACGGGTACGATGGTGTTGACCGCACCCATAACCTTCGCAGCCGGAGTGAGTTCATCAAGAAGTGGGATGATGTTTAACTTGTGAGGTATCGTAACGGAGGCCCCACCAAAGTCAGGCGAAGCAATGGTTTTTTTGATATCTTCATTGACATCTGAAGTCTCCAAGAGTATATAAGTATGGGGAAGGCCCAGCATTTCAAATGCGCTGTTGTGAAGTGTGGGTGACAAAGAGTGATCTATCGGGGTACCAAAAAGATAGAACTTCTTTGCAGGTAGTTCGCCGATGAGATGAAGGGCTTTTTGTACTTGAGCGAAGGACATCTGACCTGGAGCAGCCCGAGTTGGTTGCAGGGGATGAGAAATTGGTGAAAAAGTTGTGTTTAAGACTCGCGATAGCTGCCCAGCAGCACCCATATTAATGGCTATGAATGGCTTGGCTCCAGGGCGATTATTCATCCTGGCTGCAAATGCTTGACAATCAAAATTGTCTTGCATTGAGCCTGCTGTAAAGACCATCTTGATGATATCACCATGGCGTGCAGCGATATCATACATGGCCTGAGCGTCGGAAGTATCCCATTTTAGCCTTCCGCTCCAGTCGTGCCAGGATGCGATGATTCGACTAGACCCTTTACGAGCATTGAGTTGTTGTATTATTTTCTCAGGCAGCTGCATCTCCACATCGATGTATTCAACACCTAGGCTGAGCGCAAGGTTCAACAGGCGCTGTGCCTCCTTGTGTGCATTGTCAGGAAATGCACCTCCCTCGGACACTGTGCGGACGGTAAAAATAAGAGGAAGGGAGGTGACGCGACGCAGGGCAGCAATTTGGTCCGCCACATAGCTTTCGGCTGGAATGTGTCGCTCTACGGGATTAACATCATTGTTTGAGCGTAAAAGATCGACCCGAACTTCAAGAGCGTCAGCACCAGCTGAGAGCTCCTCCATTTGGGGAAGAGCGAGCGTGACATCAGGGTAGGTAAGAGAAAGGAAGTAGGAACGACGACCTGCCGAAAGGCTCGGTGGAAAATTGGGAGACACGCCTGTTATTTGGTCGAAGAAACGAGCAACTTCTTCACGAACACCACGCTTGGTATCGGTAGGATCGATGACGATCTTGCCGTCTGCAAACGCCGCGACATGATTTATGAAACGATGACTAGAGCATTCGGCGAACCAAGGGTCCCTACGTTTGAAAACCTCCGTGATAGGTTCTCCATACGCAGGTCTTGATCCCTCAACGCCAAGATATTCTATGACCTCTTCCAAGTTACGAACAACATGAACGACGCAGCCTCCTTTGGAGGTCCAGTCCTTTAAAAGTTGCCGAGCAGTAGCTGTCTCAACAATTCCGCCACCTAGACTGAGGACATGATTGTGACCATTCTGAGTAAGAAGATCTTTTAAGAGTTTCGTTTCGGCTTCGCGAAATGCAGGCCATCCATTCTCGTGAACGTATTGGCGCACACTGGTTTGGTGAACCTTCTCGAAATGAACGTCGGCGTCGATGCAAGTCCAATGCAATGCAGATGCAGCAAGGTCTCCTATAAAAGTTTTGCCAGTTCCACGCATTCCAATGAGAACAACAGATTTAGATTTAACCTGAGTCGAAGAAACGGAGACCGAGGGGCTGGACAGCTCAACACCTTTGACCTCTAGTCCTATCTATAGTAGATGTCAGAGGAAGCCCCAAGAAATAAAGTAGGTAAAGGACCTTGTTTTGCAAGTCGTCCCACCAATTAGGCCATGTCTTTTCTACACATCTTTTTTCCTCGAGGATGGTATTCGGAATCAGGGAAGCTAAAACACTGAAAGCCATTGCTACTCGGTGATCATCATAGCAGTGGATGTTTGCTCCCTTCAGTGCGTTTATAGGTTTGCCAAAGATCTCCAGTCCATCATCGAATTCCTGGGTTTCTACTCCAAACTTGGCTACAGACAATTATTAGAGCTATTTTTGTTCAGGATATTATCAAAACGTACCCAGCTCATCAATCATCGCACGGATTCTGTTACATTCTTTAACACGTTGGTTGGCGATACCCACGATCCTAGTTTTGCCATTGGCAACAGCAGCAAGAACAGTGGCTGTCAAGAACGCGTCAGTCATGACCTCCATGTCGATTTCTTCGACTGCCTTAAGTTGACCGATAGGTGGACCGTGAACAGTCGTTTCGGTAGCGGTTTGAGTGACCTTGCACCCCATACGCTCTAAAACTCCCTGTGCGAATCTTGCGTCTCCTTGCAAGGATGCTGAACCAATGTTCTGGATCGTGCAGGATGAACCTGTAATGGCTGCGATGGCAAGCGGATAGGTAGCGCTACTTGCATCAGATTCTATGGCGTAGTTGGATGGGTTCTGGTAACCTCCTGTCGGAATATCGTAAACATCTAAAAGCTTCCCTGTAGTCTTGTCAGTTCTACGAGTGACTTTGATGCCGAAAGCTTCCATCATTGCGATGGTCATGTCGATATATGGTTGAGAGATGACTTGATCGCCGACAAGCTCCAGAGTAATGGGCTCGTGGGCATAGGGAGCGCAAAGAAGTACGGATGATACGTATTGACTAGATACGCTTGCAGAAAGCTGGATATTACCGCCTTTCAATCCATTAGGTCGGATGGAAAGAGGGAGACATCCTTCAGACTCGAGGTAGTCGATATCGCTTCCATTAGCTCGGAGAGCAGTGACCAAGGGACCGATAGGCCGTTGTTTCATGCGAGCGTTGCCTGTAATGACAGTAGCCTCTGCCTCATCGGTAGGCGACTTTTGCACCAAAGTACAGACAGTAGTCAAAAAGCGCGCTGCGGTCCCAGCGTTACTGAGATAGAGCTCTTTGCCTTTCGGCGGAACAACAAAGGAACCCTTCCCACCATACACGACCAGCGTTTCTCCACTATCTTCCCATTCGAATTTGGCACCCTAATAACCAGTCAATGCAATCGGAGTGAAAAAAATTAAGGAAGATACCTTTAGTTCGCTTAAAGCTGCCATCATTACCTGGGTATCATCGGAGTGTAGGAGGTTTCTGAGTCTACATGTTCCTGTACCCAGAGCAGCAAGGACAAGGGCTCGATTAGATATACTTTTCGATCCGGGCGTAGTCATGCTGACGAAAGAAGGGATGCCAGGAATCACCGTAACAGAGTCTGAAAGGACTTTGGAAATGAGCGTGTCAGGAACAACAGATGCCTGCTGTTCATGAGTAGCACCAATCCTGGAGAGGAGGACGATCTTTTTGTCTGTGCCGTGGTTCTTTTTATCGATCTTCATGATATCAAGAATGCGTTCCGTCGTGATAAGTTTCGCAGAGGGTAGGTTTGCAATGCGTGGGTCTACAAGAGAAACGGGGAGATTGAAGGCTTTCAAACACCGTGTCAGACGTCCTACAGAGACTTGGCTAAGAATGCCCATTTGTCTGGAAAGCTCAGCTTCCAGAATTATGCCGATACTGACACATTCTCCGTGTAAGATGGTTGGAGTCAGGACAGCTTCGATAGCGTGTCCTATTGAGTGACCAAAGTTGACAAGGTTCCGCAGGCCTTTTTCTGTAGGATCGATGGTCACGATGTGAGCTTTAACGGATATCGACCCTACGATGACGGAGAGAAGTAGCTCCTGGGCTTGAGAGCGAGTCGTTTCCGAACGACCGGCATGGTTTACAGAGGGAGTCTGTATAGCAGCAAATATCTCGGCCGAACGCGATTCCAAAGACCCGAACTCCGTTTCATCCCAGATAGCAGCAGTCTAACAGTGTTATAAGCAACATATATAATGATCTGGATAGAATAGATACCTTGACAACTTCTGCCATTCCGTTTGAAAATTCACGGGAAGGCAGAGTTTCTAACATCGCAGCATCGATGAAGATGAATTCCGGTTGCCAGAAAGCTCCAATTAGATTCTTTCCATGCGGTGTATCGATAGCGGTCTTTCCACCAACGCTAGAGTCGACCATGGCCAATAGAGAAGTAGGGATCTGGCAAAAACGAACACCACGCATACTGACATAGTTCATTAAAATTTCGAGAGCCGAACAAATTGTACTCACAAAGTGGCAGCGACAAAACCAACGAGATCTCCGACAACTCCGCCGCCTAGGGCAAGAATGACAGTGTCCCTCGTGCATTTGTGAAGCAAAAGAAAGTCTTCTACAGCGGCCTTGCCTTCCCGACTTTTCGATGTTTCTCCTGGGGCTATCAAGTGACTGAGAAACCTAGGACGCACGTGCGATCCATTCGCGAGACCTGAAAGAACAGAGTTGAATTCGTTTTCAAACGACGAGAGGTAGAATTTCGCGATATTTGAGTCACTGATCAGGACATATGTCGATGCGGGCAATTCGGTGAGTACAGTGTGGACGATGTAGGGGACAAGGTGGAATCCGCAGTGGATTGATTCCTTGCCCAATATACTGATTTTTTTGACATCCGTCAATGGGAAAGACGGTATCGGAGTAGCCATTGTGGACACTGGTGGGAAGAGAGAGGTTTTATAACTTAAGTTACTATGTATGACTCGAAACTTTTTCCGTGATATCTATCGCACGTGGGCGTTCGGCCGACTTGGGGACTTGAGCTTCCAGCTCGCACGCGGATGAAACTCTAGCGCATTAGAACAGTAATATTACAGTAACTTCTCTAATATCCCGTTATCACTGTATGCTATGCAGGTCAAGAGGAGTTAGCTGGAATTTCCTGGATCTTCCCGTCGTTCCATTTGATAGTGACGCTACCGTCCTAATACCGATGCTTCAGTAATTGGTGGGATAGCATCCGAAGGAACGAACCTGGTTTCCAAAGTATGCGGCTCGGGCCATGTGGCAGAACAGCCCAACTTCGACTACACCGGTAAGCATTTTGATTTGAGCCATGATCTGCTCATAGCTGTGAGCATTCCGATCTTCAAGAGAATTGTAACGCACCGTGTACGGCTCCTTCATTCTTTCTGACTCGAAAGGCGCGTCGATAATAAAGTTACCGTTGTCAGTGACAACCTGGCCAGCTGGGCAATTTAGTTGTGCGAGGAGATAGGCGTAGAAACGGAAACTACCTTTAGCAACTGCCATTCGTAATGAAGCTTTGGGACAATTCAGGACTTGGTGCAAGTTTTGTAGAACTTTGGCGTAGGCAAAGGGCACTACCTCGATCGGTACACCTGCTTTGAACTACGAAGATGTAAGCGACTCCAGATGGTGATAGCCCTGGGCATTCATACGTTTGTTCCTAGGTATTCCACGTTCTTGCGATAATCAGCAACTAAGATAAACCTGCAAGTATATGAGAAACCCAGAAAAGTATAATACCAATGCACTTGCGTGGTCGCAGCCTCTGCCAGAACCTTTTCTCGTAGATGGCAAGCTCCCCCGCCTTTTATGCAGTTTAGCTGGGTGTCGACTCTACAACTCGGATGAGCAAAGTCTTACTGTCGAATAAAAGGCTACTAACTCGTCTGCGCCATCCAGAGTGATGTCAATTGTCGGGTACTGGTCAACATCTCCCAAGGTAAGGCCGGACGACACGATCAACTCTTTGGATTGGAAACCTGGGCAGATATTCAGCAAAGTTGAGAGGACAAAAGTGGCATAACTTA
Source organism: Rhodocollybia butyracea (assembly GCA_015501585.1). Lineage (NCBI taxonomy): Eukaryota > Fungi > Basidiomycota > Agaricomycetes > Agaricales > Omphalotaceae > Rhodocollybia > Rhodocollybia butyracea. Next base: position 604,826 of record JADNRY010000012.1, on the reverse strand, counting down.
CCAGTTGGTATGAATACCCGATTCTTGTTAGCCTCTGCACCTTGACTCACGATACGCTCGACAACATAGGGTACGGTTGAGCCTTGAAACCATCAAAATCAAGAATGACCAGAAAAGTTATTTCATTCACCCGATCCAATTCCGATGACCTTGAACAACTCGATTGAGAATTAGGTACTAGAGTGATTAATAACGACTTGCTCGGTATTCCGGGTGGACATGTTGGTCCACTGCTGTCCAGGCAGCAAGTTGCTTCGCTTTCTCAACAATAGATAGTTGGCCTTCTGGCACAGGAGACTTGAGGGGTTTCAATGCCGTCGAGCCTGGAAAGTTTGCAGTGAGATAGATATAAATTGTAATAGCCAGAGCACAGACTGTGATGAAGAGTAGGTCCTTGATTACTGGGAGCCATCGGAGGAATAGGGACAGCGCGAGACACCATCGATAGACGTTCGTTCAAGAGTTGGTTAAGTTCGCGGAGAGATTGAAGTTCGTTGGTCATGGCTGTGAGTTGTCAAGCGCAGATATTATATAACGGTATCACCTTGCGATGGACGCGGTAGTTTTACAACTTGCAGTGGAAAAAAGGCGGAACGAGAGATGAACAAATTTTCCGAAGTTGGCAGTTATCATCAGGGCGTCTCTAACCGGTACCATGAGGGCAATTAAAGGTTCGTCTCCAGTGTTTTATCCTTCACAGCTTTAAACTAGTCTTCAGGAGTGCTTTTCACTTGGTAAATAAGTCGGAAACATAGCCAGGTTTCCCAAGTTTACTTGTACTTGAAATAGCGATGCTGCTGTAAAGCAGATCTTGCTCACTATGAACGAACAACAGAGCTTCATCATTGAAGATTTAGACGATAATCATCTGGTCATCAAGGCAGATGAAGAGTTTCGCGTTCGCAGACAGCTCGAAACTGAGGTGAGTGGCAACATGCACCCAGTGCTACTCATACTCATGTTTTGCCAGTTGGAAAAGAACACATATAGCTTGGAGTAATCTATTATAATCCACTATGCTCTCTCAGCGAATAAACTCTCCATCTTTGAAGTCATATCCCTCTCAATTTTTTCCCTGAGTTCTTTTTCAAACCTTTCTCGTTCCATTCGTTCTCGCACTTCCTTTTCAACTCGTTGTGTTATTTCCTTTTCCAATTCCTCAGTGGTGGCTTGCTCCTTCGTCGCTCTAGCATCTGCCTGCTCTTCCACCTTACATTTTCCTTGGGCTTCCCGGTCCGTCCTCTCTTTCTGGAGCCACTGAGTACTATGTTCTACCGCTTCCAATGGTTGTACCTTGTACATCATCAGGTATCCTTGCAAAGCCGCCATAGAAACCTGACGTGGTTCAATTGCATCTGAAAACTTTTCCGCCAATTCTTTGAGCATCTCAGATGAGAGCTTGGGTCCGCAGATCGCTGAAGGTCCGAGTTGGACTGGTATCATGAATAGAACTGTAGCCCGAGTCGTTACTGTCACCAGATTCGCTCTCATCGTCTTCCTTCTCTAGAGGCTCATCTTTTCCCGGGCCGAAAAATTTCATGAAAAGCTCCTTCGCCTGATATTTACTCGCAAGCGTAAATTCGATATGGACATCCATCCGGTCTGGTCTACATAGAGCAGGGTCCAGCAAAGAATACTTATTAGTTGTGGCAAACAGGATACGACCTACAAGCATCAAGATCAGCCCTGAGCCTAACTGAAAACCAGAACTTCGTACCTTCCTGGGCGCAAACTCCGAAAAATAATTGACCGTAAAATGGAGTCCATAGCACTAACCATCTAAAGCGTTGAGTAAGCCACTGAGCGTGATTTTGGTGCTCGCATTGGCAGCTGGCATCCCCGCTTTTGGTGAAGCAGGATGTCCTCCTGGCTTGATAGGATTGGGAACATCTGTTCTTTCGCGCGTTAAACCTTGCACGAGCGTCGCATCGATATCTTTCATGAGTGCGATGCAACGTTCAGGAAGCTGGTTCATCAAGTCATTCAGTGCACTGTCGTCGAGACCCATTTTCGAGAGTGATATTATGAAGATGCCGAGTCCCAGTTCGCCAGCAATTGCATGGATAAGAGAAGATTTACCGGAACCTGGAGCACCCCACTGTATATTTGTGAGCCCAGAAACTTGTAATTCAAGACAGCCGGCGGACTTACCAAGAGATATCCACGACGAAATGGGATGCCACGTTCAGAATACCATGATTTACTTACCAGAAAGACACGAGCGTCCTTCAACAGCATCTCCTTCACCCCGGGATCCAAAATTATGGAGGTGATACTACGTTTGGCCCTCGAGGCGACGTGCTTCCAGCCATTAAACACTAGAAATAAGATCAGTGTGGTGGTTGTGGTGCGCCAAAGATATCCTCACTGCTAGATCCGGGATGAGATCAGTGAACTCCTGTGATAGTTGTGGAATTATACGGCAAACACACACATATGATGCTCTTGAGCGGCAATGTAGTTGGTTCTTGCTTGTTGAAGGAGTTGCACGAGGATGTTACGGTCTCGTGTCAGAATACTGGTATATAAAGCTACAGCTTGTACTTTGGCAATAGGAAAACCCTTACCTGATATGAAGAGTACATTCTTTCTGACCGTCCAGTCTGTTGCTGAATTCTGGTAACAGTCAAGTAGCGACCTTTGTACCAGAGGGAGTATTTTACTGATAGTGACGGAAGATACGATAGTTTGCGGAATGACTTGAAAAGGGAGCTGTGGTTGTCTTCCCCATCCAAGGTGATAGAACTGCTCTCGGCACCATAAGTATTAGTACTGATGTGGACGTCGCGCGACTTTTCTACATGACATGCCATATATCAGCAAACACAAACAAAATATTAATACCATACTCACTCCAAGAGGGTTGTTTTGAAAGCCAGACAGACCATCAGCCAATCTAAAAAAAATCAAGGTTTGAAAATGTGGCGACGAACAAAACATACTGTAGCTTGCGTCTTCCTCCTCAAAGTATCAAAACGCGGAAATCATTTTGGAGTATCCGCCCAAAACGATTCGCCTGCAGGTTTCAAAAAATCCTCCAATAACGATGAGCTTTAGCCAATCCCTCAGCGCTGAAAGCGAGAAAAGCAGAGTAATTATTCCAGATATATCTGTAGGAATCGGAGCTGAAATAGCTAGATTGCTAGCAGATTCTGGCACAGTGGTTGGAATTTCAGTGAGGTTGCTAGAGTTGGAGGCTATTATGCCTAATAAGACTTCCTATAAGTATGCCGCCATGGGGTTTGGTACTCGTTATCGATGATGGTACCCCTTATATGCTCATTAAAGGCGCCCACTACTCGATCCTCATATTCGAAGCTATTCGTGGGTCGTCGGTCCTTGAAAAAAACCGAAGATTAGAGCAATGCGGACGTAGTTCAACACCTTTCATTCAAATCTGCATTTGAGGCGCCAAAGCGCGAAAGCAAAAACAGGCTTACTCACCAGAATAAACACGTTAACACTGCCAGAAACGTTCGTATTGTATGAACACGGGACCAAGGCTTCGTTGCAAGAGGCGATGGACATGAGAACCGCGCAGATGTATAAGATGGTGTCGACGGAGAGACGGATCTGAATTTATCGTAAGAAAAAGAGGAGGCTTATAGTCCTGACGTTTGCGATTCATGAGGATGATAGACTAGCTAAATCGAGTCTCGGCTCAACAAAGCGCCCAAGTTGGGAAATGGGACTCCGTTTACCAGTCATCCCGTCTGATATGTTTGTCAGGCCCAAGCCGTCGGTCTGCGAAGCATTTGACGAGAAAACAGGTAAGGCTAGTGATCCAGAATTTCGCGAAAGGCCTTACGTAGAGCACTGTAGAGTAACTAGACACCCGACAGCAGAACTTTCGCAGCAGACAGCTTGATCCTATGGATATTGATTCATTTAAGACAACCGAATCGAGAGGCGATCTTGTATCGTGTATACTTATGGCCCTAATTGGTAGATGAACGATACGCCGAAGTTTGCAGTAAAACCGTCGCAATCAATTGTGACCCACTCAAAGCTAAGCCCGAAGATTTTTTTCGAATCATTGTCAGATCTAAGAGCAAGTATAGACACACTTGCGCTCGTCTACGCTTATTCCGAGATTCACTGTATAGACCGGCAAGTATGTAGGATCCTGAACGACGATGATATCTTCATCAACCAATCAGAATCTGGGGATCACCGGTACCGAATTACTTGAGAGCTGAAGGAACAAAAAGCGTGAGTAGCCCATCTAGGCTCGGCGCGGGGTAGACTATTCCTTGACCGGGAGACTGAACTCTTGGTAACGTAGATCGTTCTCGTTTTTTCATGTGCCCAGGACCGGGGTTAAACGTTAGAGTCTGGGTCCGCACTGATTAGAGTCCAGAAAACCATTTGATGCTTCTACCGCTACATTCATTCTCGTGGTCATCTGAACTGTCCAGAATTTCGAACGCGTTAAGGCTTCTTGTCGCGTTTTTCCGTATGTGAGTCCGGGTTTCTTTAGCGATTCGAATCGCGTGTTGCTCCAGCTGAGTCCATGGCATGAATCATTGAATACATCACCACCTACTTTGAAGCACTGGGAGGGTGCGGGAATGTACTGGGAGCCAATTGAAGCCGTGATATCAGTAAGCACTTCCCCACATCACCTGACGCTAGCCGTACTTATAAATGAGGCCCAAAGGTCTCACTTCTATCTTTCTTTCATCGATCATCACCAAGAAAATGCCTTCCGCTCAAGTTACCAACTCGAAAGACGGCGCAACGTACACTACATCTAGTGGCTTGCCTGTTAATGAGCCTTATGCTGCTCAGAGAGTTGGTCTCGTCGGACCCCTTCTGCTTCAAGGTGAGTATCCGCGAGTATCTGGAAGCTTATCTGACTTGGGATCTTGCCCAAAGATTTCCATCACATTGACCTGCTTGCCCACTTCGACCGTGAGCGTATTCCAGAGCGTGTTGTAAGTATCTTCTATAATCGTACCACTACGCGATTCGCGCTGATCATGGCGCTCAAAGGTTCACGCCAAAGCTGCTGGTGCCCATGGATACTTCGAAGTTACTCATGATATGAGCGACCTTACCGATAACCCTCTTCTCAAGTCGGTCGGCAAGAAGGTTAAAGCCACCGCTCGATTTTCCACAGTGGGAGGCGAGGCAGGTTCTGCGGACACTGCTCGTGACCCCCGTGGCTTTGCCATCAAGCTTAGGACCGACGAAGGCAACTGGGATTGGGTTTTCAACAACACTCCCATCTTCTTCATCAGAGACCCAGCGAAATTCCCACACTTTATCCATACGCAGAAGAGAGATCCTCAAACACACTTGAAGGATGCTGACGCGTTCTGGGTAATTATTAATGTTTAATGTTTATACTAATCGTTGACAAAACTTGATATCTTTTTTGTTTTAGGATTACCTCGGCCAGAATCCAGAATCTATCCACCAAATGATGATCCTCTTCTCCGACCGTGGAACTCCGGACGGTTACCACCAAATGCACGGTTATTCCGGCCATACTTACAAATGGTGCAAGGCAGATGGATCCTTTGTATACACCCAAGTGCATTGCAGAGTTGATGGAGGTTTCAAGGTAAGTCACCTCATGAAATGTGTCAATAACATTTCTAAATGTTCTCGCGCAGACCCTCAACAACGCCCAGGCAGGCGAACTTTCAGGCTCAAACCCTGACTATGGTATCCAAGCCATGTTTGAAGCTATTGAGAAAGGCCAATACCCTACCTGGACTGTCTACGTCGTAAGCTTGGACCTTATCATCACGCATAGACCTAAATAGTAAACTGACCGCCGCAATAGCAAACTATGACTCCTGAGCAAGCCGAAAAATTCCGTTACAACATCCTCGATTTAACGAAAGTTTGGCCACACGCGGAGTTCCCTCTGCGCCCCGTTGGAAAGCTCGTGCTCAACGAGAACCCTCAAAACTACTTTGCTGAGATTGAACAGGCAAGGGTTTCCGCTTTTGATCCTTCTCAGACGTACTTATAAATGTTCACTCGTTCAGGCTGCGTTCTCACCGTCAGTGAGTAACCTGGTTTTTTTTGGCTCGAAAATTTCGTTTCTGACTGTTTCATACAGCATTCTGTTCCTTATATCGAGCCTACGGCAGACCCGGTCCTCCAATCGCGTCTGTTCTCATACCCCGACACTCACAGGTAAGACCAAGCTTGCCAACTGGTAAGAAACTCGAGTACTAATGCTCTCGGTTAGGCACCGTCTAGGCGTAAACTACCAACAACTTCCGGTCAACCAACCTGTTGCGCCAGTTGCCAACTTCCAGCGTGATGGTCCGGCCACCTACATTTCTCAAGGTTCTCGCCCCAACTACCAGAGCTCGATTGTTCCCCTTTCCTACAAGGGTGCTAAAGGCACTCTTGAGGGCAGCGCGCGTGACTACTCGAGGGACTTGAGGCACGAAAACTTCATTGGTGCGGCTTTCAGAGACCTGAGTGAAATCACCGAGCGTGAGTTTTATGAGTGCCCATTACAGGAAAAGCGTACTGACATATTACAGTCGATTTTGAGCAGCCACGAGCCTTGTGGTTATATGTATGGAATGACCAGCAACGTGAAGCCTACGTCCAAAACGTCGCGGGACACTTTGGAAATGTTAAGAGCGCAGAGGTCCGCGCTAGGCAATGTACGTTGTTTCATGTGGATTCTAGGTTTGTTTACTGATATGTGAGTAGTGTCTGTCTGGGCTGCTGTCAACCAAAGTTTGTCGGACAGAATTGCCAAGGCCGTTGGATCTCCCACTGTGAAGCCCTTGCAATGCAAGCCTGCAGCTGAAGCTGTCAAATGTGAGTCTTTCCAACGAACACGAAGCCGACTCTGATCCTTTTGTATTCAGTCCGAACCGAGATCGGTCTTAGGCAGCGGGCGGCAGACGCAGGCTTGCTCTAAGCGTGGTATAGCTAGTAATGCAAACGAAGTGTTATATCAGTGTACGATTAGTTTTCGTTCAAATAAAAATGTATTCTTCTCCGAAATACGAAAAGAGAGAAAAGCGTATCGGTAGGGTCACCCTAAGCCATAAATGCATAAGCGCTCGCGTGTGAAGTGTTTAGAACGTTTTTACGAAATCTTGTCTTTTCTGCAGCTCCCGTACGACGACGGCAACGTTCATTCTCTGACCTCCTCCAAGGTTTAGGGAACGATAAGCCGTTCATTCATCTGCGAACCTCAGGACGCGTCATTCATTTATTCCTTCTCTTTTTTCTCCTTTTCCTTTCTCAAGCATCGTACAGCCCGACATCTCTTCACTGTACTGTCTGCAGCTCTGACACTAGCTGTTCTGGATATACCCATTGTATTCGTCTGATACCGATTACAAGATCATGTCGCATTCAGCCTCATCGTCCATGTCAACAACGCCCGCCGCATCAGGAAGTGGCAGTGGTCCAAACTTGCATCCGCATCTCGAAAATAACGACGAGAAGAACAGGTGACTTTCTGCTATCATTTATGCTTCGCAATTAGCTTAAGCTGTTTACAGCGTTGTTATCAAGGTTGGCATGGTCGGAGACTCGCAGATCGGGAAGACGAGTCTTATGGTCAAATATGTCGAGGGCAGTTTCGATGAAGATTATATCCAGACGCTGGGTGAGTCTTGGAATGAACCTGGTTGTCATTGAACTAAACGTATATTAGGCGTCAACTTTATGGAAAAGACCATCTCCGTACGACGGACAACGATTACATTTTCAATATGGGATCTTGGCGGACAGAGGGAATTTGTCAATATGCTACCTTTAGTCTGTAATGATGCCGTGGCCATCCTGTTCATGTTTGACCTTTCGCGGAAATCAACGCTGAATTCCGTCAAGGAGTGGTATCGACAAGCCCGGGGGTTCAATAAGGTACGAAAGAAATCGACTTGGGAAATAGTCAGCGTTAACTCTCAATTTAAGACCGCCATACCGTTCCTCATAGGTACAAAATTTGACCAGTTTGCTACGTTTCCTCGCGACGAGCAGGAAGAAATCACCAAACAGGTTTGTGCGTCTTCTGCGTCCACCCAAGCTTACGCCTGACGATATATAGGCTAAACGATTCGCAAGAGCTATGCATGCATCGTTAATCTTCTGCTCAACGTCAGCATCGATAAACGTCCAAAAGATATTCAAGATTGTTCTTGCCAAAGCCTTTGATCTCAAATGCGTCATTCCAGAGATTGAAGGCGTCGGAGAACCGGTGCTGATCTATGTGGATGTTTAGAGCTGTTGAATGGAATGGTTATATGAGTGAGGTTATTGGATTTTTCAGTGGTACGAACTACGTAGGAGTGGGGAAGAATGAAAACATCAAGGTAATTATCACAATTGGATAGTCCACCACGTTCTAATCCGCAACATTTTATAGATCACTTGCCTTCCGTGGGGATGGCAGCCCATTCAAGGGCCCGCTGTTGTATCACTCTTTGTTGGCAAATCTTGACCACTCCGGGGTGAAGGGTTTTATTGCCCTTTTGACTCTCATTTATAAAGGATCCCGGACAGAAACGTGTTATGGAGTCACTCTAAGCGGACTTTCCTTGCCCAGCTTTCACTTGTTCATTGTGCACATATCTACTTCCTCGACCGTGTCATTTTCTTAAACTCTCTTTAATACTGACACCGTAAACAACTTTCCGCATTTTTTGTCGTCGCTTTTCTGTTTTGCTGCATAATTCTTATCTCTATTGGTCCTCTTGCTCACTCTCTCGTTTCTTTATCACTCTTCCTCGTTGTGCATTTTTTCACCTTCGGCTCAATGAAATATGTATCATGTGCACTCAATGCCATTTTAGATCGAGGCTACTTGCAGATGATGCTTGTATCTTTGCGTATGCTTTCAATGATCAACCAATCGTTTGCATGCGAATTCAAGTTCTTCTCAACGACAAACCATTTAACCCAATTCTGACCGAGTCCTCACAGTCCTGCTTATCGCACCCATCTTTCCCTTCAACACCCATCTAGTGATTATTTGCGATGACCTCTCCTATCGTCCCAAAACCTCTCGAAATCTTATTTAAACGTGCAGATGGAATCGATATGTACATGGACGTTTATTTATCACCTTCGGCATCACCGGAGAACCCAGCACCGGTAAACCTAAGCTGCTCTTTTCCTTTGATGTTTTGCTAACCATTCTTTCAATAGATTTTATGCTGGTGGCATGGTGGAGGACTACTGCAGGCAAGTGTCACTGAAACATCACAAGTTTTGTATTCAGGAGTTTTTAAATTCGTATAGGGTACCAGAAAAGGTAAAGGTTCAGTTTATTCCAGAGGATTGAATCCTTATAAGTACTACACCAGCTGTCGCCCCACATCATCTTCGTGGTCCCTCCGAGCACAACTTTACCCTAGTTTCCCCGGATTATCGCCTTGCCCCACAGTTCCGCCTTCCTACTATCCTTTCCGATTGCGCAGACGCTGTGAAATTTCTTCATAGTGAAGAATTTAAAGCAGCCACTGAAGGACATGCAGATTCTTCTCGTGTAATATTAACTGGGTCCTCTGCCGGAGGGTGGCTTTCCTTCCTCTGTGGATATAGGATCGGTTTCAAAGAATCAGGAGTATCGAAACCTCCTAAAGTGCAAGGCATAGTTCCGATCTATCCCATTACTGATCTTGAAGACCCTTTTTGGTCAACAAAGCAAAGGCCCTTGTCATACATGGACAGAGTGATTGCGACAGAGGAAGTCCAGCCATTTCTTAACTCGGATAACCCAGGCAGTCACGTAGCCTTCTCTCCAGTGGACAGCCCACGAGCGATGTTCTATCACTATATGGTGCAAGAGTAAGTGTGGCTTGCTTAAACTTTCAACTTTATTGATTTCTTCGTAAGAGCTCTTCTGGAGACCCTCCTCCTTTCTGGAACCAGTGTTCCTGCTACTGCATTCTCTGTTGCACGATTCCTGAAAGCGCTTCCTTGGGAAGATAAATCATCTATACCGCCCGCGTACATAGTACATGGTGACGACGATAGATTAGTTCCTGTTTCACAGTCGCGTGTCGTTGTGGAAGTCTTGAAGGAGCTAAGGGAAACAGGAGTTAGCATTGACTATGAGTATGAGGAACTTCCAGGGATTGACCATTCTTTCGATAAAGCCCCAGAATACGAGATGGAAAAAATGTATGTCTTTATCAAGCGAGTCTTTGGTACGAAGTGTGCAGTGAAATGACTGTAGGCGAGGTTTCAAGGTTCTAGGAAGATAAACTGTATTAGTAACTGTTAATAAAATCAACCTCTGTGTTTATTGTGATGATGGGGAAGGGCAATTCTGCTGTGGGCTTTTGATTTTCTCAACATTGCCTCGTTTTGGTATGCCAAGGTACCTACATAGGTTCTTATGCAATGCTCCAGCTCACTTCTTTGTTTCATACCACGAGCATTGTGGCCCTTACGCCGACGAGCCAGTGTAGGTGCTAGTGCCATCTTTGAAGAGGTCCAACACAGAGGCGACTGTCAGAGCGGAGTCGAATTCGTACAAGGGCTCGAGGGGATTCGGAAAATGATCGAACGAGAACAAAAACTATGTAAAGGTACTTATCCAGGATTTATTAGAATGCCAAACATAATGGAAGCTGATGTGGCGGGCCTGCCCGGGCATCATTCTCAAAACTTGAACCAGACCGACTCGAAGCAGGACCAGAAGTGTTGGCCGCGGGTAAGCATGACTGTAGTAGACACGCACAATCTAGCGGTGTATCTGCTACGCGAAAAGGTAGATTTAAGAATTGTAACCTGGATCGTATATGTCTCGTAAACAAGCATGTTTACAATGACCGGTGTTCCCCCGCTTGGTAAATTATTGCATCAATGGTGATGGGTACAAAGATCACTGGAAAGACTTCAAGGAGAAAAAAAGAGAATTAGGCCTAAAGCAGTCCCCTCTAAATTCTAAGGGGTTGCCGCTTATGCGAGAAATGAGCTGCTTCAGGTCTAAAAGAGAATCAGAAAACAATATCATACTCAGTCTGCTCAGTCCTGCTCAGTCTCAGGCTCTCTCTCCAAACTTAGACTCGAGCCAGTCGTTTCTTTTGAACACTTTGATGACTGAGATCAGCTGTGTCCGTGAAAATCACAACTCTAGCAGGGGACTGGTTCGAGTCTACTCCAAACTCGTCCTGTCAAATCCATATCTATCACTGTTATAATCAACTCCTCAATGAAATTACCGCCGGCACGACTGGCAAATTCAAAGCCTTCTCATAGTGAAAATAATGAGTCAACCCGACTTAGTCTCGCAAGCCAGAGTGAAGAAAAATCGACTCAAGGGAAAACCCGACTCTGACTTCTCACAGCCTTGCCACAAGTTATCACGCTCTCAGACTCATCTTTTCTTTCAACAATCATCTAGGAGAGTGGTTATTTACATAAGATGACCTCTTCTATCATCCCCAAACCTCTCGAAATATTGTTTAAACGTGCGGATGGAGTCGATATGTACATGGACGTTTATTTATCACCTTCGGCATCACCAGAAAACCCGGCACCGGTAGGTCTGAGCCTACTACTCTCTTGATATTCTGCTAATCTTCCTCTCGTTAGATTTTATGCTGGTGGCACGGAGGGGGACTACTGCAGGCGAGTGTCATTGAAACATTACAAGTTTTGTACTCACGAGATCGTTCTGAACTCGTACAGGGTAACCGAAAAGGTAAAGATTTAGTCTATCCCTCTGATTCCCCGAGCACCGTGATTTCATGCTGAACTAGATGTCGCTCCACATCATCTTCGTGCTCCCTTCGAGCACAACATAACTCTAGTTTGCCCGGACTATCGCCTTGCCCCACAGTTTCGCCTTCCTACTGTCCTCTCCGATTGTGCAGATGCTGTAAAATTTCTTCACAGCGAAGATTTTAGATCAGCCACTAAGGAATGTGCAGATTCTTCTCGTGTAATACTGACTGGGTCCTCTGCCGGAGGGTGGCTTTCCTTCCTCTGTGGATATGGGATTGGTTTCAAAGAATCAGGAGTATCGAAACCTCCTAAAGTGCAAGGCATAGTTCCGATATATCCCATTACTGATCTTGAAGACCCTTTTTGGTCAACAAAGCAAAGGCCCGTGTCATATCTGGATAGAGTGATTGCAAAAGAGGAGGTCCATCCATTTCTCAATCCAGAGGACCCAGGAAGTCACGTAGCATTTGTTCCACTGGACAGCCCACGATCTACATTCTATGACTATATGGTGCAAGAGTAGGAGTGCAGTTCACCTTGATTTTTTTCAGCGTTATTGACTATTTGTAAGGGCTCTTCTGGAGAATCTTCTCCTGTCTGGAACCAATGTTCCCCCTACTGCCTTCTCTGTTGCGCGATTCCTGGAAGCGCTTCCTCAGGAAAACAAATTATCACCTGTGCCGCCCACATACATAGTACACGGTGATAACGACAGAGTAGTCCCTGTCTCGCAGTCTCGTGTTGTCGTGGATAATTTAGAGAAGCTGAGGGAAATTGGAGTTAATGTTGACTATGAGTACGAAGAGTTTCCAGGGCTTGACCACTCTTTCGATGAAACTCCAGAATGCAAGATGGAAATGATGTACATCTTTATCGAGCGAGTGTTTCATCGATTGTAGACGAGACGAAAAGACGTACGTTTATATCACGAATTTTTAAGGTTCTCAGTAAGGAAAAAATAAGTGTTAACGACCTTTTGTAACACAGCAAACAGTTCTTCGTTGAGAACTTGAATGTGTATGACAGCATATCTACAGAACAGGATGAAATCGGACGTTCAAGCATTTCTCGATCTATAATGACATCATATGCTCTACAGGATCAAAGATATAAAGAAGCACAAAAGATTACAGAATTTGGACGTTCAAGCATTTCCGAAGTTTTCTCAAACTTCTCTTGAAGTTCCGTGTTTCCAATGACCTTTGCACCCATCGCCATTTGACGCAATAATTCACCAAGGCGGCGGAACACTCGAATGACGCTACCCTCAAATATATCTGTGAGCTGATAAAATACAATCAGAATGGGCGCAATTTGCATCGAAAATATGGAAAACCTACCTGGCAAATGTCCGAGAACGATGCCCCTCGACACCATTGCATTACAGCATCCATCAGCTCTACTTTGAAGGAGGCAACGTACTTCTCCTCATCGATAGGCATCTTAGATTCTATGGACACCTTTGCGATACGTTTAGCTAGCTCTTGCATCACTCGTAACGGGGCTGCGAGTTCTTCATTGAGCTTTGTTTGTTTCTCGCTCTGGAAAATGAAAATTCAGAACGTTGGAGAGAATGAAGCAAAAACACAAAAACCTTTTCATCGAAGACAAAACAGCTGAGAAGAGCCGCACAGTGTTCCGGGGCCAGTGTGTTGAAAGCTCCGTTGAAAATGAGCTCCGTCAACAAAAGTTCATCCCCAGTACTGATCTCACAAGCAACTCTGCCTTTGGTATCCACAATATCAGTCGAACTAGTGAAACCTAACCGGCGCAATACGCGTTTTCTGCATTTAAGCTCTTCGAGTTGGAGAACGTCATGAGTTGATTGTATACGTTTCTTGAGCGCACGGATGGTGTCTTGTGATTCTTTTTTCTTCTTGTACAGAGAATATAGTTCAAGAAGTCGCGGGTCTTTGACTAGTGGGTTCTTGAGCATATTCTCTTCCATCGCTTCGATTTTCTAAAAACAAAAGTCGTCAAGAATGTATTGAGTACGAGCGCGATTACGGCGCACCTGGACAAGGGCCTTGAATTTATCATCCTTGATTTTCATCTCCTTGATAGGATCAAGAAGAGGGATACCATCAGGAAATCGACGCTGAACTTCGAGAACGCTCTTCCATACAGTCTCCCGGTTTGGCTCCGGTCGCAGATCCTTGGGGAGGTACAGTCTCAAGTGACTTATGGCGTCAAGTGTAGCAAGAGTCACAGGTACCACGAGGGGGACGCCTTTCTGATTCTGTGGACAGGGCTGTATCCCACCAGCAGTTGCTATCACGTTGTTGCGTTCTTTTGTAGAAACGGTCCCGCCTGAGGCGCAGTTTAGAAGAATGTCGACGATATATTGTTCATGAGGTGGTATATCTTCTTTGAGCATAGGTTGATTCTGGTGCAACAAAAGGATTTAGCCAATCATTCAGATCAGCGATTTTGTTTTACCTTGGGCGGTAAGCGTTTGTTGTAGCTAATGACAACACCCCAACCAAAGTTCAAAGCCTCATGTTTAACTTTTACGAGTCGACCAGGTTTAAGGCATGGTAACGAATAAGTGGGGTGAGTTATGACTTCGCGGAAATCGGCCTTCATTAAATCGATCTGTTGACGATGGTCATAGTATTCGGCTACCAATGGCTCGTCTGATATTGACATTTCGGCTTGTTTCTTCTCCTCAGCTTTCAGTTCTAGAAAAATTCATGAATTTACCAAGCGGATACGGTCAGGTGGAAAACACGGTACCATCTTCAAGTCTCGGTATGCCGGCACTGCTTTGAAACTGGTGGAAGCAACGCTCTAACATGAACTCTGGGCTAATACCTTCCACCTTCATGAGATTCATGATCATGTTATAACCAAGATGAAAGGCGGAATCTAGACGATCCGCCTCTCCTTTGATCATTTCTTTGGCGACGGTTGGCTCGAGCTTTTCGTCGCACATTAGAATCACCACTCCTCGATCGTCTAGTCCACGACGTCCTGCACGTCCCGACATCTGAATGTATTCCCCAGATGATAAGTTTCTCTGCTCGCGCCCATCAAACTTGCGTGTGTCAGTGAAAACTACAGTTTTAGCAGGCATGTTCAATCCAATCGAGAATGTCTCTGTAGCAAAGAGAACTTTGATTAATCCTTCTTGGAACAAGATTTCGATGACTTCCTTCAGGATGGGAAGGAGACCACTGTGATGGACGCCGATTCCACGTTTTAGGAGAGGAAGAAGTTGAGCTATCTGAGGCAGGTTTCGGTCGTCGGGGGCAAGATTTTCAATGGCGTTAGTAAATATACTTGCAACGAGATCCTGCTCTTCAGTTGAATTGAATTCAAATTTCGACATCAAAAGCGCGTTAGCTTCGCATTCACGCTTGCTGAATGAAAAGACGATGACTGGGTTGTAGTTTTTGACCATGATCATTTTTATGATCCGTGAAATGTCGGATATGGCTGAAAGAAACATTGAGAAGAAGCCGGGATAGCAGGACGGAACGCTCACCTTTCTTCTCTCCGCCTTTTTTTGACTTCCCTTTTTTCCCTCTCCCGCTACGAGGGTCAGCAGGGTCCTCGCCAGCACGATCCTGAATTTCACCCATCGCTTTGCTAAAGTTGTCTTCTCGGAATTCACCCTTTTCGTTCACGACAAGGTAAATGCCTTCACCGCCTTTCGGGAAGAGATAGTGTTGTAATGGTGTTGGTCGAAAGTCGGTATACACGACATGGCAAGGTTGTTCGTGAGATTTGCAAATCCATTCGGCGAACTGCATAGCATTTGGGATGGTGGCAGAGAGAAAGACATAGTGGACAGTGTGAGGTAGGAGAATGATAGTCTCCTCCCAGACTACACCACGCTCACGATCACGCATGTAATGTACTTCATCGAAAATGACCCAAGCGACTTCACGCATAATTTCGGAACCGCGGTACAGCATCGAGCGCAAGATCTGATTTTTTCAGTGCTGGACTATGGACAATAATGGAATGATTTACCTCTGTGGTCATAACGAGGCAGGTGGCAGTGGGGTTGATTGTAACATCTCCCGTCATAAGACCAACATCACCAAATTCTGCTAGCATTTCGCGATACTTTTGGTTACTTAGAGCCTAAAGACAGTGATAAGAGGCGAGTGTTGATATATGAGGTTGAGACTTGCCTTGATAGGACTCGTATATATTACACGCTGCTTCCGTGCGAGAGACTGAGCAATGGCGTACTCTGCGACGACAGTCTTTCCAGCACTGGTATGCGCAGAAACAAGTACACTTTCATTCCGTTGAATAGCATAGATGGAAACCTTTTGGAAAGGATCGAGTTCGAATTTGTACTCGCGGTCAGGTTTTGCAGGAGGAACGTGTTGAGAAATAGGAATATAGTTGTATCCTGGTGGCACTGCGACTTGATGTCTGACCTTTCCCAACAAGAGTTGAGGAAGAATTCACTTTTGCCACAAAAAAAAAACACGTACTTGATGCCTTAGTTCCAGTCGAGAACCAGCTTCGACGCCTCCTGTCAAGCCAGCACTGGCTGCAACCTCTCGCTTAGCCTCTGTCTCAAAGTCATCGAGAATAACCGGATTCGGAGCAGATTCGGCATCAAGTTCTGTTTTCGCTTTTTTTGAGGATTCTGGAGGAGCCTGGCTGGAAGAGTCTTCTGCCTTTCTTTTCAGAGGAACTGATGTAGAATCTAGTGGTGATTCTATTTCTTCATCGATACCGTTTTCTTCATCTTCCGGGACGCCATTGAGAAAAGAGAAAAGATCGTTAGAGTCCATGGATGAGATATTGGCGCCGAGGCTTGACGGGCGCTCACATGGCAAAAAGAAAGCTTCCACAAGAGCTTTCATGTTATTTTACTTGTATATGATATTTCACAGTTCGTATTATTAGCGCTAAGTTGTATGTAAACTAGAAAAATTATGTGTAGAATTTGCGGTTTTCGTTGGGGCCAAACAGATCTTTGCGGATTTCGGGGAGCATCTGACAATGAGGTCAGTGAAAATAACAAGTGTAAGGAACATGGATGAGCGCACCCGATCTTCCAACAAACGCAATCTCTCATCCAATGTATTATCGAGAGTGATTCTGCCCGAGCCTGAGACTAGCTTGATGCCTCCAGCGCTGCAAAATGAATGATCAGTCTGGTCCAACCATAAGAGTGCATCGACTAACATGTCGTCGCTCAAAGTTCCTTTCACATCGAATTTGATACTTCGTCCAGAAGTCTCCTTGTACCTCTCAGCTGCACTCGATGCAGCTTCCTCCACAATAGAAACATCTGATTTACGCGAGTGTATAACCACACTTTGTTCCATTAGGTAGAGATATCCTTGTGTCAACACACCAGCAAGGAATTCAGCGTAGGTATCTGCAAGAATTCAGCCAGGGAGCAAGTAGGAGAAGAGTACTGCGCACCAGAGTCTGAAGAGGATAACGAAACAACTTGTTCGCGGCAAGATGAAAAGAGATCTTGCAGATGCTCCTCCCGACGATGCAGTAGGCGAAGTCGAGATTTATTGGTTAGAGTTGATTGGGCACTGGAACCTCAAGTCAGCCAAGCGAAGAGAGAGGACAAACAGACATACATTTTCTGAGATACTTGAGCACCTTTGAGCTTCTTTTCATACTGGGAGTCGATGGCAAGCTGCTCTTGCTTGACCAACTTGGCTTTCTCAATGGCAAACTCTTCATCTGCTTTGACCTTGATTTCTCGGCCTTCTCGAGTGCTTCCTGTTTGATGAAAGCGACCTGGAGGGACAAAGTAAAGTAAATGAAAGAGAGTATTTTAGATTATACTAACCATCTTGTTGAGCTCATTAAGCACTTCATCGTCGTTCATTGGGCGGGACATATTGCAGTACTAGTAGCTGACGACGTTGAAATGAAAGGTACTTAGTATCTCCGGCCCGGAAGTCCGATTTAGGTAGCCGTCCGGCTTCTCCCGTTTATTTTTTCAACTACCATGATGCGCCCAGCTTTAACCACCGCTCTCCGAGCAGCCACTCGCCCTTCTTTTGCGGCACGCGTCTCGCCTACTCTCATTCGCTTTGCTCATGATCATGCCCAAGAATCATTCGAGCAATTTTCCGCCCGCTACGTCTCCTTCTTCCAGAATGCTGAAGACCTCTTTGAAGTTCAGCGTGGACTTAACAACTGCTTCGCGCACGACCTTGTTCCCAGTCCAGAAGTAATAGAGGCTGCTGTAAAGGCTGCGAGGAGAGTCAACGACTATTCAACTGCTGTCCGAATTTTCGAGGGTATCAAGGAGAAAGTAGAGAAGAAATCGCAGTATCAGGATTATTTGTTGGAACTAAAGGGTCTCCGAGAGGAATTAGGTTTTTGTTTTGAATAGTCTTTCGTAGATACGTCTTGACCGTTCCATCCAGGAATTGTGCTTAAAGAAGAACTGTACCCGGAGACTGCGTAGAATGTCTTTGTCACCAATGTGCGTAATTTTCTTCATCTAGATTTCGTATTAATCTATATTGCAGATACTGGAACCTAATTCTTTAAAACTAGCTAGATGTTGGCACGAATGTATTTCAGTTACATCGCGTTTTCCAATTTGTCTGGACTTTGATTAACGCTGAATTGAGTTAGCGGAGAGCGTTTCCGAAAGAACCTTGAGCTAAGCGTCATACGTGCAGACTCTAGGTTTTTAGCTGTTATGCAAAAGACGTTCTGATATATGACTGAAGTCGTCTCTGCTGCTAGGTGAGTAGTTTTTAGACGTTGCTAGGCGAAAGGCACTCTATCCCTTCCGGCTCATATCTTCGAGAGGAAGGCATCAAATACTTTTCAAGTATGCTGTTCCTTACGTTGAGGGCTACGTGAGTTTCTGAGATACGGCCAATCAAAGTCGGCGACCTCGCCTACTGACGCTGGAATACCAAGGTCAGTGCAAATCTCTCTGTACAGGATCGTTTACTGACGGGCATTTTGTTGTAACTACTATGTACTTGCGAGGAGGAAGAAAGCATAGAAAACACGTTGCTATCATTATTTCGGCATTTTTGTAGATCGTGATACAGCGCTGGTACTTTGGTCAATTTTGCTCTACTGTCTTGTCAAGTCCAGCATTAGCTGGGCCGGGGATGCTTGGAATGATACATCCTGAAGTCTGCTGCTTTTGAGATTTTCAAAGCGCTCAACATGCAGAAAGGGCTTCAAACATCCCAGCTAGCTATCTTCGGAGGTGTTACCAGTTAATGAGAGATGCATTGAAGTATGTAGATACATAAGATTATGGGCTTCTTTCAGTGCCCACAAACACCCAGAATTTCCCCAAAAACGCGAAATTTGCACGTTTGCACTTTTTAGCCACTTTCAAACCTTCGTACTTACGATTTGCACACCCATCTAAAAGAGTTGGCGGTTTTGGTTCACCCCATACTTAATAACCTAGTGGTTCCTTGGATCAGGGTCCTACTAGTACTACGGAGACATGCGTGAGACCTAGCTACATAATCATCCTACTTGTCACATGCCCCCGAATCAAGAATAGGGTAACCCGAGACATGCACGCATCCGTCCATCTTTGATTTCGGATTCATTGTGATATTTCTCAGCGTTACTGTTGCTCTTGCTTTTACTCTTTGCGGTGCCGGTATCTCGCCTTTTCTTACAACTCAGCTTGCGCTGGCTTATCTTGGACAGTCGGATTCGGCTGCAATTAGGTATTCGGGGACCCTGATTATCGCCCACTTGGAACGGACGGAAGGACAGAATTGTAGCGAAGCGACAGGTATCGCCTTTGGATAGAATTTAGTTGTCGAGCGGTTGACAAAAGTTGTAAAGAGATAGGGTAGAGTGCATGGTTACTCTAGGACCAACGGGGTACAACACGATGAATAACCGTAGCGTAAGCAACGGATATTCTTCATCGTCGAGTTCTCTATCGTCCATGTATCACACAAACGACGTACTCGCACATTCTGTTGGCTACTCGCCGTACAATTCTGCCTCCGACACCGACCCCGACCCCTCGGACACAGCTTCTTCTTCACGGTCTCGTTCTGCATCTTATGCTTCTGAACCAAACTACAATGCTTCCGAATCTGATCCAGATACTGAAAACTACTCTGAAACGGAGGCCGACAACGTTTCGCTCTATCCGGCGCTCTTCTGCCGCGCGAAATACGACTACACAGCTCAAGATGCATCTGCGCTCAGTTTTTCAACGGGAGATATCATTGAAGTGCTGACCCAGCAACCGAGTGGATGGTGGGATGGATTGCTGGGTGAGTATTTTGTTTGATTGTAGATTTCAATTTTAATGGGGCTACAGGGGACGAACGAGGCTGGTTTCCGTCCAACTATGTTGTGGTTATTAGTGAAGAAGAAGCAGAGAGGGGATGGGAGGAAAGATATGGAGGGAGTAGGAGACAGTCTGTGCATTCCGTGAAATCAGTTGTGTCAGTTGTAGATACAGGAGTCCCGATGGAGGAAGGAGAAACAGTGACCAGGGGATCCGGTGGCAGCGGAAGCGCGAGTGATTTTTGGATGCCGCAAGTCGCTAGTAACGGTCAGATATTCTACATCAATACTAAAACAGGCCAACAATCCCGCGATCTACCACAGGAGGCTGAAATCGATGACGAATATGGTATTGGCATTACTGGTGGAATTGCTGGGGGAATTGGAATCAATGCAATCGCTAGTGAAGATGCTGGATACACAGAACCACCAATACCTGCTGTTCTTACTCCGGGTGTCTCTTCCACCTCCTTCTCTGTCCCAGCTACTGCAACCCCAGGCTTTGGTATCCCACGCCGTACACATACACCCGAGCCATGGACCCGCAAACTCGCAGACGATGGCCTTAGTTACTATTATCTGAACACGCTGGATGGGAGAGTCCAATGGACTCGACCGGATGGACCAGCGACGCCGAATACCACAGTTCCGGTACCTACATACACAGGAGATACACGAGACACACGAAGGGAAAGCGTTTACTCAGACACTTCAGACGTCGATTCCAGTATCAATCCTGGCAATTCCAGAAAAAACCACACGAAAACAGCAAGTGTCAATACGATGGGGACAGCCGATACTGCTACTGCTACAAGTGCTACGACCACCTCCAATACTACCACGGTATCAACTGGCTCCGGCGGCACTTTGACTTCCAAGGGAGGTACAAAGGGTCCAGATTCAGAATATCAGCTCGCACTGAAAGAAGCAGTTACGTTACAAAAGAAGTTGAGGGCTATGTATCCGAGTATTTCGTTTGCGGCTGGTGCTGGTGGGTTCCATCCTCTGATCCGTGTGTTCTCCAATGCTTACCCCTCCCTACAGATTCTACAGACACGGACATTTTATTCTACACAAACCCATTAACCCTCGTCGACGAAGCACACGCTGCGGTCCGGAAAGTTGTCGACAGAGTCAGTTTTCTCAGTCTGGAAGGAGATGAAGGAATGATTAGAGCTTTGGCAGAGTTGAATGGATTTAACTATTCTAGCAAACTGTCGAACGAGTTGAACATCCGCCGTGCTCTCTCCGCTGACCTCTCCCTCGATACCATCCACACCCTCTCAAACATTGATAAACGCGCATTGGTAGTTATGGCGGGGCTGGATGAGCCTGAAATATCTCATGCAATCGTTGAACCTTTCCCGCGAGAGAATCCCACCCCCTCCCTTATCCATCTCGTCGTTCTCGCCGTCCGTAACCTCCTCTACGTCGCTGGTGTACCAATGGGCACTATCCCTTCAGGCGTTATACCACGGGTTCCGAGTATCAACCCTGGAGAGACGTATGTTTTGCCACCTGCATATTCGAATGGGAGGGATAGGTCGGAAAGTAATCCATCGAATGGACATCGCTCGCATGGCAGGAGTGGAAGCGGACATCACTCGAGTCCCTTAAACCACCCCAACGGAAAGTAACGGCGACACTATCGAGACTGGTGCTCTCTGCGCGTGCGATCGTGTATGATTCTGGGAGTAGGAGTTTGAATGGTGAGTTGCTTCCTATATTGTCACTTGCTTCGCTTACATTCGTTATCGTTACAGGAATAGCCGAACGGATTCAAGCAGACGCTGAAGAGCTCGCGCGCGCGTTGGCTGCGTTTGGGGCTGTTGTTGAGGACGTGTTCAGGGAAAGGGCAAGAGATGCCGCAGGGACGAGGAATATGGACCCACACATCCTTCCTCCGAAACGTCTCTGCGGGGTATTCGAAACCACACATCTAGGACTTGGCGTTCCGGGAGCGGGGAAGGCGGCAGGGTGGAGTGGGTTTGGGTTTTTTAATGGTTCAGCCGAGCGCTCGGGTGAATCGTTGGACAAGGGTGATGCGAGCGAGGAGGAGGATGAGGATGCGCTGACTGCGAGAGCGGATGTCACAGTAAAGCTAAAGCCTCTTTCAAAGGAAACGATAGCGGATGTATCGTCTTCTGTTGAGCGTTTGGATGCGTTGTTGGCGTTAGGACGGCTGGTTCTGGGTGCAATAACATCCGACGTGTCACCCCAATCATACTCCTCGGACGACAAGACAATAAAAATCCAAAAACTTCAAACCTTTGCACATGACGTCCTCTCGCAGCTGCACCTCCTCCTCGGAATACTGGGTGACGTTGATATTGCTGGGAGTGTGATTGTTGATGTCGAACCTAGGCTAAAAAGCGAGGACGCCGTTTCCCCATTATCCCGATCCACTTCTTCATTCGCTTCTTCCTTATCCCTTTCCGCGTCGTCAAACACACTGAATGGCTATCAGGCTCAGAAATCTATTAAACCTCTCCCAGTGTACAGCACTGCTGCTTCATCTTCGTCGTTACAAAATTCCTCTACACAACAACCGTCTTCCTATCAATCACAATTGCAATCCCCACTACTATACGCTTCCCTCCGAACTGCACGCACTCTCTTACGCACACTTGAACACGCCACACAGGCCCTGTTTGATGATGGTGCAGCTCTGTTTGGGAGGGTGCAGGGGCTAAAGGTTGAGGGCGAAGAATATGATGACCGAAGAGGAGGAGTGGATTTGCAGTACCAAATCACTTCGCTAAAATTAAACTCGGACCTCGTATTGCAAACCCTTGAGGCCCTGGAGAAGTTGGGCGTTGAACAGCGGAAGGTTGTTGATGAGGAGAGTGAGGAGAGTCAAAGTCAGTGGGAGAAGAGTGTCCGGTGGAGTAGGAGGATCAGTATGGGTTTGGTTCCTGCTGGAACGGCCTTCCAACCGCAGAGTCAGGCTCAGAGACCCTCGTCGATTTTGCGTGCTCCAGGCGTTCCGTCGGCGTTGCAGCCTGGGTATGGTACGTTGGGTTTATTTACCTTGTGTTCGCTTATACTGATTTGGTTAGGTTCCTTAGGTTCCTTGGGTCCGTCGGGTCCCGGAAACGATGACGACGAACTCGGCCTCGAAGATGCCTTTTCCCGCCCACAGCGACCTATCCGGATTGAGCCAAATCGGTATCATGGTCCACAGAGTCCGGACTCATATGGTGTGCCTGCTAGCAAGGTATGCTTGCTCGACTCCTTCGCAACGTCGCTAACTTAGCTTCAGATTCAGCCAATAACATCAACCATTAAGGGAGCAATGCCTTCGATAGAGCAGATGCAACAGATTGGTTCATTGGGTACGACGATAAGTTCATATCCCAGTCAGCCTCAGAATCGTATCGGTGCAGTTAAACCACTCCCGCCTACTGGTCAGCGAGTGGCTGCGAATGCCCCCGTAGAACTTGGATTTACAGCGAATCAAGGTGGTTTGGGTGCTCCTGGGGCATATCGCGAACCCGGGAACTATGGTGTTCAAGGTGGACATGTTGGATCCAGCACTGGAGCTGGGTACAGCAGCGAAAGCGACCGAGACGCCATGTTCAATAGTAGTAGTGCGAGTGCGAGTGAGGGCGAACTCGGTGATGATGATTTGGATGGGGATGATTTCGACGGAGATGAATTTATTGGACTGGAAGGGGAAGTGGATGATCGTGAGTTGTTTCAATGGCTTAGTTGCTTTTTTACCTACTTTCCCGTATAGCGATAACACCCAGACCTCTCTCGAAACCTGGTAAACTCGGTTTTGGTCCAGCTGGTGGGTCTGGAAAGATAAGCAAGATCAATAAGATCCTGGGAGAGGAGGCGCCTCCCTGGTTTTTGTTGCCAGGTGAGCAGATATGATACTTTATGCCTTTTGAGTCTAATACTTTGTTGCAGGTGAAGGTGGACCAGAAAAAGACATTCTCATTGACACGGATAAGAGTGTCAAAGGAGGAACGGTCGCTGCGCTTGTGGAGAGACTGACGGCGCATGATACGACTGGTAAGTGGAATGGAACTTTTTCCGACAATAGTTTCAATGTTCCTATAGATCAAAATTACTCCAAAGCCTTCCTTATGACCTTCAAATCTTTCACCACTCTTGACGATCTCTTTGACCTCCTCGTTGAACGCTTCAGGATTCAGCCTCCACAGGGGCTATCGGGGTTGGAGTTGAAACAGTGGATGAGCAAGAAGAGGAATCTTGTTCAATTCCGGTGAGTGTTCTGTAACTGTTGTTCAACCGAGCTAATCGATACTATTCAGTGTTATCAACACATTTAAATCCATGCTCACCGATGAAGACATTCTCGAAAAGGACGATCTATATATCCTTGATAGAATGAAAGACTTTGTGTTGAGTGAGGATGTGGCGCAGGTAAGCGCGACTCGACCGTTACTAGCGTTGGTTGAAAGAGTGGTGAGCACCCTTTTACGTTATTCCGTTCCTAATTTCACCTATCTTACCAGCAAAAATCTGGTGAAACCAAACGCATTGTTGTCAAAGCCGCACAAACAGCCCCAGCACCCATCGTTCCCAAAGGAATATCCTTGACATCCAATCTTTCATCCTCAATGGGTCTTGGCTCCAAAAAGCTAAAGCTGACTGATATTGATACGCTGGAACTTGCACGACAACTCACCTTGTTTGAGAGTGCACTGTATCAAAAAATTCGCCCAATGGAATGTTTGCAGAGAGCGAGGGAGGGAGGTAATCCTAAAGGAGGAAACAAGGGTGGGGGAGAGGGAGGAGATGATAAAGACTCGGGGATGGATAATATTGCGTTTGTGATTCAGACGAGCAATAGGATTGCGGATTGGGTGGCAGAGAGCGTGTTGAGCAAGGAGGACTCGAGGAAGAGGGCGGCGACTGTCAAGCATCTGATTTTGGTTGCTGACGTGAGTATATATAACTTCGATTACTCATCTGCTAATGGACCAACAGCGTTGTCGAGCACTCAACAACTTTTCTACCATGATTGCTATCGTCTCTGGCCTGAACACGCCTCCCATCCGTCGTCTCAAACGTACTTGGGAGCAAGTATCCCAGCGGCATATGGCGCAATTTGGGGCGTGTGAGGTGACCTTAGATAGTAATAGGAATTTCAATAAGTATCGAAGTATGCTTGCAAATGTGGTACCGCCTTGTGTACCGTTTATCGGTGAGTTGTCTACATCTTAAGGGATAGAGGTACTTGACTGTTATTTTAGGCGTTTTTCTCTCTACCCTCCAGTTCATCCAAGATGGTAACAAAGACCTCCTCGCAGATGGCATGGTCAACTTCAAAAAACGACAAATGGCATCTGAAGTCATCTCGGATATCAAACGATGGCAAGCACACACGTATAATTTCCAAGTCGTGCCAGCTATAAGAGATTACATTGAGGAGTCGCTGAGTGCGTTTGACGATAGTAGTGATAGAGATAGGTTCTGGCAGATGAGTTTAGAGAGGGAGCCGAGGGAGAGGGAAGATGAAAAGATGGCGAGGTTATTACAGGAGAGTGGGTTTTTGTAGGCGCGGTTTTCAGTTTGTTTCAATTTCTTCTATCTCTTTTTCTCCGTGTCTTGATTCAACTTCTCTCTTCCGGATTCTCTCTACTTTTTTTGTTGCTAGGACAGTTTGTTCTCATGCTCTCATCATTACCTCAAGTACTGGTATTACTTATCCGGAATCTCTACTTGGTACTCTCTCGATTAGCCTCTATTCAAATAATCACTCGTGTACATTAGCAAAATAGGCCATCAGAATACATCAGTTTGGCTTTGCCACAGTAAAGCTTGTACATATTCCCGAAATCAAGTAGGCTCATGGCGTAAGGACGTCTGACAGTGAAGTTTTTGAGTGTTACATGGAATGTCGGAAAACGGGAACTTACTAGGAGGTCACTCGAAGACCTAGCTCAGAAAATCGCACGTGTGAGCCAAAAAAGCTATATACAGAAACACGACTGGGGATAAAGATATAAAGAAAGTCCCGCTTTAAAGTAGTACTTAAACACTTTGTTCCAAATCCCATATTTTTACACTATTTTTTTTTTTCGCAGGCCACACAAAGAAACCGTAATGTTCATATAGCACTAGGGTAGCTGACACTCTCGCTGAGATGTTCGTTGGCTGGGTTATAAGTGAACCCTCTGAACTGATCCTGGACTGTTTCCGACAAGGCGGAGTCAGTGACGACAGAGTCTTGAGCTTCCTCGTTGGTGAAGTCTGGGTCGAAATTGGCAACGTCGAGCACCGATTCCTATATGATACTGGGGATGAGAACGAGACTGATAATTTTTATACGAACAACGTACGACGCTGGGCTTAAAAGGGGGAGGGTAGCCCTTCCTGATTAATCTACAGACAACAGTTAGTCATAGGGAGAGCAATTGGTTTATGTGTGCAGACCTTTCCCAGTCGATATACTTTGCGAAGAAGGGATGCTTCTTGATTTCTTCGCCCCCATTAGCACCAAGTCGTCGGGCTGGATCGCGCTGGAGCAATCCGGTCATGACGCTTCGCGCTTCGGAAGGCATGTCGGGTGGGAAGTTGAGGGGATCCGTTAAGATGCGTTGATACATCGTATTTACGTTTTCGTCGTAGAAAGGGGGAAGCCCAGTCTGTAAGAATATCAGAAAGTGTTCACTGAAATGGTAATCCTCAAATACCATCATTTCGTACAACAATACTCCCAGGGTCCACCAGTCGACGGTTTTCGTGTATCCTTGACTTTCTAGAAGTTCGGGTGCGATATACTCCGGAGTTCCACAAAAGGCTAAACGAGAAAGAATGTCAATAAACATTTATAGGCTTCAGAAGCAGACTTGCTGTTGGTTTTCTCGGTTTCAGACATGTTAAGTTTACATAGTCCTAAAAATGACCAAGTTAACTGCGTGGGAAAGTCTAGGGCAAGATGTATTCACCAAAATCGCACAACGCTATATGGCCTGTGTAGTCCAATAGAATATTCTCCGGTTTAAGGTCACTGCAACTGCGTTCAGTCGAATGACAAGGTTGGATGACCACCTGAATCGCACCGATAAACTACATTGAAACCGTGTAGGTGCTCTAAGGCCACAAGCAGTTCGGCTGCATAGAATCGGCTACGATCTTGATCAAATTTTCCTTCCCTCTGGAGGTGGTAGAAAAGCTCTCCTCCGTTAACTAGGCAAGAAATAAACAACAAGACTAGAGTAGCATAGAGCCGTAACCTACCGAACGACATAACCAAGTAGAGCTTATCTGGATTTTGGAAAGAGAATTTCAGAGGGACGATGAACGGACTGTTCACGAGCGCTAATACAGTACGCTCAGCCAAGATGTGTGTGATTTCCCCGGGACGCTGAGCAATATGTGCTTTCCTGATCGTCTTGAGCGCGTAGATTCGTTGTGTGTCCTTTTTTCGCACTTGCATAACCTTTCCAAAGCTGCCTTTACCAATGACTTTGAGAAGATCAAAAGCTTCGATGGTCAAGGTTTCATTTCGGGTAGGTTTGAAGTCGATTTTGAGGTGAAAAGAACCGGAGCCTGCGGTGGCGGCATACCATTGCTCGGATGCGTGCTAGAAGAATGCTTTAGCTTATAGGAGAGACAAAGTATGGTCTTCTCACATGTCCATCGAGCATAGGTGTCAAATCGACACGGGCCAAAAGAAGGTCGTTACCCATGTCGTCTGGGCCCTGCATTGCAGCGGTTCGTAGATAGGCAGAGACTGAGATTGTAGAAGTACGAGAAACATCGCTGTTGGCAGTGTTGATAGATTAACACATGAAGATGAACAAGTAGGTAACAAACGTACAAGTTGGCCCTGTAATTCCAGACTGGGCAAGCGAGATCACCACCGAGCGCGTCAATAAGGATCTCATTCTTATCGAATTCAAGTACGACGTATGGAAGCCACCAATAGCGTTTTCGCTGCATACTTTCGCGATTGCTTGTAGAGCGTCGGGCTGGCGTAGATTCGAGGGCTTTTTGGATGACATCTGGAAGAGGAACGTTGGGCGGAAGAGCAAGACCACGACCTAGAAATGGCCATTAGTAATGATACATAAATGTCTTGTTACCAAGGCCGTACCAGAAAATATCCGGATAGTGAGCATTCCAGACCTGAACTGGTCAGTTCCGGGTCGAGGAGTTGTTGCTCGCGAGGGTATCGGTGTTACAGATCGGGATACAACACCATTTTCCTTGTTGCCTAATGAACGATTTGATGAGGAGCTCAGTGTGCGCGACGACGAAGACAATACCTTTTCCTAATTTCCAGGACATTTCTGAGGATAAGGAGAAAATGACGATGGTGGAAGTGCGGAAGAGAGAGAATCACATTATGAAAGCGACATGACCGGGCTTACCAGATCGATCGGTTACTTACATCTCATGGCGATAAATAAGGTGTTAAATAAAACTGTAAATTCAGGAGAGATTATAGCAATAGACTATAGTAATCAGCAATAATCTCAGCTCAGTCTTCCTGGAAATTCGGTTTCCATAGTGCTGTAAATTCAGCTGGAATACCAGAGTAAACAAAGCAAATATAATTACATACCGAGACTTGAGGAAACTTGAAGAAAACAGAAGAAACTTGGATGACGGCGTCCACATTTTGACTTTAGCGTCGCCAGCAATGAGATGCGATAAATATCGCTACTTATATAGAGAACAGAGTAAAAGAAAGTCGGGACCTGACGGGCCCGCACGTGGATTTTTTGTCGCGTTACTCTGCTCTTACTTCCATGGCCTCTTTGACTCGTCTTCGCTTTCCTCGTCGCGTTGCTCGAGCTGTACGCTTTTTCTTTTTCTTCTTTATTTATTTTCTCATTGTATATGTATAGCCTTTTGTCCGAACAATCCAAACCACTGCCGACACCACTCAACTGCAGGACGGTGTTCATGAGACCGAGCCTTTCTCAGTCAAGATACACGATGACTCTTTCCAGACCTTCAATTGCGAAAAACCCGAACTTGATGTAAAGGTGACCAAAAGTGAACTGCTGGAAATGTACAGGCAGATGCAGACCATGCGCAGAATGGAAATGGCTGCTGACGCCCTGTACAAGGCCAAGATGATTCGTGGTTTCTGTCATTTGGCTATTGGACAGGTGAGTTTCGATCCCTACCTGAGTTTTATGTGCTTATCCCATTCTTCAGGAAGCGGTATCGGTTGGCCTCGAGCACGGTATCACCAAAAACGATAAAGTTATTACTTCCTACCGTTGTCATCCCCTTGCTGTTCTTCGTGGCGGGACGATACAAGGTGTTATTGGTGAGCTACTTGGACGAAAAATCGGAATGTCTCGTGGAAAAGGTGGCTCGATGCACATCTTTACTCCGTCGTTCTTTGGTGGGAATGGTATCGTCGGTGCTCAAGTGCCACTGGGCGCTGGTATTGCTTTTGCCCAAAAGTACAATGAAGAGCAGACGTGTACGTTTGCTCTGTATGGTGACGGTGCTGCGAACCAAGGCCAAGTTTTTGAGGCGTTCAACATGGTGAGACGAGGCTATAAAATAAGTGTGAAGTTACTAATCACTTTTCACTGCGGCCAGGCAAAACTTTGGGACCTCCCTTGTGTGTTTGTTTGTGAAAACAATAAGTATGGAATGGGTACTTCTGCTGAGCGCAGCTCTGCCAACACTCAGTACTTTACACGGGGAGACAAAATTCCTGGCCTCCAGGTGCGCTGACACGTCTCGGCTACCATGTTTTTTTATTAACACCCAGCAGGTCAACGGAATGGACATTATCGCCGTGAAGCAAGGTGTAGAGTACGCCAGGAAGTGGACTGTTGACGACAAGAAGGGCCCTCTTCTTCTTGAATTCGTTACTTATCGCTACGGAGGCCACTCGTATGATTTCGCTGTCCTAGCTCATCACAAAAACTAATTATTTCTTTATCTAGGATGTCGGACCCAGGTACGACTTACCGTACCCGCGAAGAAGTCCAAAGGATGCGTAGCACGCAAGATCCCATCCGCGGTCTCCAACGCTATATTGAAGAGTGGGGTTTGGCTTCGGAAGAGGAGCTCAAGGTCCGTGGTGGCTTGTACCTTGTAACATCCGTCTCATGTTTTTTTTTTTTTTACAGAAAATCGACAAGGAAGCAAAATCCACTGTCGATGTTGCGGTCGAGGAGGCTAAGGCTTCACCTATACCCGATGCGAAAGACCTTTGGACCGATATCTACTATGCTGGAACCGAACCACCGTTTATGAGGGGTAGGGAACGGGAAGAGGTACATCTAGTTTACCAAGTTTTTTCGTATACTGATGCGTTATGTTTGCTTAGGTTCACCACTACTAATTTGTCGCTCTGCTCTTCGACTCTGGTATTATATGATTCTCTAGTACTAGTAAACCTTGGCAATTATAGATTTTTAGAAACAGTTTGTAGGCGACGTAAGGAGAACTGTTTTCCTCATATGGCCCCAAATCGACTTGATTTACATATTGCTGGATCGTTCTGCGCTTCCCTCAACAGGGCCTTGTTACTCAAACCCTAACCAAAAACAACATATATGCAAACTGACACGCCGCTTCAATCAGCAAGAATGATATTCTTCTGCGCTTCAAGCCGGGGGAAATTTTGTTGGAGACGTCAGGTGTCGAAGAGCTGCAGGAAGAAGGTTAGAGATAGGAAGTACGAAGGATGTAGTGCGTACCTTGCACTAAGCAATGCTGGATCAGGTAAAACCAGACTTCGCAAGGAGCGCAAGAGGAAGAGCCCGTTGGCGAAGAAAAAGTAGAAAAAGATCAGGTAGTAGAGAGTTGTTGGAATGGATGGAATGTATGAGGAGAGGATTGTTAGGATTACGCTGAGAGAGAGATCTTAGGTTAGGATATTTTAGAGGATAGGGAGGAGAGCTTACCCGACAAACTTGTATCCAGAATAAGCAACTATATCAACTGCCTGTTTGCTTGGACTTGGCTGAACATTGAGGAGGTAGCATCCGAGAAAGACGAAAAGAAAGTCGATGAGGATGACTGCAAGGGCAGAGGATGCCGATTGGCCGAGGATCTGAGAACGAGTTAGCGGAGAAAGACAGTAAAAGGACAAGCTAAAGTTACTTTTGGATGAAATCTGGCTTGTAGACCCGAGTGAAGGGCAGAAATAAGGATATAGGTGACAATTGCCATGACTAACGGAGGTATAAACACGAGTAAAAAGCACAGAAAGGATGAACTGACGTGGAATATACAAATCTGGACTATTTACATCTTCCCTCGGGTCTTGGTATTCTGCTTGGGTTTGTTGATCTGAACGCTGAACATGATGAACGCGCCTGGACCATGATTTGTGAGTCCATGGAAAGACGATGAGTTTGAGTTTATGAATGACATAAGAGTTGGAAACGTTGAAATGGTGTTTAAGAGAAAAGAGACCCAGGTTTTTTTGGACGTATTCCTGGCCTGCAGCGACGGCGCTACTCCCAAGCTGCATACCGAATTGGGCTGTAGCGTCGTTCATGCCAAAACCTGTGCCGAGACCAGCAGTCCATCCAAAGGCATCTGGCTGAGGAACGTATGATGGCTGCTGAGGATGAGCATATGTCTGTGGTTGTGGCTGCTGGTTGTGCTGGTTGTGCTGGAAAGGCGAAGTCATGTAGGCTGGCACCTGTTGTCCTCCGCTAGCATTGTTTGGTCCTGGGAAGAAGCAAAACGTTGATATCCATTTGGTGAACCAGGCGTCGAAGGAGGCTCAGGAATATAGGCTGGGTGGGTCGGCACTGGGTGCTGAAGCACTGGTGTTCCCATTTGATGTCGCAAAGGTGGAGAGGAAGAAGCCATAATGTGACTGCGCTAATTGTGCACACGTGCCCCAACACGTCAACAGTGAACATATAAAAGGAAAAAAATTATTCCCATTACAGCACGACCATGTCTGCTCCTGACGCTCCCCGCGTCAAAAGTCCCAAAGTAACCGAGTATCCAACCATTTCCAACGCGCCTCTCGTCGGGCTGCTCGAAGGCAATGGCGCATTCAGCAACATCCACCTTGCCGTGCTCGTTCTTTTCGTTCCTTGGCTGCTCAAACGCATGCTTCCTCTTGTAAACAGAGGCGGGTTCAAGACGTATTTGTTCCTTCTTTTGCTCACCGGTCTCCCTACTACCCTTGCCTATTGGATGGTTATGAGCAGAATTTCGACTACAGCAGGCGTTTTTGGTGATAGGAGAACAAACAGAGTCGACCTACCTGCCAATGTCGAAGCGAATGAATATTTTGAAATAAAGGACGCGGAGCTCAAGAAGCACTATCCCGCTGGGACCAAAATACCCATGCAGGTCTTCCATGACAGCTATTTTGAAGGCAAGCTTGATATCAAAGGTCAGTGCACGTTCCTTGCTCTTCATACGCTATTCACTGTTCCTCCAGGCGATGTGCTAAAGACTTTGGAACATCGACACCTCTTTGTTTCCTTCACAATGACCTGGGCATTACTTCGTTACGTCCTTACGACCCTCATCCCCGACGTAATCTTGCATACGTCTGAACAAGATTCAGATCAGGTACGTTACAAAGCTTACTCGCTGGCCTCCTTATTTTAATCTTGTTCCTCTAGGTAACCGACCACTATGACCGCGGCAACGACTTCTACTCTTGGTTCCTTGGCCCGAGGATGATTTACACGTCCGGTGTTGTGTTGGATGCTGCACGTCAGGAGACTCTTGAGGAGTTACAGGATAACAAGCTCGCGATTGTCTGTAACAAGCTCAACCTTCAACCCTGGGATAGGCTACTCGACATTGGCTGTGGATGGGGGACTCTGACGGCCTACGCTGCTAAGAATTTCGGATGCGATGCGACTGGGGTGACTCTCGCGAAAAATCAGACCGAGTTTGGTAATCAGCGCATCAAGGATAACGGTTTATTAGAGGCGCAGGCCAGGATTCTGTGTATGGATTTCAGGGAGATTGCGCAGACCAAGCCAAAGGGGACGTACACGAAGATTGTGAGCTTGGAGATGGCGGAACATGTTGGTATCAGACGATATCAAACCTTCCTCAGGTATGTCGACATTCCTATACCTTGACCTTTACTGACTATTCCCTCTAGGCAAGTTTATGACCTCCTCGACGAAGATGGCATTTTCGTGTTTCAGGTTGCCGGCCTCAGACAATGCTGGCAATATGAAGACCTCAACTGGGGATTGTTTATGAACAAGTATGTTTTCCCTGGTGCAGACGCGAGTTGCACATTGGGGTGGGTCATTAATCAGGTATTTCCATTACCTTTCCTGGTGTGTTTTGTTCATTGTTACTCACTCGTCTCAGCTCGAGCGCGCAAACTTTGAAGTCAAGTCTGTGGATGTTCTCGGCGTACATTATTCTGCGACAATCTATCGGTGGTACCTGAACTGGGTTGATAATCGGGAGAAAGTAAGTGATCGTCTTGACTCTATTTCAAAAAAACTTGACGCATCGGAAAAGGTGGTTGCTGCGTACGGAGAGCGGTGGTACAGAGTCTGGGTTTTCTTTCTGGCTTGGAGTGTCATTAGTAGTCGGTGAATATATCTTCTTATTTTTGAATGGGAATATTTACTGATTGTACTTCCTCCTTCCCAGCCAAGGTTCTGCCTCCGTCTTCCAACTAACCCTGCACAAGAATATCAATGCTTATCATCGTATTGATGGCGTGAAGAACCATGGGGGAATTCACGTTAAATTGGAGAAAGAGCCGCAGTGAGTATAATCTTGCATTTATTTTTTTTGCTGTGGGGATCAGATGACCATGCTCACTGATTCACTGTTTGCCCACCCTCTCTTGCGTTCTTGTTTCTGATGTCTTCTACAGGCTTATTCTCTGAATTGGTTCTCTGAATGCGTCTGATCTGTCGACGATTTAGAACGAGGCGTGACCGTCAATATCGTTTTTGGGGAGACGATGAAGAGAGGTATAGAGTATTTTGGCGAAGCAAAAGTAATAATAATGACCTTACATGCCTCGACAAACATTACAATAACCATTTCCTATTTTTCCTGGTGGTATATTGCACCAGAAATTTCAATGATCGTTACTCTAGAGCGCCACTTTAAGCGCCCATACCTTCCTTTTTCCATGGAATCAGACACTACATTCGTCGCTCCCGAAGGTGTATACACGGTTATCGAAGAGCATCGACCTTCCGTTCTCCAAAACCATGCTGCGAGCACCTCACCGCTACAATTTCCTGCCAAAGTCAGCGTAATCACCGTCAAATACCCGTTGGAAAAGATAAAGGATTCGGCATTGGCGGCGGTGGAGGACAGAGTTTGGCGCAGTTGTTGGGTGGGAACAAGGATTTGAAGAAGGAAAAGGCAGTCAAGGAAAAAGACGATGGAATAAGCCTTTCGAGTAGTGATACACCACCAGACGAGCAGATAGACGAAGTACCGTCCAGTCCAACATACAGTACACCCTTGTTCTCCCCGTCGGCAGGTCGAAAGCCCAAACAACCCACACCAGCAAAATGGTCCAAACCAAAACACAACTTGAAAACTACCTCTTCGACATTCATAACCCGTGTCCAAAATGCCGAAGGCTTTCCTCGAAACATCAGAGACCGAGATGGCGAGACCACATTCTTCTTTTACAACCAGGTCAAAACCATATTGTGGGTCGAAGCAGGGGCCAAATCCAAAGAACCTTTCATTCGAATAACGTTCTCCTCTTACCCGACTTGTCACTCGATAAATAATCTCACTGCTTCACCAGAACGTCTAGATGTTATCATCGGGTTCAATACCGGTGATATCATCTGGATAGACCCCATTTCGTCGCGGTACAGTCGGCTTAACAAGGGTGGATGCATAACACCTGGCGCCTGTACTGCTGTAAGATGGGTTCCGGGTTCAGCTAGTCTTTTTCTTGCCAGTCACGCAGACGGGACGATTGTGGTGTATGATAGGGATAGGGAAGATGGCGCTTTTGTACCAACGCAGCCGGGTTTAGAATGGGATCCAAGGGAGAGTATCTTTGTAACTATTCCCCCGTGGCATCCAGGTACAAGCCACGACGGAGAAGGCGGACATAGCGGCGCTCTAGATATCTCATTATCATTATCCGAAAACACAACCAACAAGTCTGAAAAATCGGATAAATCGATTAAGAATCCTGTTAGCCATTGGAGGGTTTCGCCGAAAGGAAAGCCAGTGGTTGATTTTGTATTCTCGCCAGATGTCAAGTACGTTGGGGCGATTTCGGAGGATGGGTGTTTGAGAGTCATTGATGCATTGGCGGAGCAG
The DNA here is from genome assembly GCA_015501585.1 of Rhodocollybia butyracea. Lineage (NCBI taxonomy): Eukaryota > Fungi > Basidiomycota > Agaricomycetes > Agaricales > Omphalotaceae > Rhodocollybia > Rhodocollybia butyracea. The sequence goes on along the minus strand of JADNRY010000012.1, from coordinate 569,696 downwards.
TGAGTCCATACAGTCCACCTTTGCTGGCCTAACTCATCATTTGTAAAAGGCTCCTCGACTGCTATTCCTCTTACTTTGGTGCTCTTACATGCATCGCCTGGTCTCCTGACGGTCGATTCGTCCTCGCTGGGGGCCAAGACGACCTAATAACGATCTTCTCACCGTGGGAACAACGCGTCGTTGCCCGGTGTCAAGGACATTCGTCGTTTGTTTCATGTGTTGCATTCGACGAGGGGAGGAGTGAGGATGGGAGGACATATAGGTTTGGGAGTGTGGGGGAGGATAACAAGTTGATTTTGGTACGTGTGAAGATTCGAATATCAATACTTACATTTCTAACCTTTGCATCTCTCGGATTCTATCCATAGTGGGACTTTTCTTCCGGAGCTCTTCACCGACCCAAAACACCTTATACACACCATAGCCACCACAACGCTCAGTCGCACTCGCAGCCCCATGGCCATAAGCAATCGTTGAATAATGGAATGAGCTCGTCGGCGTTGTACTTACCAAAGACTACATCGACTTCCCCTCTGATAGATGGAGAGGTGGATGCTGAGATGCGCCCAAGATATCATCCTGCGCCATCAAGGAATGAGATTGCGGTCGTGCAACCTGTATTAGTCAGTTTTGTTTTATCTTGAAAGACAGGACACTGATTTTTCCTTCTCACAGATCAAACACCTCCAATCCCAACCCTCAAATCCTGTCTTGTCCCCTTCATCCCCATTCACCCCTTCTCCTTCCCCCTTGACAACTGGCATGAGCACCACTAATCATTCTACTAGCAATACCCACTCTACTAACAATACAAACACTACAAGCACAAGCATACCCCTACCAACACCTCTGCCCACGGCACTAGCCTTTCTCCCAAAACATGTTCTAACCTCAACAAAGAATGGGGTGGTGAAACTTTGGGTGAGGCCACTACAGGCTTTGCAGTCAGGGAAACCAAGAAGGGTAGGGTCGGGAGCAATATAAGAATACAAATAATCACTATTGTACTTTGCAATCAAGAGCTACTATAAAGACATTGCCAATCATTGGCTCAGGGGGACATATGTCTGGATTCCAGTATACTTGGACTTGACATGAGTCTAGATCCAGGTATATCCAGAGCACAAGTACCTGTGGCACAAAAGTGCTAGAGGTGGGCATGATTGCACACTATGCATTCGCCATTCACAGTGCACCTCAACATCACACCAATCAGTGGGTGTAAGCCTGGTAAGATGGGCCCCACATGCCAGGTCCCCAAGAGGTGTTCGAAAAGATAAGCGCCCATATGACGTTGGGGGGGTCCGAAGGGTCCTTAAATTCAAAAAGTCTAAAGCCCTTCTTTTGCATAGATTATGAACTCAAAAGAGTGAATGCAAAGTTGATGCAAAGTGTTTGAACTTTGAGCCGTCGGTCCGCTCTCTAGTAGGACTGGTGGCGCACCTTCCGAGTTGTGGCAATCAATTTTGGAAGTTTTTCCTTGTCGTTTTCCTTGCCGTTGTTCTAGATTGCTAATCTCAAAAATGGTAAAGAAGAAGAAGGAAAAAGGTCAAGTCTTCCATCATGTCTTATTTGGGCTTGCTCTGATCTTAATACAATCATAGTCTTCATTCACTGTCAATAGTACACGGTATTGTGATCAATGCACCACCAGTGTCAAAATTGGCACAGGAGGTGAATCAAACTGGGATGCTCACATTCAAAGCACCCTACACAGAGAGGCTACAATAAAAGCAACTTTGAAGCCCTCTGCAAAAATAACAGCATTTTTCACAAAGCCAAAACTTGCAAGCCATGATTTATCCTCCAACGCCATCCCATCTATCCCACCAGTACCATCATGACTGCCAAGCGGCATACACATCTCTCAGGAAACCAGAGGTGGAAGTACTCAAACTCCATCATCTTCCATTAATCCTGACACTCGAGTGCATATCTCATCCAAACATACATCTGCAGATCCTGAATCACTGAAAGACAGTCTCTTGGTTCAGGTCCAGAAGCTTGTGGACCATCTCCCACCTCATATTTCTATTCCTAATACACTTTCCGTCTTTTCTGGTGATCCAGTTCTTCAAAGTGAGGAGCCATATCAGTATGTCAATAAGACGCTGCATGAGGGACTTGGATGGGCTTCAGATTCCAGAGATTTCAAGAAGCTTATCACAGAAAACATCATGGGTGCCCAGAATCTATGTAACTGGATTGAAGGCTGTATCACAAAACTTAGTATTGGTGAAGGCCTTTTCAAACCTCAACTGCAACATATTAAAGAAGCCTTGCTTGATCTGTAAGCTTCGACTTGCTTTTGTTTTTTTTTGCACTTATGTTCATTGAATAGGGTCACTGAATTGCCTCCTGCAAGTCACTTCCTGTTAGCCACAATCCCAGAGGAGCTGTTGCCCAGTATCAATATGGCTGCTAGTGCTTCTCTGTTAGAAAAGGTGGCAGAAGTCATTGATGTGGATGACCACTCTCTTCCGGAAGTGGCCTCGACCACTGGACAACTTTCAAATCAACTGTCATTCATAGTAAGCATCATGAAGTGGATTTGGAAAGGCAAGAAAATGTACAAAAGTGCTTCTCCCCTGTCCCGGATATGTTGAGTGTATATAGTGATAGAACACTTACTGCTTACATAAGCGATGTCCCACGCTCATATTCCGTCTCTAAACTATGTACTTTCATAGTAATCTTTCATTACCATGTTGATATCTGCCCTAGTTTACTTTTTGGCTTTCATTTGTTCAGTTTGCAAGATATTTTCTCAGTTTGAGTGGTGACTGTTGAAAATATCTATGCATGCACAATTGTGGACACCCATTTTCACGCCTCATGTGTTTCAGTACAAATAGAACCAAACAACTACCTATTCCTTACTTAGTTAGAAAGAGTCCAAATCAATATTCATATATCTTTGATTCAGTTCATTGTTTGCTGTCTATTGGAGTACTGAGGAACTATAAGGCTATTAGTACAGCACTATAGTTGTTATACTGAGCATAACAACACTGTACTAAGACGGGTATCACACTGCTTGGGTTAGCTGAAGGGCACTCCAGTGTGTTTAACTTCAACAAGTGCAGTTCTCTTCAACAGGTTATGGGTAGGGCTCTGCACCGTACCATATACGGTTACGGCTGTATATTTTATGGTGCCATACGGCTACAATTGGGCCATGACCGTACCGTACAACTGTCGTTCCATGTGTCTGACGGTTACGGTACCATAAAAGTATGGCCGTAATATGGCAATACAGCATACGGTACTAGATAGAAAAAATTTGGGTACCATGGGTCCATAAAATAGTTACAATCAAGTTTATATCAGCAGAAGATACTCTTAGGTGTAGGTTTAATCAATTATTCCTGCTTCCAAGACAGAATATGGCAAGAATATGGGGTTGATGAGGAGTTCCGGAGATGCCAACAGTCCAGGCTCATCTCAAAGTCTCACCACCTAATAAAAATATATATATACAGCTGAAAGATATGATAAACTAGTTATAAACTAGTTCCCTAAGAGATAATTGGGTTTTAAAAAATGAAAGATGTTCCTTTTAGTGAACAGGCTCCGTGTTTGCTCAGTTTATCTTGTATACCATATTTACAGCCGTAACGGCCGTCAAAATACGGTGAATACGGCTATTTACCTTACCATAGGCCATACCGTATCAAGATGCTTCAGAGGTCTATACAGTACGGTTCCGTAACTGTATAAACCGTCCATATAAACCGTAAATATGGTTCCGGTGCAGAGCCCTAGTTATGGGCCCCGTGTTCTAACTGTGCATTTCGTTGTTGTGTTCTTGTTACCTCTTTACTTGTGTGCTCCTCAATAGTTCTATACTATTGTTGTCTTTCTATACTATCAATTGGCTCAGTTGGCTATTATCACTATGTCTTTCACTTCTACCACTTCCAACCCTTCTTTCAAAGTTCTTACCAAGGACAACTACAATGATTGGGTTGGTAATATGAAGGCATCTCTGATGTCTCAAGGTCTATGGAGACTAGTATCTGGCAAAGAGGCTAAGCCCTCAGATCCAGGTCTGTTGGGCAAGTGGGAAATTAAAGCTGAAAAGGCTGCTGGCTTGATTTTTCTTGCTGTCAGCTCGCCTCAGCAGGTGCCTATTAAGGCATACCAAGAGGATCCCATCGCTATGTGGAGCATTCTAGAGAAACAGCATGTGTCAAAGAAGCCTGGTGCAGTTCAGTCACCCACATATTTGGTCTTATTAGTCTACACTTTTGTTACATTGACCTTACTAAAAAGACTCAAAAACCTAGCCAAAACCCGGGCAGCTAGGTCATGACCTTGGGATTTAGGTCATGACCTGGGAATTAGGTCATGACCTAAAAAATTGGTCATGACCTAGGTCAGGTTGGTCTTTTCCTGGGGTTGGTAGATCATGGCCTGGGGTGAGATAGGATATGGCCTAGGTGGGGCAGGGCATGGTCTAGGTGAGGGAGGGCATGGTCTAGGTGAGGGAGGGTATGGTCTAGGAGGAGGAGGGTATAGTCTGGGAGGAGGAGGGTATGGTCTAGGAGGGGGAGATATAGTCTAAGAGGTGTAGGGTGAGAGTGGAGGATGGTGAGATAGAGAATATAAACAAGAATGAAATATCATAGAATAATGACTTGATATTTTTAGGAACATATTGGGATTTTTTACATATCTGTAGATTATGACAAGATTAAGCTAAGTCACAGTGCCCTGTTCTGGGTGGTCAGGGAAGCATGGGACTTACCTGACCTAGCTGATTTAGGTCATGACCTGGGTGAACTAGGTCATGACCTGCCTAGCCTAGGTCATGACCTAGGCCAATTTGAAAATTACTAAATTAGGAAATTTTTCAATTTTTGCAGTGGATGAGGTCAAAGCTGTTTTTATTACCAAATAAGGCAATTTTCAAACACCTTAACCAGTTTTATGTTTTTTTAATAGAGTTAGATACATTTGGAAATTTTTATAAATTACTATATTAGGCAATTTTATTTCAATAGACTTTTATTTCTTAATTAGGCAATTTCAAAACTTTTGCAGTGGATGAGGCCAAAGCTGTTTCCATTGCCTAATTGAGAAGTGACAAATTTGCAGTGGATGAGGTCAAAGCTCATTTCATTACTTATTTGAAAAATGACAAATCTTTTGCAGTGGATGAGGTCAAAGCTGTTTTCACTACCTAATTAAGAAATGACAAAACTGAACACACAAACTATGTACACTTTTTCCCTAAGGACAATAGCTTGTGGTAAACATCCAGACCTTTTGTTTATACACAGAATAGGTTGCTCACCTAAAATGAAGCCAATCCTGTGGTGGGAAGGGGCTGGATTGCAAAATATTTTTTGGATAACCTTTGGTTGTAGTGGATGAGGCCAAAGCTGTATGCCATAAAAGGAAATCAATGAAAAGCATTGAGTCTAAAGATTGCTTGATATAACATGCAGATTGGCATGGATAAGGGTGATCCTTTTCATCCCCTGATACCCTGATATGTTGTCTACCCTTTCTGAGTCTCAGATATATTTAGATGGCCCCTGGGAGATCAGTCTTTATTGATCTTTGAACTTTCTCATCAAAAACCCTCATTTTTTCGAAATCAGAGGATAAGTATCAGAGCATCCAGGCCAGGGTGGGCCACAGGCTTCTAGGACATTGTACCCTGGTATAATAGGTATGTTTAGACGACTCAGGAGTAGCTTATACTGTCCTGGGAGAGTGGATAATAAGTGATACCTGTCTAATTAGGCATAAATTTCGCTTTTGTAAACAAGCAAAACATTGTATTATAGGTATGTAGCATACAATGACGTATACAAAATACTCGTATCAACCAGTATATCCTAAAAAACCGGCCATATCGTACGATTATATAGAAAATGAGCATTGTACGATGAAATAATCCATTGGGGAGAATCCGTTGGGAATACGAGTGTGCTGGCCTGTGAAAAAGATGTATTAGGATGCGTGCAGGACGCAGAAACATCGAGAACTCACCAGTATATGCTCTTCTGCTACCAAACCCATCGCAGCGTCCTGCCGCCTGCCACCTATGACATCTCCGTAAGCCACATATGGATTGAGTAGGAAAGTGGATAGCTGGTGGCACTTGTCATTGGAAAAGAGAGAGGGTCAACATCTGTGAAAAGATCGGCGAGAACAAGTGATATAACAATGAGTACAGAGAGAGATAGTAACGATAAGTGAAACTCACCAAAGTGGCGGAAAGAGGATGGTGGTGGTACAAAGGAGAGAGCAGATTGTGGGAAATTCCCAAAACACGAGTTGCTTTTACGTTGGGGCCGAAATTATGGGGCAACGCTTCTCAAATGATTTGACCAGATAGTGCCGTTTGTTACCAAACATAGATAGCTTTAGATGGCAAAAGAATAGTTCGATAACTAGTTATATCTAGTTAGAGCTTGTTAGTCGAGCTAAAATATGCGATATTGGATGGAGGAGTTGGGTCCAAGTTCTCTCGCCCGAAATGACGGATGAAGATTTTGATTTGCCCCGTTTTGAGCCAATCTGGACATCCGGAGTTTTCACTGGGCCTCATCCACTACAACCAAAGGTTATCCAAAAAATATTTTGCAATCCAGCCCCTTCCCACCACAGGATTGGCTTCATTTTAGGTGAGCAACCTATTCTGTGTATAAACAAAAGGTCTGGATGTTTACCACAAGCTATTGTCCTTAGGGAAAGAGTGTACATAGTTTGTGTGTTCAGTTTTGTCATTTCTTAATTAGGTAGTGAAAACAGCTTTGACCTCATCCACTGCAAATTTGTCACTTCTCAATTAGGCAATGGAAACAGCTTTGGCCTCATCCACTGCAAAAGTTTTGAAATTGCCTAATTAAGAAATAAAAGTCTATTGAAATAAAATTGCCTAATATAGTAATTTATAAAAATTTCCAAATGTATCTAACTCTATTAAAAAAACATAAAACTGGTTAAGGTGTTTGAAAATTGCCTTATTTGGTAATAAAAACAGCTTTGACCTCATCCACTGCAAAAATTGAAAAATTTCCTAATTTAGTAATTTTCAAATTGGCCTAGGTCATGACCTAGGCCAGGTAGATCATGACCTAGGCTAGGCAAGTCATGACCTAGTTCACCCAGGTCATGACCTAGGCCAGGTAAGTCATGACCTAGGCTAGGTAGGTCATGATCTAGGTCAGGTAGGTCATGACCTAGGTCAGGTAGGTCATGACCTAGGTTAGGTAGGTCATGACCTAGTTCACCCAGGTCATGACCTAAATCAGCTAGGTCAGGTAAGTCCCATGCTTCCCTGACCACCCAGAACAGGGCACTGTGACTTAGCTTAATCTTGTCATAATCTACAGATATGTAAAAAATCCCAATATGTTCCTAAAAATATCAAGTCATTATTCTATGATATTTCATTCTTGTTTATATTCTCTATCTCACCATCCTCCACTCTCACCCTACACCTCTTACAAAAGTGTAGACTAATAAGACAAAGATATGGCCTAGGTGGGGCAGGGCTAGGGTTTGAAGGTCCAATCCAATTCAGTTTATTTACCAAAAATCCAATGAATCATGAATTGGACCAGTCCATAAAATACCTAAATCTGTATGAATCATAGACCTGCACTGATTGCACTGGTGCACTGGTCCAATTCATCAATTCAACTGATTTTCTGCAGTTCACTTTTTTTCTGAGATTTTGATGAACCATGAATTGGACCAGGTTTGAACCATGGACTGGTCCATCTATCATCAGTTCATTTTGTGGTTCAGTTCAGTGCAATTCATTGGTTTTACACAGTTCATTGAATTGGACCTTCAAAGCCTAAGACCAAATATGTGGGTGACTGAACTGAGCAGCCATATTTTGGTTCACATATGGAAAAGTGTGTATTCATTGGGTATCCTGAGGGAGTTAAAGGCTGGAAGTTCGGGAATCTGGTCACTAAAAAGGTCATTATCAGCAAACATGTAGAATTTGATGAAAGATTCAGGTATGGATCCAAGTCACCTAATTAGCCTACCCTTTGTCGAAACTACATTCCTGCAACTCCTCCAGAACCATCTGCTACTCCCAATCCATCTAGTACCTCTAATGATCTATTCACACCTCCTGCTTTATCTGATGAATTGGACTCTGAACCTGCCCCTGCTGATGAAGATGATGTGCCTCCCCTTAATGCACCTCCTGCTCTTGCTCCCACCCCAGAGCCTGAAATATCTGTGACTGATGAGGATGAATCTGATGAGCAACCCATTGCTGTATGTCACCCTGCACATGCTCGTAAACCTCCTGGTAGATGGTGGGAAGTCAAACCTGCTGCTTCTAAGGGCAATGCCCATAATGAGCCTGATCACTCTGACAAATACAATGGAGATGTAGAGGAACATGGACATGCTGCTAGCAGTGTAGAACCTCAAAATTATTGAGATGCTATGCGCAGTCCAGAAGCCTTTAAGTGGGAAGAAGCAATGGACAATGAGATTGCTGCTCATCTAGCAAACCAGATTTGGGATATTGTTGACTTGCCACCAGGAGAGAAAACAATTGGGTCAACTTGGGTATACCATATTAAGCACAAGGCTGATGGCTCTATTGAACGCTACAAAGCATGCTTGTGTGCTCAAGGCTTCAGCCAAAGACCTGAATTTGACTATCTCAAAACCTATGCTTCTACTCTCCACTGGTCCTCATTATGCATTGTACTTGCTCTTGCTGCTATTGATGATATGGAGCTTTGCTCTGTTGATATCTCACATGCATTTATTAATTCTGACATTGACACAACTATCTACATGAGACAGCCTGAGGGTTTCAAGCAAGGTGGACCAGAGAAAGTTTGCAGGCTAAACAAGTCCCTTTATGGGTTAAAGCAGTCGCCCCGTCTTTGGAGTGAGAAACTCTGTGGTGTGTTAGCCAAGTTGGGCTTCAACTGCCTGGAGTCTGATCCATGTGTTTATCTATTTAAATGCGGTAACCTTATTGCCGTTTTCAAAAGTCTGCGGAAAACGTCGAATTTTTTTTTTCATAGGCGCTTATTATCCCTCAGGTTGTCTTTTGCTTCTGACCTTTCGCTGAGCTCAAATCTTTCCCAATCTCTTCTAAAGTTGGCACGTATCTTCTTTAAATGTATATAAGTAACCCATGAAATCTTGACAACTTTTGGTGTGCCCGAAACAAACATCTTTTACATTTGCATTGGAAGGTACATAAGATCCCAACGCTGCCTCTGTTTTATTGCCTCTGAAGTCAGGATATCATATGAATTGTACAAGTTCAAAGCTGAATAGATGGTGGATCAAGATTGTGTCAATCTGTGTAAGAGTTGGGAGTTGAAACAGGTTGAGACCTTGGACTGTGTACAAGGGGACATGACAATGACAACCTCATTTAGGCCTAGATAGTGGATTGCAGGTACTAGCAGTACATATATAACAATCAGATCAGACTACAAGTTTCGGAGGATCTAGCGATAGGCAATGATGATGTAGACATCCGTGAATACAGGACAAAAACTTGACACATTGTTTTGAGAGGTTGGAACAACTTGAGAGCAGAACATCGAGGCTATTTGAGGTAATTCGCAAGGTACAGATTGTATGGAAGAGAAACAGAACAATAGCCACTCAGAATGTTCATTAGCACCAGGTCAATCATTGAAGAAAGATACATGCACGATACACCAGTAGCTATCCTCGGTTATACCACTAATCCCTGGTTTGATATTGCGGGCTAAGTGCTAAAGAACAAGCCTCAGTCACAGTTCTAGCACAAATTTTCAAGTTGTCATGGTTCTGTATCATAGATGCTTCAATGTGTTGTTGAACGACTCGTTGACAGGCCCAGAGCAAAGAAAATGATGCAAAAATGGCTGGATAAGAGCTACAAGCTTATAAAGACACTGTATAAAAGTCCTCTTGTGGTTTGTCTGTTATAGGCAGTGGCTTGAAGAGATTGTTGTGGTATGGAAGAAGGCAAAACTTGTGGGAAATGAATAAGCGCCCGTAAAATAATTTCGACGTTTTCCGCAGACTTTTGAAAACGGCAATAAAGTGATTGTTCCAGTTTGGGTAGATGATATCACTTGTGCTTGTAAAGACTCTGGTGTTATAGATCAATTTGTCCATGATCTAGAGAAAGAACTTAAACTCTGTGACTTGGGCAGTATCAACTTCTTACTGTTGGATGACATAATCTGACACACATATGACTTGTCAAGTGTGTATCCAAATGATCTCCATTATAAAGGCATGATGTGAGACCTTACTTGGGGCATTCCTAGTAGATGTGAGACCTTTCCAGTTGGGCATTCTGTAAGAACCTTTGGAGAGGCTCTGGCACTTAAGAGATACAAGTTCATAGTTGATAACAATGGCCAGATAGCTCAGTTGGTTAGAGCATCTTGGGATTTCACCAGAAGGTCCTGGGTTCAATCCCTAGTCTGCACACTTTGTATAAATCATGACTTTAACACTTACTTGGCATGGGAATCAGATGAGACCACCAGAATCGAAAATTATATCTTAATGCCCAGCAATACATCCTCTGTAAACTCGACAAATTTGGCATGACTGATTCCAAGCCTGTGGCTACTCCCATGAATCCCACTGTGACACTCTCTAAAGCGGACTGCCCCCAAACACCAGAGAAGAAAGAAGAGATGATCAATGTCCCCTACATGTCGGCTGTTGGCTCCCTATTGTTTCTGGCCATGATCCTTTGTGTTGACACAGCTTATGCCTGTGGTGTCTTGACTCGTTTCAACTCTAATCCTGGATATGCTCATTGGATTGCTGTTAAGCATTTGTGGTGTTACTTGAAAGGATCTCTTGACTATGAGTTGGAACTAGGGCCAGATTCTGATGTCCCCAATCTGATCACAGCTATTGGTGATGCAGACTTGGGTGGCAACAAAGACAATGGGAAGTCAACAACTGGATACATCATAAAGGTTGGATCAGGTGCTGTTAGCTGGAGTAGTAAACTACAACCTGTGGTTACTCTATCCTCTACTGAAGCTGAGTTTGTGGCTTCAAATGCAGTGGGCAAAGAAGTGTTGGCAATATGTTCTCTTCTCAATGAGCTTGGGTATAAAGTCGCTTCTCCTACCATTATCTACACCAACAACCAATCATCCATTCAGGTTGCTAAAAACCCTGAAGATCATGGCTGAATGAAGCATCTTGACAGGACTTTCTACTGGCTCAGAGAACAAGTTGTACATGGGAAGCTTACACTCTCTTATTTGCCCACTGAGAATAATCCAGCCAACCTGCTCACAAAGGCCCTTGCCAAACCAAAGGTGGAAAAGTTCTGATCTTTGATTGGACTTGTGAAGCCAAACCTTCCTAGTTGAAGGAAATACTATGTTGGGGGGTTGTGTTAGTGATTGACTTGTGCTGGATTGCAAAAGTGTTCAATCAGGGGGTTGTGTTGAGTGTATATAGTGATAGAACACTTACTGCTTACATAAGCAATGTCCCACGCTCATATTCCGTCTCTAAACTATGTACTTTTATAGTAATCTTTCGTTACCATGTTGATATCTGCCCTAGTTTACTTTTTGGCTTTCATTTGTTCAGTTTGCAAGATATTTTCTCAGTTTGAGTGGTGACTGTTGAAAATACCTATGAGCGCACAATTGTGGACACCCATTTTCACGCCTCATGCGTTTCAGTACAAATAGAACCAAACAACTACCTCTTCCTTACTTAGTTAGAAAGAGTCCAAATCAATATTCACATATCTTTGATTCAGTTCATTGTTTGCTGTCTATTGGAGTACTGAGGAACTATAAGGCTATTAGTACAACACTATAGTTGCTATACTGAGCATAACAACACTGTACTAAGACGGGTATCACACTGCTTGGGTTAGCTGAAGGGCACTCCAGTGTGTTTAACTTCAACAAGTGCAGTTCTCTTCAACAGGATATTGTCTCAGAATGAGTGATACTATTTCAGCTGTTTCAGCATATCCTTTTCTCCTACACTCTTCATAGGATCTCCAGTGGACTGTTGTTATCTCTGACCAGTCCATTACCCTCATCTCCACTTCTTGTACCAATGAATCACCATCAATAGGCCACTGTCTTGGTACCTTTCCCATCTCCTGCTACAGTCATGCTGCATCGGCTTCTCTCAGATTGTCACCAGATCACCTTTACCATCATTCCGGCATCATTCTGATTCCATCCCGTCTATTCCCGTCATCTTATCTCTTTTCGTTATCTTATATCTTATCTCTTATCTTTGTCTGATGTTGTACTGCCATCGGACTCTTCCGATTACTTTCTAACTGGTTCCTATTATCTTTTGATTATATTCCCTTCCCGATCCATTCAGTTTTATTGTCTTATATTGATATTATCACTTTGGTCTCCCAAACTTGTCTCCGACTATTGTCTTTTCCATAAGTATATAAGTAGTGGTACTTTGTACAGTAGACCTCAGTTTAAATATCAACTTGGATAAACCAGACCTTCTGTCTGACTAAGTTCTGCCTTAGTCTATCCTTCTCCCTTCTTACTTGTCAGCCAATACATTGGCCGAATCTATCTTTGTCTCTTCATCTTGGGACTACTCGGCGTGATGAGGGTCTAGCTAATAGCTATACCACATGTCCCACTTCATCTTTGTCAATCTATACCTTTCTGGACCTGATCAGATACCTTCGGTCTTGCACAATCTTAACAGTATATTTAAACTTGTACTCATTAACACCATATCTGACAAACCTGTTTTTTGAACAATGCCTCCAAGAAAACAACCCTCTAGCACTTGGAACATCTCTCAAACTTGGATTCAACTGACTGAGACTCCCAATCCTTTCATGGCCAATGCCCAGTCATTTGTGCCTTACAACAATTCAATCTCTGCGGCCAGGAACCCTTTTGAAAGGAAACTGCACTTGTTGAAGTTAAACACACTGGAGTGCCCTTCAGCTAACCCAAGCAGTGTGATACCCGTCTTAGTACAGCGTTGTTATGCTCAGTATAACGGCTATAGTGTTGTACTAATAGCCTTATAGTTCCTCAGTACTCCAATAGACAGCAAACAATGAAATGAATCAAAGATATGTGAATATTGATTTGGACTCTTTCTAACTAAGTAAGGAAGAGGTAGTTGTTTGGTTCTATTTGTACTGAAACGCATGAGGCGTGAAAATGGGTGTCCACAATTGTGCGCGCATAGATATTTTCAACAGTCACCACTCAAACTGAGAAAATATCTTGCAAACTGAACAAATGAAAGCCAAAAAGTAAACTAGGGCAGATATCAACATGGTAACAAAAGATTACCATAGAAGTACATAGTTTAGAGACGGAATATGAGCGTGGGACATTGCTTATGTAAGCAGTAAGTGTTCTATCACTATATACACTCAACAACCCTTGCCAACATGGTTCGGGTGGCTTTGGACCTGCAACAGCTGTTCCGAACACTTCTATTTCTACTGAAGCAGTTCTAGGTAACATCAATGTCGACCAATACGACATTAAAGAAATTCCCAGTGCTAGTGGTCCTGCACTAATCCTCACTCCTTGTCATGGAAGGATTGCTCCGACTCCTTCTACTTCCTTCACTGAACAACTCCAAGGAGCTTTGTTTGCAGGCAACCGGTCTCGTACTACAACTGTTTCTGACCAACATCCAATTGTGGAACAGCTGGAAGCACTGAAGCCTGAAGGAGAAACCCATGGCTCTGTTCATGGTAACGACAATCCCGACAATGGAGGTGGTGATAACCCGAATCCCAGTGATTGCCCCAAGGACTTTGACCAAGGTGAAGGAGATGTCCCTCCCGATCCTCCTGGACCCCCTGGATCTCTGCACAACCCCGATAACGGTGGTGGTGGTGGTCCTCCTCTGCCTCCTCCCCCAGGTAATGGTGGTGGTGGTGGTCCCCCCGGCGGTCCCTGCCGAGGTGGTAGATTTCTCAATGCTCGAGGCCAGCCTGATGCTGGTGCAGTATTGGAACTCATGGACAAATTTGGAGGATCTACCAATTCCATTGCAAACACTTTGACCCTCCTTGTTGGCAAGTCTACCGAACCATCAGAAGGCAAAGCTAAAGTCAAGGAGCCCGACATCTTCAATGGCTCCAAACCTCGGAAACTCAGGGAGTTTCTTGTTTCCCTTTCCCTAGTCTTTATTGACTGCCCTTCATACTTCACTGACCAGAAAAAGGTCATGTATGCTCTTTCCTTTCTCAGTGGAGGGAATGGTTTGTACCCAACATCTTGGATCCAAATCCAACCAACCCTCCAGCATGGATGAATTCCTTCTCAGCACTTGTGAAGGAACTTCAAGATCATTTTGGTCTTTTCGACGCCCAGGGTGAAGCCAAGGATAAGCTCGGTAACATTTGGATGAAGGAAAATGAGCAGGTTTGGAAATACAACACCCAATTCAATACCTTGGCAGCAATGACAGGATGGGATGACATTGCTCTTAAATGGGCTTATCAGCATGGTTTGGCTACTAGGATCAAGGACAAAATGGTTCATGGTCTGACGCTGGCTTCGCTTTCCGCGTATTGCATGAACTTGGTGCTTGAAATCAACAATCGGCACTGGTGGTGCAAAAAAGAACGTAAAAGAGAGGTCGCAAGGACTTCCAGAGGTGGTTCCAGTGGTAAAACTTCCTCTCTGATGAAAAAGGGTTCTTTGAACTCTTCCTCTCAAAATAACTCTTCACAGACTTCCGGCTCAAACAAGCCAAACAACAACAATTCTTCCCAAGGCTCCAGACAACAACCAAAAAAGCCTTGGAACAACAACAACAAATCAGGCCCTTCAGGTTCCGGTTTCAACAAATCTGCATCTTTGGTCAGCTCCGCACCAAAGCCTTATGCCAACCTTCTCGGTGCCAACAGTCAACTCAAGCCTTCTGAAGTAGAACACCAAAAGAAGGGTGGTCTCTGCATGATTTGTAATGGAAAGCATAAAGTGGAGAATTGTGATAAGAAGAGGTCAGGGGACTCTCGTGCCCATGCCACTTTGACTGAGGAATCTGCGACTAATCCAACTGATACCAGCTCAGAAAAATAGTTTGCAGCCTGGACCCCGGTACAAAACGGGAGCTGCGTTGATCAAGTTTGTGCCTCTGGGGAAGTTTATCTCAATGTGTCTGCTCTTTCTGATTATGAATGATCACTTATGATTTCTTTATCTACTGAATTCCCTCTTCCTGAGGATTCTGACAAATCCTCTGCTTTTTTAAAATTTATTACTCTTGTAGACTCTGGTTCTACTGATTGTTTTCTCGATTCCCATTATGTCAATTTAAACTCTATTCCAACTTCTTTGATTCTGCCAATCAATCTCCAACTCTTCAATGGTTCTCTTTCTCCAAAACCAATTTCCAAAGTTGCAACTTTAGAAGTTTGGTTTCCATCCAGCGAGCTGCTACCTCTGGCATTTTATGTCACTTCTCTGGACTCATCTTGTAAAGCTGTTTTAGGATAGCCCTTGTTAGCAAAGAAGGGAGAAATGCCGGTTGAGGCATTTGGAGCATTGTTGTAAGCAAACTCGGCAATAGCCAAGAGTTTAAGGTCCTGCTGGTAGGAACAGTAGATCTGAATGTATTGCTCCAGAGTCTGATTGACTCGTTCTGTCTGTCTGTTGGCCTCCGGATGATAACCTGAAGTATAGTGAAGTGTCATAGAGAGAGCTTCTCCAAGAGCTTGGAAGAATGCAGACACGAATTCGGAACCTCAGTCTGATGTAACATGCAAAGGAACTCTGTGCTTTGAGAAAACATGCAAAACGAACAACTCAGCGAGTTGCTCGGAGGTGATAGTGTCATAAGGAGGAATAAAAATTGCTTGCTTCAAAGTGTGATCCACAATAACCAAGATAGCGGTATATCCATTGGAGCACCAGATTCAGTGAAGCCTTTCTAAAGGCACCTGATAACTGTCATGGGAGGGTTTACAAAGGCATCTGATGATACTTTGGCCTATCAATTTGGAGGCTGCCAGCTCAGGCGGCAGCCCGGCAAGGCTGATAGATAAGATAAGTAGAAAAAAAAAATGATATGTGCTAGATAGGCGCCTAAAATCGAGAAAAAATCGTAAAAAATGCGGAAAATATTCTAGGTGGCATGCGGGGGGCGGGGCGCATGAGTGAGCAGTTCAGTCACCCACATATTTGGTCTTATTAGTCTACACTTTTGTTACATTGACCATACTAAAAAGACCCAAAAACCTAGGCAAAACCCGGGCAGCTAGGTCATGACCTTGGGATTTAGGTCATGACCTTGGATTTAGGTCATGACCTGGGAATTAGGTCATGACCTAGGTCAGGTTGGTCTTTTCCTGGGGTTGGTAGGTCATGGCCTGGGGTGAGATAGGATATGGCCTAGGTGGGGCAGGGCATGGTCTAGGTGAGGGAGGGGATGGTCTAGGTGAGGGAGGGGATGGTCTAGGTGAGGGAGGGGATGGTCTAGGAGGGGGAGGGTATAGTCTAGGAGGAGGTTATGGTCTAGGAGGGGGATATATAGTTAGTTTAAGAGGTGTAGGGTGAGAGTGGAGGATGGTGAGATAGAGAATATAAGCAAGAATGAAATATCATAGAATCATGACAAGAAATGTGTAGTAACATATTGGGATTATTGGGATTTTTTACATATCTGTAGATTATGACAAGATCAAGCTAAGTCACAGTGCCCTGTTCTGGTTGTCAGGCAAGAATGTGACTTACCTGACCTAGGTCATGACCTGGGTGAACTAGGTCATGACCTACCTGACCTAGGTCATGACCTACTTGACCTAGGCCATAACCTGGATGAACTAGGTCATGACCTGGGTGGACTAGGTCATGACCCAAGCCAATTTAAAAATTACTAAATTAGGAAATTTTTCCATTTTTGCAGTGGATGAGGTCAAAGCTGTTTTTATTACCAAATAAGGCAATTTTCAAACACCTTAACCGGTTTTATGTTTTTTTAATAGAGTTAGATACATTTGGAAATTTTATAAATTACTATATTAG
The DNA here is from genome assembly GCA_015501585.1 of Rhodocollybia butyracea. Taxonomy (NCBI): domain Eukaryota; kingdom Fungi; phylum Basidiomycota; class Agaricomycetes; order Agaricales; family Omphalotaceae; genus Rhodocollybia; species Rhodocollybia butyracea. The sequence continues at coordinate 552,702 of JADNRY010000012.1, read as the reverse complement.
GCAATTTTATTTCAATAGACTTTTATTTCTTAATTAGGCAATTTCAAAACTTTTGCAGTGGATGAGGCCAAAGCTGTTTTCATTGCCTAATTGAGAAGTGACAAATTTGCAGTGGATGAGGTCAAAGCTTATTTCATTACTTATTTGAAAAATGACAAATCTTTTGCAGTGGATGAGGTCAAAGCTGTTTTCACTACCCAATTAAAAAATGACAAAACTGAACACACAAACTGTGTACACTCTTTTCCTAAGGACAATAGCTTGTGGTAAACATCCAGACCTTTTGTTTATAGACAGAATAGGTTGCTCACCTAAAATGAAGGCAATCCTGTGGTGGTAAGGGGCTGGATTGCAAAATATTTTTTGGATAACCTTTGATTGTAGTGGATGAGGCCAAAGCTGTATGCCCATAAAAGGAAATCAATGAAAAGTGTTGAGTCTAAAGATTGCTTGATATAACATGCAGATTGGCATGGATAAAGGTGATCCTTTTCATCCCCTGATGCCCTGATGTGCTGTCTACCCTTTCTGAGTCTCAGATATATTTAGATGGCCACTGGGAGATCAGTCTTTATTGATCTTTGAACTTTCTCATCAAAAACCCTCATTTTTTCGAAATCAGAGGATAAGTATCAGAGCATCCAGGGCAGGGTGGGCCACAGGCTTCTAGGACATTGTACCCTGGTATAATAGGTACATTTAGATGACTCAGGAGTAGCTTATACTGTCCTGGGAGAGTGGATAATAAGTGATACCTGTCTAATTAGGCATAAATTTCGCTTTTTTGCCTGTTAAATCATTAATAGTGGGAGCTGTAGGCAAGAGAAGACTGTCTAGCTTGGCATATAGCATGCTAGGAATACATAGACTGATATCAGAACCTTTTCCTGATAACCCCTTCCCTTATCTTGATGTACCAGTACTCCTGGGTTCTTAAGTGTCTGATACTTGTGTCAATCTTATCATCACATGTTGAATTTCAGATAGTGGGAATATTTTGTGATAGACATGCTATATCAAGTCCTGGTACACTATTCCTCGAGTTTCTCTGCAATCCCTTGCCTACAGCTGCCTCTATTAATGATTTGATGGTCCAAAAAGCGAAATTTATGCATACATATACAGAGATCAATTATTACCCACTCTCCCAGGACAGTATAAGCTACTCCTGAGTCATCTAAATGTACCTATTATACCAGGGTACAATGTCCTAGAAGCCTGTGGCCCACCCTGCCCTGGATGCTCTGATACTTATCCTCTGATTTCGAAAAAAATGAGGGTTTTTGATGAGAAAGTTCAAAGATCAATAAAGACTGATCTCCCAGTGGCCATCTAAATATATCTGAGACTCAGAAAGGGTAGACAGCACATCAGGGCATCAGGGGATGAAAAGGATCACCCTTATCCATGCCAATCTGCATGTTATATCAAGCAATCTTTAGACTCAACACTTTTCATTGATTTCCTTTTATGGGCATACAGCTTTGGCCTCATCCACTACAATCAAAGGTTATCCAAAAAATATTTTGCAATCCAGCCCCTTCCCACCACAGGATTGGCTTCATTTTAGGTGAGCAACCTATTCTGTCTATAAACAAAAGGTCTGGATGTCTACCACAAGCTATTGTCCTTAGGAAAAGAGTGTACACAGTTTGTGTGTTCAGTTTTGTCATTTTTTAATTGGGTAGTGAAAACAGCTTTGACCTCATCCACTGCAAAAGATTTGTCATTTTTCAAATAAGTAATGAAATGAGCTTTGACCTCATCCACTGCAAATTTGTCACTTCTCAATTAGGCAATGAAAACAGCTTTGGCCTCATCCACTGCAAAAGTTTTGAAATTGCCTAATTAAGAAATAAAAGTCTATTGAAATAAAATTGCCTAATATAGTAATTTATAAAATTTCCAAATGTATCTAACTCTATTAAAAAAACATAAAACTGGTTAAGGTGTTTGAAAATTGCCTTATTTGGTAATAAAAACAGCTTTGACCTCATCCACTGCAAAAATGGAAAAATTTCCTAATTTAGTAATTTTTAAATTGGCTTGGGTCATGACCTAGTTCATCCAGGTCATGGCCTAGGTCAAGTAGGTCATGACCTAGTTCACCCAGGTCATGACCTAGGTCAGGTAGGTCATGACCTAGTTCACCCAGGTCATGACCTAAAAAGTAGGTCATGACCTAAAAAAGTAGGTCATGACCTGAATCAGCTAGGTCAGGTAAGTCACATTCTTGCCTGACAATCCAGAACAGGGCACTGTGACTTAGCTTGATCTTGTCATAATCTACAGATATGTAAAAAATCCCAATAATCCCAATATGTTACTACACATTTCTTGTCATGATTCTATGATATTTCATTCTTGCTTATATTCTCTATCTCACCATCCTCCACTCTCACCCTACACCTCTTAAACTAACTATATATCCCCCTCCTAGACCATAACCTCCTCCTAGACTATACCCTCCCCCTCCTAGACCATCCCCTCCCTCACCTAGACCATGCCCTGCCCCACCTAGGCCATATCCTATCTCACCCCAGGCCATGACCTACCAACCCCAGGAAAAGACCAACCTGACCTAGGTCATGACCTAATTCCCAGGTCATGACCTAAATCCCAAGGTCATGACCTAGCTGCCCAGGTTTTGCCTAGGTTTTTGGGTCTTTTTAGTAAGGTCAATGTAACAAAAGTGCAGACTAATAAGACCAAATATGTGGTTGCCTGAAGTGGAGTGAGTGTGTGGGAAACCACTCAAAAAAGATGATTTGGGCTAGCTAGGTGCTAAAAATCATGGAAAAATCATGAAAAATAGTGAATTTATTCTAGGTGGCATGCAGCAGGGCGCATGAGCGGGAGCGTGGGAACCCATGTATAAATGCTCCTGTAAATTGAAAAATCACAAAAAAAATGCGGAAAAAGTCCAAGGGTATGGATTTAATATGGTGACATCGACAAACCAGCAGGAGCGTGGGAATCCACGTGTAAATGCTCTTGTAAATCGAAAAAATACCGCAAAAATACAGGAAAAATGCCGAAAAAATCATGAAAAAATGCTCAAAAAAGTCCGAGGGTATGGATATAGTATGGGGGCATCGGCGTACCAGCAGGAGCGTGGGAAGCCACGTGTAAATGCTCCTGTAAATCGACAAAATACTGCAAAAATACCGCAAAAAAATGCCGGAAAAATCAGGAAAAGTTTCGAAAAAGGGGATACACCATAGGGGCATCGAACGACGTCATATGGCATTTATATGGCATCACTGGGTGGCTATATTCAATAAAAATGCGAAAAAATGTACAAAAAATGCAAAATATAGCCTGTAAAATGCTCAAACACAGATGTATGCTGCTCCCCAACTGGTGGTAATGTATCCTAAGCATATGCGACTCTATTCCAGGCTATTTGGCTTCATTACAGGTGCATATAACCATGATCCTCGAAAAAATGCTGTATAAATGCACCATCAATCCATGTGGGAATTGGCATGCAGGATATAGATAAAAATCAATGGAAAGCTGTATCTTGGATCGATGATACCACCACTAAGATCCCATAGTGAATATAGCAATGTGTGGTCCATGAATCACACCACAATTTCGAAGAATTTCAGCTTGGGAGGGATCTGGAGGCCCCAGTTGGTGCACTTAGGGCCTGGGATTTCGGCAGTAATACCCCCTATTGTACTCCTATATATGCCAATACTCACTCCTTGAACATTCCAACATTTATTTTTGACCTTACCTACATAATTTCGAAAAAATTGACCTTGGGAGGGAGTTAGATGGTCCAGTGGATGAGCTCAGGTGATCAAAACTGGTCAGTAGCACCTCCTATGGGACTTTCACATATTGCCATACTTTCCCTTGTGTATTCTTACATGTACCTATTGATCTTTGCATGCTTTCCCTTAAAATTCGCTTTTTTGGGGATTAAACATGCAATTTTGAGACAATGAGAGTGGTGGGGGCACTTATACTACACATATGGATTTGGCAAGATGATATACACTTGAAACATATCTCATTTTCCTTTATATGACACCTAGAGCAAGTGTATTAACTGATATGTATGTATTCTGCCCCAAAAATGCGATTTTGGAGCAATGAAACATGCATTGAGCATGGTATACCTCTCAGATCATGCTGAAACCTTGGAAATCATGTTTTCGGATTGCATAGAGACCATCCAAGTTGAAAGATCTAGATATATACATATGCATGCCAAGGTCTGAACTTCATGTCAAGTTACATATCCATATGAGCACCTACCAAAGTATTGTGTCTTGGAGATACCCATAGATGGATGCAAAGTTCAGGATAGACTTTATATAACTCGAAGGCATGATTGAGAAAGTTTGAGCATGATCTGTGAGGAATAGCATGCTCTATGCTTGTTCTATTGCTCCAAAATCGCATTTTTGGGGCAGAATACATACATATCAGTTAATACACTTGCTCTAGGTGTCATACACAAGGGAAAGTATGGCAATATGTGAAAGTCCCATAGGAGGTGCTACTGACCAGTTTTGATCACCTGAGCTCATCCACTGGACCATCTAACTCCCTCCCAAGGTCAATTTTTTTCGAAATTATGTAGGTAAGGTCAAAAATAAATGTTGGAATGTTCAAGGAGTGAGTATTGGCATATATAGGAGTACAATAGGGGGTATTACTGCCGAAATCCCAGGCCCTAAGTGCACCAACTGGGGCCTCCAGATCCCTCCCAAGCTGAAATTCTTCGAAATTGTGGTGTGATTCATGGACCACACATTGCTATATTCACTATGGGATCTTAGTGGTGGTATCATCGATCCAAGATACAGCTTTCCATTGATTTTTATCTATATCCTGCATGCCAATTCCCACATGGATTGATGGTGCATTTATACAGCATTTTTTCGAGGATCATGGTTATATGCACCTGTAATGAAGCCAAATAGCCTGGAATAGAGTCGCATATGCTTAGGATACATTACCACCAGTTGGGGAGCAGCATACATCTGTGTTTGAGCATTTTACAGGCTATATTTTGCATTTTTTGTACATTTTTTCGCATTTTTATTGAATATAGCCACCCAGTGATGCCATATAAATGCCATATGACGTCGTTCGATGCCCCTATGGTGTATCCCCTTTTTCGAAACTTTTCCTGATTTTTCCGGCATTTTTTGCGGTATTTTTGCAGTATTTTTTTCGATTTACAGGCGTGTTTTTTATTTTTATTTTTAAATCATGTTTATTCGCCTCTGCGCTGTAGCATATGGTAGCGATATCCTGACTACGTATGTACTGTTTGTTTTCTGTGTGCTCATGGAGAGCATCATTGTCTATATCAGATTAATCACCAGCTGTCAACTTTTAGATCCCATAGGGATCTACAACAGAGGCACCGTTTGGTGAATCCATCTAGCCTCGAGGGCTTGATTATACACTGGTCATGCAAGGAGAGATATTGTCCATGTGGTGGGAAGATAAGGTACGTGGGTAAAGTAATTTTGTGTGAGAGATGGAGAGAGATGAGAAGATAAAAAGAAAGAGAAAGCAATAAGAAAAGAAGAATCATATGTATATCAGCTCACTGTTCTTCCTCACGGTCCTTCAAGGGTGGCAAATCCCCGATGATGTGTTGGAATCGTTGCGTGTCATTTACAAAGCGAAATAGGTGTTTCAGTGTCCCCAGAGTAGTAAGCAATGATGCTACAGTCCAATTCTTGGCAGTGACTTTCCGTCGTAGCTTTCCTCTCACTGTTCATGTCACGATGCGCTGGGCATACATAACAAACTCCTTTCCTTTCAGAGTTGTCAAGCAGGGGATGAATTAACATATAGTGAGAAGTGCATATATCACAATTCTGAGCAAATAGAGGTTGGAGGAGTTTGTATTACATTGGATTCAAGTGAAACTAGAGATGTCCACGAGTCCAGGTCTTTACAGGTACTTGCAGGTAAGATCCATGGGAAAAACCTGCGAGTATGTGACCCGTGGATCCCAGGATCCGTTTCCCACGGGTCCGGCGCAGGTCACAGGTCAGACTTTGGAGAATTTCAGCTGACTTGCAGGTACTTGCGGGTATTTTTATGACTTGTACAAGTAATGTAATTTCATACATTTGTTAATTAGTGCTTAAAATTTACAGTACAAGAAACAATATTTGTCAGTTAACACTCAAAACTTACAGTGATTCATAGTATCATACGTATTATAGTACTTATCAAGTCCTGGCACATATGTTTGAGGTTGTAGACAGCTCACGACGTTTGGCGCTTAAATTAGCGCCAAACGTCGTGAGCTGTCTACAACGTAAAACCTTTGTGTCAGTACATATTTACTTCATAACTAAGTATGAAATAATAGTAGACAGTTACAGTACAATGTTTTATAAATGGTATATATCATAAAACAGGTAAGTACTTTATTAATGATTATTAGTACACTCTTTGGCATAAATACACAAATACCTGCAGGTACTTGCGACCTATGCCTTTCATCACTCAGGAGTGAATAAGTTAGCCAAAAACTCAGGCCCCAGGCCCATAAATTAAGCGGATCATGAAGTGCTATGTACTGAATATGCATGTAAGTAACTAAAGGAATGCATACTACAAAACAGAGTTGAAAAAGAAAACACAAAACAAACATACATTGGTTTGTACAGTTACATCAAGATAGAAAGAGGGAGAGGAGGGAGGGTGATGAAAAATCGACTTGATCAAGCAAGATCTAAGTCAGATATCAGTCAGTATACAGTACAGAGGCAAAAAAACATCGATCTAAGCGCACTGAGAGCCCTGATATCCAAGATCTGACAACTAGGTCGACTTCAGAGGCTGTAGATGTGTATAGATCTGTTATGGATGTGTTGTGGGCTCTGTTCAGTGAAAGATCAGATATATCAGTGAAAAAGCGCACCAATTCCTTTGATCTGAGACTCTGTGAGCAAGAGCTAGAGTCTGTGCAGTCAAAAGGAGGTGCTGTGAGGCGATGTTTGAGCTATCAGAGCTGTATAGAGTGGACAGATGTCCTTACCAGCCACCAGAAGCGAAGTTGATGGTGGGGGAAGGAAGGAAAGAAGCACAGGACCTTGTCAGATTTCTAATCATGTTCTCACAGGCCTCTGCTCGGAACTCCGGCACCTGATAGAACTAGAAACTCGACAGGGACACTGGCTGATCATCTGTCCAAAGTGGCAGCTGACCAGAGGTGGTCATGTGCTGAAAAACTCGAAATGCAAAGTCCAAGTTAGAGTGCAGGATTTCGAAAATGAAATCGCGGAAGAACGAAGATAGGTAGCGCTTCGATTCTTTTCGCGATTTGTTAAGGACATGATAGAGTACCTATGACAGTAATAGCAGGTCCGCACGGTACTGCAATGAGGCGCGCCGGACTTGCAATGAATTCATGTGCACTGAAAAGTGATGAATTGTGCATTGCAAGTCCTGGATGGTATCTGTTGTTTGCAGAGGCCTTCAGAAAGTCTCCCTACCCTTGGAATCCGCCTTCATGTCAACTATGCCTTTCATCACTCAGAGTGATAAGTTAGCCAAAAACTCAGGCCCCAGCCCATAAATTAAGCGATCATCAAGTGCTAAAAGCTATGGATGTGTTGAGGGTGGATGGTGGTGAAAGAGATGTGAATGAGACGCTAGGAGAGTGTTAAAGGTGTGTTTGACGAAGTCTAATAGCTGCTAGCTGCAGCTCAGCAGAACAGCAGGATTATCCCTGATGTATATCTTCCATGCTGTGGAAGACCACCTACCCAGAGCATGATAATGGACTCATCAAGACCAAGTCCAGAGTAGTAAGTGGCGCTCCAGCTCTAGCTGAATGTCCCCAAACTCTTTGCTAACCACAGCATAGAACATGGATTCAAACCAAGCTCTGTTGGAAGAGATCCATCTTCACAATGAACAGAGCAGGCCTAGCTCCATGAAGCTTGTCTCTGGCAGTGGTGTACTTGTTGAGTGTATATAGTGATAGAACACTTACTGCTTACATAAGCGATGTCCCACGCTCATATTCCGTCTCTAAACTATGTACTTTTATAGTAATCTTTTGTTACCATGTTGATATCTGCCCTAGTTTACTTTTTGGCTTTCATTTGTTCAGTTTGCAAGATATTTTCTCAGTTTGAGTGGTGACTGTTGAAAATATCTATGCGCGCACAATTGTGGACACCCATTTTCACGCCTCATGCGTTTCAGTACAAATAGAACCAAACAACTACCTATTCCTTACTCAGTTAGAAAGAGTCCAAATCAATATTCACATATCTTTGATTCAGTTCATTGTTTGCTGTCTATTGGAGTACTGAGGAACTATAAGGCTATTAGTACAACACTATAGTCGTTATACTGAGCATAACAACACTGTACTAAGACGGGTATCACACTGCTTGGGTTAGCTGAAGGGCGCTCCAGTGTGTTTAACTTCAACAAGTGCAGTTTCCTCCAACAGGTTATGGGCCCCGTGTTCTAACTGTGCATTTTGTTGTTGTGCTCTTGTTACCTCTTTACTTGTGCGCTCCTCAATAGTTCTATACTATTGTTGTCTTTCTACACTATCAATTGGCTCAGTTGGCTATTATCACTATGTCTTTCACTTCTACCACTTCCAACCCATCTTTCAAAGTTCTTACCAAGGACAACTACAATGATTGGGTTGGTAATATGAAGGCATCTCTGATGTCTCAAGGTTTATGGAGACTAGTATCTGGCAAAGAGGCTAAGCCCTCAGATCCAGCTCTGTTGGACAAGTGGGAAATTAAAGCTGAAAAGGCTGCTGGATTGATTTTTCTTGCTGTCAGCTTGCCTCAGCAGGTGCCTATTAAGGCATACCAAGAGGATCCCATTGCTATGTGGAGCATTCTAGAGAAACAGCATGTGTCAAAGAAGCCTGGTGCTAGGTTTAATGCCTACAATGCACTCTTCACTATCACAAAGCTGGCTGATGAATCTCTCATGGACATGGCCTCTAGAGTGGAAGCTGCTATGGCTGACATTCAAAATCTTCGACCCACTGTTGCTCCTATTGTCTCTGGATCCACTGGCTTCACACTGGACTCACTTGACTCTGAGCTTCAATCTATGGCTCTCATTCGTGCACTCCCTGAGGAGTATAAACATCTATCATCCAACCTGCTTATGCAGGACAATCTTGACAAAGACATGATTCTTGCTGCTTTCCTTGCTGAACAGCAGAATCAAGCTCATGCTGAGCAGTCTGTCAATCGAGCGCAAGCAGCACAGTCTGCACAACAGAAGAAAAAGGGTGGCAATAGTAGATATCCCCCTGTTAGGAATGGAGATCCTAAAAACTTCTGCAGCCATTAAGGCCTGGGCAGAAAAACTCTACTGGTAAAAAGATCAAGGTGATCCGTCATGACAAAGGTGGCGAGTTTATATCCAAAGAAATGGAACAGTTCTTGAAAGATGAGGGGATTGAGGTGCAGAGAACAGCCCGGAATCGACCCCAGCAGAATGGAGTTGCTGAACGGCTTAACCGGACATTGGCTGAATTACTGACTGCTATGCTACTGGAATCGGGTGTACCAAAGACATTTTGGGCTGAATGCCTGGCTGCGCTTGTTTATGTGCTTAATCGATGCCCAACGTCTGCTGTCCCAGGTGTCACTCCTTTTAAAGTCTGGTATAAAGTCAAGCCAAAAGTTGACAACTTGCGTGTCTGGGGATGCATTGCCTATGTTCATGTTCAAAAGGACAAGCAGCCACATTTTGGTTCACACATGGAAAAGTGTGTGTTCATTGGGTATCCTGAGGGAGTTAAAGGCTGGAAGTTCTGGAATCCGGTCACTAAAAAGGTCATTATCAGCGAACGTGCAGAATTTGATGAAAGATTCATGTATGGATCCAAGTCACCTAATCAGCCTACCCTTCGTCGAGACTACATTCCTGTGACTCCTCTGGAACCATCTGCTACTCCCAATCCATCTAGTACCTCTAATGATCTATTCACACCTCCTGCTTTTTCTGATGAATCGGACTCTGAACCCTCCCACCCCAGAACCCGAAATACCTGTGACTGACGAGGATGAATCTGATGAGCAACCCATTGCTGTACGTCGCCCTGCGCGTGCTCGTAAACCTCCTGGTAGATGGTGGGAAGTCAAACCTGCTTCTAAGGGCAATGCCCATAATGAGTCTGATGAATACAATGGAGATGTAGAGGAACATGGACATGCTGCTAATGGTGTAGAACCTCGAAATTATCGAGATGCTATGCGCAGTCCAGAAGCCTTTAAGTGGGAAGAAGCAATGGACGATGAGATTGCTGCTCATCTGGCTAATCAGACTTGGGAAATTGTTGACTTGCCACCAGGAGAGAAAGCTATTGGGTCGACTTGGGTATACCGTATTAAGCACAAGGCTGATGGCTCTATTGAACGCTTCAAAGCACGCTTGTGTGCTCAAGGCTTCAGCCAAAGACCTGGATTCGACTATCTCGAAACCTATGCTTCAACTCTCCGCTGGTCCTCATTACGCATTGTACTTGCTCTTGCTGCTATTGATGATATGGAGCTTCGCTCTGTTGACATCTCACATGCGTTTATTAATTCTGACATTGACACAACTATCTACATGAGACAGCCCGAGGGTTTCAAGCAAGGTGGACCAGAGAAAGTTTGCAGGCTAAACAAGTCCCTTTATGGGTTAAAGCAGTCGCCCCGTCTTTGGAGTGAGAAACTCTGTGGTGTGTTAGCCAAGTTGGGCTTCAACCGCCTGGAGTCTGATCCATGTGTTTATCTATTTAAACGCGATAACCTTAAAGTGATTGTTCCAGTTTGGGTAGACGATATCACTCTTGCTTGTAAAGACTCTGGTGTTATAGATCAATTTGTCCATGATCTAGAGAAAGAACTTAAACTCCGTGACTTGGGCAGTACCGACTTCTTACTTGGCATGGGAATCAGACGAGACTGCCAGAATCAAAAACCATATCTTAATGCCCGGCAATACATCCTCCGTAAACTGGATGAATTTGGCATGACTGATTCCAAGCCTGTGGGCACTCCCATGAATCCCACTGTGACACTCTCTAAAGCAGACTGCCCCCAAACACCAGAGGAGAAAGAAGAGATGATCAATGTCCCCTACATGTCGGCTGTTGGCTCCCTATTGTTTCTGGCCATGATCCTTCGTGTCGACACAGCTTATGCATGTGGTGTCTTGACTCGTTTCAACTCTAATCCTGGATACGCTCATTGGATTGCTGTTAAGCATTTGTGGCGTTACTGTTAGAGAAATCAGGTGACCAGGATCAAGGAGTACCTTGTCCCAAATCAAGTGACCTTGAAACAGGAGGGAAATAAATGTTGACACTAGCTGGGATTGAACCAGCGACCACACAGTACTCTAGACTGGTGCTCTAACCAACTGAGCTATAGTGCCGATGGTTAGAGTATGGATGTTAAGCCATATATCACTATGAGGATTGTTAGTCACTCAACTGGCCCACATTCATGTTGTACTGAAGCGGTTAGTCTTAGTACTAGAATGATGTAACCAGGGTCCAATTGCTAATGCCAACACAACCCCCCAATTGGAGCCGGGTTAGGAAACTCCAATTACAACAATTTGCTGCTACCATGTTAGAGAAATCAGGTGACCAGGATCAAGGAGTACCTTGTCCCAAATCAAGTGACCTTGAAACAGGAGGGAAATAAATGTTGACACTAGCTGGGATTGAACCAGCGACCACACAGTACTCTAGACTGGTGCTCTAACCAACTGAGCTATAGTGCCAATGGTTAGAGTATGGATGTTAAGCCATATATCACTATCAGGATTGTTAGTCACTCAACTGGCCCACATTCATGTTGTACTGAAGCGGTTAGTCTTAGTACTAGAATGATGTAACCAGGGTCCAATTGCTAATGCCAACAGTTACTTGAAAGGATCTCTTGACTATGAGTTGGAACTAGGACCAGATCCTGATGCCCCCGATCTGATCACAGCTATTGGTGATGCAGACTTGGGTGGCAACAAAGACTGGATACATCATAAAGGTTGGATCAGGTGCTGTTAGCTGGAGTAGTAAACTACAACCTGTGGTTACTCTATCCTCTACTGAAGCCGAGTTTGTGGCTTCAAATGCGGTGGGCAAAGAAGTGTTGGCAATACGTTCTCTTCTCAATGAGCTTGGGTATGAAGTCGCTTCTCTGGCTAAGAACAATAGGGAGCCAACTGCCGACATGTAGGGGATGTTGATCATCTCTTCTTGCTCCTCTGGTGTTTGTGGGCAGTCATCTTTAGAGAGTGTTACATTGGGATTCATGGGAGTGTGAACAGGTTTAGAGTCCTGCATGCCAAATTCGTCGAGTTTGCGAAGGATGTATTGCCGGGCATTAAGATAGAGTTTATGATTTTGGCGGTCACGTCTGATTCCCAATCCAAGTAAGAAGTCGGTACTGCCCAAGTCACGGAGTTTAAGTTCTTTCTGTAGATCATGCACAAATTGATCTATTACACCAGAGTCTTTACAAGCAAGAGTGATATCATCTACCCAAACTCGAACAATCACTTTAAGGTTACCGCGTTGAAACATGTAAACGCATGGATCAGACTCTAGGCGTTTAAAGCCAAGCTTGGCAAACACACCACAGAGTTTCTCACTCCAAAGACGGGGCGACTGCTTTAACCCATATAGGGACTTGTTTAGCCTGCAAACTTTCTCTGGTCCACCTTGCTTGAAACCCTCGGGCTGTCTCATGTAGATAGTAGTGTCAATATCAGAATTGATAAACGCATGTGAGATATCAACAGAGCGAAGCTCCATATCATCAATGGCGGCAAGAGCAAGTACAATGCGTAATGAGGACCAGCGGAGAGTTGAAGCATAGGTTTCGAGATAGTCGAATCCAGGTCTTTGGCTGAAGCCTTGAGCACACAAGCGTGCTTTAAACCGCTCAATAGAGCCATCAGCATTGTGTTTAATGCGAAATACCCAAGTCGACCCAATAGCTTTCTCTCCTGGTGGTAAGTCAATGATGTCCCAAGTGCCATTAGCAAGATGAGCAGAGATCTCGTCGTTCATTGCTTCTTCCCATTTAAAGGCTTCAGGACTGCGCATAGCATCTCGATAATTATGAGGTTCTACACAAGCTGCTGCAGCATGTCCTTGTTCCTCTACATCACCATCGTAGTTGTCAGAGTCATCAGGCTCGTTGTTGTGGGCATTGCCCTGAGAAGCGGGTATGACTTCCCACCATCTACCAGGAGGTTTGCGAGCACGAGCAGGTCGTCTCAAAGCTAAGGGTTGCCCATCAGATTCGTCATCCTCAGTTACTGGTATTTCTGGTTCTGGTTCAGGATCAAGAGCAGGGGCGGGTGGGTGGTTAAGGGGAGGCATATCCTCTTCATCCACAGAGTCAGGTTCAGATTCGGAGTCATCATATTGAGAAGGAGGTGTGAACAAGTCCTTAGTGGTACTGGCTGGTGGTTTGGGAGTAGCAGATGGTTCAGAACTAGTCGCAGGAGTATGGTCTCGACGAAGGGCAGGCTGATTAGGTGACTTGGATCCATACATGAATCTTTCGTCGAATTCTGCACGTTCACTGATAATGACCTTTTTAGTGACCGGATTCCAGAACTTCCAGCCTTTAACTCCCTCAGGGTACCCAATAAACACACACTTCTCCATATGTGAACCAAAGTGAGGCCTCTTGTCCTTTTGAATATGCACATAAGCAATGCATCCCCAGACACGCAGATTGTCGACTTTAGGCTTAATTTTATACCAGGCTTCAAAAGGAGTGACATCTGGAACAGCAGACGTTGGGCATCGATTTAACACATAAACAAGCGCAGCCAGGCATTCAGCCCAAAATGTCTTTGGTAAACCCGATTCAAGTAGCATAGCAGTCAGTAATTCACCCAATGTCCGGTTAAGCCGTTCAGCAACTCCATTCTGCTGAGGTCGATTCCTAGTTGTTCTTTGTAACTTCAATACCCTCGTGCTGTAAGAACTGTTCAAATTCCTTGGATATAAACTCGCCACCTTTGTCATGTCTAATCTTTTGATCTTTTTACCAGTAGAATTTTCGCCCAGGCCTTAAACCGCTTGAATGCACCAAAAGCTTCACTCTTCTTTTTGAGTAGTACAACTGCTCTGAAGCGTGATTTGTCGCATATAAAGGGGATCCAATAGCGGTAGCCAGAAGGCGAGATTACACCAGTATCATGTACATCCATATGAACAAGTTCTAAAATTTCAAAAGCACGAGTTTCACTGCTAGGAAAAGGATTGGCATGCATCTTTCCACCAAGACATGGTTCACATACTGGGTCTGGCTTTGCACTAGAATCGAGTTTAAAGCCCTCAACCAACCGATTTTTAGACAGCTTGCTAACATCACTCAGATTGTAGTGAAAGAAGCGCCTATGCCACAGCTCAAGATCAAGAGGTAGAGTCGACCCAACATGTGCACATTCAGCTTCTGTACTAACAGTATGTCCAATAAGATAACCAACAGATTTATTATTAACTGAAGCAGTGAACAGGACAGAACCATTAAGTGAGAACTCCATAGTATCTCTAAGAATTTGTACAGTAAAGCCTTTGTGTTTAGTCAAGTAAAGAACTGAGAGGAGATTATTATTAAGTGCAGGGACATGTAATACTCTAGAAAACAAAACATCTGTAACTTCTTTGCCATTAACAACAGGTGTAAATAAAACTTTGCCAATGCCTTCTGAATACACTACAGTATGATCTGCAAGACGAATAGGGACTCTGTGAGGAGTGTAATTTCGAATCCAGTGTTTATGAGGTGTCATATGAGAAGTGGCGCCTGTGTCTGTATTCCATTCCATAATATCAGCAAAATGTGAAGAAGAGAGTCCATTAAGAGTACTTGCACTAGCACAACCAGCATTTTCCAAAACTCCTTCAGTATCCACCTCTGTAACCTTGGCTTTATTGGCTTTAATGCCTTTCTTTTTGTTAGGATGACTGGGACAGTCTTCCGGCCAATGTACACCTTTGATTCCACAATGGGCACAAAAGTTTCTAGGTTCACCAACCCTAGGTGGAAACTTGTTGTTTCCATATCCACCTTTCTTCTTCTGTTGTGCAGACTGTGCTGCTTGCGCTCGATTGACAGACTGCTCAGCATGAGCTTGATTCTGCTGTTCAGCAAGGAAAGCAGCAAGAATCATGTCTTTGTTCGACATGAAGGCGGATTCCAAGGGTAGGGAGACTTTCTGAAGGCCTCTGCAAACAACAGATACCATCCAGGACTTGCAATGCACAATTCATCACTTTTCAGTGCACATGAATTCATTGCAAGTCTGCCGCGCCTCATCGCAGTACCGTGCGGACCTGCTATTACTGTCATAGGTACTCTATCATGTCCTTAACAAATCGCGAAAAGAATCGAAGCGCCACCTATCTTCGTTCTTCCGCGATTCCATTTTCGAAATCCTGCACTCTAACTTGGACTTTGCATTTCGAGTTTTTCAGCACATGACCACCTCTGGTCAGCTGCCACTTTGGACAGATGATCAGCCAGTGTCCCTGTCGAGTTTCTAGTTCTATCAGGTGCCGGAGTTCCGAGCAGTGGCCTGTGTGAACATGATTAGAAATCAGACAAGGCCCTGTGCTTCTTTCCTTCCTTCCCCCACCATCAACTTCGCTTCTGGTGACTGGTAAGGACATCTGTCCACTCTATACAGCTCTGATAGCTCAAACATCGCCTCACAGCACCTCCTTTTGACTGCACAGACTGTAGCTCTTGCTCACAGAGTCTCAGATCAAAGGAATTGGTGCGCTTTTTCACTGATCTATCTGATCTTTCACTGAACAGAGCCCACAACACATCCATAACAGATCTATACACATCTACAGCCTCTGAAGTCGACCTAGTTGTCAGATCTTGAATATCAGGGCTCTCAGTGCGCTTAGATCGATGTTTTTGTTGAGTGTACATAGTGCTG
This sequence comes from Rhodocollybia butyracea, assembly GCA_015501585.1. NCBI lineage: Eukaryota > Fungi > Basidiomycota > Agaricomycetes > Agaricales > Omphalotaceae > Rhodocollybia > Rhodocollybia butyracea. The sequence continues at coordinate 536,748 of JADNRY010000012.1, read as the reverse complement.
TCACACATCTGCTTACCTAATCACCTTCCCACGACCATATTCCATCTCTAAAGTATATACTTTTATAGTAAAGTTTGATTACATTCTTCATATTCCTTCTAGTTCACTATTTTGCCTAGTTTACTTAGTTTTAGAGTTATTTCTTCAGTTTGAGTGTGACTGTTGAAAATATGTATGCGCGCACAATTGTGGACACCTATTTTCACGCCTCATGCGTTTCAGTACAAATAGAACCAAACAACTACCTGATTCCTTAAACTTAGTTAGAAAGAGTCCAAATCAATATTCACATATCTTTGATTCAGTTCATTGTTTGCTGTCTATTGGAGTACTGAGGAACTATAAAGCTATTAGTACAACACTATAGTCGTTATACTGAGCATAACAACGCTGTACTAAGACGGGTATCACACTGCTTGGGTTAGCTGAAGGGCGCTCCAGTGTGTTTAACTTCAACAAGTGCAGTTTCCTCCAACAGTATGTCCATTAAGATAACCAACCGATTTATTATTAACTGAAGCAGTGAACAGGACAGAACCATTAAGTGAGAACTCCATAGTATCTCTAAGAATTTGTACAGTAAAGCCTTTGTGTTTAGTCAAGTAAAGAACTGAGAGGAGATTATTATTAAGTGCAGGGACATGTAATACTCTAGAAAACAAAACATCTGTAACTTCTTTGCCATTAACAACAGGTGTAAATAAAACTTTGCCAATGCCTTCTGAATACACTACAGTATGATCTGCAAGACGAATAGGGACTCTGTGAGGAGTGTAATTTTGAATCCAGTGTTTATGAGGTGTCATATGAGAAGTGGCGCCTGTGTCTGTATTCCATTCCATAATATCAGCAAAATGTGAAGAAGAGAGTCCATTAAGAGTACTTGCACTAGCACAACCAGCATTTTCCGAAACTCCTTCAGTATCCACCTCTGTAACCTTGGCTTTATTGGCTTTAATGCCTTGCTTTTTGTTAGGATGACTGGGACAGTCTTCCGGCCAATGTACACCTTTGATTCCACAATGGGCACAAAAGTTTCTAGGTTCACCAACCCTAGGTGGAAACTTGTTCTTTCCATATCCACCTTTCTTCTTCTGTTGTGCAGACTGTGCTGCTTGCGCTCGATTGACAGACTGCTCAGCATGAGCTTGATTCTGCTGTTCAGCAAGGAAAGCAGCAAGAATCATGTCTTTGTCAAGATTGTCCTGCATAAGCAGGTTGGATGATAGATGTTTATACTCCTCAGGGAGTGCACGAATGAGAGCCATTGATTGAAGCTCAGAGTCAAGTGAGTCCAATGTGAAGCCAGTGGATCCAGAGACAATAGAGCAACAGTGGGTCGAAGATTTTGAATGTCAGCCATAGCAGCTTCCACTCTAGAGGCCATGTCCATGAGAGATTCATCAGCCAGCTTTGTGATAGTGAAGAGTGCATTGTAGGCATTAAACCTAGCACCAGGCTTCTTTGACACATGCTGTTTCTCTAGAATGCTCCACATAGCAATGGGATCCTCTTGGTATGCCTTAATAGGCACCTGCTGAGGCGAGCTGACAGCAAGGAAAATCAATCCAGCAGCCTTTTCAGCTTTAATTTCCCACTTGTCCAACAGAGCTGGATCTGAGGGCTTAGCCTCTTTGCCAGATACTAGTCTCCATAAACCTTGAGACATCAGAGATGCCTTCATATTACCAACCCAATCATTGTAGTTGTCCTTGGTAAGAACTTTGAAAGATGGGTTGGAAGTGGTAGAAGTGAAAGACATAGTGATAATAGCCAACTGAGCCAACAAGCCAACTGAGCCAATTGATAGTGTAGAAAGACAACAATAGTATAGAACTATTGAGGAGCGCACAAGTAAAGAGGTAACAAGAACACAACAACGAAATGCACAGTTAGAACACGGGGCCCATAACCTGTTGGAGGAGACTGCACTTGGTGCGGTCCTGCTATTACTGTCATAGGTACTCTATCATGTCCTTAACAAATCGCGAAAAGAATCGAAGCGCTACCTATCTTCGTTCTTCCGCGATTTCATTTTCAAAATCCAGCACTCTAACTTGGCATTTTGAGTTTTTCAGCACATGACCACTTCTGGTCAGCTGCCACTTTGGACAGATGATCAGCCAGTGTCCATGTTGAGTTTCTAGTTCTTACAGGTGCTGGAGTTCCGAGCAGAACATCTGTCCACTCTATACAGCTCTGATAGCTCAAACATTGCCTCACAGCACCTCCTTTTAACTGCACAGACTCTAGCTTTTGCTCACAGAGTCTCAGATCAAAGGAATTGGTGCGCTTTTTTACTGATCTAACTGATCTTTCACTGAACAGAGCCCATAACACATCCATAACAGATCTATACACATCTACAGCCTCTGAAGTCGACCTAGTTGTCAGATCTTGGATATCAGGGCTCTCAATCTTGCTTGATCAAGTCAATTTTTCATCACCCTCCCTCCTCTCCCTCTTTCTATCTTGATGTAACTGTACAAACCAATGTATGTTTTGAGTGTATATAGTGATAGAACACTTACTGCTTACATAAGCGATGTCCCATGCTCATATTCCGTCTCTAAACTATGTACGTTTATAGTAATCTTTTGTTACCATGTTCAACATATCTGCCCTAGTTTACTTTTTAATATTCATTTGTTCAGTTTGCAAGATATTTTCTCAGTTTGAGTGGTGACTGTTGAAAATATCTATGCGCGCACAATTGTGGACACCTATTTTCATGCCTCATGCGTTTCAGTACAAATAGAACCAAACAACTGCCTATTCCTTACATAGTTAGAAAGAGTCCAAATCAATATTCACATATCTTTGATTCAGTTCATTGTTTGCTGTCTATTGGAGTACTGAGGAACTATAAGGCTATTAGTACAACACTATAGTCATCATACTGAGCATAACAACGCTGTACTAAGATGGGTATCACACTGCTTGGGTTAGCTGAAGGGCGCTCCAGTGTGTTTAACTTCAACAAGTGCAGTTCCCTTCAACAGTATGTTTGTTTTTTTTTTTTTTTTTCAACTCTGTTTTGTAGTATGCATTCCTTTAGTTACTTACATGCATGTATTCAGTACATAGCACTTCATGATCCGCTTAATTTATGGGCCTGTGGCCTGAGTTTTGGCTAACTTATTCACTCCTGAGTGATGAAAGGCATAGGCCCTATAAAAATGTATGAGTCTACTTGTACTGCTAAACATAGTGCATATACATGTGCATAATGTACCCTAGAAGACGGAGTCTGTGTGGTAATTCTATAGGTAATGTTCATAGGTGTTAGAGAATCAGGTGACCAGGATCAAGGAGTACCTTGTCCCAAATCAAGTGACCTTGAAACAGGAGGGAAATAAATGTTGACACTAGCTGGGATTGAACCAGCGACCACACAGTACTCTAGACTGGTGCTCTAACCAACTGAGCTATAGTGCCGATGGTTAGAGTATGGATGTTAAGCCATATATCACTATGAGGATTGTTAGTCACTCAACTGGCCCACATTCATGTTGTACTGAAGCGGTTAGTCTTAGTACTAGAATGATGTAACCAGGGTCCAATTGCTAATGCCAACAATAGGTACTGCAAGGCAGTGTACAAGCTATGTATCATAAGACTACTAGCAAATGGCATAATTGACTACATCTAGATTCTATACACCTATGCCTTTCATCACTCAGTAGTGAATAAGTTAGCCAAAACTCAGGCCACAGGCCCATAAATTAAGCGGATCATGAAGTGCTATGTACTGAATATATGCATGTAAGTAACTAAAGGAATGCATACTACAAACAGAGTTGAAAAGAAAGGACAAAACAAACATACATTGGTTTGTACAGTTACATCAAGATAGAAAGAGGGAGAGGAGGGAGGGTGATGAAAAATTGACTTGATCAAGCAAGATTGAGAGCCCTGATATCCAAGATCTGACAACTAGGTCGACTTCAGAGGCTGTAGATGTGTATAGATCTGTTATGGATGTGTTATGGGCTCTGTTCAGTGAAAGATCAGTTAGATCAGTAAAAAAGCGCACCAATTCCTTTGATCTGAGACTCTGTGAGCAAAAGCTAGAGTCTGTGCAGTCAAAATGAGGTGCTGTGAGGCGATGTTTGAGCTATCAGAGCTGTATAGAGTGGACAGATGTCCTTACCAGTCACCAGAAGCGAAGTTGATGGTGGGAGAAGGAAGGAAAGAAGCACAGGACCTTGTCAGATTTCTAATCATGTTCTCACAGGCCTCTGCTCGGAACTCCGGCACCTGTAAGAACTAGAAACTCAACATGGACACTGGCTGATCATCTGTCCAAAGTGGCAGCTGACCAGAGGTGGTCATGTGCTGAAAAACTCGAAATGCAAAGTCCAAGTTAGAGTGCTGGATTTCAAAATGGAATCGCGGAAGAACAAAGATAGGTAGCGCTTCGATTCTTTTTGCGATTTGTTAAGGACATGATAGAGTACCTATGACAGTAATAGCAGGACCGCACGGTACGGTGATGAAGCACGCTGGACTGAAAAGTGATGAATTGTGCATTGCAAGTCCTGGATGGTATCTAGAGATGTCCACAAGTCCAAGTCTTCACAAGTACTCGCAGGTAAGATCCGTGGGAAAACCCGCAAGTATGTGACTCGCGGATCCCAGGATCCATTTCCCACGGGTCAGGCACGGGTCACAAGTCAGACATTTGCAATTTTTGGTTGACTTGCAAGTACTTGTGTGACTTGTGCAAGCAATATGAACTCATATATTTGTTGTTGGTGATCAAAACTTACAGTAATTAATAGTATCATATTTATTATAGTACTTATCAAGTACTGCCACACAGGTTTGAGGTTGTAGACAGCTCACAGCAACTGAGCGCTTATTTTAGCGCCCAATCGCCGTAGGCTGTCTACAATCCAAAGCCTAACTGTCAGTACATTTTTACTTCATACCATAGTATGAAATTAGTGTAACAAGTAAAGTACAGGTTTTTAATAGCATTATACCCTGTACAATCACTGTATGCAAGTAAATAATGGTAAATACTTGTGAATATAGCTGTAACTACTTGATTAGTGTGCGGATCCACAAGTACTTGTGAGACCCACAAGTAATACTTGCAAGTCAGTGACCCGTTTCCCACAAGTCAGCCGTGGGTCACGAGTCAGGCCTTTTAGGCCACAAGTACTTGCGCTCCAGATCCAAGTATACTTGGATCTGGACTCGTGGACATCTCTAATGCCAGGTGTTAAAATCATTAGGAGATGATATCATAGGTCTCAGATTTCACTACATCAGCCTTTAGCCAGTGAATATTATCCCTGTCGTTATTGGGATATAAGGTCATGATTATTGAGTCATCATCTGTCTTACGAATAACTGATTTTTCAATGTTAATAGTTGTGTAACAACCCTGATTTAATAAACCAACAGATAGAAGTCGGTATGTGCAATGTGGTTGGTAAAACACTGGGTGTAACTTAGTCATGAGGATTTTTCCTTTGCCGTTGTCATGTCTAATGTAGACTGTACCAGCACCTTCACACAGTGGGCAGGGACCGTGGCAGTTGAATTGCAACTGCGTTTAACGCAGTTGAAAGGTGTTGCCCCAGGCAGTTGCCAGCAAAGTATATAACCGGTTCTTGAATTGAGTTGTTGTCGTAATGTAAACTCTGATACGGAGCGCCCATAGGCACTCCTTCAATATGATCTTAGCATTTCTGAGGTATCTCTCTGAGGCTCAGGCTCACTTCTCCTTGTGGACTGCTGGTGTGTCTCAGGAGACAGAGAGTCATTTGTAGGAATCAACAGTTAACATTTTCAAGCTGCACTGTCAGGCATCGGAACACAAGTATCAAACAAGTATCATACTATCAATTAGAGGCTGACAACAACTGAGGGTCTTGAGGATACATTGTCTGAAAGGAATTTATAGCTAAGAGTTCCTTGATGCCTACAGTACTACTACCTTTGAAAGTGTGGTCTCTACTGGAATTCTGCCAAAAGGCATTCATATTGGGGAATAGGGAAGGCTCGTTACATGCATGTTATGGTCCTATGTATGGCAGGAGTATAGTAAGTAATATGGTGTGGGACCTGGCATGGGACTCCCTTCCAACCCCCTTCCAGCTCCCTTGCTAGTCCTGGCCAGTGACATGTTTGAGTGAGAGATCCTATGTTCAAGGCACCGTTTTGGCACCATTGATGTGAAAGGATCATAGTAGCAGTAGTATGAGCCATATTATGAGTGCAACAACATCACAGGTGAAGATTTTAAGCATAGAAGAAATGAACATATACATTTCTTGGGCAAGCTCAGCAACAAAGTATATATTAATTACTAGATTCATTTACAAGGCAGGAAGAATGAGAGCAGCAGACAAAATCCAACCACATAAGCATATATAAAATGACCCCCAGCTGTCCTCGAGGAACAACGGCAGCAGGATAAGCGCAAGTGCATGAGCAGGAGACATCGTTACAGACGCCGGCTATAATGCCGAGATGGGCATGTGCAAGGGCCTAACCTAATTTATATTACGAGGGACATCAAAAGAATTCAACAGTTATTGCTTTGCCGGCAACTGCCTGGGGCAACACCTTTCAACTGCCACGGTCCTTGCCCCCTGTGTCAATAAAGGTTGATGTACGTTCATCAGCAGTCTGGACAGGTATCGGATGTATGAATTCTTTATAAGACACAAAGTCTTGCCAATAAGGGGTAAGATATCCAGATGCACCAGAATCAAGCAGCCATGTGTTAAATATCTGACTAAGGTTCTTATTCACACCATGCACATCATTAGAAACCATTTTATTTAATTTACCCTCACTAGGAGGTACAGAGTTCAAGAAGCGTGGAGAATGTGATACATAAGGTCCATTTGGACCGTTCAATATTCCAGCCATATTATTGAACATCTGTTGTAATGAGTGCAATTGGTCAGTGAATTTTTCCTTAAAACTATTAAGGGAAGCTTGCCAGAAAATAAGGCGCTCGTCTCCAGAGCCATACATTTCCTTGTTATTGTCGATGTCCATGTCGACTTTGGTCTGAGGCCAGAGGTGATCAGAGAGATTGACCTTTACTTCCTCAATCTTCATCCTGTCAAGGACAGAGTCGTGGGAGGCTTCACAGAGGAAGCTGTCTTCAATGTGTGAGGCAAGGCAGGTGGCAAAATTAGAGACATTGGAAGTCTCCACTTCAGCCGATTTATGAGCCTTTTCTTTGCTTTTTCCTCCTTTCTTTCCACGGCGGGTCTTTTTGTCTTTGTCGGAAGAAGAGGACGAGTCGTTAGAAGGTTTGCTGGCTGGGTAAGGTGCTCCCTTCTTGTTGTCTTTCTTCTTTTTCTGATCATTCCAAGAAGACTTGGAGTCAGATTGATGTTTGATGCCGGAGATGCGGGCCGCAAGCGAGGTAGCATTGGATTGGTGGTGGCAGTACTCATCCTGAATGATCGGCATAATATTGGACAGAGTGAGGAGAGCAGCATCTCAAGAAAGGATTGTCATCACAAGACTATCCCATTGAGTGGGAAAAGCAGCCAAGAGAATCATAGCTTTTACCGGTTTGGGAAGAATGAGACCAGAACCATCAAGGTGGGAGAAGGTGGAGTTTAAAGATGCTAAGGCAAGAGTAGGGTCGTTTCTTCCATCAATTTGGAAGTTAATGGCCTCTTTGAAGATGCCAAAAGTGCCGGCAGAGCTGGGCTTGCTGTTGATTTCTTTCCAGGTCTCAGCAGATTCAGACTTTAGGACAGTAGCCCTGATGTTGTCAGGAAGTCGGAGGGCAATTAAGCCCATGGCTTGGTCATCAAGGCTGTCCCAGTCATCAATCTCTTTCTGCCATTCAGCAGTGGTGGTCTCCACTTCATTGCCAGACTTGTGAGTGCCAGCGGCAATTTCAGAGGCATTTGCCTTGTGGAATGTTGGTTTGGGGCAAAGGATTCAACCACAAACAACAGACCAGCAACAAGAGGCTCTAAGGAGCGCAGTCATTGAGCTAGACCAAGAGGGGTAGTTAGCCCCAGTGAGGAGAGGAACACTAGAGAGGTTTGAGAGAGACATGTTGATAAGGTTCTAGAAAAAGTAGAGCAACAGTCAGTGATGTGCTTCCACAAGTTATGAACTCAGATCATAACAACAAAGTCAGAACCCAATGACAAGTGTTTTCAGTGTTGATTGCATATAATTATCCATCCATTTTCCATCCACTGATCCAATCATTCCAATTCGGACTCAGTCACTTAAGTTAATCGGAACACAAATAGGGTAACTGAATGCCAAGAATATGCATTCAGTCAATGTTCAGATGTGCTTTGCAGCACAATTGAACAGTATCCCTTCAGCATGTGAAGAACTTAGGGCAAGCAGCAGGTAGGTAATGTGTATGTACAATTATTCTATGAAGGCCAAGAACCCAATGATCATTAGCAGTTTGCCAGTGGATGCACATGAACTTATTATTTGCTAGCTCAAGGAAACATATGAGGCCATCATGAAAATAAAAACCTATTCAGGTTGGGGCCCTTGGAGTGACGGGCATGGCGCTGGAATCACTGCCCTCACCGCTGATGTTTGGGAGCGGTTTGTCATCAAAACCAAGGCCGCCAAACCTTTTCGCAACAACGGTTGGGTTTATCTCAGCAAGATGGAGCAGATCATGCCATACAAGCCAAAGGGTACCCATGTCTTTCGTCCTTCTGCAGTAGCGAGTCAGGTTGAGCCCACCGATGCTCTTAATGATGAAATCCAAAGCCAAGACTGGGATCTTTCTCAGATTGACAAGGATATGGCTGCAAATAGCATTGAGAATGAGCACAAAACACCTGAGGTGTCCGATGACTCCGACATTGAGGTGAGTACCATATACTTTGAAATATAGCATACTAACATTTCTTACAGGCTACGAAGGTGTCAGCGAAGGCTTCTGCTATCCCCAAAACACCTGCTCCTGCACCACTATCACTCAAACGCTCTTCTGACAACATTTTCACCCCTTCCACATCATCGTCGAAGAAAGTTCGTGGTGCAGAGGTGCTTTCTGGCCTTGTCGGTGAGGTGTCTGGGATGAATCAGGTTATTCGGGATTTTCTCATGCCACCCACACCTTCCGATCCTTCACTGTTGTCAACCCCCGCTCGTCGTGCCAAGGCAGTGTCATTAGTGGAAAAGGAGAGTGATCTTGACGATGAAGATGTGCTACATTTCATGCATGCTATCACAAGGGATAAGGCTGTTGCTGATATTTACAATAGTTTTACCAATCCCGTTATCCGTCGTAAATACCTTGATAGTATCGTTTCAAAGGAGCGAATTGGTGGTATTTAATTACATAGCCTGAGTAATAGGACCCTCCAATCCATCATTGTCCAAGAGACCCTTCTCCTGCAGCCACTGTTGATATTGTACCCACATTGCCTCTGCAATTTCATCTCTCTTTCTCTCAGCTGCAGCCTTTTCTTGGGCTGTTGGGGCTTCCTTTGCAAGAGTCCCATATATATCACTTTGCAGTGGGTCACGGTCACCAGGTTCTGGATCAAAGATTGATGGATCCTTGAGAAAGTCCTCAATATCGGTAGGATCAAACTCAAGGATGAAGTTGTGAAGTGCAGCTAGTGCCGGAGGAATGCGGACTTGGATATCCATGTCAAATTGAGCTGGTCGTTCAAGGATCTCCCATCGCGCTTTCACAACACCAAAAATCCACTCAACTGCATTGCGTGCGACAGCATGACGCAGGTTAAAAAGCTCTTCTCGGTTGACTGGTCTATAATACTTATTGTCAGCAACGAAATGACCAGGTAGTTTTGCTTTTTAATGTTCATACCATTTGCCAGCCTTTTCCCATTCTTGCAAATGGTAGCGGGTTCCAGAATACGGAAGGAGCAGAGTACCACACATGCCAAAGCCTGCATTGGCCAGGTAGTAGCGTCCTTCTGGAACAGGAAGATCCATCAGGCGTGAATCAATATACATGGAAGCATCTGCCGTCGAGCCATCCCAACCAGCAACAAAATAAAGAAAGCGCAAACCAAAGGAGCAGATTGTGAGGCAATTTTGTGACATGAAACCTTTCCGATTCTGTGCAAGGTCTCGCTGATCAGCACTAGGCATACAGTGAATGTGGGTTCCATCCACTGCTCCAAGAGCATCTTTGAAAAATGGGAAGAACTTTGGGTTGTTTTGTATGAACTCGGGGACTGGATTATCAGCACTAGGCATCCGGACATACTGATTGTAAAACTGTGGACCAGAGAGCATGAACAGGACTTCTCGGAAGTACCTACATAATTAATCAGCTTCTGAGATTCATATGAATAAAACTCTTACTTTGATATAGTTGCATTTGCACGTTGGAAACATTCACCTACATGGCGAACAGACAGACCAGTAACACACATGTGTAGAAATATAGCCACTTGCTCCTCAAGGGTGACATATCTGGTCTCAGCCATCCCCAAAACTCTGAGCTGTTCTACCAGTGCAATGAACACATGGAGACAGACCCCAAGGCAGCTACAGATTCGGTCAGGATGACCATGGATGAGTTCTGTGACCCAGCCATAACCAGTTAATGATGAATTGTGGTATTCTTGCTTCCAGTAATAAGGAGAGGCATATACTGTAGCCACAATAGCGATGACATTGAGAAGAAACCCATACACCATTACAAGCTGTTTCAGCAGGTCAATGGACTTCTGACCAGGCTGTGGCATTTTAGAGTGACGAGGACTACAAAGGATGGCTTGCATGCACAGTTTAATACTAGACAAATACTATGTACAATCAATGCGCAGCACGCGCTGTCACCTGCTGTCACTCTAAAATCACAGCATGATATTTCAAAGATGCGGATTCCTGAAAAAGGAAATTTGGATCTCAGAATAACAACTCGGTTCTCATTGCTGAACAGGCTCTAAGCTGTAATTGCCAGCTCTAGGCCGGAGGAGGTCAAAGCTGTATGACCAAATAGGGAAATATATCATTACATACAGGTGGTGTTGAGTCGAAGTTGGGCTCAGTAATGGCATGGCCTCTCAAGGTCTGAGGTTTGGAATACATATCTGAGTAGTGTAGTATACCAGCTACGCCCTCCAGGTGTTATATTTCCCAATATGTGGGCAGGAGGATGTACATGGAGTGATCAGTGGTGAGTAACCATCAAAATTCGCATTTTTGAGGAATTAAATACTAATAATGAGTGCCTAAGTGCAGGTAGCACCTCAAGGCTTGGTAGGTATACTGTACTACATAGTATACACTCGATCTGTGTCCAAGAACCACTAATATGGCACCAGAGGCGATGGTATGTACTGATCTTTATAGATTTTGCCTGAAAACTCGATTTTTTGAGGAATTAGCATAGAATATTGGGGCCTTGAGAGTAGCCAAGAGGCTAAAATGTCGTATATAGACTGTAATACATAGTACTAGACGTCGCCATATGCAAAAATGATTTATAGAGCACCTGAAGCGATGGTATTCCCTGATCTGTATGGATTCTGCCAAAAAATGTGATTTTCAGGACATAAAACATGAATAGAGTATGCTATGGACCTCAGACTATGCTCAAACTTTGGGAATCATGTATTCAAATCATATATAGGCCTGCCAGATTAAAAGGTTTCAGTATATACATCTCAATGTCACAATCTGAACTTTGAGCCAAGTAGAGATATCCTAGTGTGCACTTACCACAGTATCATTCCATGGAGGTACCCAGATGTAGATATAACACCTGGTAATCATTGAATTGGATTTGAAGACATGTTTCCCAAGTTTTTGGTTGGATCTGAGACTTGTAGCACACTCTTAGAGATGCCTGTTTTATTTCCGGAAAATCACATTTTTTGGCAGAATCCATACAGATCAGGGAATACCATCGCTTCAGGTGCTCTATAAATCATTTTTGCATATGGCGACGTCTAGTACTATGTATTACAGTCTATATACGACATTTTAGCCTCTTGGCTACTCTCAAGGCCCCAATATTCTATGCTAATTCCTCAAAAAATCGAGTTTTCAGGCAAAATCTATAAAGATCAGTACATACCATCGCCTCTGGTGCCATATTAGTGGTTCTTGGACACAGATCGAGTGTATACTATGTAGTACAGTATACCTACCAAGCCTTGAGGTGCTACCTGCACTTAGGCACTCATTATTAGTATTTAATTCCTCAAAAATGCGAATTTTGATGGTTACTCACCACTGATCACTCCATGTACATCCTCCTGCCCACATATTGGGAAATATAACACCTGGAGGGCGTAGCTGGTATACTACACTACTCAGATATGTATTCCAAACCTCAGACCTTGAGAGGCCATGCCATTACTGAGCCCAACTTCGACTCAACACCACCTGTATGTAATGATATATTTCCCTATTTGGTCATACAGCTTTGACCTCCTCCGGCCTAGAGCTGGCAATTACAGCTTATTCTCTCCACAGAATGCTCTAATTTCGCTTCAGGTATATATATACTATGTAGAAATCATGCCTGTACCACTAGTATATCAAACATCCCTACCTTTACTTCAATTTTTTTTAAAGCACAGCCACAGTCCCAAACCTCGAAGCAGGGCCACTATTACACCACATACCAGCTTTAATTTCGCTCTAGGTACCTACTGTGAATCTATAGACACTGTGTAGACTGCTATTAGGTAGAATACCCATGCATAAACAAGCTTTTAGGCCGCTTTGCTGGCATTCTAAATATGGTAATAAAACAGCTTTGACCGCCGCTCTGGCTGTAATTTCGCTTCAGGGACCTCTGATATATCTAAAGACACTATGTACATCCCTATTAGCAAGGATATCTGCTGTACAAGCAGGCTTTTAGGCCGCTTTGCTGGCATTCCCAATTAGGCAGTGATGTACAGCTTTGACCAAAGGTAATCTAAATCTTTTCATTCAATCCAACCCATTACGGTGCCCCATCCATCAAGGTACAGTGCTAAAATATTAATACACTATCCATAGCCTTTTTTGGGCTAGCTACCCATACAGAAACATCCCAATTAGGCTCGTAAATTGCCTATTTTAACAAAGCTATCGAAACCTGCAATCGGTGAGTCACATGACCCCATCAAATGTGTACCCGCGCTGCCGCTTTAGCCATAGCTTAATATGGCCAACTGTTATATTTCTAAATTTGGCTAAAACAGTTGTGATGTGACATGCAGATGCAAGCTTCATGTTACACACAGTGAAAAATTCCCTAATTCAGTAATTTTTCAAAGGCCAGGCTGTGACATATACCACATTGCAATGCAGGCACATTTGCCACGGTGGACAGAACTATCTTAAATTGCAATGCAAGATGTGGCAACATCCATCTTACATTACATTATGGGCTCCACATAGGGTGGAAAGGTCTTGCTCAGCCAAGAGAAAGAGAACAAAGAAGTCTAAAGTCAAGTTAAATCATAATTATATAATACATGTAGAGTGTCTATAGTAGATGAGCGCTAAGGGCAGTAGATAAGATATATACCTGTCACAGGGTTGCTGTGATGTGTGAATAATGCTAAGATATCACTGATATGTCTGTTGAGTGTATATAGTGATAGAACACTTACTGCTTACATAAGCGATGTCCCACACTCATATTCCGTCTCTAAACTATGTACTTTTATAGTTATCTTTCGTTACCATGTTGATATCTGCCCTAGTTTACTTTTTGGCTTTCATTTGTTCAGTTTGCAAGATATTTTCTCAGTTTGAGTGGTGACTGTTGAAAATATCTATGCACGCACAATTGTGGACACCCATTTTCACGCCTCATGTGTTTCAGTACAAATAGAACCAAACAACTACCTATTCCTTACTAAGTTAGAAAGAGTCCAAATCAATATTCACATATCTTTGATTCAGTTCATTGTTTGCTGTCTATTGGAGTACTGAGGAACTATAAGGCTATTAGTACAACACTATAGTTGTTATACTGAGCATAACAACGCTGTACTAAGACAGGTATCACACTGCTTGGGTTAGCTGAAGGGCGCTCCAGTGTGTTTAACTTCAACAAGTGCAGTTTCCTCCAACAATGTCCGGGATCAACCCTACCCTCAATAGAGTGTAAGCGCCTGGGTATATAAGGCCAAGCCAAAATCCAAAATATCCCTAAGTACTCCCAAAAATCCTTGCTCAATGTCCAACCACTCTTGTGCAAACTCATGCCACTCCAACGACGCTGACAGTTCCAATGAGGAACTTAAACAGCAAGAAGAGGAAGCTGAAAGGGCCCATGTTGCAGCTGAAAAGCAGGCCACAGAAGTGGTGGCAAAGAAGGCAAAGAAGGCGGAGGAGAGGCAGTTGAAGAAAGAGGCCAAATGACTTCAGGCTGAAGCAGACATGAAGAAGAAGGCAGAAGAGGATGTGGAGAAGCTCCGAGTATATGCTGAGGAGCAGCAGAAGGAAAGGGAGAGGGCCACAGCCAAACAAAAAGCAAGGGAGAAGGCCAAGCAGGAGGAGAGGGAGTGGAGAATGTTGGTCACTGAGCAGCTGGCACTGTGTAAGAAGCAAGAGGCTGACAAAGAGAATGGGAAGAAGGCAGGGCTGAGCAAGCCAAAGGGGACAAAGAGGACATGAGACAGGCGCCAAAATCAGTGGTAATGGTGAGTCTAAGTTGGACTTGACTACTTTTCCTTCCAGCTAATGGTTTTTCTTTAGGTACCTCCTTCTCCCCTGATTTCCCCTCCTCCGAGTCCTGGTGACAACAGTGGCAATGATTCCAACAAAGACAACAAAGAAGATGGCCACAAGTTGAAGAAGGGGAAGGAGAAGGAGAAGGGAATGCCTAAACCAAAGAAGAAAAGGCCAAACACAGGCCGAAGAGTGGATAAGGAGGACAGGTGCAATTGGTGCAAAAATGCCAATTGGGATTGTCATGAGGTGAAGCCCAGTGTGGCCCGCAAGGAGTGAAGTTGAAGTGTAGCCTATGCCTTTTATCACTCAGTAATGAATAAGTTAGCCAAAACTCAGGCCCCAGGCCCATAAATTAAGCGGATCATGAAGAGCTATGTACTGTTACATGAGTAGGTATAAAAAAGCATACTAGACAATGAGCTAAAGAAGAAACAAATAGAACATACATTGGTTTGTACAATTACAGAAAATATTAAACTTGTGATATCTTGGGAGCCGGTGACTCAAATCCTATAATTTTTGCACCATTGGATTCGCATTAAAAGACTGCTCATAATGATACCAGACATGTCCTAGAACCACTGACAGAAAAACTGTCTGGAGTTGATACAAGGATGTCAGACTTTGAATGAATCAAAGTGATCATATGATGTGAATGGCTCATCCAATGGCCTCGGCAAAAATTCCATTGGATTCTCCTCAAAATTTCTGTCAGAATGATATCCCAAAAGTCATGTGACAATGATGTGTCACATTGTAGGCTGCAATTTGAACTGTGAATAGCTCAACAGCAAAGGATGATATATTAACAAGAGATAAAATGTGTTTTGAAGCTGGGGTTCAGCTTGTTCAAATAGTCTGTAAGCCAAAAGAGAGACACTGAAGCATGCTGGAGTGAGGACAAAGCAGAGAGAGTTCATGTGCACCAAGGTGATGAACTGTGCTCTATACTGTCAGGACTGGAGTGTGGACAAAGCAGAGAGAGTTCATGTGCACCAAGGTAATGAACTGTGCTCTCTACTTGTCAAGATAGATCTGTTGTTTGCAGAGGCCTTCAGAAAGTCTCCCTACCCTTGGAATCCGCCTTCATGTCGACTGGTTTCCAGAGTTGGGGGACCAAAAATGGGCAAAGGTTGACCACAATGAGATCACTGCACTCACCACTGAGGTCACAGGCCTCAATAGGGAGATTGTGAGGATGAGGGAGGAGATGATGTTGGAGTGGAATTGGGCCTGCAATGACATCCAGTGTCTCATTGATGCAGTGGACACATGAGGGAGGAATTGGCCAAGTTGAGGCTGAGGAAGCCTAAGTTGAGGCTGAGGAAGCCTAAGTTGAGGCTGAGGAAGCCTAAGTTGAAAAGGGAAAGGAAAAGGAAAAGGAAAAGGAAAAGGAAAAGGAAAAGGAAAAGGAAAAGGAAAAGGAAAAGGAAAAGGAAAGGAAAAGGAAAAGGAAAAGGAAAAGGAAAAGGAAAAGGAAAAGGAAAAGGAAAAGGAAAAGGAAAAGGAAAAAGGAAAAGGAAAAGGAAAAGGAAAAAGGAAAAGGAAAAGGAAAAGGAAAAGGAAAAGGAAAAGGAAAAAGGAAAAGGAAAAGGAAAAGGAAAAGGAAAAAGGAAAAGGAAAAAGGAAAAGGAAAAGGAAAAGGAAAAGGAAAAGGAAAAGGAGGATGAGGAGTAGGGGTCAGAGACCTCAGAGCTGTAGTGTACTTTTTGGACTTGTATATATTTTTGATAATTCAGAGGGAAATGGATCAACCCAAAGTGGGCTTGTAAATAAAAGAAAAATTTGTTTGTATATATTGTAGAATGTTTTGCTTTTAATTTGAGTGAAATGTAAGAGGTGAAATGAGTTTAAATGCAGCCTAGGCCAGAATCAGAAAAGTCGGAATGACTTCAAAAGAAAATGATAAAAGAAGGGGTGATTGCTCAATTTGTTATCATGGCAATTGAAGCCCTTCAAGCTCTGAGGTCAGAGACTCAGAAAAGTGATATGAAACAAAGGAAAGAAAAGTATAAGTACACACAAAGGATTAAGTAGGTCCAGGTTTGTTTGGATGATGTTGGTGGAAGGCCAGGACCAGCTCATCAGCATGCAGTTCATCAGCAGCAACCCAAGCAAACTTGTCATTGGTGCCTTTGTAGCCCACCCATCAGATATAGTATCAGAGGGGGCATTGCTTGTATCTTCAGTTGATTTTGGAATCAAGAATTTCAGCCACATTGTATTCCTCTTCACCATCAACTTCAATTGGTGGTGGAGGAGGCTGAGTATGATTTGGGATGGAGTTCAGGACCGAAGGTTCCAATTGTGAAACATGGAATACAGGATGTATTTGGCAAAGGTAGTCCGGGAGTTGAAGCTAAAGATGGACATGAGTCCGGTTCCAAGTATACTTGGAACTGGCACACAAGTACTTGTGGCCTAAAATGCTTGACTCATGACTTGGATGGGAACTGTGGGAAACAAGTACTTGACTTGCAAGTATTTTCACAAGTATACCTACAAGTACTTGTATCTGACTTGGGATACAAGTACTTACAGGTATACTTACAAGTACTTGTGTTGTTATTATTATTTACTTATATACATCAGTTATACAGTATTGTAATTACCAAGACCTGTACTACACCTATTTACAACAATTTCATACTACATTATGAAGTAAATACATAGTGACACTAAGGTTTTGGATTGTAGACAGCTCACGGTGCTTAGGCACTAGAATTAGTGCCTAAGCGCCGTGAGCTGTCTACAATCTAAAGCCTGTGTGCCAGTACTTGATGACTTACACAGTAGGTATAATATGAGGAAACATTGTAAGTTCTAAGTATTGCACAACTTTTACTACCAAAATATGTATTTCTGTCACCTAAGTATATATAAGTACTAACTGTTGCACAAGTCACAAGTACTGGCAAGTACTTGTGAATTTTCAAAACCTTGACTTGTGACTTGTTAGTGACTTGTGGGAAACAAGTATTTTGACTTGTGAGTCAGATACTGGCAAGTATTCCCACGGTTCTTACTCACGAGTACCTGTGTAAGGACTGGACTTGTGTCCATCTTTTAGAGATGTCCATGAGTCCAGGTCTCTACAGGTACTCGCAGGTAAGATCCGTGGGAAAACCTGCGAGTATGTGACCCACGGATCCCAGGATCCGTTTCCCACGGGTCCGGCGCAGGTCACAGGTCAGACTTTGGAGAATTTCAGCTGACTTGCAGGTATTTTTATGACTTGTACAAGCAATGTAAACCCATACATTTGTTAATTAGTGCTCAAAATTTATAGTACAAGCAACAATATTTGTCAGTTAACACTCAAAACTTACAGTAATTCATAGTATCATGTTTATTATAGTACTTATCAAGTACTGGCACATATGTTTGAGGTTGTAGACAGCTCACGACGTTTGGCGCTAATTTAAGCGCCCCATTGCCATGAGCTGTCTACAATGTAAAACCTTTCTGTCAGTACATATTTACTTCATAACTAAGTATGAAATAATAGTAGACAGTTACAGTACAATGTTTTATAAATGGTATGTATCATAAAACAGGTAAGTACTTTATTAATGATTATTAGTACACTCTTTGGCATAAATACACAAATACCTGCAGGTACTTGCAAACTTGCAGGTAATCTACCTGCAAGTCAAAGATCCGTTTCCCACAGATCTTCCGCAGGTCACAAGTCAAGGCTTTTGGGCCACAGGTACTTGCGCGCCAGATCCAAGTATACTTGGATCCGGACTCATGGACATCTCTACCATCTTTAGAACTTGAAGCTTGTAAGAAAGAGAGCCGGAGCATTCAAGGACCAAGATACTTCTCAGTAGGCTGACTGCTAAGACCAGTGCTCCATAGAACATCCCTACGGGATCAGTAGCGTGACGCCTTCTGACTTGGTTATCTTAAGAAAGTAATAAACTTAACGCGCTTCGCAAAGCCCATTTATATCTTGATCAAATTTAAGTGTGTAGAGTTCTCTTGAACTCCAGATCAACTCAAATCTAGTTGCTTCCTTAGAGGGGACGGCTTCTAGTAAGGGATTATTTGGCTCCAGAGTGAGAGTTCCTTAGTTGACTTCTTCACGAAGTTAGACGAGCCACTAAGATTGTGGTACAAGTTCCTAGTGATTAAGTTCACTCACAATATCATAGCTTGGCCCAGAGTTTGGTCAAGGACTTTACGGTGTCACAGCAGCTAGTGCCAGAGTTTGCCTAGGAGAATCTTAGTTTCATTGTATTGGTTTTGGTTTTGGTTAATTGATTTGGACATACACACCTGGTTCCCTCGTACACTTGTACACCCCAACTAGGCTTCTCTCAACTTAGTTCTAAGAGTTGTCTAAGCTTAGTTACCCACGTTAGTGCTACAGTCTTGAACCTGGAGCAGTCGCGCGCGTACATCCAATATTACAAGACTTTCCCTTGGAGAATCTCTGACAACCTGCCCTCACTCCCTTACATATCGATAGTCTGGTTAGTGTTTTTGTTAGGTTGTTTTATAGCACCTTTCACATACCTACATGTAAATACCCAAATAACGGGGCAGCTGAGACCCAAAACAACAACCATCGGACCGGCAGTCCACCTTCAACACTCCCACTTGTGAGGGTCAAAGCACACAGGACAAAAGTAAATAAACAATGAAACAGAAACAGTCCAAGATAAATAAATGAGAGAGAACATACAAAAAGGCTCCCACGACTTCAAGAACCAGGTGGGGGGTGGCAACAGACATCAACACCAATATCTTCAACATCTCCAATAACCAAAACTCTCTCTCTCAACACACAGCAACAACTTCTTCTTCCAATCCCCAAACAAGTCCTCAGACTGATTATCCAAGTTCAACATAATGTCATTTGAGTCCTGGCGAGTATCTGGCATTTTGGCGAAACTCCCACAGGAGTCGGTAACGGTGTGGCAATAAACAGCTTCCCTCGAGAAGAGTCAGTAAACAACCAATTGGCTTCCCACAGGAAGGGTCGGTAACATGGCAGTCGGCTTCCCACAGGAAGAGTCAGTAACACAGGCAGTTGGCTTCCCACACTGGGAAGAGTCAGTATCCTCGCAGGGATATAACATGGCAAACAGCTTCCCACAGGAAGAGTTGGGTTTGGGCACAACAGTGCGGCGGTGGCAATAAGAGGATTCAGGCACAACAGATGCAGTAGCAGGATGGCAGGGGTACATGTGCAATGGCAATGACAACACAAGGGTGCAGTTATGATGGGAGTCAGACACAGCAAGGACAGTGGCGGATTGGATGGGTGATACAGCAAATGGTCTGGATGACTCGGGTCTCCTCAGAGACAGTTAATACAGCAAGCGGCTTCCTGCAGGTCCCAGGAAGTGTCAGGTCTCCTCAGAGACAGCAGCAATCAATATGCAGCAGCTGGCAAGGCCAGGGTGGGGCCCATAACCTGTGAGCGATAGGCTTTGATCCCAATAGAAGGTGACAACCTTATCAGCGGGATTTTAGGGGAGTAAAGATGTCCATGAGTCCAAGTTATCCACAGGTACTCACAGGTATGACCGCGAGAATACTCGCAGGTATGTCTACCTGCGGATCCAGGTATCCATTTCCCACGGATCTGTACGGGTCACAGGTATTGATCCAAGCAAATTTGTGCTACCTGCGGGTACCTGCAAGTATTTGTGGGGAGGGCAAGAATAAATTTTTTTCACTCAAATAACGGCTGGAATATGCTCTCCACTATGCACTAGACCTTGTCTGAGCAGCTCATCTGTCCACCTAGGATGTAGCAAGTTACAAGTGGCTATATGCACTGTTGTACACTATACAATCATGATGAATATAGTCCCTCTTCAACTTCAGTGACTTGTATCACTCAAGGACCACTGTTCTCTACCCACATTGTGCTCTATTCTACATACTAAGCACCTACTAAGTGTCTCACACTCATACCTTGCATGTAGTAGCCATTTCACTATTATTGTATGTACTAAATACTTGCAGGTACTCACAAGTTACTTGTGAGTACCTGTGTTCACTGGGATCTGCAAGTACCCGCAAGTACCTGTGTTAAAATACCTGCGGATCCCGGTATCCGTTTCCCACGGGTAGCCCCTTGAGGCCCACAGGTACCTGCGCAACGGATCCGGGTTTACCTGGATCTGGACTCATGGACATCTTTACCTCACTCTGGAGACAAATAATCCCTTACTAGAAACCGTCCCCTCTAAGGAAGCAACTAGATTTAACTTGGTTATAATTACACACTTAAAGTCCTAACCAGAAACTCAAGAGGGCACAAGGTTCAGTGGCAAAGTATTGATCCTCTATTAAAGTGGCTAGATGTCACAAGTTAAGGGGCCAGCACTCTCTAACTTATAATGCAGGGCAAATAACTTCTAATCGAAACAACAACTACCAATCTTGTACTTTGGAGGTGGCGGGTAACTTGTATCTCTAGGTAAATACCCTAAGCTTTTATAGAGAGGAGAAAGAGTTTAATATAAAAAGATACAAAACATACAGCCTGAGATTTTGAGAGAAACTGAGAGAGAGAGACAGAGAGAGGGCTAGGACTTGAAGGAAATTTGTTGCCATAAAGGGTATATAGGATATGGTAAAACTGTCCAAATCAAGTAGTAACTCATATATATTAAAATGGTTAAAGTCCTTTGGTTCCAGATGGCAATCTGCCCCGTGGTCCGCAGGTTCATCTTTCAGGCAGTGGTGGTCATACCTTGTGTACTTGCTTTTCCTCCATCTTAGGATGTTAAAGTGGTGTTGGCTAGTCCATAGTACTTCTCTGTTAAAGGGAAGTGTTTGGAACTGTTAGCCTAGTGTGCTAGCTTTCTAACGACACTACTATCATATAAGTTGAGTCAGCTAGCCTAGTATCTATAAGTGTATTTCTTTCTAGAGTACCTTCGGCCGATGTTCTACAATCTCTTGGGAGGTGGTGCACTTCCATATACCAGTAAGTCTCCCCTACAGTCTGTGCTAGTCTTGGCATGCAATTTATAATATTCGGGTTATCTTCAGCAACACGGTACCAAGTCTTAGTCAAATTTGCTAGTCAACTCTGTTGGATGGTATCTCCGCTTTGTTCCAGACTGTTGCACTTCAGGCAACCAATATTTCCTTCTACTTAGATGACAATTTTGTATTGACCTGACTAATTTGAAGCAGAATCCTGGGCATGTCCTGGGGGTAGGTCATGACTTGGGGCCTAGGTCATGACCTGGGTGGGTTAGGTCATGACCTGGGTGGGTTAGGTCATGACCTGGGTGGGTTAGGTCATGACCTGGATGGGTTAGGTCATGACCTGGGATGATTTTTTTAGATACTCTGGGATGGGTTGAGACACACCAGACAGGGCAGAACATGACCTTTTGGGGTAGAATGTGAGCTGAAAGGGCAGGTGATGACCAATGGGAGTTGGAGAGTGCCTGGGGAGAGATTGGGACACAGCATTATGGGGATTGAGATGACTCAGGGCAAGATATACAACCTGAGTGGTGAGTGATTTTGGACAAATCAACTTGAATGAAATACATGTAACCATTCAGATATTTGAAACTGGAGAAATGGAAAAGGACAAAACACTATAGAATAACAACTCAAGATTGTTAGAAAAATATGAGGATATGTGAAGTATTTATGCAATATTACCATAAGCTTTCACTAAGTCACAGCTACCTGTGCTAGGTTGTAACCTAGATGAATGAGATCATGCCCAGTTAGAGACAATGTGCTTGACTTATCTGATGTAGTTGAACCTGATCTAGGTCATGACCTGGATGACTTAGGCTATGATCTACTTGTCCTAGGTCATGACCTGGGTGACCTGGGTCATGACCAAGGACATTTTGAAAATTACTATATTAGGGAATTTTATTTCAATGAGGTCAAAGCTGTTTTTATTACCTCATTGGGAAATGACACATCTTTTGCAGTGGATGAGGTCAAAGCTGTTTTCACTACCTAATTGGGAAATGCCAAAACTGAACACACAAACTGTTTACACTCTTTCCCTAAGGACAATAACTTGTAGTAGATATCCAGATCTCTTCTCTATACACAGGATAGGTTGCTCACCACAAATGAAGCCAATCCTGTGGTGGGAAGGGGCTGGATTGCAAAATATTTTTTGGATGACCTTTGATTGCAGTGGATGAGGCCAAAGCTGTATGTCCATAAAAGGAAATCAATGAAAAGTGTTGAGTCTAAAGATTGCTTGATATAACATGCAGATTGGCATGGATAAGGGTGATCCTTTTCATCCCCTGATGCCCTAATATGTTCTCTACACTTTCTGAGTCTCAGATATATTTAGATGGCCCCTGGGAGATCAGTCTTCATTGATCTTTAAACTTTCCCATCAAAAACCCTTATTTTTTCGAAATTAGAGGATAAGTATCAGGGTATCCAGACTTGCGCACCTTCAGTCAAAATGTGATACAAAAACATGATTCAAAAATTTTAGCTAAAGTTTTCAACGGCTAATCTTATCATGATTAAGCGCCAATGGTTATTGCCATTAACAAGTATTCATGAAAGCTACAATAATGCTGAGACAGAATACAAAAAATGATACAAATCTACAGTACGAACACAAAAGATGTACAAAACAATGTAAAGGAATGAATGTCTGAAGAGCTTAAGCCTCATATCCAAGCGCATTCAGATACTCTGACCATAATCCAGTGCAATTAGGGCCCAACTTGCAAATACCATTGGCCTGCTCCACCTGGCTAAGTGAGTTCCAGAGGGCTTTGTGGGCCATGAAAGCTTCAGCCATCAAATCAGTGAGCCGGAAACCAAAGATGTTTGCAAAACAAGAGCTAAGGGAATTGAACTTGGTCTTGAGTTCCTCAGTCGCCATTAACTGGAATCCAGCAGCCATTTCATAAGTGTATAGTCTGCGAGGCCAATCCTCTTTAAGCTGAGGCTGTGACAATACCTGAGATGATGCTGACAATGGACACGTGAATGATTTATGTGGCATGGATGGATGTGAGGTGAGAGCAGTCCACAAGGATGATGAATGGGAAGATAAAGAGTGTGTCAATGACAGCAAATGCAAGAATGGACGTTTAACGGCAGGCTCATTGACAAACTCGACCTCTGTCTTTGTATAGTTGGTTGCTCCAGACCCATGATGTGAACAGACAAAATATACTGTTTTGTTGTATACATCTCCATCCCACATTGACCAATTCTTCAAGAACTCTATTGTATGCCATTGTTCTTCTGATAGCTGCCACTCTGAAATTCCTTCATATTCATCCATTCAAAGGTCCACTTAGATGACATACAGTTGTATGCATATGAGCCAGAGATAGCAACGATAGCAACAGGGACATCAGGAGGATGTTGAGACGGAACAGTTTCTGAACTTGTGCTCATTGTCAATTCAACTGGAGAGACTTGAAGTGGTTTTGGTGGTGGTAACGACAGAATATTGCTCTGTGGTAATGGCAAGGCTGCAAACAAGAATATTTGAGATCCATATGCACTATGGTGAACATTCATAGGCATGAACCGTTGGAGATGATTCAGGGTTGCCATGGGGATGGGAGGTGGAATGAGGTACTTGCACAGAGCCATTATTAGTAGAGATATTAAAATAATATAGAGAGAAATAAACACGGAGAACACCATAAATACAGAGGTATTGCGCGACGGTATGAGCAGACGGTACGAGTAACCAGACGTCCAAACACGACCACCAGACTGTGGGAAATATTATCTAAACACTTAAACGCTCATATCACATTTCTACTCAAGGTCAAAAGTGGGTATCCAGGGCAGGGTGGGCCACAGGCTTCTAGGACATTGTCCCCTGGTATGATAGGTACATTAAGAAGACTCAGGAGTAGCTTATACTGTGCTGGGAGAGTGAGTAATAAGTGATATGTGTCTAATTATGCATAAATTTCGCTTTTTTGCCTATCAAATCATTAATATTGGCAGCTGTAGGCCATAGAAAACTGTCTAGCTTGGCATATAGCATGCTAGTATCATATATATTGATACTAGAACCTTTTCTTGACATCCCCTTCTCTTACCTTGATGTACCAGTAGTCCTGGGTTCCTAAGTGTTTGATAGTTGTGTCAAACTTATCATCACATCTTGAACCTCAGATACTGGGAATACTTTGTTATGGATGTGCTCTATCATGTCCTGGTACACTACTGCTCAAGTTTCTCCACCATCCCTTGCCTACAGCTTCCCTTATTAATGATTTGATGGGCAAAAAAGCGAAATTTATGCATAATTAGACACATATCACTTATTACCCACTCTCCCAGCGCAGTATAAGCTACTCCTGAGTCTTCTTAATGTACCTATCATACCATGGGACAATGTCCTAGAAGCCTGTGGACCACCCTGCCCTGGATACCCTGATACTTATCCTCTAATTTCGAAAAAATAAGGGTTTTTGATGGGAAAGTTTAAAGATCAATGAAGACTGATCTCCCAGGGGCCATCTAAATATATCTGAGACTCAGAAAGTGTAGAGAACATATTAGGGCATCAGGGGATGAAAAGGATCACCCTTATCCATGCCAATCTGCATGTTATATCAAGCAATCTTTAGACTCAACACTTTTCATTGATTTCCTTTTATGGACATACAGCTTTGGCCTCATCCACTGCAATCAAAGGTCATCCAAAAAATATTTTGCAATCCAGCCCCTTCCCACCACAGGATTGGCTTCATTTGTGGTGAGCAACCTATCCTGTGTATAGAGAAGAGATCTGGATATCTACTACAAGTTATTGTCCTTAGGGAAAGAGTGTAAACAGTTTGTGTGTTCAGTCTTGGCATTTCCCAATTAGGTAGTGAAAACATGTTGAAGGTGGACCGCCGGTCTGACGGTTGTTGTTTCGGGTCTCAGCTGCCCCCCAGTCATGTTACCTGCTGCCCCGTACTTTACCGTATTTGTTATTGATTAACCTATATATATTAGCTACCGTACTTAGAATAAAGGGATTGTTTCCGCCCTCGTTTGCACACCCCCCCTATAAAGATGTCCACGAGTCCAGATCCAGGTAAACCCAGATCCGTTGCGCAGGTACCTGTGGGCCTCAAGGGGCTACCCGTGGGAAACGGATACCGGGATCCGCAGGTATTTTAACACAGGTACTTGCGGGTACTTGCAGATCCCAGTGAACACAGGTACTCACAAGTAACTTGTGAGTACCTGCAAGTATTTAGTACATACAATAATAGTGAAATGGCTACTACATGCAAGGTATGAGTGTGAGACACTTAGTAGGTGCTTAGTATGTAGAATAGAGCACAATGTGGGTAGAGAACAGTGGTCCTTGAGTGATACAAGTCACTGAAGTTGAAGAGGGACTATATTCATCATGATTGTATAGTGTACAACAGTGCATATAGCCACTTGTAACTTGCTACATCCTAGGTGGACAGATGAGCTGCTCAGACAAGGTCTAGTGCATAGTGGAGAGCATATTCCAGCCGTTATTTGAGTGAAAAAAATTTATTCTTGCCCTCCCCACAAATACTTGCAGGTACCCGCAGGTAGCACAAATTTGCTTGGATCAATACCTGTGACCCGTACAGATCCGTGGGAAATGGATACCTGGATCCGCAGGTAGACATACCTGCGAGTATTCTCACGGTCATACCTGCGAGTACCTGCGGATAACTCGGACTCGTGGACATCTTTAGAGTGAGGGTTCCTTAGCTAGCTGAAAAGTTAGTGAGCCATTAAGAGTGTGGTATGAGTTCCTGGTAATTTGGTATTACCTTCAGTTTAGTAGCTTGACCCAGAGTTTGGTTAGGGACTTTATGGCGATTCACTAGCTGGTGCCAGAGTTTGCCCAGGAGTGTTTCAAAGCATCGTAGTTTGACAACTAGCCAGAGCCAGAGTTTGCCTGGGAGTATTCTTACTTCGTTTGTTCGCATCCCCACTACACACACACACACACACATGTTCACACTTTGACTTAGTTGAGCTAGCTCTGTCCGCAGAGCTTAATTGATATAGTCACTACACTAGCCTTATACTCAGTACTGGAGTTTGTGTTAGCTAGCTTAATCCAATCTTATTGTTATCCCAGAGGAATCTCTGACAACTCAACCTTGCTCCTAAATTTGATAGTCTGTTTTAGTGTGGTATTGTTCATTAGCTGTTACAGTTGTTTTGTAACATATTTCAAAGACCAGTACAAACTAGACCAATTACCATCTTAGTCTATCCATCTTCCTTCTTACTTGTCGGCCATTACAGTGGCTGAATCTATCTTGGTCTCTTGAACTTTATCTCAGGACTACTTGGTGTGACAAGGGTCTAGCTAATAGCTATACCACATGTCCCACTTCATCTTTGATCTCCAATATCAGTCCAAGACCTACTTCATCAATCTATACCTTTTGGGACCCAATTGGATACCTTTGGTCTTGCACAATCTTAACAGTATATTTGAACTTGTACTCATTAACACTGTATCTGACAAACCTGTTTTTTCTAAACAATGCCTCCAAGAAAACAACCCTCTAGAACTCAGAATGTCTCTCAAACTTGGATTCAACTGACTGAGACCCCTAATCCCTTCTTTGTTCCTTATTCTCACTGTTCTGTCTGATACGTATCAGTCGACTCAGCTCGGTTCCTACCTCAGACATACCTCAGACTATTCTCACACCTATACATTGGTCCGATCTTGGCGATTTATCACATTTACTTCCTTTCCTTCTGGGACAACCTTGGTGGTGTGATGGGGGCATTGCTAATAGCTTCACCAAAGTCCCACCTTTTCCTTGGCCTTGTAGCCTACTCTGGATATTCTTCCCACAATTCTGATCTTGCCTTTTGGCCCTACATTGGCTCTGCTTCCGTTCTGGCCTAGGTTGCATGACCTTGTCAGAGTCACAAGTACTTGCAAGTACTTGTGAATTTTCAAAACCTTGACTTGTGACTTGTTAATGACTTGTGGGAAACAAGTATTTTGACTTGCGAGTCAGATACTTGCAAGTACCTGTGTAAGAACTGGACTTGTGTCCATCTTTAACTACAACATTGTATATGAATGCCCACCAGAGGATGAGCCAGGAAAAGGCCTCAAACCAGATGAATATGTCAACTCAGACCACAGTAGTTGTCACAACATGTCAAGGTTGACGTCAGGGTATGTCTTCTTTATGGCAGGTGGACCAGTATCCTGGAGTTCAAAGTGTTGGATTTGGGATTTGTCATTCCAAGCTCGTAATCTTATGTAGGTACAAAACTGTAGTCAGCGGATGCTTCTGCATCCGTTTGTCTCTCTCTTCTGACTGTCATGGAGAGGACAACCGGAAATACACTTGTTGCTGTCTGTTTACCCTCAGGAGCCTATCACAACACAAACAGATCCTAGCTGTCTGGTGGGCTAGTATACAATACACCACTGCCAAAGGGCGCTTGATGAAGCCCCTATTCTGCTCAATGAGGCTCCTATCATGCTCGTTGCTTGCTTGTCACTTGAATATTATCCAGCCGTATTTTCTGGATGCCAACATTCTTGTGATACCGTCGTTGGTCTGTGGAGACCATTATAAATACCTTCGAGGTCCATTGATGATTGGACACCCCTATTCAAGTTGTTGGCTACAAGAACGCCTACTACTCCTGGATTTACCTTGATTCAAGTTGTTGACTACGAGAATGTCTACTGCTCAACTGAGGATTGATTTGAGTTGCCGAGGGTCAAGTATGAGGATGCCTGGAACTGACTGAGTTGCCGAGGACCGATTATGAGGACGCCTACAACTTATTGAGACTGTTTTGAGTCACTAACTACGAGAATGTCATGATTCACTCTTTTGAAGGCTTACTGTGTTATGATTGTTACAGATTACTTTGCTTGTGGGGGCATGTTGGATTTGGGATTTGTCATTCCAAGCTCATAATCTTATGTAGGTACAAAACTGTAGTCAGCGGATGCTTCTGAATCCGTTTGTCTCTCTCTTCTGACCGTCATGGAGAGGACAACCGGAAATACACTCGTTGCTGTCTGTTTACCCTCAGGAGCCTATCACAACACAAAGCAGCAAGTGACAGTTGTGCTGTTGATGACCAAGGCAGAGTACATTGCGCTGTCTCAGGCTACTCAGCAGGCAATATATATGGCTGAAGTCTTTCCTATCTGAGGTCAACCTTGAACAGCAAGGCCTGATCAACATGCGGGGCAACAATTTTGGCTCAGTATGCCTCACCGAGAATGCCAACAGACATGTGCTGTTGAAGCATATCAAGATATGTCATCACTATGTGAGAGAGAAGGTGGCGAGTGGTGAGGTGAAGGTGACGAGGATTAGGTCCAGAGAGAAGTGGCAGATATATTCACAAAGGTGTTGAATGGGCCGACTCATGCAAAACTTGTCGCACTTCTTGGGATGTATTGTACAGAGTAGGGGGGGTGTTGGAGATTACTCTGTACATACACATTGGGACTCATATACACAGCTTTGACTATTCCCTTATCCGTATACGCCGTGCTTACTATATACTGTACAGCTGGTACTTAGGTCACGCAGAGTGGTGTATATGACTCCCTCAGTTGCTTTCGGAACAACTGAGGTGAGATTGTTCTCATATATTTTGTTTATCTAGTTACTAACTTACTTACAGTTGATCTTACCTTAACAGGTATATAATACAGTTGCTTTCTGAACAACTGAGTTGATCTTACCTTAACACCACAAAGCCTATTGTTCACAGTACCAAAACAGAGGTGTTTTAGGTGCAAGTTATTTGCACAAAATTCAAGGATGTGAGAGGTCCAGCTGTTGATTGTTTTGAAATCCATTGCATCATTCAAGTTCACTTAGTTGGTTTATTATTAGGTACATACCCACCTGCTCCTCAATGTGTTGGCTAAGAGAGGGTTCACACCACATAAATTTACACTTCAGCCTGACTAAAGTAGGCTGCGAAATACAGCCTTTCATCAGCCTGCTGAAGGATGTTCTTTCAACACCAGATCATCCAATCAGAACCGCGAGATTCTGAATGAAAGGAAATATTTCGAGCCATCTTCGAAACCAATAATTTCGCACTCAACTTCAGTCAGGCTGAAGTAGAACAATGAGCGTGGTGATTGGGTGCTGGCACAGCTGCAGAAACCAGTCTTTTGTTTTGATTCTGTACACAAACACAAGTATTAACATTGAAATGAAATCTAATCATCCTATATCATATACCCTGCAGCAGCCATTGATCCCACAAATGGTTGAATCACAGCCAGATCCCCCTTTCCCAGCAGCATCTGGACCGCAGACTGCCCATGTGCCCTCCCAAACGCAACAAACTGTTCTCCAACGAACTTTTGTGGATCAACGACATACACCACGGGATCCAGTTCAACTGTAGCGCTCTCCGACGCCGCGAGACGCGAATACGCGGCTTGATAACCAGCGGTTTGCTCTTCGTAGTCGATTGAAGTGAAGGCAATATTAGTGGTGGCATCGGTGTCTGCGGAGTTAGATACGGCTTTCGTCAGATATTGCGGTTCGTTGAATAGTTTGATCAGAGCTTGGAGAGAGGTAGGCCTAACGGCAGAGAGGGTTAAATTCGAGTAAAGAGGGAAGGAGGAACGTGTTTTACCAATGTTGGACGGAAGGCGGTTGGACAGAAAGCTGACTCTGGAAGAGCATCCGTGTTATACCAACCGCAGTAACCTTGCGCTCATTATGAGGCATTTTTGGTACTAGAGGAAGGATAAAGTTGCTTAAGATCTGCGGCCATAACCTAGGTAACCAAAGATTGAGTTGTGTTATTGTATTGTGGTCTCGCTGACTCACCCTTTTTGAATCTCCTCGAATGTTCCAATTAGATAGTCCGGTCCAAGGCCCTCCTTGTTCAACGCCATCATGTACACGGCAAAGTGTGTTAAAAGGTGTACAAACTTGTCGGTTTTGTTGTTAGACATCCGGTTTAGGACGTTCACCATAACAGTCTTGAAGTATGGCTTTAGATCAGACCTATATAGCGACTGTTAGCCAAGTGGTAAATGTAGAGAAAAAAATCGACTAACGGATTGACATAACATACTATAGCTCTCAACAGCTCAAACCCATATATGTCATTCACTTTCGAAGGAATCAGCCTTTGCTGCATGACAGCCAACGCAGGTGCGATCTGACCCGCTTGGATCATCCCCACTGCATCACGAGCTAGGTAAGCCCGAAGAAGCTTCACCAAACCTGGTATACTGCCCTGCTGCTTCCACACATTGGGCGTGAGGAGGTATGGGAGAAGCGCCCCAAATTGGTCTGGGATACCAGGGGATGAAGCTCCGGATGATGAGGAAGGGTGCAATTCTAGCATTTGCGCGAGGAGTTGGAAGACATATGGAACGTATTCTATTTCATCCAAATAGTATTTGTATCACCAGATGTCGCCCCGATATAAAATAGGGAACTCACGGTCAATGTCCTGTTCGATGATAATAGTAAATGGCGCAAAAAGTACACCCTCGAACGTTGATATCGTTGCGGGGGAGCTAGTCGTGACGAATCTGCAAACCTCAAATCAGTCATAGGGTGTAGATAGATAATACAAAACAACGTACCTCATCAGCGCCGATAAACTTTCGAAAATATACTGGTCAAATTTCGGATTACTGGGGTTTTTGGAAATGACACCAAGGATAGCGACAATGCGGCTCAGAATTTGTTGGTATGAGGGCGTTAGTGATTGGCGGGCAGTGATGATTACCCGCATTGCACCTGGGTTGTTAAGTTAACATGGGGACGTTTTTTGGTACGAGTAACAGGGAAAGGAGGCGAACGCGACCTCGTACTCACATTTCATCAAGTGGTCATTCTCCGCGACCTTTTCGGCCGTTCCAGCCCTCTCAATTTTTGATAGAATCTTCCCGACGAGCTCCGGGGCAAAATCCCGTAAGTCGGCTTGCGCAAATCTCAATTGCAAGAGTCAGTCCAGTCTAAGGAGAGGTGAAGAAAACATACAGCATCTGTCCACTCTGTCTAATCGACAGAACGCGATCGATAGTGATAGCAGCGTAAGTGTATGTCACGTAGTTGTCTGATTCCAAGTGTTTGATAAGTAGAGGAAGAACAGAGAGGAGTTGAGGTTTAGTAAGCTAGGGAGAAAAGTAAGCAAGTTTGATGTAAGTACAGCATAGACATACCTGATTTCTGAAAGTAAACAAGAACCTAATCGCATCGACTTGCAGAATCGGATGCACTGCTCCTTCACTAGCCTGTAAATCCTGAAAAACATGCTCCGAGAAGAATCTAACAACATCCACTAGAGCATTAGTAGACGTGACCCCTTGCTGTGTCGTTCCTCCTCTCGCCGCAACAGCCGTCAACAAGTAGATTGCGCTATCCTTCGCCTTCCAATTCCTCTCTTTATCTTGCCCATACTCCTTCAGCCCTTTACCGATCCACTCTCCTACAATCCCTGTTGCTTCAGTTTCGAACCCACTAGATACCAAAGCTTGCAGGACATCTGCCGCTGCCTGTCTCCTTGTTGCAGTATCCGTCCCGGCTGCACTAACAGCGAGATCGAGCCTCACATATTCCAGCGGATCGTCCTCGAATTGCTCGATATCGTGCTCTCGGAGAGTTGCGTTGGGTACAACGACGCCTTCGATAAGGGTAGAGATTATCCCATCTGCGGAGAAGATGGTAGTTTTATAGAATCCTGCACGAACGGCAGTCGAGATAAAGCGGAGGGATTGCGAGACTAGCGTATCGTCTGCGATGCTGGGAAGACGATTTGAGCCGATGAGAGACCATACGCCTTGAACGAAGGTTTCAACTGCGTTTGAAGTTTGGAGGGTTTCGGGGAACAGCTTTACGAATAGCTCGACTACCTCGAGGATACGAGTTTTAATCTGCGAGGGAAGAGAAGGTGCAGTATCATCTGACTGTATGTGAATTAGTATCGCGAAAAAACAAACGAGGTACAAAACGCACGTCTGCTTGGAGTTGCTCATTATCCCAACCCATCAAAAGCACAAACAATCCGCCGTTTCTGCCAAAAAACTCTATATGGCTATCCTCGATTGCAGGAGGGAGGTCATGGCACGTAAAATCATAGTAGATATCGATGAGCAAGACCATACACTGGGCTAAAACCATATACTGGTCTTTACTCTGTCCAGGCTGCGAAAGCAACACCGAAGTCTGTCGGAACAGCTGCAAGAACGGCGTCATGAATTTGTCGAAAACCAAGTTGATCTCAGAGTACAATTTGTCAGTACGGACATGTGCACGCCACTGACGGAAAATGGAATGCGCTGTTTGTAGCACGCCGAGGTTAATGTTGTATTCCGTGGGTGAGAGTGAGACGACAAGTTGCTGGCAGAAAATTAGATGTTTCAGTCAGTAGATATTCGATAGAACTTACATCGATGAGACTGTTCCAAGGATCTGGAAAATCGAGTTCGGCAATAAGTGATACGGCTTCAGCGATTTGTGCTCGTATTGGTTTGTCTGTGGGACTCGAGAGAGCTAGCATTGCCGGTACAAGTTCAGATCTCAAAGAGACTTTGTCCTGGTCTACAATTGGCTGCACATCCTGGATCGAGTTAGTGTGATCGCTGGAGGAGACAAATAAAACTTACATCTTCCCATCTTGTTTTGGCAATGTTCTTCAAGTAAACGCTTCCCGATAGACGCACAGACCGGTTCTGAGACTGGTCCAAGACTAGTCGCAGAAGATGCGAGAGGAAACCTTGTTGTTCGCTGTACGCGTTCAGGCTTTGTTCAGCCTGTTTTCGAGTTGAAGGTTCCAGTGAGGCAAGCAAAAGGCCGGGTAAATCTGACATTGTGATAGGAATAAGTTTCGATCAGACTCAAAAAACTTGAAAGACTGAAGAGCAAAGAAAATTCATCAAACGCGTTTGATCTCACGTGATGGTTACTCAAACTACGGCCACCGTGTGAAGTCTTGGGAACAGTGAAGAAAAACAACCTGTACCAACTTGAATGGTACTTTGGTCTAGTTATGTTTGGTGGGTTATTTATTCACCACTGTAACACTGCATGTAACAACATATAAATTTCAGATTTTATGGTGAAATATCCTGAATTGGTCCTGAAGATTTTCAAATATCAGCATAAATTCACTGTAATAGTGCTTTATTTAATCTCCTCAATACTATGTCTTGATTCATGGTGGTGAACTGTCAGAGCATTTCCGTGCTCTTTGCGGGGTTCTCATGGGCGATCCCTCTTCTCCTACACTTTGGAATATATTTCTATCCACTTTTCATCTCTCCTTCGACCCTGCAGACACCGAAATTATGTCTATTGTCATTTCCCACCTGGAACATGCTGATGACATTATCCTGATCTCGCGAACTCCCGCTGGCCTCCAGCGTCACCTAGACACGTTTGAGCGATGGTGTTTTGATAACAATCTTTCTATTAGCTCAAGCAAATCCTGGATTATGCTGTTTGGTATGTTACCTCTGATCCTTCCCACTCTGACTCTCGCTGGTGAGGTCCTGAAATTCAAGGACTGTGTACACTACGTTGGTGTACACTTCCAGTCCACTCATCGTGACATACTCACTGCCCACTATTTCGCAAAACGAACTTCGGCGGTTTCTGCCGCTCGAGGTATCACAGGTTGTGATCTTCTAGTTGGCCATCATCGCATGCCTCTCGATATCGCGAAAAATCTCTACATGGCCTTGGTTGACCCTCATCTCATCTCAGCCTGTGAGATTGCCTTGGATGTCCAGGAATCAAACATCCTTCTTCTTGAGACAGTCCAGGTTCGTTTTTTGCATTGCATGTTAGGCTTATCCCACTCCTCCATTGTTATGGTCTTGTTTACTGAAACTGGCGTTATGCCCATTCACCCCGAACGTGCAATCTTGGCACTAAAGTACCTGATTTATCTGATCTCTCTTCCACCTTCCCATCTTGGCAATGTTGCTCTTCGTCAGAGTGACCATCTTCGCAGCACGGGCCACCCATGCTGGCTCTCTGATCTTCATCTCGCGCTTAATAAACTTCCAGGAAAGCCTTCTTTGCCCAAGTTGTGTGATCCACTCGACGATCCAATCCATCGGGTGACCACTGTTATCAACGCCATTCACCGTGAAGTTGATTCCGACCTTCAATCAAGGATTGACGGTCCAAACCGTTGGTCTAGATTAGCTTTCCTGCAAGACTGTGTAGAGCCACAGTCCACTGGGATGGGTGAACCTCATGTTCGGTACCTCCGTCACTATCTTACTATCTTACTATTGAAATAAAAGAGAGTTCTAGGTACATAGTCAGTAATAAGTACAAGAAATAAAGAATGTGAGTACTAACCTCAGCGACAGTGGTAGAACGACGCTGAGGTGTCAATATATGTAAAATACAATTAAAAGAATGTGTCACATGGGACGTATGTAAGTAACATAATGAAAGCAGAAAATATTCTGGTTTCGTTACGGCATGAATCCACGAACGTATAGATGACATAACAAGATAAGATCATCGACTTTTAACACTCCCACTCGGGCGTGGCTTCATACCTAGCATGCGCACAAATGCCAAGTGCTTCTCACCAGATAATCCCTTTGTAAATCCATCAGCAGCTTGTTGGGCAGTTGGAACATAGTCCAGATCAATCTGGCCATCAGAGATTGCAAAACGAATAAAGTGGTGACGAAGTTGAATGTGCTTTGTACAGGGATGATCAGCAGGGTTCTTGGAAAGAGCAATAGATGACATATTATCACCCAACAAGCGAGTAGGCTTGGTTTGCTGAAAACCTAGCTGTTCAAGGAGTTGACAAAGCCAAATAGCTTCCTGTGCTGTACGAGTAAGAGCCATGTACTCAGCTTCAGTAGAAGAGAGTGCTGGGGAGGTTTGAAGTTTGCTGCTCCAACTAATAGCAGCTCCGCACATGAGGAAAACATATCCACTAGTGGATCGTCGAGTATCCACATCACCAGCCCAATCCGAATCAGAATATCCAAGGATAAGGGAGATGAGTTCATCTATGATTGTGCCATCATACTCAATAACCCAGTCTTTGGTACCACCCAAGTAGCGAAGACAGTGCAGAGCTTCATTTAAATGAATCTCACCTGGATTTGAGCAGTAGCGGCTCAAAATACCTACAGCAAAGGCAATATCCAGGTGTGAAGCAAGCATGGCATACATGAGAGTACCAATGAGAGCCTGGTATAGCGTGAGTCTGTCAGCCATAGCCTCTTTCTCGGCCTCTGTGGATGGGGAATCAGCTTTAGAAAGCTTAACTCCAGATGATAAGGGGGTGCGACGTGTGATGCCATCATCACAGTGGAAACGTTTGAGTGATTCCTCAATGTATCTGGTCTGAGAGAGCCAAAGGACACGCTTTTCTTGGTCATAGTCAATGCCAATGCCAAGCAACTGTGAGATAACACCAAGATCCTTGATCTTAAAGTGTTGGCCAATCTGGTGCTTGATCTCCTGCATGAATTTGAGATCATCGCATAAAATTCCAATATCATCAACGTAAACAGCAATAAAGCAGATGGACTTGCCACATTGGAGGACGTAAATGCAGTAGTCAGCATGGATACGATGAAAGCCAAGTTTCTCAAGCTCTGCATCAAGAAGTTTGTTCCAGACACGGGAGGCCTGCTTGAGGCCATAGATAGAGTGGCGGAGACAAACAATTTTACCAGAATGTTCACTAATGCCATTCGGGAGGCGCATATAGAGCTCCTCTTCCAACTCACCATTGAGAAATGCAGTATCAACATCGAGATGGTGGAAGTGAAGGCCTAGATGCACAGCGAGGGCGCAAAGGACACGAATGGAGGTAAGTTTGACCACAGGGGAAAATACCTCATCAAAGTCTAAACCAGGCATCTGGGAGAAACCTCGAGCAACTAAGTGTGCCTTGTACCGCTCAATGGTCCCGTCAGGGAGGTGCTTAATCTTAAAGACAAGCTTGGAGCTAATAGCACGGCGACCTTTAGGCAAATTGTCAATAAACTCGAAAGTTCCCATATCAATGAGAGACTTGAGCTCTTTGTCTACAGCTTTCAGCCAAGAGGCAGAGTCAGGACCGCGGAGTGCTTCCTGCAGAGTGCGGGGCTCTGAGGCTCCCTGAGCATGGACAGTGGCCACGAAGGCCATGGCGACACCTTCTGCAACATCTGGTCTATTGCCTGGTGCAGGTTCTGGAGGATCTGGCGCAATGTCAGGTTCTTCACGGAAGCGGGCAGGTAGGCGACGAGCACGTGGACCATCTACTTCTGGAACAGGCCCAAGAAGTTCAAGTTCTGTCACCCATTGCAGTACAGTCGGATAGCTCACAATGAATAGGGTTGGTTTGAAGATTTTTCTATTCATTGTGATATATTATTCAACTTGAAAAATCGACAAAAAATCGAATATTTTGGCCCAGCCGGGCTGCTCAATGACACGTGAGATTGCGCAATATTGCAACGACTATTTACGAGTGAAGAAACTGTCCAGCTGCGTTTGCTGCACACTCTTCATACTGAACTTTTGAACTGCACCTCGAAACCTCCGAATTTGCTCCATTAATTCCAGCCCTTGTTCAGCAAGTCTTGGGTCATCAAGGTTTCGTGTCAAGCACTGTTCTTGGAGTGTTTGACACGTTTGCAACAGATCTTGAAGACTGATATCTGGAGGTGCGTCCAGTTCCTCCTCCTCATCATCAACTTCAATAATTTCCCCATTCCTGACAGCGCACTCATACTGTACTTGCTGTACAATTTTTTCCTCGGCATTTTCACCATATCGCCCTTCCTCTTCCCCAACTTCGGACTCTTCAATTGGATCAATGATTTCATCCAGAGTTAGCGGGTCGCCATGGATGCGGTTTCGCCTTCTCAGCTCTTCAACATGATCCATGAGCTCATTCTCAACAATCTGAAGGCGCGGGTCCTTTGGAGCAGCCATGGAAGTTGCTGTGGATTGTGGGGTTTCTTGTATGAGGTTTGAGTCGATTTCTATGAGAATGGACGTGATATCGGAATCTGGCTCTAATTCTGTGATGGTTTTTAGGAGCAAGTCCCACTTTTTATCGACACTAGCAACACCGTAAACCTTCTCCAATGCTTCATCAGCTTCAGGTTGAGTCATGGAGGTTGTGACAAAGGCACGAAGGATAGCAAGAGCTTGGGAGTCGAGTGATTGAGGGATGGGTGTGTCCGAGGCATTGTCAACTCTATGAGATGGTAAGCATTTTTGAAGCAGATTATAATGGATTGTACTGACGATGTGATGATACCCGACTTTTTCCAGCAGTTTGCAATGGTCTCTGGTGTAACCAGTGACCACGCCTTCTTCGCCATCTGCATAGCTTCCAACAAATTGATTGCAAAGATGTTGCTCTCATCTGCATCATCTCGTTCAATAGCTCAGAGACAAAATAAACAATGGAAATGAGCTTTGAAGGCTCGGATGATTCCTTGGTCGAGGGGTTGAACATATGAGGTCAAGTTGGGCTGGAATTTATGGAGCGTAACATTGCGTGGGGTGTATGCAATGTTGTGACCCCCAAAATTATTGCTCCACAGAAGAACCTTTTGCCCTTGCCTCCCCATTTCCATATCAAATAGCCAGATACGCTCCTCGTAGAACTCGCTATTCATCCATGCTGTTTTGTTATTTCGGTAATAAAATCCTCGTTCATTTGGACCCAACCTGCCAAAGCATCGAGGCTTTTTGGATTTGCCAATGTACATAAGGGGAAATGCTTCAGTTCCTGTTGAGTTGACCATGCAATGAACAGTAATCCGTTTCTTATCCTGTTTTTTTCCCTTCATTGCCTTCATTGCAAGCCCGCGATCTGGGGTGCTGTCCAGAAAAAGCCGGTTTCATCATCATTCCAGATATCATCAGCCGCAAATCCTGCATTGATAGCAGCACACCGCTGCATCTCTGCCTTTGCCACAGCAGGATCCACAGATCCAGACTCACCGTGCTTCTGCATTTGGTGAATTTGGTATGTTCTACAGAATGAGGGAATCCAGCCTTTTCCAATCAGTCGGCGTTCTTCAGGAATGCCTAGCGCCTCTTCAAACACTGCACATTTTGTCTGAAGCATTGGTCCAGATGCGAGTTCACCCTTCTCGATGTTTAAGTGGCAAACCCAAAGGTAAAGAGCACGCTCCACTTCAGGCTCAGTGACTACTCGAGCCTTTTTCGATGACAGGGCTGTAGGATTTTGAGCAGCCTGGTTCTCAAGCTCTTCCTTGTTCTTTACTATACGAGAAAGGGTTGGTTGAGAAAACAGAAGTTTTCCACCAAGAGAGTCAGGTTGGGTGGCAAAATATCCAGTAATTCGCTCTTGTGAGTGATCAGGGTGTTTACTGCAGTATTCGAGGATCTGTAGCTTGTCGTAGAGAGTGAGCTGTGACTTCCTTTCATCAGAAGCCTTTTTTGCTGTTGTTTTGGGAGCATTTTTGGTTGAAGGACCACGGGTTTTTTTTGTGTAGGGTGCTGTGTTTGTCCGAACTGCTCGTTTCTTGGTCTCCAAAGGCATAGTAAGGATAAAATAGCTGCTGAAAATAGTCCGCCAGGTAGTCTCCGCTCCTACATACAACGTAAATCAATTTTTAGCACTGAGATTAGCCCGTTTGGCCTGCTGAAACAATAATTTATTGCTAAAATAGTTATCTAACAATGAATAATACGCCGAAAATGGCTATTCATTATTCACTATTCATTTTAGTGCCCATTTGGCGGGGAACCGACTTGGTTTCGCCAAAATTTCATTCATTATGAGATTTATTCATAGTGAGTACATTCATTGTGAGCTATTCGACTGTAGCATTATTTAAATACCCCCAGTACCTGTTGTGGAGATTATGATAATAAACCCAGTAAGCTACTGTACAGTAAGAGTGTAGGGGCATTTTAATCCCTCTGTGTTCGCATTTGATGAGGTCATGTGACTTGTTCGTTGCAGCTTTTGGGTGGCTGGACGAAAATAGGTTATTTACGGGCCTATTCAGGCAATTTCTGGGATGGTAGCTAGCCCAAAAAAGACTATATATAATGTATTAATATTTGAGCACCACCTCGTCATCACACCAATCAATAGATGCAAGCCTGGTAAGATGGGCCCCACATGCCAGGCCCCCTCCCCTGGATTTGAGACTTTCCCTACATTGCGAGTATTTCTGTGAATAATTCCAGTTATTTTGGATAAGGTTAGAGTCCACAGGACCTTCATGTAAGCTACGTAAAACCGGTACAACAATGTTTCAGCAAATAATTACATCAATTTGCCAAGAGAACTCAGTGCTCAACCTGAGCAGGCTTGAGCTCGCTTATTGTTATTGAACACTGCCCGCCTGCGGTCCCGCCTTGTCATCGTTAATTGCAGCCCCTGCACAGATCCCGCCGTCTTCGACTCTTCACCTACCCAGGCGCACTAGTTCCATAGTGCCTTCCCGTCCCGCTATTTATCTCCTGGACCGCTCCTCTCACAGTGTTCGCTGCCCATAAACCAAAAATGAGTGTATGCCAGCAGCGTGTCATTGGGTCTATGGAATACAAGTGTTCATCGGGTTTTGCATGCACAGTCCACCCAACTTTCTGTGCCAATTCACATTCAATTTATGTTCTAAGTTGACACCATGGACACAGGCAAGCCAAGGAATTCTATGCTCATACATCAGTGCCGGGCTGCGTGGGCGGCAGCACCGAGCAGTAAGTTGGGAGGTACAACCCCTCAACGGAAGCTACAGTCAAGATTTTACTAGTTTTGAAGGCCTCAGGACAATTGCAGAGTGCTCTAAATAATATTTCTGGAGAGCAACCAGCTGGTGGCACTCTCTATTGAAGTAATGATTAAAAGTGTGCGATGCATTTCGATTCTTCGAAAACGGTCAGTGGGCGCTTAATGAAGACTTCCCGCCACCATCAGTCGGCATGCGCCTAAACCCCCGCCATTGAAGCTTGTAAGGTATTGGCTCATGTACCGCAGGCGCACTACTTCTACTATGCTGCTATGCTTTACTCCTACTTAATTATGTAGTCACTTTATTTATTACTTTAGTTGTGCTTGCTCTGCACTTCAAAAGGTGATAAAGCTGAACATACTCTAGAACTACTGCTTGGATGCCAAATAAAACATATCTGAATTATAAAGAAGGAAATACAGACAACTTAACTGCAAATCTGAAATTTTGTAGCCTCTTGCGGCCTACATGTATGGATATTGGCCTTGACATTTAGTAAAATTGAGTATTTCGGGCACGATTTCTAGTGAAATAATTCACATGTAGAGGATTTAGCTAGCTTCGAGGACTCTTTACAGTTGTATCTATAATGTGGCATGAGTTTTATATCTACTTAAATTTACAAGGTTGAAAAGTGTAGCGAAGACTGCCACATTTGCAGTGGCAGTTTGTGTTAAAGGTTCGAACAGCTGTATCTCAAGCATATGCGAAGCGATGCAATATAACTTATCTACACTAGCTCGTTACACTTAGTAGAAGATAGCTACAGTAAAAAAACAACCTAAAACTTCTTAGATTGACCTTGCTCAACGTCGCGAGCATTGAGGTCAAGTATCGGAGCGGCGGGCCGCACTCCGCTGTAAACTCTTCAAGGCATTCTTATGCGCAAATTCATGCTTTTTACAGAGAGAAAAAGGCAATCAGATATATTCCATGTCTATGTACATAACTATGTGATATGTATCGCAACTTTCAAACGTGGATATTCACCAGGCTGCTCTCCTACCAGTCATGTTGTTACCCGCATGTCGGTCAATACGAACATCAGTCAATACGAACGTCTTTAGCTGAATCTTCCCCTAGCAGTTTAAAGTGCTCTCCATTCCACAGACGACGACTGTGAGAGAAGGTGCCAGCAAAAAAAAAAAAGAAAAAAACCAAGGAATGAAGGTAACGAGGTGCGAAAGCATAGCGGTAGTGAGTGCAGATAAGATGAACACTTATCAACATTGGAATATGTTTCTTGAGCATCGGGACTACTACCCATTATACTGAACTGGTGGATTATAGCATCGGAAGGAGAGATGTTAGTGACGGCGGTGAAGAAGGGCTGGATGTAGAGAGGTGACGGCGCCCGAGGACTGATATTAGGTGACAGAAAGCCTGTTGTTTTGTTGAGGTTGTCATGCGGGCTTCAGTCAAAATTGCATGGGTGAGGCACTGGAGAAGTCAAAATCCTTTTGCATCGGACTGAGATATGAAAGGACTTGACGAACATCTGAGATTGCAGATGTCGATGGATTAGTTGGTTTGAAACAAAGAGGAAAGAAAAAAAGAACGTGTTAAATAAAAGAAAGAAATACGCGTAGCCCGTTCCTTGCATTTCCAGGGCATGAGCACGTAAAAAACCCTCAAAGTCTCTCAGCTAAGCATGCCTCCAAAGACAAATCTCGCTCAGCAGCGGGCGTTTCGAATTCTCGGTGCATGGGTACTCAAAAGTGTGCGAGTGCATGAGGTTGCATGAGGTAAAGCCTTTGAATAAAGCATGCTCGGTCTTAAAAAAAGGATAGCTCACCATTCTGCAATGTTACATACCTAGAAGTTCCAAAATAACGCCGGGGCGAAAGGCAGGACGATTATCTCGGAGCTCAGCGCTTTATTATCAAGTCAGGGTTATCGGAACTGAGTACTAAGCGCTTAGTACTCAGTTCCGATAACCCTGACTTGATAATAATTGCCGGGACTTTATCGCATCAATAATCTATAGAGACCTATAGACTCTAACCTTATAGATAATATTTGGAATTATTCGTGGAAATACTCGCAATGTAGGGAAAGTCAAAGATCCAGGGGAGGGGGCCTGGCATGTGGGGCCCATCTTACCAGGCTTACACTCATTGATAGGTGTGATGTCGAGGTGTTGAGCACTACTCCGAGGTGGATTAGGCACCATAAGGGGATGGATTGCATCGAAAAATCTAGATGACGTTCGGTCAAAGCTGGCTGAGCATTACCAAATTGGGTAATGCCATCAAAACCGTAAAAGCGGCCTAAAAAGCCTGCTTCTACATGGATATTCTGCCCTATAAGAGTGTAGATAGTATCTTTACATATATAATAGGTCCCTGAAGCGAAATTACAGCGATAGCTGCGGTCAAAGCTGTTTTATTACCATATTTAGAATGCCAGCAAAGCGGCCTAAAAGCTTGTTTATGCATGGGTATTCTACCTAATAGCAGTCTATACAGTGTTTACAGATGTACAGTAGGCACCTAAAGCGAAATTAAAGCAGGTATATAGTGTAATAGTAGCACTGCTTCGATGTTTGGGTCTGTGGCTGTGTTGTAAAAAATCGAAATAAAAGTAGGGATGTTTAATATACTAGCGGTACAGGCATGGTCTCTGTATAATATATATATGCCTGAAGCGAAATCAGAGCATTCTATGGAGAGAATAGGCTGTAATTGCCCGCTCTAGGCCGGAGGAGGTCAAAGCTGTATGACCAAATAGGGAAATATATGATTACATACAGGTGGTGTTGAGTCGAAGTTGGGCTCAGTAATGGCATGGCCTCTCAAGGTCTGAGGTCAGGAATACATATCTGAGTGCTGTAGTATACTAGATACGCCCTCCAGGTGTTATATTTGGCAATATGTGGTCAGGAGGATGTACATGGAGTGATCAATGGTGAGTAACCATCAAAATTTGCATTTTTGAGGAATTAAATACTAATAATGAGTGTCTAAGCGCAGGTAGGACCTCAAACCTCGGTAGGTATACTCTCCAACATAGTATACACTCGATCCATGTCCAAGAACCATTTATATGGCACCAGATGCGATGGTATACACTGATCTTTATTGATTTTCCCTCAAAACTCGATTTTTTGAGGAATTATCATGGAATATTGGGGCCTTATGAGTAGCCATGGGGCTAAGACGTCGTATATAGACTGTAATATATAGTAGTAGTCTTTGCCATATGCAAGGACGATTTATGCAGCACCTGAAGCGATGGTATTCCCTGATCTGTATGGATTCTGCCAAAAAATGCGATTTTCAGGAAATAAAATAGGCATAGAGTGTGCTACAAGTCTCAGATCATACTAAAAACTTGGGAAAAATGTCTTCGAATTGTATTCAACGACTACCAGGTGTTATATCCACATCTGGGTACCTCCATGGAACGATACTGTTGTAAGTGCACACTAGGATATCTCTACTTGGCTCAAAGTTCAGATTGTGACATTGAGATGTACATACTCAAACCTTTTGGTCTTGAGGGCCTCTATATAACTCGAATACATGATTACCCAAGTTTGAGCATAGTCTGAGGTGTATAGCATGCTCTATGCCTGTTTTATTTCCTGAAAATCGCATTTTTTGGCAGAATCCATACAGATCAGGGAATACCATCGCTTCAGGTGCTGCATAAATCGTCCTTGCATATGGCAAAGACTACTACTATATATTACAGTCTATATACGACGTCTTAGCCCCATGGCTACTCATAAGGCCCCAATATTCCATGATAATTCCTCAAAAAATCGAGTTTTGAGGGAAAATCAATAAAGATCAGTGTATACCATCGCATCTGGTGCCATATAAATGGTTCTTGGACATGGATCGAGTGTATACTATGTTGGAGAGTATACCTACCGAGGTTTGAGGTCCTACCTGCGCTTAGACACTCATTATTAGTATTTAATTCCTCAAAAATGCAAATTTTGATGGTTACTCACCATTGATCACTCCATGTACATCCTCCTGACCACATATTGCCAAATATAACACCTGGAGGGCGTATCTAGTATACTACAGCACTCAGATATGTATTCCTGACCTCAGACCTTGAGAG
This sequence comes from Rhodocollybia butyracea, assembly GCA_015501585.1. Lineage (NCBI taxonomy): Eukaryota > Fungi > Basidiomycota > Agaricomycetes > Agaricales > Omphalotaceae > Rhodocollybia > Rhodocollybia butyracea. The sequence goes on along the minus strand of JADNRY010000012.1, from coordinate 492,344 downwards.
GCCATGCCATTACTGAGCCCAACTTCGACTCAACACCACCTGTATGTAATCATATATTTCCCTATTTGGTCATACAGCTTTGACCTCCTCCGGCCTAGAGCGGGCAATTACAGCCTATTCTCTCCATAGAATGCTCTGATTTCGCTTCAGGCATATATATATTATACAGAGACCATGCCTGTACCGCTAGTATATTAAACATCCCTACTTTTATTTCGATTTTTTACAACACAGCCACAGACCCAAACATCGAAGCAGTGCTACTATTACACTATATACCTGCTTTAATTTCGCTTTAGGTGCCTACTGTACATCTGTAAACACTGTATAGACTGCTATTAGGTAGAATACCCATGCATAAACAAGCTTTTAGGCCGCTTTGCTGGCATTCTAAATATGGTAATAAAACAGCTTTGACCGCAGCTATCGCTGTAATTTCGCTTCAGGGACCTATTATATATGTAAAGATACTATCTACACTCTTATAGGGCAGAATATCCATGTAGAAGCAGGCTTTTTAGGCCGCTTTTACGGTTTTGATGGCATTACCCAATTTGGTAATGCTCAGCCAGCTTTGACCGAACGTCATCTAGATTTTTCGATGCAATCCATCCCCTTATGGTGCCTAATCCACCTCGGAGTAGTGCTCAAATATTAATACATTATATATAGTCTTTTTTGGGCTAGCTACCATCCCAGAAATTGCCTGAATAGGCCCGTAAATAACCTATTTTCGTCCAGCCACCCAAAAGCTGCAACGAACAAGTCACATGACCTCATCAAATGCGAACACAGAGGGATTAAAATGCCCCTACACTCTTACTGTACAGTAGCTTACTGGGTTTATTATCATAATCTCCACAACAGGTACTGGGGGTATTTAAATAATGCTACTGAAGCGGCTGGTTCTGTACGATGACGGCGAGCAGGTGGAGCTGGTGGAGGGTCATTGGGAGGAGGAAGATCAGGGGAGTATGGGCGAGAGTCACCGATGTTATCCTCAGAATCAACCTCAGAAGATGGAGCAGGAGGATGCGGAACCGCTGGAGTCACAGGGGGAGAGTTATCTTCCCATGCATCTCCCACTCGAGAAAAGCCAGGTAGGCCATCTCCAGGCACCTCACCATTGTAAAGGATCTGCGAAAGATCCGGAATGGGTAAAGGCGGGCCAGGAGGGTGAGGACGTTCATCAAAAATGACGTCTCGTGAAACGAAAGTTTTTCCCTTCTTCGGATCCCACAGAAGGTAACCCTTGGTGTGCTCTTTGTAACCAAGAAAGATGCACTTACGAGTTTTAAAGTCAAGCTTTGTATGCTTCGATTTGGGGATGTGAGCATAGGCGGGACAGCCAAAAGGTTTGAGTTCCTTGAGTGAAGGCTTTACGCCAGACCAAGCTTCGTGTGGAGTAGAATTAGGAAGCCGTGAGGTAGGTGAGCGGTTAATGAGATAGACGGCAATAATGATGGCGAAGACCCAAAACCCAGCAGTAAATTTAGCATCATGCATCATGCATCTGGCACGCTCAACGATAGTGCGGTTGAAGCATTCAGCAACGCCATTCTGCTGTGGGGTGTGAGGGACTGTGGTCTCATGGATAATACCAAGGTTACGGAGATAATCCTCGAACTGATCAGAGGTATATTCTCCACCGTTATCTGTACAAAAAACCTTGAGCTTAAGCCCAGTCTCAAGCTCTACCATAGCCTTCCACTCGCGGAAGCATCAGTACGCCTCCGATTTGTGATGGAGGAAATAAACCCAGCAGTGGTGGGTGTTATCATCTATGAAGGTGATGAAATACCTATAGCCACCATTGATAGAGTTGGGTAATGGACTGCAAACATCGGAGTGAACTAAATCTAGTTTCCGACAGGCCCTTTTATTGGATGATGGGAACGGAAATACATGCTGTTTACCAGCTGTACACAACTTGCAGAACTCTATTTGACCTCCCACTTCATCAATGCCCATTACCATGCCTTTTGTGATCAGACATTTTATGTTGTCTTGACCGAGATGACCTAGGCAGCAGTGAGCATGATTAATGTCAATATAGCGGGATGTGGTAGCGAGATTTGCGTACTCTTGGGATTTCAGCAGACGGGCGTGAAGAAGGTAAAGACCTCCTTTGGTCTTGCGACCAGATGCAACGCACCGGCCAGAGCTTCGAGCTTTGACAAAGCACTCCTCTCCATCAAAGAGAATGGTGTGTTTGCGCTTGTCAGTGAGCTGAGAGACAGAAATCAGAGTGGCGACAAGATCCGGGACGTGTAGCATATTGGGTAGAAAACCAGTGATGATTCCATCCGGCGTATCCATGAGGTACTGAAGAGTACCCTTACCAACAGTGTAAATGGTAGACGTGTCTCCAAGATGAATGGGGACAGGTTTGTTGAGTTTGGTGTACGAACTGTCTTCAAACCAGTCACGACGTGGACTTAGGTGGCAAGAGCACCCAGAGTCAATGTAACTCTCGTCGTTGCTTGTCTTGGCAAGGAAGGTGGCAACATCAGTGGAGATAAAGACATGGACAGAATTGGAACTTGAATGACGGACAGAGGGAAATTCTGAGTAGGTGGAAGTGACTTTTGCACTGACCTCCTCATCTGATGAGCTATCGCTATCAGAGTGTTGGGCGGCAGCGGCAGTAGGCTTCCTACTAGATCTCCCACTGCTTCTAGGAGCAGACGCAGTGTGGCGGGATGCTTCCTCATCTCGCTTCTTGTGGTTACAGTCTTCGACAAGGTGAGGACCTTTGTGACAGTAGGAACAGAGCAGACCTTTCTTGGGTTTCTTCTTTGGTTTAGATTTCCCTCTAACAGTGGCAGTGTTAGCTGCCTTGGAAGAATCATCACCGGAAGTGAGATGTCGATACTCCACAATGAGGCGGGAGGTGACAAAAGAAGAGGTGAGCTTGTTTGTTTCAGTAACGGCAGCAAGAGTGACAATGGTAAATGTCTCCCAAGTGTTAGGAGAGTACAAGGAAGAGAAGTGAGCATAAGTTCCACGAGGAACTGGTCTCCAAAAGCGTCAGTGTCAGAGAGCTTCTTGTTCTCGAGAGCATAGAAGTTAACGTGATCCTGCATGTTATCACCATGTTCATACCGTTTATCCATCATACCACACTTGATATAGAAGGCTTCAAGACCAGCGGTGGTGCCAGCATGAGCTTCCTTAAGCTTAGTCCAGACGTCCTTGGTGGATGTGAGCTTTTCAATGAGAAGAAGCTGCTCCGGTGCAAGGTGCTCTTTGATGATCCCAATAGCCTTGTCATTACGAGTAATTGATTCCTCGTAGGATCGCATATCCTCCCTGTGATCTCGTCTAACAGCAGCCTGGTCAATGGCAGAGGTGTCATTAGGCAATGGATGAGGATCGGAAGGTTTAGGATAGACAGACATCTCTCCACTGCAGAATCTCCAGACCATAGCCCTCTGGAGCTTGCCAGAAATAGGGCCGACCCATTGAGAATAGGTCCCGTAGGTAAGGGTAGGGATTTGAATGGAATCTGATGATGTGGCAGATGCGGGGACATGTGGACGAATGTATGGGATGTGTAGGTGAATGAACGAGTGTGTTCCGAGGTCTTGTGCGCAGTTGAGAAGCTTTGTTAATTCAGTACAGGCTACTGGGGCCCATAACCTGTTGAAACTATTGAAATAAAAGAGAGTTCTCAGCGACAGTGGTAGAACGACGCTATATTATGTACCTATTGAAATAAAAGAGAGTTCTAGGTACATAGTCAGTAATAAGTACAAGAAATAAAGAATGTGAGTACTAACCTCAGCGACAGTGGTAGAACGACGCTGAGGTGTCAATATATGTAAAATACAATTAAAAGAATGTGTCACATGGGACGTATGTAAGTAACATAATGAAAGCAGAAAATATTCTGGTTTCGTTACGGCATGAATCCATGAATGTATAGATGACATAACAAGATAAGATCATCGACTTTTAACACTTACTCGCGTGACAACAGCGAAACATTGACTTTCACTGACCAGGCTTCTCTGTGGGGACACCACACCTTTGACCTTCCATGCCTCCCCTGCAAAATGTGGACTCCTCTTTGAGGCTGAGTGGCTATCAAAGAGGTGTCGTGCTTGTAATGCACACATTGAAACACCTCAGCACATTGTCCTCCAATGTACTTCTGTGCATCTTCCAGGAATCATTGCAGCGCATGATAGCTTTCTTGCTATCATCAGCGGGGAAGTCCCTCTACCTGTCAATAACTTTTTTCGGACTCTGCAGCATTGTTTTATCTTCGGAAGTTTATCTTCCACTGGGATCATGTTATTCCCACAGCTAAGTTTATCCATGAGGTTATCTGTCATTGGGGAAACTTCATTTCTGTGGGGCAGCAGGACTTAGACTCAGATTTGTCAGAGGAGGAATAGATTCATTATTCATTATTCCGTAGCTAATGTGTTAGCTACTAACTACCCTGCGGGAGTGTTTGCAGTCTACCTTCCTGTGCGGGTCGAGATCACTGCTTGGCTCCCGTTTGGGACCGGCTGTTCCCTCGTGGGACCCCGCTGGATGGCGGAGCCGCGTAATTTAGAGGCTGTTCAGCTGCCCGCGAGCACTTTTTGCCAGAGATCAATTCCCAAATAAAGTAGGCTAGTCGCGAGAGTGACATGACACCATGATTTAGCATGAACACGAAGGACTTCCCTGGACTTCCCTGGGCTGCCGTGCAACGGCTTTCGTCGGCTGTCCCATCTAGAAGAGGGTCGACATCCTTTTCAATTCAGTTGTAGACCGGCAATCACACCTCCCACCACTGTATCAAAGATTTTTCAGTATTGCAAGAAATTTGACAGCCTCAAGGGTTGCTCAAGGGAAGTCATCCCATTGTCACAAGGGTTATCAGAGTCACAGAAACCAAAAAGTGCTCGCGAGTGATTGCTCGCGGGCAGCTGAACAGCCTCTTTACTACTACTACTACTCGCTATGTACGTAAGTGACCGGACATTTGATATTTTGGTGCAATTTGGCTACAACTTACACAATTTCTTGTAGTCATACTCATATCTGGAATCTACATAAAATTTGGCATCCAATACACCTTTCACCTGAAGGATAAAAGGTTCCCAGTGCTGTATTATGCTTAAATAAGGAAAATTTAACTATTTCATTGCTGCAACATATTGAGGCCTCATATCTGTATAGTTATGGGCACTAGTATAAGTAGCTGTTTTCTTCTCCTTTAAACACTCAAGTATTCTCAGACTTCAGAATATGCTATATAGCCCTCAATGTACAGTTCACTCTAGTAGTATTATCAATAACATGATGAGCTGTACAAAAGTAGTAACATTGACATGGAGTGAGTGACCTTTGGACTTATCTCTTTAACACCATCATGTTCAGGCTCAGCAAGTCCTTAATTCTACAGAAGGACCGGTTCAGATACAATCATTTACAATCACAGTCATGATTGGCCAAATATCATGTGTCCGGTTACTTTTGTACATAGCGAGTATATTCTTACAATAACTCACAGAATTTATACCTTGTTGCATACAGTGTAATGTAAACTTTACAATTTCTCCAACAGGCTTTGGCTTGCTCTCCTCTCTGTTGCAAGCTTACAACAACAAACAATAAATTCCCTGTAGCACTCAAGCTATAGTGGATTGAATTTTCTGCTTCACTGCTCTCTCAGGCTTCACTCGCAATGCAAGCAACAAAAGTTCTCACCCTGACCTCGGTCGACTTTATCACACAAGTACTTTATCTCTCTTTATAGATTACGCAGCTTCGTCGACTTAAGTATTTATTTGGTGTGCAACTTGAAATGCGTGCCGAAGCTTGCCGAGGATGGCGATGCACAAACATCGTGACAAACAAATCCGATAAAAGTCGCTATTCGAACCTTACCCTCTGCCCACTTCGAGCTATACCAGGTAAAGCTCGTTCTTTGACCCATGACTGCGTCTTACTGACTTTCCACCTGTTTCCTTGTTATATTCCTTGTCATCCGACTGCGCTTTGGCTATTTAAACCGTTACAACTCAAAGCTCTTCACGATCTTCTACTTTTTTCTATCTCCAGTTCTTAACGAGTCATTCACATAATGGAGGACGAAGTCGCTGCTCTCGTGTGTTCTAGATGTTCATTCCTCCTCTCCTCATCTGACACCCTTTAAAGGTCATCGACAATGGATCTGGCATGTGTAAGGCTGGATGTAGGTGTCTCTCTTTTCTTCTTGGAGTCTTCGCGCTGATTCCTTTGATCTCTAGTTGCCGGTAACTTCAGCTCTCTCAGGTAGTTTTAATAAGCTAACCAAGACGGGATCTCAGGTGATGACGCCCCTCGAGCTGTTTTTCCGTATGTAGTCATATTTTCTGTACCACATTGTTTTGACCTTCAAATCTGCAGGTCTATTGTCGGTCGTCCTCGTCATCAAGGTGTCATGGTTGGAATGGGCCAGAAAGACTCCTATGTGGGGTATGTGCATCCACAAGTTATATAACTTTACAACGCTTATTGCAACTTTAGTGATGAGGCTCAGTCCAAACGTGGTATTTTGACCCTCAAATATCCCATTGAACACGGTATCGTCACCAACTGGGATGATATGGAGAAAATATGGCATCATACCTTCTACAACGAGCTCAGAGTCGCCCCTGAAGAGCACCCCGTCCTCCTTACCGAGGCGCCTTTGAACCCCAAAGCCAACCGTGAAAAGATGACGCAAATCATGTTTGAGACATTCAACGCCCCCGCATTTTACGTCGCTATCCAGGCTGTACTCTCCCTGTACGCCTCTGGTCGTACCACCGGTATTGTGCTCGATAGCGGAGATGGTGTTACCCATACTGTCCCGATCTACGAAGGTTTCGCTCTCCCTCACGCTATCCTTCGTCTGGATCTTGCCGGTCGTGATCTGACCGACTTTTTGATCAAGAACCTTATGGAGCGTGGTTACCCCTTCACTACCACCGCTGAACGAGAAATTGTTCGTGACATCAAGGAGAAGCTGTGCTATGTTGCTCTTGATTTTGAGCAAGAGCTTCAGACCGCTGCTCAATCCTCAGCTCTTGAGAAGAGCTACGAGCTTCCAGATGGTCAGGTCATTACTATCGGTAACGAGCGGTAAGTCTTATCTTTTCTATGTTTTTCTATTTCTCAGTACCCCCGCTCTAGATTCCGTGCCCCTGAGGCTCTCTTCCAACCCGCCTTCCTCGGTCTTGAAGCCGCCGGTATCCACGAAACAACCTACAACTCGATCTTTAAATGTGATCTTGATATTCGTCGTGATCTCTACGGAAATGTTGTTCTTTCTGGAGGTACCACCATGTTCCCCGGTATCGCAGACCGTATGCAGAAGGAGCTTACCTCCTTGTCCCCCGCATCCATGAAGGTACTTGTTGATATTGTAACTCGTTCATCTGATTACGATACTGATTCCTCTTACAGGTCAAGATAGTTGCTCCTCCGGAACGAAAGTATTCTGTCTGGATCGGTGGTTCTATTCTCGCTTCTCTTAGTACCTTCCAGAACTTGTGGTGCTCGAAGCAGGAATATGATGAGTCTGGCCCTGGTATCGTTCATCGCAGTATGTTTCATTCTACTTTCGATATTGCCGCATGAAACTCAACATTCCTATAACAGAGTGCTTCTAAGGGAAGGTTATGCTGGACTCCATAATAGAAGTGGTTAGGTGTTCAGTTTACCTCGATGGAAAATTTTTGCCATTTACATTTACATAAAAGAATCCAGAACTGTTTCTTAATCCGTTTGTCTCTTCAGTTTCCAATTGCACATTGTCCCGGTACCTTATCTACTCTCCTGTGAATTCCTCTTGTCAATTCGAACAAAAAACAAATGGAATTTATAAAAGGCTATCGTTGTTGACTAGTCCTAGATTCAGCTCTTGGTTGATACTGAGCATCGGTATCAGCGACGAAGAAAGCAGGATCTCTGTATGTTTCAGGATCGAAGTGAGAATACTGGGACCCTGCTGACCTCACGGAGAGGTTTGAGGTCACTCGCTTTAGAGGAGAGGGTTCTGTTCCTCCTTCAACAGATTCGGAACGAAGATGCCCTTTAGATGGTTTGGGTAGTCCTTGGTGAGTCCTGAACGAATTTGGAGTTTCGGCCACCCCGAGAGACTCAGATCGCTTATGGGTATTACGTTGGGGTGTCGAGTTTGAAGAACGGTTACCATGCTGTAAAGTTGACGCAGGACGATCATAGAGATTCGGAGAAGGCTCTGGGTACATATTTCTCAATGTACTGAAAGAATCGGCTCTACCGTGGTCATCCAGAGTTTGAGAGTGACTAAGACCAATTCTATGACTGGCGTGATCTGAGTACCCTGGAGAGCGGGTACCGTAAGGTAATGAAGGTGGTCGGGCAGGAGAGTGAGTACCTTGGCTCAGCGAGGTACTTGCGGAATTTGGAAGGGGTACAACGGGGTTACCATTGGGACTGAGGTATTGTTGCGATGGGGTACCAGGACCAAGTCGTGTCGCGCTATTCAACCCACCAGGTGCGTCAGACGGGGACTGAGACTGTAGAAGCAGAATATTAGGGCAAAGGAAAATACTTGCTATTCGTTTGCTTACTGGAGGTTGGACAGAGATGGATACTGGAGGACTTGAAGGATCAGGGGGAGGTCCGGACATTGAGTGTGTTCTTCGGGAAGCACGGATAGTACTTTGTGAACTCGGTTGGTGATATCCTCCTTCAGTTGGGGGCCTTGTTGAGTTTTCGGACGCTGTTCTTGTAGGGCCACTATGATAAAAGCTAGAGCTTGTGTTGGAACCCACCGACATTGCCCGTCCGTGCCCATGTTGTTGTTGTGCAGGCGGAGACAATGGAGCTGGAACAGTGAGGCGGTGTGGAACTCGAACATTTCGCGGATAGCGATCTCGAGAGGGTATGTCCTGTAATCATGTTCGGATAATATTAGGCAAACTGGGATAAAACTTACTTGAACAGGATGAATGCTACGCTGTCGCTCAATTGTATCCGGATTGTCGTATCTGAGCTCGTCTGCAGATCTCTGGTTGACATCAATAGGTCCTCTGGATGATTGTAAATAGGGCACTGTTGGTGTTCCAAATGATCGGTCATTGAAAGGAGGCGCAGTTGGACCAACGTTCAAACTCCCCTGCCTGCTGAGTGGATCCTCCTTGATGATACTAAGGGTTCTATCTTTTCCTTTTCCTCCTCTAAATATATTCTTCACCATACTCCCAATCCCGGCTGAGCGTTTTGGTTCATTTTCAATTGGAACTCCCCATGCATCGAGTAGTCCGCCGCTAGAATTTGCGGTGGAGTACCGAGAGTTTATGGAGGTGCGGCGGCTACGAGTGGAGTCGTCAGGTTTTGCTTGATACCATGAAGTGGATGTCGATTCGAGTGGAATGTGGGTTTTAGAGTCTACTTCGCCGGCTTGGTTGTACCACGAGTCTGTAGCTCGAGCTTTCCCTTTAGATAAAGTGTATTCTCTTCTGTGACCTTCGTCTATATTTGGAGCACGACTCGAGTACGCGTTGTTATTTGGTAAAGCGTTAATGCTGGGTTGAGGAGAGGACGGATATTCCGCCAATTCGTGAGGCGGAGGAAGTGCTATGTGTCCGTCATCTGATACAGCGGGGATAAAGTTGTCTGGTGGACGAGGTGAGGGAGCTCGTTGTACTGGAGGATCTGGATTCCATGTTTGAGATTGTTGTTGTGGGCGTTGGCGGGGGCTTGCACGGCGGGCTGGGGGAGGACGATTGTCGAATTCGACCTCGTCGGGCGAAGGAATTGGAAGGGAATATGTTTCTACGGCCGGTGTGGGCATAAAGGGTCTCGTGGAAGGAGATTGTTTTGATATGGGCTCGGGCATGGCGGGTAGCGGGTCACGAGGTGGTATCGGACCAGGGACTACTGGTATTTCAGGAAACTGGAGCAGAGCGCGCTGGTTGGGGGGAGGATACGTTTGATAGGACATTGTATCCTCGTCAACAGCTCGCGCGTTAGAAGGTTGGAACGGCGGGTAGTCATTAGCACCAATTGCACCTTGAATACCAAACTCTTCTCTGGCCCTATTCCAGCCAGCTTCAAAGCCCTGTTTGCGGCCTTCCTCTCGCGCCTTCCAAACTTCGAGCGCTTCTTTAACTTTACGGGCGTCGCCTCTGGCTTTGCGCGCCACCTGTTCAGCTACATCCACTTGCGACTGTAGAGCGTGTACAGTCTCTCTGGCTTTGAGGATTTCCTTTTGTGCCAAATCATACTGGATTTTGTATAATGTCAGTTCTTCTTCAAGAGTATGAGACTCGCGCTCAGCCGCGACCTTGGTCTCATTTAGTCTCTGAAACCGATCCCTATATGTATTTGCCTGCTTTTCCGCTTCAGTGGCTCGCTGAGTCTCCGCCTCTAGCTGAGCAAGGACTAGATACAGAGTCTTACGTATTTTTGAGGTTTCATACTCGTGTTCAATGAGTAAATTGACCGTTTGTCGATGATCCAGGCTTCGGTATGCCGACTCGCGTTCTCGGCGATATCGCTGACTGGGACCTCGTCGTGGACGAGGTTCTGGAGCAGCCTGACTAGAAAGTAATTCAGACCGTGGCGAGTCCTGGACTTCATGAGCCAAGGTTTCATTGACAAAGTCTCGTAGCACAGGTCTAGGGAGTAGTCAGTAGAAGTACCAGCACCGCGATAAAATATGTACCCTTCACTGTCATCTGAGGGCGAGTAGATTCCCGCCTCGTCGGTCATTGCGATCGAAATTTGGCGCCGACAATGTTTTGGCGCCTAAACTTTTTGCCACGCCACCAGCCCAAATTCCCCGTGACAAATTCTAGCCATCCGCGTCCTTTCAACGAAATGCCAGCTCCTGCGCCATTTCCGTCTCCGTTTCCCGCTCTCTATCTGTATCCTCTTAATGATTCATTTATTCCAAAGCATATTGCTCTTATACACGGCCAACATGTAAAAATTGGACGACAAACCAACGCCAAAACAACTCCTGGCGAACGAAATGGCTACTTTGATTCCAAAGTGCTGAGCAGACAGCATGCAGAAGTTTGGGAAGACGGAAACAAGGCATGACTGCCACAGTTTCAGAGCTCAATGTTGTTTATTTCCTTCTAGATATTCATCAAGGATGTCAAAAGTTCTAATGGAACCTTTATTAACGGTGACCGGCTCAGTCCGGAAGGTCTTGAGTCTGAACCATACGAACTCAAGAGTGACGATATTGTTGTGAGTCAATGCCTCGCTACAAACCGGAATGTCAGTAACATCTGCAGGAATTTGGTATTGATATCGTCGGCGAGGACAACAAAACCATCGTCCACCACAAGGTGGCTGCTCGTGTCGTATGCATCTTTTCTGAACAAGATGCCCAGGTGGCTGCCAGAGCAGAACAACATCAAATCCAGCATATGCAGCAGTTCAATGGTCCTTCGTCCACCTTGTCCCCCGCCTCCGCTGGATCCATGATGAATCAGTCCGGTCCAAGTTCCGGACCTGTGACGACAAACTCGTCTTCGTTTAACTTTTCTGGTCAGCAGCCACCTCGGAGACCACAAATTTCGCAACAGGGCATCTCTGGCATGGGCGGCATGGGAGGAAGTATGCGGCCGCCTGGTAAAAGCGGTCTGACTTTTGACCACATTTTGAATCGGCTGCAGGGTGAATTGCAAAAAAGTCGTGAGACGGGCGCCGAATTACATACATTGACCGGTGCAATGAACGAAATTCATGACACCCTTGGTGGTGGCAATCTCGTATGTGTGCATTGCACTTTTTTTCAGAAATGACTTAAAAATAAACAACTTGTAGCCATCTGCTCCTTCATTCCCTCACATATTACCCCCAGTTCGACCTCCGCAAGCCCCATCTCCTCCACCTGCCGAGCATCAGAACGATACAATCCCTCCTTTCCAACAACCTTCCTTGTCATCCCCTTCATTGTTGGTAGACCTCCAATCCCAACTAAAAGACACACAAGCTTCGTTATCGCAGCATATTGACAAAATCCGTGCGTTGGAGGACGCTTTGAAGGAGCAGGAAGTTATACGTCATGATGTTCGTCTACTTCGAGACATGATGGACGCAGCTCAGAGGCGGCAAGGCCCTTCGGTGAATCTTAAAGCTCACCGACAATCGACTTTGGAACCGCGAGGGGTTTCGACATAGACGATGATGAGGAACCAGAAGCTCTTGACGACGAGTTTGAAGACGACTCTCGAAGTGTAGGGACGGCCGTACCTCATGAGCTTGAGCGGGTGGATGAAGAAGACGAAGAGTCTGCTATGGATGAACCTGTCCGTGACCGAGTGGATGAGCTCGAGCTTGAGATGGCTGCTCCTGAGGAAGAAGTCAAATCCTCCCCTAATGGAGCCGTCCATGATGGTGAATTTGAGGACGTCGAGGTAGACGAGGACCGTCAGCAACTTGGCCGACCGCGAACACCAGAGCCAAGTAACCTTGGCATGGGACGTCCTAAGCCCATGACTTCCCCTACGACATTCACCCCTCAGCCACTTCCGAATGCTATCGTGGACGAGCTCACCACTCGACTCAATACCCTCCAAGCACAGCTCGACTCTGCCCTCGCTTTATCCAGTAACCTCCAGGCCCAGCACAGCACCGCCCAATCTACTATTTCCGCCCTCGAAAATAAAGTAGAGGCTCTAGAAAACCTTGTCACTGCTACTCTCACTGCCCAGCAACGTCCTCTGGCTCCCCAGACAGCTGCTTCCGAGCTCAGTGAACAAGCTCTCTCTCAGCACGTCGAGCGGGAGTCTCTAACAAGTATGGTTATGGAATGGAAAAAGTCAGTCGAGGGTCAGTGGAGTAATGTCCAAGAAGAGTGGAACCAAGAACGAGCCCGCCTAAGTCGCGCGCGCGAAGAATGGGAGACCAAAGTCCGTCAGGTAGATGACGGTCTCGAGCGTATGCAACGGATGCAAAAAGTGGCTCTCGATACTCCATTCTTCCACAGCAACGGTGATATCAAACACGGTCTGGTTACTCCTCCAAGTCCTCGTAGCCTCTCTTCCGACTCGAATCGTCCCAGACGAAAGCGCTCGGGTTCAAGCCGAGGTAGAACAAGTTCCAGGAAGCGTAGTACGTCTCGAGGTGCTGATACGGACGATACCGAGGCGACATTAGCCAATGAAGATTCATCGTCTCATTTTGGGAGAGCTGTGAAGCTGGTAGCTGTCGCGACTCACTCTCAGTCACCGAATCTCCATCATGAAACGACGAGCGAGAGGTCGCTCGGTGAGCCTGAGCCTTTTGGCAATGTATCTAGCCATCGCGAAGAGCAGTCGTTAGTCCCGAGAGGAGGGAAAATATCTTCCGAAGATGATTCAAGGGTATGTTCCTCTCCTCCCAGTTCGTTGATTACTGATATCCTCTTCCCAGAATCGAGTCAGTATGCAGACCGCCTTTGGAGTATTGGTGCTAAGCGTGGCAGCCGCAGCTGTAGTATGGCGTGTCAAACCAGACAATGTATAGGGTTCGGTGGAGGCTCAGACTGGGCTAGCGAATCGGCCCATTCGTTTGGATTGTCTTTTACCCGCTCCCTCTTTTACTTATTTTATTATTTCTTCTATATGTTTTTTTCATGCATTTCCATTAATGATGATGATGTTCTACGGACGGGCCTAGTTTCGAGCGCAGCAACAATGGGACAATGTAATTTCCTAGTCTACTTGCTAGCAGTACTAGCTCTTGCTGGGAGTTCGCGGCGGTTATTTTTCGATTCAGTAATTTCCTGGCGTCCTCCATTGTATAGCTTTGCAGCGGTAGTTGGGTTATGATGTAGGTGTTGACTTACCAGTTCGAGTCGCCACTCATGACTCAAAACTCAATAACTAGCTTCTTTAGCCTACAAGTATCCAATCCGGATGCACCAATGAATCACGTATTGCTTCGGGTCGATTCAAACAATCGACGCAGAAACCCAAAAATCGAGAGCTCAGATTGGGCACCCCCCCCCCCCCGTAAATTTCATAGCTCGATTCACTGAACTCGTTTCTCTTATCACGCAAAGCAAGGCGAGTTTAAAGAATCAAGTCTTCTTCTCAAATTGACAACCGACTCCCGTCTAGAACGACTTGAATCAATATCCGACTACCATTCTTTTTTTTTGCGTCTGCATCATTTCTTTCAAGTGAGTATAAAGGTGACGCTACTAATACCATCTGACTATGCCTACTACCGCTAAAGCTGTCTCGACTACAAGCGGTGTTGATAGACCTTGAAAGCCGGAGTTGCTTCCAGCTACGACATCAACGTTCCTTACCCAGCAGTCACTGCAGGTAAACAGACGCACAGTACAGATACTACCGGTATCTGGCACCAGTGTGGTTCGACTCACGTCCCCCATTCGCGTTTCAAGCTGCAGTTCAGGTCAGGCTGCTCTCGGTGCAGATACAAAGGCTAACCTTCTCAGAAGTGCGAACATGGGACTCAAGCTGTCTGACATCAGCCCCAGTGGGTACCATCGTCGAGGGGGTTGATTTGTCGATTTTCACAGATGGTGCAAGGATGAGTTTGCACTCCTCATCATCATGACTGAGCCCAGTGTCGTTTTACCAGTTTCCGCATTATCCGTCGCGACGAAATTTGTTCTTTTCCCAAGACCAGGTCTACTAGTGGCACTAGGATATCAGCTACTAAACGCCAGTCTCTCTATGTGATGCTGGGGCATTTGCAAGGCCCAGATGTCGAGGCGGCACCGTATTTACCGCCACAGATGAGGCTTATTCAACTCGCTGGGCTCGAAAAGCCCTGCTGCAATCTGTACATCGTCTCATCCAAGTTCACCCCGTTACTGACGAATAATTAATGGAGAATTTACTTACATAGCAGCCTGACTTCGAGGCATTATCCTATCTCGTATTTTATCGTTCCATTTTATCGTGAGTTTTGAAGCCAGATAATTCTTCGCTGTTTCCTCCATCTTGATCTTGACGAAGCACAACCGCGTCTTCCGATTTGCAGTCATAGCTGAAGATTCGTAATAATGAAGCATCATTCACAAGTCTCATAGATTAGTATAAGAATAATGAATGGATGAGCCATGTATGATATCAATACGTGAAATCAAAAGCAAAAGGATACATGCATAAGATAGGTGTAGATCGCGAAAAAAATGTTCAAAATGTGATCTTTTTACCCTCATGAGGAACGATACCTCCCGACCGAGGGTTTCCTCCGCGAGGAGCTCCTCGGCCCCGGCCCCCGCCCCGCCCCCCACGTCCACGATCACCGCCACCTCGACCACCCCTTCCTCCGCCAAACCCGCCGCCACCCCTTCCTCCACCAAACCCGCCGCCGCCCCTTCCACCACCAAATCCGCCACGTCCACCTCCAGCAGTATCACGTGGTTGTGAATAGTCAAGTCTGATAGAACGACCATCAAGTTCAGAGCCACTCAGGGCTTCAAACGCCTTTTTTGCCCCATCAATATCTTCAAACTGGACATAGCCAAAGCCTTTGGGTCTCCCTGTATCTCGGTCTGTCGGCAACCGCACGTGCTTGACACCATGGTCACCAAAGAATTCCCAGACGGAATCTTCGGTGGCATTAAAGCTCAAGTTACCAACAAAGAGCGTATCGCTCGGTGAACTCGTCTCGTCGCCAAAAGTTTTAGCTCTCTTTTCCCGGCTGGCATCCTTGTTCGGAGGGGTGCTTTTGTCGACCTTTACTGCGCGACCGTCAATCTCCTTCCCGTTCATCTCGAGAGCTTTCGCAACACCGTCAGCACTAGAGAAGTGAACGTAACCAAATCCGCGCGAACGTCCAGAATTGCGATCCATCTGGACGGTCGCAGAAACAATTTCGCCACAAGATGCAAACTCTTGCTGAAGCCAGTCATTGTCGACGTTCCAGGAAAGTTGGCCGACAAAGACCGACTTTGTCTCCTCGCTCGACTCCGTGGGACTAGCATCACCGTTACCCAGCTTCATCTTTTTGGGCGGCACCACATCATCATCAACTGCTTTGCGTTTACCTGGAAAGTCTGAACAAATGGAATAAAAATACACAAAAGCAACACACCGTTGGTAACTGGAGTGGGGTTTTTTGTTCCGTCTTTCATCTCAGCGTCCGCATCCTCAGAGGAATCAGACGAGTCGTCATCGCTGTCAGAGGGCTTCGACGCAGTTTTTTTCTTCACATCTTCGTCGTCGGAATCATCATCCGACGAGCTTGAATCAGAGGATGTGGCCACTGCGGGCTTTTTATTCGCAGGTTTTTCGTCCTCTGATGAGACGGAAGAATCTTCCTTTTTAGCTGCCGAAAGATCTTCGTCCTCGGACGAAGAATCGGATGAAGAAGATTCATCTTTTTGCGCAGAGACCTTTTTCACAGTGGACTTGGAAGGAGCTGGAGCCTTTTTAACCTGTGCAGCTTTTGGTTTCTCGTCCTCGGAAGATTCTTCGCTGGACTCGTCGGACGACGGCTCTGGAGCTTTTACCTACAGACACAAAACATGTAAATGAGCAATACATCACCATTGAAACTTGAAACGCACCTTTCCGTTCGACTTGGGCTTTTTCTCTTCGCTATCCGAGTCAGAATCCGAATCGCTTTTGGCCATAATCGCTTTCTTCTGTATTAAATATCAGAGCTGGAAGAAAAGGGATCAGAGGACATGCTTACTGCCTTGGCAAGAATCGCTTGCGCAGATACGGGTTTCTGGGTGACATTAGTTTTTGCTTTCGCAGACTTTTTTGCTGTCTTTTTGTCAGAGAAGTCTTCTGCGACCTTGGTGGCCACCTTTTCGGTTTTTTTGGAAGCTTTTTTGTCCGACTTGCCCATTGTAGATAAAAAGACTGGAGAACAGAAAACCAGAGTGCGGTGTTTGTGTTACATACGCGAAAAAATTAGTTAAGGGCAGGCTGAAGGGCAAGCCGGTCCGAGCTGAGTGGAGCCGGCCGATTTCATAGCCAGTCACAAATAATATGTAAAGATAGATAGATGACAGCGAGTATGAGTAGTTAACTACACGTTTTTGTATCTTTTCTCCAGCGGCGCGCTGCAGTCTACCTTCCTCTCTGCGGGTCGAGCTCGCTGCAGCGTGGCCGTGTGGGGCCGGCTGTTCCCAAGTGGGACCCCGCCCGGTGGCGGAGCCGAGTATAAATCTATCTATCTACTAGTGTGGGCAACGCTCTGCCAAATTCCAGATTCCCACGTTACTGGGCGCTAAGAGGTTCACAGCCACTTCTCTACCAAAGGCCGTATCGATTTTCTCCTTCGCTGAACGGTGGCTCCAATGCCTGTACTTCATAAATAAAAATTGCTCTGAACATAAAATAAAATGCATCTAACAGAAAAAAAACAGTAATATTCCATTGATTCAGGAGATAAGTGCTTTTTCAAGGTCAGAACTACCAGATAGTCTTAGATAACCTCAGCTGACCGAAAATCTGGTCTGTTTAAAGCACTTGTATTCCATATTGAGAAATAATCCGGCAATTTTCGGAGCTGAAGGCGGGCCAGAACTCTCAAATAAGATTTGGCCCGCGGACTGTACAGCGCGCCCAATATTCTACTTGTTCTCTGCAAAAATGCGCTCTTAGAAGGAAAGTAATATCAAATCACTTGACATTGTTTATCGACTTGGATCTGCATGAAAAAGGAAGCACTATAAGACTGAGTGACACGCGCAAAGCTGCAGCACATACAAGCCAAAACACTAATTCTGAACCTATTCTAAACCAATAGTAACTAAATTTCTACTACAAACCTTTGAATACATTGAAAAAAACAATAATGCATAGTTTAAAGACCCAATCTACAATGGGCACAGAAGGAATCACGATTGAAAGGTCCCAGAGACAATTTTGCAGTCGTTTTGATTACCCACGAATAAGCGCCCACTTAGTCAGCACACGGAAAATGAAGCGGCGTTGTCCATACCCATTAAATTTATAATCTAGATAGATAGATAGATAGATACACGGCCATAAAGAACCGCATGCGGTCCTGTAAAGGAAATGGCCGGTCCCTGTACCAGCACAGGCAGCGAGCTCGACTCCTGAAGAGAAGGTAGACTACAGGGCTGGGACAGGGATGGTAGCTAGAATGAACCAAAGTAAAAACTAGCTTAGTACCTGATCACATAGCAAAATAAGTACTGCATTAGACCCTGAGAAAGAAGAGGAAGAGTGTTAGGGCAAAACCATGTCCACATACAGGCATAACCCCACTGTGGCCTTTTAGCTCTTGCTGGATCATGGACAGCTTCTCTTGTGGTCCTCGCGTACAGGAGTTGCCAAATCCCATGCAACCGGTGGTGAAACCAGCGCACCAACACCTGAGGGCTTTATGCACAATAATGGAAGAGAAGTTCTATGCAATCAAGGATAAGTATTGTCCGAGTCACTATCTTCCCCCTCAGAACCATAAGTAACCTGGTCACCAGTTAGATATTGTGACCACATCTGGATTGCATCATGAATGAACTTAGCAGCAGCAGCAGCAACCACTGTCCAAGAAAAAATTATCTTTTTGAGTAAACAGATAGTGTCAAGATAGTGGATGTAGCCCTGGAATAGATGCTGCAGCCAATGCATGAAAGTTGTTGTGAATTGGGATGAGTTCCAGAATGCCCATGCATTGTGAGAAGATATGTTCCGGTGTTTCAAAAGGAGCCATACATTGACAACAAGAAAGAAGTGCCGGAGACTGACCTGCATGGCTGAGTGAGCATTTACCTGGTGTTGCCTGAAACATGCCTGGGGTCAAGGAACCGCACAGGAGCCGAGTGAGAGAATGATGGTGATGGAAGTTCTTAACCAGATGTAAATAATGGCAGAAACAGAATGAAATAGGTTTAGGAGGGTCATGCTCTGCCAGCTCCAGACTGTAGAAACAGCGGTCAGTCAACACAAGGTCGACAGCATACTCACCTGAGAGTGTGTGGAGGTTACAGGAGATAGAAGAGTGCTTGTTGAGAGCAGAACAAGTGTCCAGACGAATAGTAGGATTCTTGGTTATTGTTACAGGAAAATATCTACAGTATTTATACTACAGAATATAATAAACCCTATAACAATGTATGAGTCTACTTGAGTCGTACTGCTAAACATAGTGCATATACATGTGCATAATGTACCCTAGAAGATGGAGTCCGTATGGTAATTCTATAGGTATTGTTCATAGGTACTGTAAGGCAGCGTACAAGCTATGTATCATAAGACTAATAGCGAATGGCATAATTGACTACATCTATACGAACCTGCGTAGAGGCTGCGTCTAGTGTTTGAGGGTGAGTTTCAACATAGCATATATTGACAGTTCATCGATCGTATAGCAAGTGCGTCTAGTCGACTCACATTACTGATTAGATACGACTCATAAGCGGTAATCTAGTTTCAACACAGACACCCCTGTAAAAAGCACAACCTGTGCATGTTTGTCAGGTCATCGTCGAGATGATGTGATGCCAGAGCTCTAATGTCATGAATAGTGAAGAAGTGGTGAGGTCAGAAAGAGCAGGAAGGTGGAAATGGGATCCAGGTAAATTGGATAACACCCAGTTGATATCCATCAACCAGCACATCAGGAAAAGCCGTTTTTGCCTAGGTGACCCCAGAGTTGCCTAAAGCAAACTAGGTGACCTATGAATCCTATGGCATCCTAGGAATTTGGGCTTGTCCCTTGCCAGTCAAGGCTCTTGAGGATTCCCTAGGGTATCCTAGGCAAGCCTAGGTCTGCCCAGGTTTGCCCAGGTGTTCCCAAAGTTGTCCTGGAGTTTCCCTGGGGCTTCCTACAATACCCTAGGATATCCTGGGGAATCCTCAAGAGCCTTGACTGGCAAGGGACAAGCCCAAATTCCTAGGATGCCATAGGATTCATAGGTCACCTAGTTTGCTTTAGGCCACTCTGGGGTCACCTAGGCAAAAACGGCTTTTCCTGATGCCAGGAACAGCCCTGAGATCAAAGAACATTGTTGGCTTGTAAAGCCAGGGCCACAAGGGTGTCATCTGGACATGAGATGGTATAGGTCAGGAATTTGAGATTAAGTTCCAGACGTCGTGTCTGGAGAGGTAAGAGACCAAGCTCAGTAAAGAGAGGGGAGATAGCCGAATTATGGGGCAGTTGGAGAATGCAGCATAGACATTGAATTTGCATTTTATACAGAGGATTGAAAGATGATGGCTTGACATCCAATGTGACATCACAGCCATGAGTTAAATGACAGTCAATGAGAGCTGTGTAAAGGTCACAAGCAATATGTGGCAGCATCCGTGCTTTTCCTACCAGATGTTCACAGCCGAAGACACTCCTTGCACATACTACAACTGCTGAATTGAGTTTTTTTTTATAGTGGTTTGCAGAAATATCCCAAGAGCTTGACTGAAACCACACACCTACATAAGGCCAAGTGTCCTTGATCTGAAGAGGGGAACAGGCCAGTGTAATTAACAGAAGAGGCTCTGGTACAGACCCAAATATCATAACCACTGATTTTTTGGAATCAAGGGTAAGGAAATTATCTGCACACCAGGATTCTAGTTCATGCAAATGATGCTGGAGTCCCTGTGAGGTACCTGAGATAATGACGATGTTGTCTGCATGTTCAAGATGGGAAATAGGAACTCTGCAGGGGGGGGTGTCCTCTGGGTCAAGGTCGAGCTGCAGGGATGAAAGGAATAGATTCCAAAGTGTCGGAGAGGTGGGATCACCCATAAGTACCCCACACAGTGCCTGGAAGCTATCAGAAACTTCTCCATCTTGTAACATGACATAGGACATGTGGTTGTAAAGGTTTTTGAGCCAATCAAAGTAGTGGCCAGTCATCCAATAATCATAAAGCTTGTTCCAAAGGCAGTGCTGGTTTGTTGATGGGAAAGTGTTTGATATATCCATGAAAGCCATATAGAGAGACTCTCCCTGGGATCATGTCTCCTCTATCAAGGTACGCAAAATGAAGACATTGTTGTTTGTACGATAGTGTGAATGGAAACTGTTCTGGGATGGTGGAATAATGCCTGCAGATTCT
This sequence comes from Rhodocollybia butyracea, assembly GCA_015501585.1. Taxonomy (NCBI): domain Eukaryota; kingdom Fungi; phylum Basidiomycota; class Agaricomycetes; order Agaricales; family Omphalotaceae; genus Rhodocollybia; species Rhodocollybia butyracea. The sequence continues at coordinate 471,364 of JADNRY010000012.1, read as the reverse complement.
GCAGCATCTGCAAGCTTCATATAAATGATGAGAGTTAAAAGCTTGAGAATACAGCTTTCAAGGCCAACAGCGCGGTATTCATTCACATTAGAGAAGTCACAATTTCCATGTTTCCAAATTGCTCTGATCAAAGTAGTCAGCCATGCTGTTGGAACCTCTCTTGCATCCACACAAAATAGTGTTGTTGAGATCCAAGATCCAATCATAGGATGCACCATCAATACCCATGGCATGGGATAGCTTTGTAGAGCTCAGGTGAGCTTTAGCATGCTCAATATCTAATTGTGTGAGCTGCTTGTTTAGGCCAGGAAAGGCAGAAGGCATTGAAATGTCTGTCTGTTTGCATAAGTTGCATTCATGTTGGAGTTTTTCTTGATGTGATAGGGAGATGTTGGTAGGTGGGCTCATGCATGGTATAAAGCATTGTTATTCAGAATATCCTTGTTCTGTATCTCACTCAGTGTACTCAAATAAATTTTCTTTTTGGACTGCAGTTACCACAGCATTATTCACAATGCGATTCAGATTTGGTCTCAATACCAGTGACCGTAGTTCTGAGGGGGACAGTGACTTGGATGATGTTTGCATGGAACTTTCTTTCCACTAATATGCATAAAGGCCTGTTGGTGCACCGGTTTTGCCACTGGTTGTGTGTGTGGGATGCATAAAGCTATTCATGCACACTCAGATACAGTTCACTATTACTGTGACGGTGCATCCATAATTCATTTGTTTCATTATGGTTCACTATATTTTTGGATAAGTTGTGGATAAGACAAATTGGGTATGGTATTCTTCATTGTTATTCACTGTGTAAATGAACATACCTACATGCCTAAGTTGATAAAGTCTTCACTTTACTTGCGACCATGTCTAGTCGCGTCTTTGGTTTATAAGAGCACTATTCCTGTGGAACACAGTGAATATCATTTACATTTCACATAGGAACATTATTCTCTCAGGCTTCAAAAATGAATTTACAGGACTTTCAGTAATTAATGGCATTCGTGTGAAAAAAATTATGTGAGAAATTTTTGAGGCTACCTTTAAGATGTTCAATCTACAGCTGTTTCTTTGCTTCATTGACCATTCTCAATGGGAAATTGCCATATTCCCTCCAAATTGAAAGATATTGCACTCAGAAGTGGGATGGGATCTCAACGACATTATCTCCATTTTACATGTCTCCCATCAGAGCCTTTATCACTGGCATGCACTTCTAGATACATTCAGATCGACTAAGCCACGGCTGACATCTTTGTGTGGACGCCGGCGATCTGTCGGCCTTGTGATAATGCAGATCATTCACAATGTTTTCTGAAGGAATCCAGATACCTATCTTGAGGAACTTCAGTGGTTTCTTGCGGTGGAACATGACTTCTATATCCCAATTCGTGTGGCATGGAATGTGCAGGGCTCACAAAGTGCATGTTGAAAAGAATAGCTATTGAAAGAGATGAAAGGTTGAGGGCTGAATGGCAGGCTGGCATCCAGAACCCTGAAAAATTTTCTGGTACTGGTACATCCATTTGCGGTGACTGTAACCATAATTTGTCTGGCTCACTCAATGCTTTAGCAAGTGAATTCATCACTGTCAATGAGTCGAGTAAGGATGAAAGGACCCTTCAATGCTGTTACGGTTGAGGATTCAAAGGCCAAGACATAGCTTATTCAGATATGTTTGTATGTGGAGAAAGATACATGCTGATTGCAGGAATCTCAACAAAAGGCTATGTCACAACACAGGTCATTCCTGGGACTTGTGACAGCTTTCAGTTCTTTGACTTTATCATTGAGGATGTTGTGCGTGTTGTATCAAATTTTTTCTTCTTTGAAGTTCAATTTTGATTCTGTAGTTGCCGCAAATGAATTGTTACCCAGATATGCATAGTGTGTTGGTAATGGATAACTGCAGGATCCATCACAATGACATGCTCCTTGATATGTGTAATGAACAAGGTATGTTGCTCACATATTTGTTCAGATATTTGCTGACATTCCAAGGTGTTATGTTGCTGTTCTTCCACCATATTTGCCTGACCTGAATCCAATCGAGGAGTCTTTCAGTACATGGAAAGCTTATTTACGTTGCCATGCAGTTGCTATTTGTGCAGACAATGACCCTATTCAGATCTTACTAGACTCTTGTGGTTGCATCACTGCAGAAATGGCATATGGATGGTTTGTACATGCAGGATATGTATTCAAGGACTTGGGATAACAGAATATAATAATTGAGCATAACAATAATGACTGTATGATTATAGCAGTGTACACAAAGTTGAAATGTAACAACAGTGATGGCAAACGGAAACAATAGAACAGATCGCATGGACAGTGAACAATATGGAATGGAACATGAACCCGATATTTGGGTATTTACGTGTAGGTGTGTGAAAAGTGCTATAAAACAACCTAACAAAAACACTACCATGCCTAACCAGACTATCAATATGTAAGGGAGCGAGGGTGGGTTGTCAGAGATTCCCTGAGGGAAAGTTTGATAGTATTGGAGATATGCATGCGGTTGCTCCAGGTTCAAGACCATTGCGTTAACATGGGTAACTAAGCTTGGACAACTCTTAGAACTGAGTCGAGGGAAGCCTAGTTGGGTGTACATATGTACAAGGGAACATTGGGATGTCCGATATTTGGGTATTTACGTGTAGGTGTGTGAAAGGTGCTATAAAACAACCTAACAAAAACACTACCGCACCTAACCAGACTATCGATATGTAAGGGAGCGAGGGCGGGTTGTCAGAGATTCCCCAAGGGAAAGTTTCATAGTATCGGAGGTATGCACGTGGTTGCTCCAGGTTCAAGACCGTTGCGTTAACATGGGTAACTAAGCTTGGACAACTCTTAGAACTGAGTCGAGGGAAGCCCAGCTGGGTGTACATATGTACGAGGGAATGTCGGGATGTCCGAATCAATATAACCAAACCAAAACCAATAATGCGTATGTGTCCAAAACCAAATAATCAAAACCAAAACCAATACAACGAAACTAAGATTCTCCTAGGCAAACTCTGGCTCTAGCTAGAATAGTAATCTCGAGGTTTGTCAACAACCCTAGGCAAACTCTGGCACTAGCTGCTGTGACGCCGTAAAGTCCTTGACCAAACTCTGGGCCAAGCTACGATATTGTGAGTGAACTTAATCACTAGGAACTCGTACCACAATCTTAGTGGCTCGCCTAACTTCACAGGGAAGTCGACTAAGGAACCCTCACTCTGGAGCCGAATAATTCCTTACTAGAAACCATCCCCTCTAAGGAAGCAACTAGATTTAAGGTTGATCTGGAGTTCAAGGGAACTCACACGCTCAAGACTCGATCAGATTCTCAAGTGGGCCAAAGGAAGTTTGTGAAATTCTATTACAGGCCAAATTCCGCTGAGCAAGTAATATGACAGTAAATCAAACTCCTTGAAGAAACTATCAGTCACTCCGTGGTAAAGCGTCGAGACTGGCTAACAACTTTGTGAAGCAACTAACACTTCTCCGCGGGAACACATAGAGAGGTGACCAGCTACTTACTAGGTGAAGAAACTAACAACCAACTCGTAGTTAAGTAGAGAAGCGTCACGCTACTAGTCCTGAGGACGTTCTACGGAGCTCACTTCCTAACATACAAATTGAGGGAAAGATCCTCTGAGGTGAAGGAACACAACCAATCTCGTACAGGGGAGGTGGCAAGTAACTTTGTGAAGTTTATTACTTTCTAAAGATAACCAAGTCAGGAGGCGTCACGCTACTAGTCCCGAGGGGACGTTCTACGGAGCACTGGTCTTAGCAGTCAAGTCAAGGGCAAGAAACTTTGAGGTGAAGGAACACAACCAATCTCGTACAGGGGAGGTGGCAAGTAACTTGTCTTATTGAATAAATATATCTGGCTTATATACTGAGTAGAGAGAGTTTAATACGAAAAATAGATGAAACAGATACGGAGAGAGACGGAAAGAGAGTGGAACAGAGGAATCTGGCTCGGAAAGGAAACTCCAGCCTATATATGGTACACACGATAAAGAAATAGTCCATTCTTGGGTATATATCAGAGGTAAAATATGATTTCGTGAGGATTAACATAGTTTTAGAGTGTTTTGATCCGAGCGAGGTTTCTCTGATTACTCCACAATTCTCCGGGGTCAGGAGTATCTTTATGCTTCATGATCACTCGCCGCCCAGTTTCCCTTGGGTGAGTTTCATTCTATTCCTCGGATAGTTCTGTCCATCCTGAGTGTGATTAACATTCTCTCGAGAAGGCCTGTTATCTAGCTTTCCAACGACACCACTTATGATAAGCTCGAGCAACTGCGCTGAGTATGTACAAGTGATTCCCGATATTCGGCTTTAACGGATAAGACCTTCTGTGTATGATTTCTAAGATCAAATGTTTCGATTTGCCAAGGCTATCCTGGTGCGTAGCTTTCCGTAGGACTGCTAAGCATGTTTCTACTGTCCTCATGGTTACAACCGGTGCCGCGAATAGACCTCTACGGTTTCCCTCGGGACCATTCTGGTCCATTGTTACAGACTGTAAAGTCCACATCTTAACATAGCTTGTTGGGGGTCTTAGTGCAAGGGATGCCTTCCCTCATAATTCCTTCCCTCGAGTAACGCGTTGGCTTTAGTACTTATCCCGCTTCAAGATGTCCTGTAGTTTAGAGAGTATGCACTCTTGGGTATAACTAGATTGACGATCTAGCGTTACATCTCCGGGCAGCCCAGGTATCCTCACTAGCTTGGCTCTAGGCTACGCTTGTGGGCGTACCTTCATGGCTCGCTGAGTATTATTGTTAAGTTCTTTGCCTCGGCAACAGCTATCATGCTCGGGCTCCGTATAACTCTCTTATTGCATTGTATAACACGTACAAAGTGTCAAAATGTACGGTTACACGCCTTAGGCTGATTTTAGGCCTAATACCGAATCAATATAACCAAACCAAAACCAATAATGTGTATGTGTCCAAAACCAAATAATCAAAACCAAAACCAATACAACAAAACTAAGATTCTCCTAGGCAAACTCCGGCACCAGCTGCTGTGACACCGTAAAGTCCTTGACCAAACTCTGGGCCAAGCTACAATATTGTGAGTGAACTTAATCACTAGGAACTCATACCACAACCTTAGTGGCTCGCCTAACTTCACAAGGAAGTCGACTAAGGAACCCTCACTCTGGAGCTGAATAATTCCTTACTAGAAACCGTCCCCTCTAAAGAAGCAACTAGATTTAAGGTTGATCTGGAGTTTGAGGGAACTCACACGCTCAAGACTTGATCAGATTCTCAAGTGGGCCAAAGGAAGTTTGTGAAATTCTATTACAGGCCAAATTCCGCCGAGCAAGTAATATGACAGTAAATCAAACTCCTTGAAGAAACTATCAGTCACTCCACAGTAAAGCATCGAGACTGGCTAACAACTTTGTGAAGCAACTAACACTTCTCTGCGGGAACACATAGAGAGGTGACCAGCTACTTACTAGGTGAAGAAACTAACAACTGACTCGTAATCAAGTAGAGAAGTGTCACGCTACTAGTCCTGAGGATGTTCTACGGAGCTCACTTCCTAACATACAAATGGAGGGAAAAATCCTCTGAGGTGAAGGAACACAACCAATCTCGTACAGGGGAGGTGGCAATTAACTTTGTGAAGTTTATTACTTTCTAAAGATAACCAAGTCAGAAGGTGTCACACTACTAGTCCTGAGGGAATGTTCTACGGAGCACTGGTCTTAGCAGTCAAGTTGAGGGCAAGAAACTTGTCTTATTGAATAAATATGTCTGGCTTATATACTGAGTAGAGAGAGTTTAATATGAAAAATAGATGAAACAGATATGGAGAGAGAGTGGAACAGAGAGATGGAAAGAGAGTGGAACAGACGAATCTGGCTTGGAAAGGAAACTCCAGCCTATATATGGTACACACAATAAAGAAATAGTCCATTCTTGGATATATATCAGAGGTAAAATATGATTTTGTGAGGATTAACATAGTTTTAAAGTGTTTTTATCTGAGCAAGGTTTCTCTGATTACTCCACAATTCTCCAGGGTCAGGAGTACCTTTACACTGCATGTTCACTTGCCACCTGGTTTCCCTTGGGTGAGTTTCATTCTACTCCTCAGATAGTTCTGCCCATCCTCAGTGTATTTAACATTCTCTCGAGAAGGCCTGTTGTCTAGCTTTCCAACGACACCACTTATGATAGTCTCAAGCAACTGTGCTGAGTATGTACAAGTGATTCCCGATAGTCGGCTTTAACGGATAAGACCTCCCGTGTATGATTTCTAAGATCAAATGTTTTGATTTGCCAAGGCTATCCCAGTGTGTAGCTTTCCGTGGAATCACTAAGCCTGTTTCTACCGCTTTCATGGTTACGACCGGTGCCATGAGTAGACCTCTAGGGTTTCCTCGGGATTGTTCTGGTCCAATGTTACAGACTGTAAAGTCCACATCTTAACATAGCTTGTTGGGGGTCTTAGTGCGAGGGATGCCTTCCCTCATAATTCCTTCCCTTGAGTAACACTTTGACTTAGTACTTATCCCGCTTCAAGATGTCCTGTAGTTTAGAGAGTATACACTCTTGGGTATAACTAGATTGACAATCTAGCATTACATCTCTGGGCAGCCCAGGTATCCTCACTAGCTTGGCTCTAGGCTATGCTTGTGGGCGTACCTTCACGGCTCGCTGAGTATTATTGTTAAGTTCTTTGCCTCGGCAACAGCTATCACACTCGGGCTCTGTATAACTCTCTTAGTATTGCATTGTATAACATGTACAAAATGTCAAAATGTACAGTTACATGCCTTAGGCCTAATACCAGGACAAAGTACAAGATGGAGTATGACACAGAATGCAAAAATAGAGTACAAGACAGAATGCGAGAATGGAGTATGAGATGGAACATAAGAATGGAGTGAGATGAAAGCTGGAATACAAGACAGAATGTGAGCTGGAATGTAAGCAAGATGGAATGCAATATGAAACATTAGACAGAATGCAGGACAGAACACGAAACAGATACAAGATGAAACAACGCAGTGGTAGCATGCAAACAAAAAATCTACTCAGCCCATAAACCATTCCTCATGTCACAGAGGTACTTCTTATGGGCTTCAAGTACGTTCATCCAGCTGATAACCAAGAACTTGACACCTTCAGAGCCCCAATGCTTTTCTTGAATCTTGGTGATATGCAATGAGCCTGGCATATAGCCCAACTGGGTAAGTCAGGCAATATTTTGTGGTGATAGACCAGAGCGAAGACCAAATTCATCCAAAAATGTATTGGGAATAATGAGCTTTGATGGCGAAGGTGGTGCAGATTGCGGGGCAGTTGCTGATGCCAACCTGTACCACACAAGACCAACTGGGCCAGGATGAGGTGGAGGATAAGATAGAAGAGGATGATGAAACACCAGTGGAGATGCTCCATACATCATGAACTGCATCTGTTGCATCTGCATGTGCTGCATTGCTTGCTGACCTTGCATCAACTGAGCAACAAGAAATTCCATTAGAGATGGTGCAGCGGTAATATGCAGATTTTGTGCCTAGGCTTGTAGCCATATATTTTGACACAGTATGTGATCTACACGTACAATAAGAGAGTTATGTGGAGCCCAAACGTGATAGCTGTAGCCGATGCTTAGTATCTCAATGATAAGACTCAGTTAGCCGTGATGGTGTGCCTACAAGTGCAGCCTGATACTAAGCTAGCGAAGTATACTTGAGGTGCCCAGAGACATTAGCACTAGATTGTCAGTCTAGTTTCTACCCACCCAATTGCTTATGACTGCATATAAGGATGTCTCAAAGTGGGATGAGTGCTAGCAGACGCGTTACTAAGGGAAGGACTTAGAGGGAGCAAGCCTCGTACTTGGCTAGCAGAAAGACGAATGCTGGAGAACAGATCTAGGATTGCCTTACAGACCGGTGGATCTCAGTTGTAACGATTCGGCTGGTCAGAACAAAAGAGGGACCTGCGGCAGAGATCTAGTTGAAGCAAATTTGATATATGATATCAGCCGACTATTGACTAGTGAAACCCTAATATGTTAATTCGAGGAACTGGGTAGTAGGGCACTTACCGCCAAGCATGTGGAAGGCACTTGCGCGCGCTTTGTGACTTGTACCAATGTATATGTCCTGGGCATTCTGGGTATCTTTGTACAGCTAGTGAAAAGGCTCAATGTCCAAACATGTTATTACGATACGGGACTGGAAGGGGAAACTTGAAGTGTCCAAAACTACATCGGAGAGCCTAGGTGAACAGCCCTTGGGCATGAAACATAGTACCTCCAGTGGAGCAGATGGTCTGATGTGGAACCAGATCTCTAGGACCAGAATATCTTAACCATTTTAATATTTTTTTTATTTTCATACCCAATTCCGGACCATATACACATTTTGGCAGATTTCTCGAGGTTGTAATATTAAATCCAGGCGGGAGTTTCCTTTCCTAGCTAAATTTCCCCACTTTCCTTATTTTTCTATTCCTTCCATCTCTGTTTCATCTCTTTTTGTATAAAACTAGAATAAATCCAGTATATAAGCCCGATGTGTTTATCCAATAAAAACAAGTTATCTTGCCACCTCTCATAACCACCCATTGTGACGAAGTTAAGAGTCTCTTCACTGCCGAAGTTTACCTGTTCCCATATAATAGGCCTGGGCAACCCCATTCTTGAAGTCCTTAGTGATCTTCATCAGGCTGGTTCAGTTACTTGTATTCATCATTGAAGTTTATTATATTATATCTTACGCTAGTGTTTAGAGTAGACCAGTGAGGGCTTGCATGGTCACGTAGCTGTCACTCTAACATAGTCGGAAGTTGTGTGTAATATACTTCATAACAGCTTTTGTGCCCATTTGAGATTTAATTGGTCTTAAGTGTGAATCTAGGTATTTCCTTAGAGGGACAATATCTAGTAAGGAATTACTCGGCTCCAGAGTGAGGGTTCCTTAGCTAGCTTTTTAATGAAAGTTTAGCAAGCCACTAAGATTGTGGTGCAAGTTCCTAGTGATTTGGTATCACTTACAGTTTTGTAGCTTGACCCAGAGTTTGCTCAGGGACGTTACGGTGTTACACTAGCTGGAGCCAGAGTTTGCCCAGGAGTGTTTCAAACCTCGTTGTTACTTCGCTAGCTAGAGCCAGAGTTTGCCTAGGAGTGTTTTGACTTTGTTGTAATCAGTTTTGTTTTGTTGGTTCGGTTATACACACACGCACTCGACAATAGTCTTCGCTAGTTCAGTTCTATGAACATCTTAGATTTTGTCACCACTTCGCTAGTTCATTGTTTCGACACTGGAGCGTGTTCTAGCTTATATTCAATCTTATACTATTCTGTGGGGAATCTTTGACAACCCAGCCTCGCTCCCTTTAAACAAGTTGATAGTCTGGTTAGGCGCAGTATTTTATTTGATAGGTTGTTTTATAGCACCTTTCACACCCCAGTACGAACCAAGCCAATTAGCGGCAGGTGCTTGCATAGGCGCAGTAATGGGTGTACACATAGGTGCAGCAATAGATTCACCTTGAGGCAGACAAGATGTTGTTGTTGGTGGGAGTTTGCAGCGGTTGTAATCAAAGAATGGGGTGAGTGGTGGCTTGCTAAGTGTTGCATTTCCTTGACTCTGGATATGTTAGACAAAACTGGAGAAGGCAAAACAAAACACACCATGTGTGAGGCCCAGTTCCCAATAGCAAGTGAGTCTAGCTCCCAGAAGCCACCACACGGACCCTTGAACATGCGCTTGTTTGGAAATAAATCAGGATAATTGTTGATCTTGTATTTATTTTCAAGGACATCACGCTGAGGACCAACGACTTCATTGAATTTCTAGATAATTTACAGTGAACAAGCCAAAATAAATACTTGGATTGGTGATGTACCATCTTTTGAGCAGTGATTGAGGTGGAGGCCACTTCTGGCAAAAGCTCTTCATAGTCAAAATCATTCCTTGTATGACTCAGGATATTTTCAACAACATCCTTGAGTAGCAATTAGTTGAGTACATAGACATAAAAAAGAAAAACACACTTCATCAATGGGGTTGGGGTGTTTTGGTGGAGGTGACAGCACAAAAACATCTCGCTTGGCCACAGTTTTGCTCACAACCTCACAGTGAGTCCTTTGAAAGCGATCTCAGAGCCCATTGCAAGGATGGGTGAAGTGGCTGGGGTTTTCATCTTGTACTGAAGCTTTGTTGGGCAGAGAAGTTTGACAGAACAGTCCATAACACTTGCAATGCCTCCAAGGAACATGCTATATTTGTCAGTGGAACCAAACTTGAAGGGGTTTTTCTGAACGAAGTTTGCAATATTGAATTTAGAGGATGATGCTGGCTTTCTGGTACCAGGACATGCCACCACTTCTTTAGAAACAAGAACTATGACTCGGAAAATGACTGGTTCTGGTTTTTTTGCCTTTTTTGAAGGAGGTTCATTGTCATCACTGTCAAGGGAACTGGAAGCGCATCTGTAATACATTTTTCCTTGTGCTTCTGTATATTGTATTGAAGCTCATCTACTCTCAATGTAAATACAAAATAACAAGCACCAAAGAAAAACTGACCATCACCTTCAAAACTGTCAAGAGCATAGGAGCATGTTGACAATGTGCTTTTCCTTTCGATTTTTTGACTGGTGTGTCAGGCTGAGGTGCTAGTGTCTTCGATGTAAGTGTAAAATAGTAGAGATTTGGAAAAAGACATTACTGTTGGCTTCAAGCTCATCTTGTTCAAAACTGTTCATCATCGAAAACTCTCCTGATGCTCTGAAGATACATCATCATATTCTTCATAGTAACAGAGAAAAGTAAAGGCTGGAGATTGTCAAGAGTGAACCACTTATATAGTCTGGGAAGCATATCAGGTCAGACCTGATATTGTGGCCTTTTGGTCCAGTTGGAGCGCAATGGTTGTCTTTCCAGAAGTCATGTGACTTTACAGAGATGTTGAAATGTTGAAGCACATTGAGGGCTTAGATGTCAAAAGGCAAGAACACACATAGTGCGCATGAGGCAATGATATAATATTTTCTCATCAACAATTTTTTTCACATGAATGCCATTAATTACTGAAAGTCCTGTAAATAAATTTAAATAAAAAATAAATAAAATAAAATAAATAAAATAATAATAAATAAATTGTCAGAAAAACCAAAAATAGCCAATAAGCGCTGTAAGCGCTCATAAATGCCATAATCAAAATGGAGATTATGTGATTATGGAGGTTCATAAACATGGCTTAGAGTTATAGTCATTTAAAGCTCACAATTGCTTGTGGGCCAATCCTATATTCCTATACTTTAAATCATGGTATTGGCATCTAATTTGATTTGTCATTATTACTAAGCTCTCCAGCCGCACTGCGGCTCAGAGTGCAAACACCGCTTTTGCCGTCATTATGGCACATCTTGATTTCCGGACCATGACGGCGCATTTCCAGATAAGAGTGTCGCCGTTGAGCATTCAGCATTGTTTGTCCTTTCCCTTTCTCTTACTTACCACTACACTACTACTTACTTTCTACTGCCCAGTGCCCAGTGCACCTCTATGTCTGTTCTCAATATACACACTGAAATTGATGCTTTAATTTCTTTTTTTTCAATAATGTTTAGATCTGCCTCTCTAAGAATGTTAAAGGAGTCCATAACCAGAAACCACTTCCAAGCTCTACTAATGAGAGACATGAAAATCAGGCAATAAATCAGGCAGAGTACTTATCAGGACTTTGACCAGTGGGGGTACTTTATCCAGCTGGAAGTGACATATCCATAACCAGTATAAGTATCTGCAAGAGAATTAATCCTCCTGCTGGTGATAAATAGGTATGGTCAGTTCTCAGAATTATATTGTGTTGGATTCACCAAGCAATTCAGGAGTGATTCAGAGGACCAGAATTGCTTCAGAATCACGATTTAACTTTGACTGACCATCAAATACCTATAATTCACCGAGTGATTCAGGTATGTGATTCACTATGAGGTGAAACGCCTCCAGCAGGCACTTCACCAAGGCGATTCTGGTGAATTATAGTGAATTACCCCCAAAAAGCAATTCACTTTTGTCTGCAATTCAGGTTGCGATCCAGTAGCTGAATCCATTTACTGAATCACACCTGGATTTACCTAAATAGGTGCAGTCAGAGCTTGAGATTCAGGTCTTGATTCAAAAGTGGGTTCAAAATATCAGAATCATGAATCCAGTAAACTAACTACAGGAGTTGATTCACAATTTCAACAATCAGCATTTATATAAGAATAATTTCATTAGATACATAAATAACTGTACTACAGCAAACAGAAGAATCAACTCATTGGATCAAGGCTCTAAAGTGGGCTGTAAAAGTTGAATCAGGATTCAGCCTGATTCTTGAATTTTGAATCGACTGCTGAATCAACTTTCGAATCAATACCTGAATTTGAAGGTCTGACTGTGCCTAATGGCCTTGCTCTTGTATGGCCCGTATAGTGTGTAATAAATCAATCCCAGTGAAGTGCTGTTACACGAACATTTGTTGCATCCAAGTTGCATCCATCGGGATATCTATACCGCTCATTCCGTGAACTTGTGAATTCATTGTCAATCAAACATGAAAACACTCAGGCAGTATTAAGTATACAGCGCGCGCTCATAGACCAAACTCTCCTAGCCATTGCACATGGCTTGATTTGATTCATATCCTACTACATTACTAGATGCTTGAGTTGGACCAGGTCACTGACATTACCTGCCCCGAGGCTCAAGCTGGCCTCCGGCTGCTGGGCCTGGCCCTGTCCTTGGGCAAAAGTTGGCCTGATGTCCCAAAAAATATCACATATTACTACAAAGGTTAGTTGATATCAATGATCACAGTACTAGGAGAAATGGCCAAGTCTCCATTGTAAGTTGTGGTTGTGATTATTGAGTACTTAGAGTTGAAGAAAACATGGTACTCCAATGGTACTTTACTTACTCCGCATGGGAGTTGCACACCAAATGAGCGGCCACACCTACAAATATCTACTTACTTGGTAGAGAGGTAAATTAAGGTAGAAAAAGGGACTTAGTACTAAGAAGTTTCACAGGTAGCCGACTGGGCCGAGTACGCATGCTAATGGAGGGGCTGTGCAAGTTTGTTTATGCCACCGCAAACGGTGGTGTAAACAAACAAAAGCGCCCCAGCGCTAACCGTCTAAGTGCCGAAACTGCCGAAATCTAACTTAGTGGTTCGCATTTGGCCCGCATACTGATGTATGAGATGTGCAAAGCACTAACCTCATCATGGGTAAGATACTTGTTACCTAGAATCTCTAAGAATGAACCTTGTTGTATTCAAAGTTTGTGACAATTGATGAAATTGAATCCGTTCAAGAGAATAAAGTTCCTTAAGAATGCGATACTTTATCAACTTCACTGGGATTGATTTATTACACACTATATGGGCCATACTCTTGCTGACACTATTACAGGCCCAGGGCCAGAGGTTCGGTTAGCACAATTTCTTGATGCACAATAAGTACTGATAAATTTCTTGCAGGTAATAAATAGTTACCAGGTATACTTAGTCAGTTCACAGAAAGAGTCAGAATCACTTGAATTCACCCAAGTGGCAAGAATTGCCTCAAAATCATGATTTAACTATGACTGACCATCAAGTACATATGAGGTGGAATTCAAGTGGTTCAGGTATGTGTGATTCATGTGTGATTCAGGCAGGATTCAGGCCTGATTTGGAGCAAACCACGGTTCAGTACAAAGCAAATCACCTCCAAAAAGTGATTAACTTTTGTCTCCAGTAACTGAATCCATTTGCTGAATCTAAAAACTGACCAGTGACCATACCTGACTGTTCAAATTATGTTAGAAATCAGAATTGTGTGCATTTCCATGATGTAGTCACGGGTCTCTTAAGCTTGTTATCATTCAATTATGACCGGCTACCAGGGACATTTCAATGCTGTCAGCGCCCTAGAAACCCCCAGGTGGCAAAAACAAAATATACAGAAAGTTCAAAAAATCGGCCTACAACCGCTTGTACGTGCCCCATAATTGGCACGCGCTTATGAGCCTTTTTTTAGGTTTCCGGTATTTTCACGTGGCTCTTTGCCACCCAAGCATCATTTAATTATGTCCCAGCGTCTATTGTCTTTGGGTGCTGTATGCGTACGTTGAGGCGAGTTTTTTTTGGTTTGTTTTTCGTTCATCTCGCGTCTTGGTGTCTTCATGTCTTTTTGTTTTCGTGTCTTCATGTCTTTTTGTTTTCGTGTCTTCATGTCTTTTTGTTTTCGTGTCTTCATGTCTTTGTGCCTTTATGCCTGTCTTTCTTTGTATCGAAGAACTGTATAAAACTCAAGGGCGAGGTTCTCACCGCCGTCACGAGCTTCTTTGGAATGAGTAATTCCACTGGAATGTTGCAAGCCCTTTGTCGTGCATTTTCACTGTTGGCGTACCACCGGTATTACAACATCTTTCTGTGCTCAAGGTACATTTGGAATCGTTCTCCATCCAAGATCATCGCTACTTGATGAGCTTTTCCCTACTGGGGGGCTCCAAACATTTCATGCGGATGGACATGCTCCATCACAATCTACGAATGTTGCACATTGAGTTTCAACTCCAAATCGTTGACAGTATGGCGATTTTCTGTGCACTGAACTTCAGACTGACGTTCATAGTCGATATCGGTGATCTGTTGACGTTTTAACATCTCTGCCAACTTCTGTCCCAAATCTATTCAATGGAGCTTGGGGTGGAATTTCAATCTATGATGCCAACAATCACTGAAAACGCTATTCGTTCTTGGCTCAATTCACCACAACACTACTTCCCTCAACTTCGTGCCCTCCATGTACTGTCATCAAATACACAATTGCCTTGTTTACCACTCGTTAACCAACGCATGGACATCAATGTCCTAGCTTATATTTGGAATGCAACCCAAACTCCGAACACGACACCCCAAACCTCTTTTCGATATTTGCAGGTGTTTGGGGGCTTTTGATATTGAGTTATTTCTGCCGTTGGTGTGCAACCTGTTGACTTTCCATACTTTCCAAATCTCTTTGTGGGACTTAAACACACTAGGACGAATTTTGCCATCATTGTCCACCTTCAAGTCCTTAAAACATCTTTTCAACATTTTGTCGCTGCTGAAATTTTCGACGCGGTTTTGATCGTGTGCATAACTCAGCTGCTATCTGTCACCTTCGTCCCCGAAGACTGCGTCAACGTCAATGTAGCTCAGTACTGTTCTTTCTCATTAACCATCACTAACCTCTGTTAGATTCATCCGAACAATCCTGCCACGGATGCCTTCGTTAACACTGATAACGACCGAGAAACCTACATGTCAAGGTGTACCGTCGCGTACCCATTTGGATAACTTTCTTTTCCCATTACTTCGAAGTCCTTGGGCTATTCTCAGACGTGATCGAAGTGTAGCGAGGGCGACAGAGGTGGTTTTCAAAACTTGGAGGTGAAATGCATAACGATCTTGGTAAAATTGTAATATAAACTGGCTTACGAATGTCGTCGATTTAATTTAGCTATGTGCTATCCATACCATAATCTAACACAAGGCTCAAATCAGCATGCTACGTCGACGGTCGGAGGAGCAGGTAATAGAGCGTTTTCGCACCCGTTAAATTTGTCACATGTCACACAAAGATAGCTGGAAGATGTGCTACGTAGTGTTACTTATCACTTGCAATCATGCTTGGGCCTCAGTTGCTACTGGCTTCACTGCCGTTCTTATGTTCTAGTGCTGAGTGAAATGCTCCAATTCTTCTTGCGTCGTTATTCTTACTTCAATATCAAGAACAAACACTTTGTGAAATGATGTTACTGCAGATGGAAATTGAAGCTTGTGGAGAACGGCCACGTCCAGAGCAAGGTGGTGAATGTATCAGTGAAGATTCTTTGTATAGGCTTGGTAGGAGCTGTATGTGGTGGTTTAGGTACGTGTTTGTTTTGTTTTTACACTCAAATCACTGTTAATCTTTATCACAGATTAGAGCCGATGAGATCGTTGACCTTGCTGAGGTCCTTCAAATACCAGACCCATTTATAACCCAAGAGCGCCATAACTTCCCAGCAGTTGAAGCCTTGGGCCTTCTTCTTGCTCGTTTCTGTGCTGGTCACAATCTTTATGATATGGTCGCTCGATACAACTGAAGTATCACTGCTATTTCTCAAATCACCAATGAACTTGTTATCTGGCTTGATAACAGATGGAAACACCTCCTTGACTGTGATTCTGACGGTATTCTTCATCCTGACACCCTCCTTGACTACGCCATTGCTGTCGAAGACTATGGATCACCGTTGTCAAACTGTGTTGGATTTCTTGATTGTACCATTAGGAAGATGTGCCATCCCAGTGAGGGCCAAGAAGCTGCATACAACGGCTACAAGAAAATGCATGCTCTCAAATATCAAGCTTTGTGTCTTCCAAATGGAATCATTGGTAATTTGGCAGGGCCGTACAAAGGGCGCCGAAACGATAACCATCTTCTCACCGACAGTGCATTTCTTGACAAATTCCACGAGTTCGGTTTCCGTCCAGATGTCCCAGATGATGCACCTATGAACGAGCGCAATTTTGTCGTCTTTGGAGACCCGGCTTACGGCTATGGACCACATCTCATCAGTCCATTTGCTGATGATGATCTCTCGGAGGAACAGCGGGCATGGAATTGTGCAATGAGCAAGGTGCGGATAGAGGTAGAGCATGGATTTGGCGTCGTTGTAAATCTTTGGCCTTTTCTTAACAACTTTCACAAAATGCAAGTACTTTCATCTCCTGTTGGCCGTTATTACCGTATCGGTGTCCTTCTCATGAACGCGGCAAACTGTGTTTGTCCAAACCAGATTGCACAGTGGTTCAATTGCATGCCTCCTACATTAGAAGATTATTTCCATGATTAATGATTTCAATTTGATACTACTACTGTACATACAACAATTACTACTAGGTTTTCTGTGATAAACGAACAATGACTATGCAATAAAGTAAGTGACAAGCAAAAAAAGGCATACAAGTGGCGCAAAATCATTATTTATCAACCATACGTGCAAAGATATTGAGAAATTTGTCCTGAAACACTTCCGTTTTGCAGTTCGACTCCTCGATGTTGTCTACAATCCACTCGTGAAGTTTCATCGATTGGGCCATGCTTGTCTGCATCTCTGAAAAGATGTTGCTGTCATCACGATGGCTACGCTTACGCACACGCGACTTTGCTACAATCTTTTGAGCTGGGACCAGCGGTAGAAACACGCATAGACTGTGGACACAAGGCTAGCGTTAAAGGCTACATGGATGTCAGTATCTTGCAGTGAAAAAAAAGAAGAAAAACGCGACTTACGCATCCTGGAGCTTCGTTGTTCGTCATGGACTGTCTTGATGCTGGATCGGAAGACTAAATAAACATTTAGCGCAAAAGAATCACTGAAAAAAACGTAAACATACATGTTGCAGGTATGCTGGTACAGCAGCAAAATTTTGCTCTTGAGCAAGAGCAATACGTTGATCATCAGGCAAAGCAGCAATGGCAGCAAGCTGTTCAAGAGAAAGAGAAGACGAGTTCATCGATGTAATAGTTAGAAACCTGCGGACCTGCAGTGTGCCCGTACGTGACAAAGTGACGTCACCCGGCAGATAGCAGGCAGATGAAAATGGGTGCGAAAACGCTCTAATGACGTAGCTTGCTACGTTCTTTCTACTCCTAAATTAACAAGCGCTCGTGCATTTTCTTCCCACAGTCAGATTCAAAGTCGAACTACATTTACGCTTCAACATCATAGTACGCTACATTTACTTATCCTAATACTCAACTATCATACTACGAAAATTGTATTAGGAAATTGTAGATACCGTACAAAACTTGAAGTAAAACTAACCGAGCTTTAGACAATATTTCGTCTACAAGTTGCAGACAAGTAGTCGTTCATAAGTGGATAAGTTACGATGTAAGTCTCGTCTTCGTTTGTGTAGAGTTCAAAAAAAAGGTGTTTGTCGCTGCACGAAGTCGTCGGCAAGCTACGTCCGAGGAGCCCCAGGAGGGGATCACTAGTAAGTTAAGGGCGTGCTCAAATTAGTCTGTCAACCATGTGACTGGTGAGCAATATACTTTCCTTTCAAACCCAGGACTGTGGTCCGTTTCACACTTTACCGTCAGATTGACCGCAACTTCCTTCGCCAACCGCTGGCAGTGGCTGCATCTCTCCTTTCGACTCAAGCGTTTGTTTGATTGGTATTCTGAACCTATCTGGGGCTTATATGTGAACAACTTGTACGAAGTGCTTCCCTTGACTCTGTTTTTTCGCTCACTACTTGACTGCTACAGGGTCTAATAACGAATATATACTGGAAAGGCATGTGCGCAGCCTAATATGACCTTTACGGCTCCTTCACTAGACTCGCAAATACTTGCCTCTTCCATCCCGCTCAACGCCGATGAAATTTCGTATCTAGCATACGAAGGAGACCATGCAGCCATCTGGGATTTACGGAGCAAATTTGTTCAATCAGAAGACAGTGACGGAGATATACTGTCTACAGCACTCTGGACTGTCCAAGTGGTGTCTCAAAGTATCCATCGCCTGTGGCTGTTTACCGTTGGCAGCCGAGGAGGAGAATTTAAGCCGGTAATCAAAGATGACAGACTCATAAAGGTCGCCGAAGCTACAATAACTCCTCGTGACCTATATCCTTGTTCAGAAGAATGCTCTCACCAAACGAAACCATGTTCAAATTGTTTTGTGCCTTCGACGAATCCAACACTTACATCGGCGAAACATCTTCCAAGACGACCATGGAGGCGACCGTGGAAGGCTTTTTTGGACGCAGTTCGCTCTTCACTTGTCCGCCAAGTTAATCAGTCTACTCGGACTACCGCTAATTCAAAGAGGTGGGCTTGTGCGTTGAAAAGTGGATTTACTATTGGACATTTAACCTTACCTTCGAGCTCTGACGAGTGGGTAACGTCTGGCTGGGAACAGGTACGATCCCACCTATATGTGCATATTCAGATTCAGGCTGCTCTGGAGTCATCACCGAGACTCATCGTGCATCCTACAACCACGCGAACACCGTATCATGCTTTGGGATCAGCAACCATTGCTGGTACCGCTTTGACGATGCTACCGTACGGCACGCCAGCGTACTATGTAGCTCCATACTCTGGTCCCACTTCCGCTTTGACAATCCAGTTTCGTGATGCTCTTCGTGGACTTGGCGTCGATGGGTGGGAAGGTGTAGGCCGCCCAAAGAAGAATGGAAAAGGAAAAGAGGTGTCAAGATCAAGTGAAGTGCATTATGCCATTGTCTATATCCTCGTCCACACTCCTGGGAATCGGGAAAAGAAGGGTTTTACGGCGATCTATCCATCCCGACTCCTCTTGGCGCTTCCTGCGGATGTACGTCCACCACTGAATAATTCCCTTCTTCCTACTTTGCCTGCGCCACTCCAGCCCTCCCCTCAGGTTCCTGCTGCAATAGTACATTCCACAGCTTCGGGGCCATCAAATGGAACCATCAGCTCGCCTATAAATGGGCCCAGATCGGCATACCATCTACCTACTTCGGCCACCGCCAATGCTTTTCCGACCTTAAACTCACCGCTATCGCTCAATTTCCCTTATCCTCCACCACAGCAGCAACAACTCGCATCCTCCTATGCACCGTCATATCCAGCTACCTCGCAGGCGGCTTTCTTTGGTCCATCGGCGGGACCTCCTACGCCTTATGCGCCCGCTCCGTCTTCAACCACTTCTGTGAACCACCCTATCTTGACATTCGATGACTCTCATTCCAGCTTCAACCCGAACTCGTCGAATGCCAGTTTACTAAGGGCACATCGAATTGTTAGCACAGCTTCTAGGCTTAGCTCTCTCGCATTTCCATCTCCCGTCACCACCCCGGCTGCGGTTCCTACTCCTGGGGCTCCGACTCCTGGCACCGTTGGTGCTCTTACTCCTGGTGGACCGAGTAACTCCGCGTCAAGTAAGAACTTTTATCATTAATTCCGTCTCGCCCTTTTTCATGCATAATCTGTTTTTCCAGCGTTGACGACCCCTATGCGTTTTCTCATTCCTGGATCAACCACTTCGGGTCTACATCAGACGGCTACTGAAGTGTCTAGCTATGTCGATTATGTCGCCAAAGAACGTGACAGAGAGCGTGAAAGGCTGAGAGAAGCTCAGGTTCAAAAGGGGCGCGCGGGATCGGCATCCAATATTGGTGCATCGACATCTGGCACCTCGAACACCAGTTCGTCTCGTTCTGTACCTCCGATATCCATCCCATCAACTACAACAATCTCTCCTTCATCAACAGCAACGACAACGACCACAAGCAACATAAATATGATGGGGGCGGGAACCGATGCCCAGCTATTTTATCCCTCTCCGCCGACGAATCCCCCGTCCGTGTCTGCTGCTGGCGCTATGAGTCCAGCCGTCATGCAAGGCCCTGCACTACTTCCGCAGATTCCTCAGGGATTACCCTCGATGCATGATACGAATAAACGCGTTCCTGTCTTGGAGATACATGTGGATCATAGGACTGAGCTAATATCGAAGACGAATGAGATCCCCGGCAACAATATCATGCAAAGTCAAATTCCTTCTCTTAAGCCCTCTGTTATTAGTGTCGCTGGTGATGGTTTGGGCGAAAATGGTATCTCTCAATCTGCACTACCTCTGCCAGTAGGTCCATCGGAGCACCCTTCCTCTACAATTAACTCTACTCCTAACGGACCAGCTCAGCCTTCTCCTCCAACTGATCCTGATCTGACATCAAGTTGGGGGTATTTTGGCACAGACGATATGGATCTCGATGGTTTGGGTATGCTTGGGATGAACGGGATAGGTGATATGTCGGGAAACAGAATCGGTGGCGATGACATTGACGCATTATTTGGTGGCAATGAAGCGAATTCATTTGCTTTGGATAATCTGGACAACGTTGGCGGGGTAGACTGGAACATGGACTCAGCGTTTAGTTTCAACTCAAATGCTCCTCCTGCTGCATCTACCACAGGTGTTGGCGTTGGCGCAACCTTGTATGGTGCGACGACGAATTTATCCTTTTCTTCATTTCGAAGTGTCAATGCTCCTATGGATCGTACTCCGACGCTACGAAATGCCTCTGCTCATCAGTCTCAGCCAAACGCAGGTTCTGGTCTAGGCATAGGAATGGATTTTGAAGCTGATTTCACTGATGATGATTTCAGCTTTTTCGATAACAAAACTTCTAATTTACCCAAGCAAACTGAACCTCTGACGACCCTCTCTAACTCCTCAATGGTACCTCCTACTGCGTCCGCTCCTCCCGCTCTCAATGCCGCGAATGTCTTGGCCTCTTCGAGTCCAGATCCTTTAGCCTTTCTCAATCATGAGGATGCGTCTTTTTTCACTAGTCTGGGTCTGGTTCCATCACTTCACATTGGTTCGGCTCCTACTCCTGGATCCTATGTATATCCTTCCAACTCCACTCCCCATTCCATGTCCCATCCTACTCCTGGAGGACCAACAGGTTCAACTCCGCTCACAGTTGATATAGAGGTTGAGATGGATCCCGGGCTACCTTCTCCACCTGAGGAGCCCGATCGTTCGAGTAATCTTCAAACAAATGACTTGTCCTCGCCCTTTCCGATCCGTCCAACGTCACATACGAAACTCACGGGGACTGGTTCAACGAGCCCACTTTCTCCTGCAGACAAAAGATTCGCGCCTATCTCATTTGCCAAATCTCATTCTGTTGCGGATGGAAAATATAAAGTGGTCGGTGGCAAATTTGCATTTTTGAGGAGTTCGAGTGGGTGGCATAAAAAATCTCGTCCTCCATACTTGCGTGCATCAGAGGCTAGACGCCCTGTGAAAGGATCGGGAGAGGCCCAGACTGGTGAAACTTCTGTACCGAAGGAAGCAGAGGATGCTCGAAAGGCAAAGCCGGAGTTGGATCGTGGGAGATGGACTCTTCCGAGTCCTCCTGTGGAAGGCGATACTTCAGGTTCAGACTCGGAGGAAGATCCATTGTTGAATCCATCCGTCGGAGCTTCAACCAGAAGTGCACCCATCGATGCTTTGTCGCCCTCACCAACAGGCTCTTCCGTTGTACCTACCTTTGCGACTTCAAAATCTCAACTTTTACGTCGGGGTTGGCGTCCGCGGTACGACCGAGCCACTGATCCACGTATAGGGGTTGTACGAAAGTTGACTGAATTCAAGAGGAAAGGAGATTATACTGCTGTGAATAGCCGGGCTAAGCGACCAAAATGGATCAGAGATTGGGAGGACGAAACTGGGAGGCGTATTGGTGATAACAAAGATATACAAAACGTGGATGATTCCGAAGCGGAGGATGAGGAAGAAGGGACTGGTGATGAGGAAGATGCAGACACTGAAGCAGGAGACCAACAAATGGACGATTCTAGAGAATCATCCTCTCCGCATGGAGCGAAATTTAATAAAGCTGGACGGCGAGACCGATCTCGGCCGGCGACTCCTCTTCCGGTTTACATTCCTCCTGGACCGAATCTTATAGCCACATGCTTTCATTGGATTCATCTGGCCGGTATGATTGGAGGGGGGGTCGCTGTCTCTCAGAATGTGGATTCTGAAGCTATGGTTCAGGATTCTTCTAATTCGCAACCTTCTGTTTATCCTGGCGGGCTTGGTACCACTCACGGAGGTTCGTAATCTATTGAGCGTCTCAATTAAGTACCTCTAGCTGACGTTTTGAGCATTCAGCTCCAACTCCAGTCTCACCTGCAGCATTTGTTGGGACTTCCGCCTCAGCCTCTCCTACCTTTGCCTCCACCCCTGGGGGGAGCTGGGACCCCACTCTGACGTCTTCGGCTGATACTAATCCGGACAAAGGAGGAACGAATGTTCGGACTCTTGAGGCAACTGTGAACACTATTGTACAGGAATGCGTAGAAAACAATGTTTGGTCGGACGCATGGAAAACTGTGGAGGACTTGGCTAGGGTTACAGAAGCCAGGTTTGTAGGTACGCACCCGCCCATCAACAAAGAGGGATACGACGTGAGGAATGTGAAATGGAGTGTTGATAGATCTATGCATGGATGTGTCTGGTCGTCTGATGTTTTCGCGGTGAAGCAGCTTCTTGTGCAGCCGAAAGTCCTACGTAATGGTTTGCTTACTCTCGGAGACCTATTCGGCGGTATGCCATCATTTTACCCATTTTACCCTTAATACAGAAGCTTGATTTATTTGTTTTAGGTTGGACTCCAAATTCAGCTTCAGTGTGTACCCAGAAAAACCAGGCTTCCTCCTCCTCAGTTTCATCATCCATGTCTTCTACCCTATCACCTCTCTCTCCCCCTCTTATTTCTGTCGCTAAATCCAAGGCGTTAGTTCACGTTTTACCTACAGCGCTCCGATTTTGGAACAAGCTTGGTCTTGAACCCAAGGGCGGCAAGAAAAATGTAACTGCCTTTGTTCTACATGAAGACGGGTATTCTGGAAATGAAATCGATCAAGAAAGTGGTTTCGCCAAAGCCGGCTCATGGCGCAGTGAGCAAATAGAGTTATGGCTGAAAAATATGGCTGAGTTGTACAAGGTAGATCGAATAATCCGTGGTTCTTGCTGCTCTAACAGAACATATCTTTCAACAGACGAAACATTTCGGAGAAATGATTCCTGGAAAGAGCACGGTCTGTCATAAGGACGGGCTTGTGGCGTTGCAGTTTGACTCTTCGTTCAAAGAGAGTCTTGGTGCGTGACTGAAAGACTGGGGTTGTCCTGTTCTTTATGGTCTTATTTTTTTATAGCTTCTTTCGTTGCTGGTCTTTCAGCTCCCAAGGACAGCTTTGTTTTCTTTGTCCTGACCCCACTCTCCCTTATGACCATCGCCTCTGAAACCCTTCGCCTTCTCTTCTTGGCTGTGAAGCAAACCTGTGCTGAAGCCCAAGTTCTTTTCCAGTTCATTCCTGAACCGTATGTCCTCAACACTGCTGTGCACCCTTCATCACCGCACGATTTCCGCTCAGAGTCGCTCTTGGATTCGGTGTATAACAGGATTTTGATGCCTGTTGATCGAGCAATGGCGAGGAAATTTTCTATACCAGGAAAGCCAGTAAAAAATTTCTTCGAGTTTCCGGCGTTCACACTTGCCCGTACATTGACCGAGAACAAGGTTTCCTATTCGTGTTCATTGGATGCTTCCCTTGATGTTCTGGACAGACATACTTTTCTTCATGTCGGATACCAGCTCAGCTCGTGTGGAAAATGGATTCTTGCAGCATGTATCGACCAGCGAGGTGAAGCCCATGATATGGCCGTCTGGAGCACGCAGCCCTACTTACCTGTAGGTAAGAAAGGTGAAGTCGGTCTAGAAACCGGTGTTATTTCAGACGAGATGTATGTTGTCAACAAAGTTTGGGAATTTGCGTTGCAGTTTGCCGAAAAGGCCAACGTAGAATGGAGGATCGTTTTTGCCAAGTCGGGATCAATGAATTCCGTCGAGTTAGATGGTGAGTTTTCCGTTCTGGAAATCTGAAAATGAATCTTTCTCACAATCTCGTTCTCAGCATGGATGACGCATTTGTGTACGGCTCTATATTCAATCTCCAAGACGCAGCCGCCCATTCATGTCTCACTATTGAGTACTGAACGTACAGCACCATGGATTATACCTCCCCTCCCCCTCTCTTCTATCAGTCAGCATTCGAATTCTTTCAAAGGTTCTTCCTCGTTGTCACGTTCGGTCTCTGGGTCCGTAAAGGCTTCTTCCAAAAGTCAGTTCTTTGTCGACACTTCTACAGTGGCGTACAGCCTTTTGCAACATGATTCTCTTCCAATTGCCGCTCCGCCAACCTTGAACGACATTGGCCTTGCTTCCGATTACATTGTCAATATGCCTGCCTATCTTGAAAGTGACGATCACGCTCGATCAGACCACTTCCCGCTACTTCCTTTGAGTAGCTCTGCCCTCATCCATGCGCCATACTTGACTGACTCGCATACGCTCCCGGGGATGGTTTGTATACATCTCCTGTACACAGCCAAGTCCGAAGGCTGCACCTATCCTGCAATTACTTCTGACCTGGCTGAATCTCACCGATCTCTGCTCTGTGATATCACCAACTCTTTTCACTCTCTGTCCATTCTCTCCTCCGCCAGATGGGGTATGGATGGTGTAAATTGCTTGTTACCGTTCCATCTGAGCGCTGTTGAGACCATGCGTGATGCTTTGACCTCTTGTTGATGTTTTTGGTGTTTTTCTGTGTACCTTGTTATCCTTGTGCATTCATTGCTCAATTCCAGGCATTGCATTAATTATTTGCTGTTTATTCTGCATATCTGATTAGACAGCCATTTTTTGTATAATTGTATTTGTATCATAACACTGTACGATAATATTATTAAGGCACATAGAGTATTGATTTGCATCTTTCATGGGGGTTTAGGTTTAAGGGAGACAGGTTTCAGGGAGACCAGAGTGATAACCTGGGAGAACCTCGCAGCCTCTACGCACTACGAAGCTCTCAGTTACGGTTACGGTGAGCTCTGATGTTGTTTGTCCAAACTACCCAATGTTGGATTTAGTTTATGTCATCCAAGCTCGTAGGTATAAAGTTGTAGTTAGCGGATGTTTCCGTATCTGTCCACCCTTAGGGACCTATTCCAACGCCCGACGCATACGTAGGTCCGTTTGGATCTTACAGCCAATCAATCATAGATTTATTGCATGTTGGATGCAAGGTTGAAGGGACTGCATAAGTTCTTCCTATCTCTAACTAAACAACCAAAACTATTAGCTCACAATTTTCACCGCGTATTGACAACTTTATTCATTCAAAAACATTCAAATTCACCTGTCAAAATTAGCTTGCACTTTGCCGTCCTTCGGGTTTGGTTCGTTCGGTTCAACTTTCCTAATTTATTGACTGATATTGCGTTAGACTGCATTCTGCATTTATCCTTGCTTCCATTCACTACGTTGGGCAATCATCACTGTAATCGGTCACAGTTTCCGAGGACTTTATGGATGGCAGTGGTTCCTTTTCTTCTGCGTAGTAAGAGCTCTTTCCTGGCCTCCTCCAGTGCTTTGCTTTGTCGGCCTGGCACTGTTGCTCGTCGGTACTATTATCACGATATCTCATTTTGTTGGGTCGGTGTAGGAATTCACCGATATTTTGACAACGGCACACTGAAGAAAAGCTTAGCCTCCAATATATGTACCGTATGTACCGTTCCATCCCATCAAATTTATATGTACCGCATTGCGAGCAAATGCTTCTTCAGCCTCCAAGTGATGTAGTCATGCTCTCCTGGAGCTTCAAGCTACAGTTGTGAATCGTATCGACTCGGAATACCCAAGCGAAAACCCCGGAGGTTGTTACTGTGGCTGTTGTCCTGAAAGGTTTGTCGGGCATGGCATGGCGCGGCCAGGATACGTTTCACCTTACTGAAAGCCAACACGTAGATGGGCGCTGAGGCAGTAGTTTGTAGCAACCGCTGACTGAGCTTTCAACTATCAAACACGGGATTTTTTCAGAAAACCAGTTCAAACATATGTAGTCTGAGATCAGTCATCTACACAAACGGAGCTCCAGGCTCCCACTCAGGTGTTCTCCCCCGATATCTGTTACTATTAGCGTCAGAATCAAAAGTCGAGGTACTATCAGGGACGGGATCCTGACATACACTGCCCTGATCATGAGGAAGGTGGTAATGCCGTCGGCAAAAATAACATTCAAATTCAACTGGATGGGGTTTTTAGAACTACCAAAGGTGATGTGCTAGGATATGCTCTGCGTAGGTACGATACTCCTAAAAGGACTTTCAATGTATTCGATTTTGTATCTTGTCGTGCCGTTGTAGATCCACAAATCAAGAGTCTGTAGTAGGTAATATTGATATTGATTGATAACAAATTGTAAAATGAATAGTCCTTGATTTTTTGAACAGTTCATCTTTCATGGACACAAGTTTGAAGTGACTCGGTCAAGACACATATAGAATGCATATTATATGTGAATTGATTCCTGGGTGCCCCGAAATTCGCAACGGGGGAAAGCGGCCAACGGGGTCCTTTGTAGCTTGCCCGTTTTCGGGCCCCCGTGATAAGTAAGTGGGGCCAGACAGTGACACCATATTGCGGTATATTGGGAGACTGGTCGGTATTACAAGAGATTACAAGTCATGAGAGTGAAATTCATTCGAAGTAAATTCAAAATGCAATTGACCCGTGAGATCATTTCATATTTGATATCACAGTTTGACCCGTGGCCTCAAGTTAAATAGCTGGCTCGATTCCCGTTTCATGTATTTTTTGCTTCCTCTCCGCCATGACTCGTGGGCGCAAGAAAGATCTTACTATCCCTCCTACACGAGCGCTCACTCAGCAACGCGACTACCGCGCTAGAAAAGCTCACTATCTCTCTGAACTTGAAGACCGGTGTCGTCATTTGGAGGATGAGAACAGTGCTCTCCAGCAAGAGCTTCAGGCTCTTAAAGCAGGACTTCCAGTTGCCACGCCAGTAGATCCACAACTAGTAAGTGTCTATCGCGTGCAGCGGCTCCTGGCGAAAGTAACATAGACTATCTCAGATGTCGGCTTCTTCAGAGCTCATGAGAGACCTTTCTGCTGCGTCGAGTGCGCTACAACGATTCCAAAATCTCGCGTATCCGAACCAGCCAGACACGCGCAGTCACAATTCTCCTTCTCTCTCTACTGCGAGCTCTACTTCGTCTTTTGCGAGCTCGAGATTGCGGCCAGCTTTCTTCCCATCACCGTCCTTGTCGGATGTGTCTCTACCTTCGATGGATGTAGAACAGGATAAATGTCCATGGCAGGAAGAAGGTACTTCGAGGCCACCTCCAGAGTCTCAATCGCTGCGCAAAATACTTTGCATTCCAAATTCATCAGACGTGGCACAGTCAGATGTTTCGAGACCTTCCTCCTCTATGGGAAACATTCATCGGCGACGTTCACACTCACCGACCTCACATATGTCATGAAAGCAGCCATGTCAATCTCCGTCAGTCTCCTTACCATCTTTGAATAACGAAAATGTCGCTGATTATGATAGATAGAACGTGGCTCTTATGTTGCGTGGGTCCATAAGTGTTCGTAGGAACCCATTTATTTTGGACACTTAATATGTACATACATGGCCATTTGAATTATAAGACGATGTTGTATCAATATTGGACTGTTAATTTTTACTTTAGGGCGATTTTATATTATGTATGTATATGCTATTTCACCTTCAGCTAGTTCTACTTTCTTGAGAATAATTTGCTGCTATTCATTAAGGAACAGCGTCTCGTCCTGGATCGTGAGACTACCTATGTACTAAGTAACCCGAGTTTAATTTCCATCGCAAAAATCTGGGTATTATCATTTGTAGGTGTAAGCGTGAATTTGAAAAACGGTAACGCAAGCGAAAAAACTAGCTGTCCTCCTCGCTCCAAATTAAGTCTTCGTCGTCATCACTCGGTACAGAGAAATTTCCGAAGAATGTGTCTGTTTTGGGTAGTATATGATATCTTCAAGGCCAAACCATAAGTGGATGGAACCACATGGATTGAAAGAAACACCTACCTGTCGAGCAACTCTTCCACTCCGCCTTCTCCAGCTTCCCAATCTACTCTAACCCAATTGTGCACAAGCTCACCGTCACGATAGACCAGCATGGTAGGAAGCATATCAAGGTCAACATCATCTTCTCCGTATGGGTCATCTTCGTCATCGTCATCGCGGAGATCCTTCTCATCAAATAAACCGTCGTCGTCGTCGTCTTGGGCTCGTATAGACCTCGATGGCCGTGTCACAGGAGTAGCAAGTCTCGGTTTAGAGGTAGAAGCGAATCCAAGTGCTGCGGCACGGCATCGCAGGAATTTTGTATCAGGGTACATACGCGCAAGATGAGCCAGTGTATCATCTAGGATGAAACACCGGTCTAATGACTGTGAAACAGGGTCAGCATAGAGGTAACTAGTTTTCAGGGATATCCCACCGATTCATACAAATGAACCACGACCCAGACACCCCTTTCTTCCTTTTCCACGGCACTCAGATAATTATGCACATCAACTTCTCTGAGGTGACCAAACCTTCCGTCTTTAGTACGACCAAAAACATCTGTCCGTTCCTTCTCCCTTTCCTTCATCACAAGCTCATCCACTTTCTCACCTGGCCCCTTCATTCGCTCTTCCTGAAGGAATGTCTTTCCTCCAAGGTGGCTTTTCTCCATTTTCAGCCTCATATCTTCCATTTCAACATTTCTTTTTTGCCTGTTTAGCTCCTCGGCTTCGTCTCGGTCTCGAATCACGCCCTTGACACCTGTACGACCAGGACCCATGCCTATGGACTCTTGATGATCTTGGTGAACTTTCGGAGACGGTTTGGACTCATCGGTAAAGTTTTGTAGATCCTCATCGTGCCATCCAGCCTCGGAGGATGGGGATACCGATCTGGTAGGCGATGATGACCGTTCAGGTCCATTGAACAGCTCGCCAGAGAGAACTAGAGCTTCGATATCTGCGTACTTGATCGAGACTTCAATTAGTTTACCAAGGAAGAGTCAGGAATGCGGAAAAATACACTACCATTGTGCAAGTTTTATAGTAAGAGGGACGAGGGTGAGTTATAATTACGTGCTAAATTTAAAAGGCGCTCAAAATGATGCATTGATGCCGCTGCCACAACCAGGCAGAGACTCGAGAGGATAAACCTGGGATAAACCGACAATCACTATACTACATAAAAAACAGGCAGGTACAAGTGCTAGGCAGTAGAGATGGCACAGCCATACAAAATCGTAGTGATACCGAAGTACATGCTAATATTTCAGCGACGTTTCCTCGGCTTGACCTTTGCAGTTTCCGCCTTCTACGAGCAAATTATCAGCGTCTCTATCAGGCGGAGCAAAGATATGCTACCTTCTCCTGAACAGCCTGGGCCAAATTGTCGCTTCCCTTACGCGCCACAACTTTCTAAAAATAACGGGATTTACTCGACGCAAATGACTGCAAAAGAGTCAGTCAACTCACGCTTCGCCTAGTCGGACGACCGTCCTGAGTGATCTTGCTCGAGGGCGACACAGGTCTATTGCGTTTTCCGAGTTTAGTGATCCGTTCGTCAAAATCAGAAATGTCATCGTCAAGCCTGGCAAACGTAGGAGTTTTGGGAGACTGCTTCACAACAACCAACGCAGAGGATAACTGTGATGATGCAAGGGCTCTGCGTGGAGAGGGGAAGAAAGAAGGACCAGAAGGACCAAAGGCAGTAACAACAGCAGGTGTGATGGTAGTAACATTAGCAGTAGTAGCAATAGAATTCGGACGCTTCGAAGCCTAAGGAGAACACAAGAATTCAAGTGCTCAAGGGAGAAAGAATTGTGTAACATACCGGATCCCCGTCTGGTGCAGGAGACGACATCCACATATTCAAATCAAACATCGATTGTTCCTTAAGACTAGATGCCACGGCGATATTGCTACGCTTGTCCTTGAGACATCTCGCCAATGTCGACTCGAGCTTTTCAACTTTTTGCTGAAGTGTAGTATTTATGTTGTCGCGCTAAGAAGTAGCAAGTGATATCCAGCAACAACCTGTAGGGTAATATAAGACATACCCTACGCAACTCGTTCTCCTTCGCGACCATCTCCTTCTCGTGCAAGTCTTGCGAGAACTTTATCAACGAGTTTACGAGTTCTTTCTCCGACTCATTCTTAGGGAAAACATCCATCAGCCAGGACGTCACAGTGGATGAAATATCTGAGAAGTTCACCAAATCACCTTCCCGATATCTTCTCTCCAAGCTTCCCTCTCGCTCCCGCAAACGTGCAACCTCCGCATGCAATTGCTTAATCTGAACATCCGCCTCCGCTTCCTGTCTGCCGTTCAGACTCGACGTTGCTTGGGCTAGCTCCAGTTGTAACTTCAAGTTACCAAACTGCTTTCCAAGTTCTCCGGTCAGTTCACTCAGACCCAGCTC
The DNA here is from genome assembly GCA_015501585.1 of Rhodocollybia butyracea. NCBI lineage: Eukaryota > Fungi > Basidiomycota > Agaricomycetes > Agaricales > Omphalotaceae > Rhodocollybia > Rhodocollybia butyracea. The sequence continues at coordinate 440,396 of JADNRY010000012.1, read as the reverse complement.
CGCAACCCCTGCTCTCTTGGCCTCTGCACTCAACGATTGCGCGTGCACTTTATCTTGCTTAGCCAGCTTTTCTTGAAAATCCTCGGATACTTTTTTCATTGCTTGAGTTTGAGCGTCAAGATCTTCGTTCAATCGTTCAATCTTGGTGCGAAGTACCGAACGTTGCTCTTGTACCTCGATCAACTCCGCCCGACTGTTGTCCACCATCCGTCGCAAATCAGTGGTATCAGCAGTATGCTTGTCAATACTCTTTTGAAGATTGGCCTTCTCGGAATGCAAAACAGCGATATCAGATTTCTGTTTCGATAAGGCGGATTGGAGCGAGGTACGCTCCTCCTTCAGATAAGTTAACTCCAAGGTTTGCTCCTGAAGGACAGCTATGCGTTCCCGAAGAGATGAAATTTCCAAGGTATGAGCGTCTGCGTTTGATTCAGCTCTAGAGTTATCGTGGCGGCAACGCTCGAGGGATACTTGAAGAGTAGTTCGTTCCTCTGCCAGAGTAGAGTTCTGTGATCGTAGTCTTTCGATGGTCGATTGCAAGACGTTTGTGTTCTCCTTGGATTTAACCAACTCGGCGTGAATAGCACCTTTCTGCACTTGAACCTCGGCATTGTCTGTTCTCAGGTTGTCTACAGTAGATTCTAACTTGCGGACATCGTCTTGTAGTCGCGCGACCAAGGTCTGAAGACCGTTCTTCTGCTCTTCAAGCACTAGCAGTTCTGCCTTGTACTGTCCGTGCGTCGACTCTAGCTTCGTCTGCAAAGCACGGGTGAGTAAAATAAATGTGAGTCTCAAAAACCTACTGCATGTGCTTTCTCACAAAGCAATAATCGCTCCTGGAACACAAAAGAAGCAATGTTCCAGCGATATGAGCCTCCACAAATGGATTGTTTACCTGTAAATCACCACTATGCTCTTTGGCCAGCTTGAGAGTCATCGTTTGGGAATCAAAACGTTCTTGGAGGACCTGCAAAAACTGCCATTTGGTGACACAAAGGGCTAAGGAATTTTAACTTACGTTCGTTCGAACGGTTATTTGGTGGAGTCTAGAGAGAGCCAGAGACCTCAGAACGATCCAACCTGACCAGTTTGCAGCTTACTCTTCTTCGACAGCGTCGAAGTCACGCTTCAACTCGGTCTTCTCTGCCTCAAGAATCTTCGCTCTTTCCAAGGTTTCTGCAGCTTTTGCTTTAGCGCTGGCTTCTCCCGCTTTGGTGAGCCGGACGCTATCTTCAAGCTCAGACATTTTGGCTGCATCTTTACGAGCTCTGAAATATTATTATTGAAAAGATACTTCGCAACTTTGGTCGGTACACTCACGAAGTATGAAGAGCGCCCCTAGTTTGCTCAGAAACTCGCAACTTCTCGGAAAGGACGGCAACCTCGTTGTGGCTGATTTGGGATTTTTGTTGCAAAGATGCACATTCTTCGGTTGCCCTGTATGATGTATTAGATCGTATACATGAGCTACTGGATTCATACTTACTCTTTAAGACGATTTGACACAATATCCAGCGACTCCGACTTGCGCTCAAGTTCCGTCGCTAACAATCGTTTTCTGCTGTGATATCAATATGAAAGAGACCGCACAGCAAATATATCACGTACGCTTCTGTCAAACGCTCTTCATCGGATTCTTTCTGTGCCAGCCTTTCTGAAGCAAGCTTAAACCTATGCGAAATCATCAGCCAATGGCTGGGATCGAAGAATCAACGAATGTACTTTTTGTTTGCATCTTTCAGCTGCATCTCGAATTTCAATCCTTCAGACAATAACGTAGCGTCTTCCCTCTCTCGTTGCATCAATTTCGATGTGATCTCTTGCACTTGTTGTCCTATGGAAAAGACGGGTTTAATACTCGCCAGGCAAACGAATTCCAAGAATATATACCAGTCGCCTGCCACAAACCAGCGCTCCGGGCCAAACTAGAACCTTCTTGCTTCCTGAAATTCTCCAGATCGACCACTTTTTCGTTAGCCTCTGCCAGCTGGGTGCTAACGCTGTGCAGCTTATCGCGTAGAAAGCTGATAACTTGTTGAGCTAAAAGGACCATCAAATGATGAAGATGCGTGAAGAAATAGTCTGTACAGTTATTACGGTCCATTTGCAATTCTTGAATTAAGTCCCGCGTTTCGTTTGCCTTGACTAGATGGTGATGAGAGGGATCCATAAACGGCTCAAGTTCTGTAAAACATTCGGCATCAAGGAAAAGCGGATGGAAAAAAAACTCACCCTTGACACAATTCGACGAGGTGGTGCGCAAAGTGTCTAGTTCGTCACGTAGGCTATGCATACTTGCAACAGAGCTTTCATAACGACTCTTCAAATGTTCAACTACATTTTTGAGAAAGTCGAAGCTACCAAGATAATAAACAAGTCGTGCAGTGTCCAAAAAGTCTGAAAAATACAAACTTTTTTTTCATATTGTCGATCCCGTGCTTGGCTGTATCCTTTATCTTTAACACCCGTTCTTCTGCTATTATCAGTTTCTTGTCTAGAAACTGGAGCTTATCGTGTGCTTCCTTGATGAGATTATCTCTGTCATAAATAAGCATCAGCTGAGAGTCCTTTATGGACCGAACCTCCTCTAACGAGGCCAGAAGTTCGGTAAGTTCACGATCCTTCGAAGCAATGTTTTCGAGTTTCGCTTCAAGCGTAGCTTCCAGTTCCGCGACTCGTCTCATCTGTTCATCGCGAATGGTTTGAGCGACGGAGAGCTCGGATCGTAGATTGACGTTTGTTATGCGCTTCCGAGTGTCAACTTGAGACGCATATAAGAACTATAAGAATATAGTGCTTACCTCTTCGGCCAACTGGGATTTAACAATTTTCGCTTCCTTCATCTTGCGATTCATTATTTCCGACAAGTCAAGCTCTTCGGATTCTGCTTCTGGGCCCAAAGAAGGGGATTCAGATGGTGCACGAAACGATGAATGTCCTGGAGTTGGCAAAAAGCGAAACTGGCGACTCTCTGCCATATTGACTGGTTCTTTGGATCTTTTCTGAGAATCTGGATCCAACACAGGGCCACCATATCCATGAAAATCGTTATCTAGAGTTGCTTTATTGGTAAACGATGTCTATCGCTTATTAACAATTACAACTCACGAGACAGTGATTCTGAGTTTTCTTTAGAATTTTGAGGAGTGGAAAAATGACTGGAAGGCGGAAATATGCGCGTTTGTTGAGAATTTCGAGCAAACTTGTTGTCTCGTGCTGCATGCTGAGGGAATAAAGAGAAATTTGGAGCAGGTTCTAACTGTAAATGCCTTGCCTGCGGAGGAGGATGAAAGACTTTTTTGGCTGTGAATGATTCGTGCGAGTCGGCCATGGCTTGCAGGATAGTCAAAATAATGACAAAATATTGAGTAGGCTCGAGTTTGAGGTTTGCTTTAACACGTGATGGTGCAATTCCTGGGACCTGTCTTCGACTTGCGATTTGGCTAAGATATGGATGAAGGCGCTTTCGACGTGATAATTATCGGAACGGGACTCACAGAGTCAATAACTGCTGCGTGCGCTATTCGATTTCTCCTTTTCCAAGAGATGAATTCTCAATTATCTGCAGAGCTCTATCGAAAGCAGGCTTGAAAATTGCACACCTAGACACAAATCCATACTACGGCGCTAATGAAGCAAGTCTTTCACTGGATGAATTCATCCACTGGGCCAATCAACAGACAAATTCAAGTGAATTTCGTTTCTCTTCGCCATTATCTCCTTCCGACGTTCTTCCGAATGGCCGACAGTACTCTATATCGTTAAGCCCTTCAGTAATACCGGCATCAGGACCACTTATATCTTCTCTTATCTCATCGGGTGTATCACGATACGGGGGCTTCAGACTTGTCGAGCAGGTTTTCGTATACCATCCTGCGATTCCCGGCAAAGTGAAGATCGTACCGGGAAGCAAAGAAGATATCTTCAAGGACAGGAGTATCAGTCTCATCGATAAACGTCGCTTGATGCGCTTCTTGGCCTTTGCTTCTGGTGATTTTGAATCACAGCCCGAACTGGAAGGCAAAGCCGAGACTCCTTTTGTCGACTTTTTGAAGACGACGTTTACTTTGAAACAAGAGATCGCAGAAACTATAGCCTATGCGCTGGGTCACTGTACTTTACCTTCTGGTATTGTCTTACTTCTAAATCTCGCTATAGGCTAATTAATAGCCATCTAGATCATACCGCTCCTGCTCTTCATCGTCTTCAGCGCTATCTACGATCCGCAGGTCAATACGGCTCATCCCCCTTCCTCATCGGGCACTACGGCAGCTCCGGAGAGATTGCACAAGGTTTTTGTCGTTCTGCTGCCGTCGCCGGAAGTGTATATATCCTTGGGAAATCCATTACTTCCATTACTCGAAATGCCAATTTGGAATCGAATCCGGTGTACACTGTAGCCCTCTCTGACTTTCCTGAATCTCTTACTTGTAACCTCATCATATCTTCAAAGTCTTGCCTCCCTGGGGTACTCTCAGATTCGGAGGTTCTGCGTGCCCAAAAGGTTCCCTCCACTTTTATAGAAGATCCTGCAACGATTGCGAGATGTGTTTGTATTACTGACGAACCATTATCACTCGCCAGGTGGGCCGAACCATTGGCACTCGAAGGAGATGAACCGCAGTCATCTCCTCCCGTGTTAGACACTGGCATCCTCGTCTTTCCACCTTCTTCCCTCCGCGGTGGCTCCGCTTATTCCTCTGTTACCGCACTCATTGTAGGAGAGGGTACTATGTCTGTACCGAAAGGAAAATGTAAGTCCAATTCACAAATTCTGGCGTCAGAAATATTTTACGGTTTCTCTCTTTCAGGGATACTCTACCTTTCGACACCTATACCAACCTCATCAGCAGAATCTGTCTCGCCAGAATCTCTTCTAAAGCCCTATCTAGATGCAACACTTTCTTTCGCTGTCTCATCCGTTACACCTGTACCTCTATTCACAAGTTTTTACCTTCAAACACCACCTTCGTCTCCTCCTTCATCCGAACCGTATTTGGATGACAGGACACCATCCATATTACTTTCACCCTCACCCTCCCTACTTCCCCTCGCCGACTCGGGGGATGCTGCAGCCGTCAATGCGGAAGCAGTGTTCTGGAACGCTATAAAGGCTCTCACTGGCAGAGTTGGGTCAGGGAAAACGTTCAAAGAGTCTCCTGTACATGGCGATGAGGCTGAAGTTGACACGAAAATTGAGATTGAAAGCTTCTGGCCGCCCTGTGTGAACGACGATAACGACGACGAATGATATTCGAACTGCCTTCGCCAAAAGTTGGTTCTTGGTGAAACCTGTAATCTTATTCACATTTTTGTAATATCCTATTCTATGTATTTGTATCGATTATTTGCAATGTCTTCGTGTTCATGTGAGTTCGCAAACCGGTTTACGTAATGGTTGCTGCCAATGCATACTACTTACTATTTCTGGTATCTTTCCTTGTGTTGTATTGTCTTTAATCGGATATCACAATACTTACTCGCAACTAGCAACCAAGAAAGTTTGCAATGTCGACGCGCACCGCCGAATTTGGTAATCAATTTCCTTTGTTCTATTGTATCCAACATGATTACTTAAAATATGAGCTTCTCTCTCTCCAGCTCTCTCTCCAGATGCCCTCTCTCCCATCTAAAAGTTCTACGCCTCGAAAAGGATGGACAGCCGTGCAAGTTCCTACCCCGAACCCAATTTTCGAAACGATACCCTCGAAGGACGAGTTGAAGGAAAAGTATCGTCCTGTTTTCGAGCAGTACTGCGCGGTGTGTGGTAAATCGAATACAGCGGACAAAGCCTTGAAGGTTCTCAAATGTGGAAAAGTGTGCTATATTTTTATAATAGTCCGCGAAGAGTTGATCTCATTTTTGCAGTGTAAAGACATCTGGTATTGTTCACAAAAGGTTCGCTTAAGCTTGTCATTAATATATCACCATTGCTGGCTTTTCATTGACGACTAGCTCAGTGCCAACTCATAGACTGGTAAGCTGAAGTCTGAAATATTCTCCTCAGCGAGATGTTATTGACTAGAGCATCCACTTGAAGGCCGCAGCACAAAACTTCATGCGTTCAAATCGCCGATTCTGGTATCGATCGCCTGGTCAAGAAATTCTGGACGCATAGGTTCCTTCGTGGATATCTTGAGGTCTATAGTATTATTGTATTTGACCTCCTTAATCCCAACCGTCCTGGGAATCCACTTAACCTGCCATTGCTGCTTCGCATAGATATCGGTTTAGAACCTGCGGACATAACCTCCTTCATGGAGATGTTCTATGATCAGAAAAAACTTACTGGATCAATACCCGGAATGTTCCAAGTAAACGCCATCACGCATTCAGATAATGTTTACGCTCTGGAATACTTTTCGCGTCGGCCTAGAAGAGGCGCACAATGGGTGGAGGAAGAAGTAGATGACAGGTTGAAGTCAAAGAATGGACTTCCCGTGGTACACATGGAGTTTATCTATAGAGGGGAGGTGGAGAATTCGCTGACGGTGGTCTCTTCACTGTCGAAGGAAGCTATGGAACTTGCTCGAGAACAATCACCATATCTCAAAAAGTCGGCTATACGTGGTACTATTGAAATGCCTTTTGGTGCTGATAGTACAATCCAGTGCGTGTTCATTATGCTTTCTTAGAGGACAAACCAAACTTTAGCTGCAGGGCTTTGAATGGCATTATTCGAGACGACAAGCAAGATAAGCTCCTACTGCGGGCTTTTATGGGTAGAAAAGATGTTGAAATCATCAGAGCAGCTGGACGGAATGACAACGATTACTCGCGAGCGGTTCAGTATTTGCTGGCGAAAACAAGAAGCGATAGCATCTATACTCCCATCGCATTTGACTTGTCTTCGTTGTTAGGTAGCATTCTGGGACCTGATGTCCCAAGTTAAGTGGGGCTTTGTAAGTATTTGCATCTTGCGAGCACTTGTTGTATTTGTATGATAATCAGCGGCAGACATTTATAATTTTGCAAAGAACAAGAAACCGGGCAGAGCTGTGAGTAGAGCAACTTCTGGATTAGCTCGAAGAATGCGAATGTCACTCATACATGATGATATTCTCTGTCATGCTGGTATGTAATTTATAAACATAGTTTAGTAGCTTGAGCTGACGTGAAAACATACAACTCTCGTAGCTCTATACTCTCTACTTGTGCCGATGGAAGAGAGGGTTAAATGTTGGTGTTTATTTATGGAGGTAACCTCAGACCCAGGTTATCTGGAACAGCCAAAGTTGGGTCCATCTGCGAGCTCAAATGCCCACCGAATCCGACAGCATCCTCTGAAGCCCTAAAGGCAGCAATACGTTCCTCAACCAGAGGTCGGAAGTTCTTCATCAGACCCTGGATAGGCCAAGCAGCGGCGTCCCCGAGTGCGCAAATGGTACGTCCTTCAACTTGTTTACTACCAACATGTTGTCAAGATTTAGACCTTGCACATGAGAAAGTTTCTTACGTGATTTCCAGTAGCATGTCGATTTCCCGAACATGAGCGCGGCCGGTGACCATACGGTCCATCATATTCATCATCCAGCTTGTGCCCTCTCGGCAGGGGGTACACTGACCGCACGATTCATGTTTGTAGAACTATGTCTAGTCGGTCAGATTTCCAAGAACACCAAACTCTGGATCTGCGCACCTGAGAAAACCTCGCGATAGCAGTTATGATATCGGTACTCTTGTCCATGACAATAACAGCACCCGTGCCAAGACCACTTCCAGCATCTTTCAGCGAGTCATAATCCATCAAGACCTCGTTACTCTTTTGTTGGTTCAGCACTGGAACTGAGCATCCACCAGGAATAATTCCCAACAAATTATCCCAACCACCAATGACGCCGCCGCAATGTTTGTCGATCAGCTCTCTGAGAGGAATGGACATTTCTTCTTCAACGACACAGGGATTATTGACGTGGCCAGAGATACAGAAAAGTTTGGTGCCTTGGTTACGTTCACGACCAAAGCTAGCAAACCACGCCCCACCTCGACGGCAGATAGTGGGTGCAACTGCAACAGTCTCAACATTTGCTACGGTAGAGGGACATCCGAAGAGACCAACATCTGCAGGGAAAGGAGGCTTAAGACGGGGTTTGCCCTGTTTTCCTTCTAAACTTTCAATCAGTGCAGTTTCCTCGCCGCAGATATAGGCTCCGGCGCCACGGTGAAGATAGACATCGAAAGCGTAACCGCTACCACACGCATTTGGACCAAGGAGACCGTCGGCGTAAGCCTCGTTGATAGCCTGCTGAACATGCGAAGCCTCTTGATAGAACTCCCCTCGAATGTATATGTAGGCAGCGGTAGCATTCATGCCTCGTCCGGCAACTAGACATCCCTCAACCAACTTGTGAGGGTCACCACGCATAATTTCTCGATCTTTGCATGTTCCTGGTTCACCTTCATCGGCATTGACAACAAGATAACGGGGTCTGCGCAACATAAGTGTTATACTAGCGGGCGAAAAAAAGCAGGACATACCGCTTGTCATCCTGCCAGTTAGGTTTATTCATAAAGCTCCATTTGAGCCCAGATGGAAAGCCAGCTCCACCGCGGCCACGAAGACCCGAGTCTTTGATAGTTTGAATAATCCAAGCATCTCCCTTGAGAAGAATGTCCTTTGTACGATGCCAATCGCCTCGGGACTATGAGTAAAGTAAGCACAAGTGGTTTTGCTCAAGAACTGCTAAGGAACACCTTTGCACCCTTGAGTCCATGGTCATGCTTGCAGAAAGCATTTGTGAAGATACGGTCTTGGTCTTTTAGGCCTCCATAACGGCGAACAGGTGCGTCAGTCACCGTCGCAAACGATCGTCGAGACTGTTGTGCCTTTGCGCGAAGAGAACGAGGAAGAGCTGAGGACAGGCATTAATATTAATTTGGACCGCTAAAGAAAGAGATATACCGCGTAAAGATGTTCTGAGCATCGTGCTCCACGACGAGCAGCGTTAAGAAACAACACCGGCAGCGCCCGTGTGACAGCCAATCAAAACCCAGGCATTAGACGCTTTGCTGAAGCGCTCAGGATAAGTACCAAGTAAAAGGCTTCCGATTTTTCCCTGTTCTTCCTCCAAGTCAGTACCGTGCTCCATCCATAAAGATCCCGAAGGGCTCAAGAGCTCGATACAATGCTAATGGTAGTAAGGAATTGTAACATAGTAAGCCAATCAAGAGTCATGAATTTTCACACTTGAAGCTGAAGTGACTTGAACGTTTCAACCTCAATGCCTTGCAAGGGGGTTTCACCAGAATCTAAAATTACCGCAGAAAGTCACGTCTGGCCATGTCACGCCCCGTTCTTCCCTACCTTACCTACCTTGCCTACCTAAAAATCCACTGGAATGCGTCAAATCCACATTAACCTTGCTCCATAAAGACGCTACTTGTACAGGTTCCGTCATTTTCCGAAGTCATAGTGAGCGAAATACGGTGAAGATTCAGCCTTTTGAGTCCATACTAAGTACTGTAGAGCTCTACTGGGCGTCTAACGCCCGTCTTTTCTCCACTGTGCTCTACTGTGCTTCAACGTTACTGTTCCTGACTACTGGTATCTTTACAGTAAAGCTGTAAAGCCGAGGAATTTTCTGCTCTCCTTCAAACAGCAAGCAAATTACGTCCACTTACCCTAGCCATCGATCCAATCGTCTTCTCGCGGGACTGTATAGTCGACGCCACCATTCTCCTAAAAATCGTAATTGTTGAACATCTTCAGGGCAAGCGATAGGTCCGTTTGGTGTAACTCTCTCATGCGCAATCTCTTCGTTTCGAACATGGTGCTGCAGAGAAAGCCATGGTAGGCTGATAATGGCTGCTGTTGCAGTGAGTACCAATTATGCTACCCTACTTCGTGGTCACAAAGACTTCATGCAAACAGCTACACTTCTCAATGATTATCTTACCCTTTCCAATCTATCCATACCTAGACGTATCCAGGACCAATTATCCAACATTGACGAACAGAACGTGGACTTGAGATTACACTCCCACCGCAATACGCTACCTGGATATTCTTCGTGCTCATACGTTTGGAACTGTTGCAGATTTTCGGGTACTGTTCCCCCTTAATGAATGAACCACAACGCCCAAGTGTTAATTGAATCATGTCACAGGGCTCTCTAACGACCGACATGTCAATTGCCTCTTGTACGTAACACGTGTCTGCGATCTTACTTATTCGCGAGCGTAGGTCTCGTTTTTGACCAGGTTTCTTCCGCACATTCATCTATTTTATCCTCTCAGCTAAGGGCTGCTTCGCCGTCCACTAAAATGTCTTCTGGACCTCCCGTTCTTCCTGCCGAGGCCATCTTGGGACTCAAGGTCATTTTAGTCGATGTCTTGGTCGAATCTCTGTGGCTCGGTTAGTGATAACTTGTAATGTAATTCAAGCCCCTTTTGACATGGCGCATGTTGTCAATTTTAGGCGTCCAAGGAGTGGTCACTATCATCGGAATCTACATTCTTTGGTGCGTCATCGACAAGTTTCTAAAATGTAGAAGGAATTCATACTATTTCAAGGTCCCGCGGTCTAAGCAAGTCATTTGGGAACAGATTCCTGGTCGGCATCATCTTGTTCCTGTTCTGCACATCGACTTGTTCTTTGTCTTTGACTATCTGGGATTATATGAACACGGTGCTCGAATTCAATGGTACATATGACGCGACACCTATCGTCAACAAAGTCAATATAATCACGATGGTTTTCCAACGTCTTTCTGTAAATCTTTCCACCTTCGTGCTCATCAGTGGTTTCTGAATGCTCGCTAGTATTTCATCAGCGATAGCATCGTTGTATGGAGGGCCTGGCTGTTGTGGGATCGCAATATATTCGTAAAAATGCTGCTCGTCGTTTGCCTGTTGGGTACCATTAGTGCGTTTAGGCATCTACCAAGCTTGAAGACCAATTCCGCTTATTTCTTTTCGCAGGTGCTTCTTTCATTCAAGGGATACTGTCCGTGAACCAACAAATCAGACAGAGCGGTGGTGCTCCGATTGGATCTGGACCATTTACCTTGATGTTCAGTATCCCACTCTTGTTCACCAACCTTACTTCTACTACTCTCATTGCTGCCAGGATTTGGTGAGTAGACTTTGAACTTCTGATTCCTTTATGCTTGATCAAGTTCACCACAGGGAATATCGTTGCAACATCATGAACCAATTGTCAAGCTCAAAGACCAAGGTATTTAGTATTCTTCTCATTCTTTTGGAAAGTAGTGTCCTCTACTGTATCTTCTGGGTACGTTGTGAATCATTTCTGGTCTTCGATTTCTCGCTGATTCTCTTTTTATTATTTTGCTTAGATCCTTGCTATGCTATCAACATTTGGGGCATTATTCCACCGATCGGGATATCTGCGATAATGGGCAGTATGCCTTATGTGACCGTAAGGGTATCTCCATGAATACTCCCCGGTTCTCAATTACTTATCGTTGCAGGCAATTTATCCTGTAGCAGTTGTGGTGCTTGTCACATTGGACAAGAACAACTACGGATCAACTATCCGGGTCACAGATACAACTGTGCACTTCAACCATCCCGTAGTGACTACTACGACGGTGAATGGTGGCTCATATCGTGTTACCGACCAACCATTCCACGTAAAACGCTTGTCTGCGGATCACCTCTCTTCATCCTCCGAAAAGCTCTGAGAGCTAATCAATCGTGCCCCTCCCTTTTTCCTTTCATTTATCGATAATATATCTTATTTTGACCGCTGTACTTCCATTTGTGACTGCATTATGGTTTTGCAATGTAACCTGTACCCAACCTACGTTGGTGCAAAGCACGTCATGATCTGACACAAATTAGTTCTTTAGCACGAGTAGAATTATAGCGCAATTCATTTCAAGCTAGAATGAAGTCATGAACGGTTAGATAACTATCAATCTGTTAACGCGTTTTGGATATCACTGGCAACAAGTTGGGGTTTAAACTTAACTTGGCAATAGCACTTAAAACAAGAATATATTTAGGCCCAACCGCAATAGCTAAGCCCCCAGCGCCCTAATTATCTTGCTATAGCGTTTCGACACAGTCCCGAGTCGTTTCAATGCCCAAGAAAACCCAAATCTCCGTCGAGAACCTTTCTCTTCTTACGACTTCTATGAACCAGAAAGAGCTCGAAGAGGAAATGCAGGAGCTAGAAGGATACAGCTACCTAGGCCAGCCCTCACAGAATCGTAACAAACTCCGATTCTGTCTCCTTATCATCATCATCCAGGCAATTTTGAACATCTCGTTCCTTGCCCGGTACTATCATATTTCGAAGCCGCGATGCTTCCCCACTGGTTCCCCTCTGAATACTGTCTACTGTCAGTTGCAATTTTCGCACTTTTCTAATTCAATGATTTATGCTTTACACCCAGCTCCTGCCCAAGAGGCCATCGAGTACAAGCTCATTAAATTCTCATTCGGTTTTGGAGATGATATAACACCATATCAAGGCCCACCCTCGCCTGAGGTTGACGCTGCTTGGGCGGCCTTGTATCCATGTGCGTATCATGTAGAGCTACTCTCAATTATACAGACTAATAAGGGTGTGTCAGATCCTGAAGCTGCCGTACCGAAGTCTGAAGCTGCAAAAATGGCCAATAAAACATCACCCATCCCTGGTGATGAGTCTAACTACATGGTCGTATGTCCATTATATATATAATCATTCTCGGGAGTTGGGATGCTAAATTTTACATGACTTATTTTAGATTCCTGAAGTGTTACACACATTGCATTGCCTGGTATGGATCTGTTTAGTTTGGTCTTAACATCTCTGATTAGTGGCGCCTTAGAACACGATACGCAAAGCTTTGCACCCAGAATATTACAACTTCACTGGAACTGAGCTGAACAGGCTTCTCTTCCGAGAGAAGCATATGGATCACTGTATTGACGCCATTAGACAGTAAGGGGAATTCCAACGTGTATATCTTCTGCTAACGTTTCTCAATGTTCAGGACCCTAATGTGTTCTAGCGATGTGACGCCACTCGTCTGGGCGTGGGACGAGAAGAGAAATATGACTCTCGGGCGCACGGACGTTGTTCATGAGTGTCGCGACTTTGAAAAGATACAAGAGTGGTCGGCATTTCATCGCATGAAGGTGTCCACCTTCGACGAATCTGTGCATCTTCCTAATGATTTGGAAATTCCGATCTTCTTCTAATAGTTAATTGATTGATTTGTATAATCAACGAGTCTTAGCTAAAGCCAAAAGTTCCAGTCAAAGAGAATCGAAACCAGTCTTCAACGTTTCAACAATGAGGCTTATGTTCGTGGAGACTCCAATGATCCATGAACCACAAGGCAGGAAAAAGCCAAGCATTGTGAGGCACCAGCCTATTTTGGCATGAGCTGACTCGGACATATATGCATAAACAGCAATGTTACAAAAAGACAAAACAAATGTCAAGATGGAAAGAAGCAAAACTAATTAATAGCCATGGGCCATTCCCTGTACCCTTTCCACAATGAACTGGATCGCCACATCCAACCACTGGACTTCTGGAACGTTTACCTCTTGGCAACGCCTCCCCACTTCCTCCATAAAGTGTTCAAATTTCATCACGGCAAAACCATCCTCCTGCACAAGCAGGTTGAGATCTGGTATCATCCCACTCATCTCCGAATACCACATGCCAACCAAATCTCTAATCACTTCGCTGGTCCATATGACTATAGCTCCTGCGCCAATAGCAGCGAGATCGAGAAATACGCGTGCGGGCCAGAAGCGTTTAGCTGACATTGTAATATGCTGTAAGATAGAAAAAAGACCACGAGTTCGACCACCATAGATGACAGATTGGATGGCAGCCGCCCAGGATCCTAAAGGCAAACATAGTCAGACCTGTGCCCACAATAGAGCAATAATGGAAGAAAGACCAGCAACAGGGCCCGATGCGGCAAACCCAAACACTTCAAGCAATTCGAGAAACAACCAAGGGAGTATAACCTCGGTTCCAACTATGACTATGACAATTGATGCTGCAACGACGATGTAGGGATGAGCGTGACGGAATTCATTGAACTTCTCAACCGCAAGGCGTACTTCTTCTGGGAGTAGCTTGACCTGAACATCAACGAAATGGCGAATGCTCTGTAATACTTGCTCGACATTACTGGATTCGTCTTGGAGAACGCGATCTAGTCGGGCTTTTGCTTGTTTGAGAGCTTCGCGGATACGGCGAAGAATCTCTTCCGGAGACAAGATCGGAACTTGAACAAGGTCGGATACTCGTACAAGGTCGGATACTCGTACAAGGTCGGATACATTGATAGAGACTTTCCCATCAACAGAAACTAACACATTTGATGATTGGGAAATGGTCATGTAACTTTACAGCGGTCTCACTTTCATTTGCAGCATCTAAACAATAATAATAAATTTAGAGCAAGCAGCAAGCACAAGATGGGAAAAATCATACCAGCAACACGGTAGATATCGGCCTTAAACTCGTCCCAAGGCCAGCTCACCATGTCGAGAGATGTGTTGACGAATATCAAGTCGTTATTCGCAGATGTAGCTTGTCCAATGAGTAGCATATACTGTTTGCTTCTCTTCTCCATCCCTTGCTGCAGCCCTGGGGTCGACTTCAACCCCTCTAGAATAGCATACTCAGTACGCCTTTCCGGGGCAACAGGCACTTCCTTGAATTTTTTCTCCATCTCAGTGGCCCATGCCTCGTGATCTCGTTCAAAGTTGACCGGTTTGGATCGAATAGAGTCGTAAGGTATCTCGGTCTGCATTCTTCTTTTCTTCTCTGGTTCTAAGTGCATTCGGCATATTGATATTGATATTGTTCTGTGCTATGGAAACTTCACTGCTGCGTGCCTTGGTTCGTGGTAGTCAAACGACCTTGTGGAAAATACGATCCATCCTACTAACCATCGTGATAAGCATCCTGCAGCGTAGCATCTGAGACTCGCTCTGCTCAACTGATCCTACACCTTGGTCATCTATGACATATCGGATTACTATGCTGAAACTTTCGGCGTTCCCTATAATCCATGCTTTCGGATTATTCACTATCTTTCCCTCACTCGCCGCACGAAAAGTGAAAATGCCTGTCCTTCCATGCCTGCGCTGGTGGATATCTCTCCTGTTCCTGCTTTGAGCCCTTTGAGCCCTCCCCACATTAACGGATATTCTACGATAGATGAAATCTATAGCCTGTCTGTGTCACCAGCTCGCGATGCGTCTGACGTGGCCTATAACATTCAGCATGCTCAGGCCTTGGCCCGTATGGAACACACCTTGTCTAGGTGTGAGGAAAGTATGATGTCCGATATTATCACGGCTCAGAACAGGATCACCAATCTTGTCATTTCCTGCTTGCCTCACTCACCTGTGCCTTATCGTCCATCCTCTATGTCTTAGGCAAGCGAAGTGGATACTTCGGATTTGGAACATACAGATCACTCACCTCCTTCCAACATCGATGTTGCTTCTCCAGTGGCTGACGATGATTGCGAGAGCATGTCGCACTGTGTGTTTATCGGTTGTCTTCCTGGTGCTCAGCATCACGTCCCTTTCACTCAGGAATAATTGGATGATGTCTTCGAACGATCGCCGCCTCGGTGGGATCTCCCAGACCCAGGTCAATATGATTTACATAATGCCCAGTGGTGTATTATGTTTGTCTTTCGCACTAGAAGACGATGCCAACGTCTTTATGGATCTCTTCAAATCCATCTTCTTGTGTACATTCTTGTTCGACTCTCGTATTCTGACTCTTACAGCCAAGTATATCTTTGATGTTTTTGTTGTATTTGCACTCCGAGAGCTGTATATTCCGGAGCCTCATTTATATGTTAATGCATAATAGTATTATTTCTGTTCTAGGCTCTTGAGAACTTATGTGGAGAATTCTTAGGAGAAAGCGCCTTTTTTTTTTTTAGGTCGTGCATAGTCTCGGCGTTGTGCGACGGTACGGCGAGTGCTGATCACAGCATCGTCGAGACTGTGCATCCCAGGCATGTATTTGGCGTGATACATGTGGCTGGGGCCCCGGCAGTTCCTAAATGGGACCACGTCGGTTAAACTACCACTACCACCACTACCACTACGTAGAAGAGGAATATTAAAGCTACGATAGCGAGGACGATGAGTGGAGCGGCGGGTAACATGCTTCTCAATATTGACTCGGTGAATTTGGTGGGCGCTGAGGTTCAAGAACCCCCCATGCTGTTTGTTTATATCTATTTCCTGGCGCCTAAAGAACAAGGTTGATTGGGAGTCTTTGTACTACATAATTTAAGTCTTGAAAGGTGTTGAAACTCAACTTGAGATGCGTTGCAGGACTACATTACGTCAAAGAACAGGGTGAGAATCAGAATAGCCATAACATAGCCTAGTCGAAACTCATCTTCAGAAAGCTCCTATGTACCTTCCCTCCATGTAGCCCTTATCGAAACAACGAGCTTTGGACACCACACCTACAAGCAAGCGCTGAGCGTGAACGATCAAAACGACCTCTACGTATCATATGTCTTATATAAAGCTGTCCATGTTCATCACCTGTGTACACGCTCACGAAAGCTTCATATCTCCGTCTCCCCCCGTAACACCTGTTCCAAGGTCAACACCAGAGCCTGCCTCTTCTGGCTGTCCACTCTCACCTTCTCCTTCTGGCCGTCCACTCTCGCCTTCTCCCTCTTCTCCGTTCATCATCAGGCCAAAATCAAGACCGAATACCGGACGACACTGGATATCGAGGTCATCGGAAGTATTACGCCTGCTTCTCCTAGGGGCCTTGGTATTAGTTCGATCTCGATCTCTTCCTCTACCATGAATTGTATCGACTACGACATCGTGAAGTTGAGGTTCGTTGGTTCGGTGCGTCCGTGAGCTCTTTATTTGAGTTATATTACGGGTTTGGCTAAGTGAACTTTTCCTTCTGGTGTGATGCCCACGTTGATCACCCGTGTCCCAAACCTGAGCCTCGATATCATTCACCCCAAGGTTCTTCCTCTGTTCGCGCCCTCGAATCCCATTTGGTCCATAACTGCTCAACGTCTTCACAATAAGCGCGAAATACATCATGCCTATGCCAAATACAACTGTGATGGCAACTCGAGGACCTAGAGCTGCTTGGTCACTCAATGGTGGCCAATCGTCAGGATCAGATTGAGCATCCGTTCGCCAGACGAATGAGAGGATCGAGGCGATGAAGAAGATCATCGACCATGCCATCCAAACTGCGGGCATTCCCAGGAGGACCCAGACGTTCCACCATACAAGGGTTTCGGTCTTTTGAGCTTCCTGTGGAAGAAATATCAGGTTAGAGTTGAGGGAAGTAATACGCAATCGATGAAAAGAAAACACAGCTCTGACATACCTCAGCCCAAATTGAAGCACGATACATACTCCTCATTGTTCCAAAACGTACGATATACATACAACCATAAGAAAGGCTCATAATGGCACATACCAACGAAAGCAATGCAGCTGTCCTCGTTATCGGATCCGTTGCAGCATTATTTATTTGAAATATTGTCAGGATCGCACTGTAATCGGAATAAGCTGGCATTAGCTCGAGTGAAGGGAACAATGAGGCATTATGTACTAACGATAACAAGAGCGCCGAAACGACATTCAACGTTTTCCACTCCCTCATCAGCGAATCGATAAAAGTCTCCCAAGAAAGTTTGAACCGCACGAGTGCAGGCGAAACGAAAGGGGTTGTACTCCATTCATTCGGAAAAGGTAGTGATGGTAACGGGAGGTCGACTACAGAGACTGCAGCTGCGATGTTTGTAGCTGTGGTATTACCAGACGCTGGGCCGGGCCCGAGCCCGGTACCACCGAGATGAACAGTATTACTTATATTGTTGGGGGCCATGGTCGTATTGGCATTAGCTTCAACGGTAAGATTATTAGGCCCGGGACCTAGCGAGTTCTGAGTCTGCAAAAAATGACTTCCACCTCTTCCACAAGCCTCAATCATGCGGTGTATATCAGGCTTACTAACTTCCGCGTCTTCGAATATCCTAGCGACGCGTGAAAAATACATAGAGGGGATACGGAGGAGGAGATGGAGGTAGATCACCCGGGGAAGGGTATCAAGAAAGAATATACGCATATCGTGATGTTCGTGGCCGGGATTGTTGACGTATTCATCAAAAGCAGCACGATGAGCGGTTGTAGAAGGTCGAGAGGCGTCATGGGTTTTCATAGGTAGGCCTTCAGTGTTGTCAGTCTTTCCAGCCAGAGGCATCCGAAGGCAACCTGGCAGTCGGAACCTCGGAGGTCTCACCCTAAACCGGAACTGGGATTGGAATGGATCGACTGGGACAAACGGTTCTTCATGATGATTCATATGCGGACGATGATGGATCCCTTGTGACCATTGCTGGAATATTCGTAGAGGCGACGTGGCTCTTGAGCGAGAATGGGAAGGAGATCTAGAGCCCACTTCGAGCTGATTAGCGTAATCGCCACGTAGGGCTGGAGAAGGCGGATCGCTTCTTTGGCGTAACCTCTTCAAAGCTGTAGAGAAGGTCAGCGTAGGGGTTGTGCTTACTATGAGTGCATACCATGTTTAACGCTCTGCATCGTGGGCAGTGACGTCCGTTCACTTTCCGTTGACGCCCTCGGAGTCTGATGTATAAGCGACCCCTCGGAGATACTAGCCCTAGGTCTACTTTCATTTCTACTATGCCATGTCCTATTCCCGTCAGGCAAGGCAGGACTAAGCTGAGCAAACGATTCCAAGTTGTTTCCGGATTGAGAAATACTTGGCCATGACCTCGATGCGTCAAGACTATGTCTAAACAACCGAGGTGAATGGCCATGACCGTGAATTGGAGATCTTCGGTTGTTCAGTTTTGGAGTTGCAGGCAGAGCAGAAAGTTTGTCCGAAGATGTCAATACGGTGGCGTTGGAATCTAGGGGACATGCTATTACATCAAGGCAATTAAAAAACTGAGCTTACTAGGTGAAGTAGATGGAGACTCCTCAGGTTCTAAGGAGGGAAAAGGCATTGAAGATTGTCCTGATTCTTCTGATACATGTTCAGGCGATGCCATCGTACGAAGTTGCTAATCTTGCAGGCCAGAATGGGTCACAGTGATTGAAGTAGTTCACTCTGAATCGTGGAAGACAACTATGATGTTGGCTAAGCTGACGAGGGTATTTATGAATTATTTGGAGCCCCAGCGCGAGGTGTAGGAGGAGAGAGTACCAATTAGCTGAATCAGCTACATGAAGGACAGAAAGAACGCCTAAAATGGCTTACTGCGGCCTCTATATACACGTGATTTCACTGACTTGGAAGTTGCCCCTAGCTCTAAGCTAGTGAGTACTAAGTAGTGGTCTTTGGGTGAAGGGATTACACGTTCCATTGCAATGATACTAATCAAGCAAACTAGTGTTCTAGGTTTTATAAAAAATGATAAAAGTACTTAAAAGGCGTCGTGATACATACTTGTTACTACAAGCCATGGAATTCTGGAAGGTAGATAACAAGACTTACCCAAGTTATTTTTAGCAAAGAGAAAAATCTTCGCGGACTATAGGAAAAAAGCACTCGAGTCTCGTAGAAGTTTTACGACCCAGTACTTTAAGTACGACCTTCAAGGTACTCGTGTCGCGTGACGCAATATCATCCACGTGATGCGACTAGCCGCGTTTGTCATCTTTCTCTAATCTGAACCTTGTGTGAGTTAAGCTTTCAACGACTACCAACGACTCAGAATGCTCGCCGTTCGATCCTCACACTCCAGCTCAATTCCCCAAGACGAACAAATATTCTACCCGACAAGTAAAGCTGAGAGAGATGCGTTCAGAAGGTTGTCCGGGAAGGTAAGTTATCGCCTAGAATCTTTCCTCTAATCCATAAATATCTACCGGTACTGTTGAAGCGTATATCTCAACATCAGTGGGACGTATACGATTTTACAAAGTCGATCCCCAAGGGACAAGTTGTCAGATACGCTGATGTGTGTCGAGCAGGGGGCCTCCTCGGTCAGGTGAGTCTTCCATTGTTCTTGTTTGATCTCTTCTTATGTTTCACACAGTCGGAAACGCGCTTCGCAGCAACCCATTCGCACCATACAGACCATGCCACCGCGTAATTGCCTTAACGCTGTATATTGGGGGCTTTCTCGGCGAATGGGGACCAGAGAGTAAGACGAAAATACAATGCCGAAGAAAGATGGAAATATTGAAGGAAGAGGGAGTGATGTTTACCGAGAAAGGGTATCTGGAAGAGAAGAAAACGTTATGGCAGATGCACAACTAGCAAGCTTGTATTAGAACGTATCTGCAACCGCTAAAAAGGTGACATGTAACGAGGAGACGCAGATGAGACGGCGTGACAAGCTTGCGGTCGTCATCCGCGATCGTTGTGTGACGTAGCGAGGAGACGCCGAGGTCACCCAACCGACTGCAAATACGCTCTAATATATACTTACTGAATAAAATTAGTAAATGACACAAAGTGAGACTTTCGCTCTGGCTAGAAGATCATGTGCATGGACAGACTGCCCCTGAACCTTGATTTGAGATTAGGACCACCACAACAATTTTCTTGAGCAAATGGTATCTCTCATTCTACATTAGATAAAGATATGTATACCTATTCATGAATCATCTTAACTTGAACCTTTTGAACTGTCGTTCTATGCCAGGCGATCTGAAGAACTGGGTTGGAATTAGATTAATCTCGTTGATTGGATAGGTCAAACTTGGAGTATGGCAAATATACTACACTTTTATCGTTTATCGTGAGCAGAAGATCTACCTTGTGACGATTGACATTTCAAAAAGGAAGATCTTGTAAGCGCCTGCGAGAGAATTGGTGCAATATCGATCGTTGTACAAACAGGCGAGGAGCATAAAACCTATGCAAGAGTAACATCTCCATCCACCGTTCCACTGTTCAACTCAGCCTCGATTTTCTGCCACTTTTTCTCATTCCAAGGACCAGCATCGCTCAACGAACATCCCTTCTTACACGAACAACTCCCTCCAAGATCTTTGGGCAAGTTCTCACTCCCAATCTGTGCCAGCAACTTGTCCTTATACCCGCTTCCGATAATATCAATCTTTGAAACTGTGACTTCATCCAACCAAGGCTTGATCACGGTCCAGACACCGTTGAACAGCCAGGGGGCATTAATAATGTAGAATTTACCCATGCATTCTGGATATCTGTCTTGGCCGATGCTAGATGCGGCCATAACGTAGTCTTTAACACGGTAGAAATTGGCCAAAGAGACGTCTTTGAGGTCAAGGATTGTGCAGGAGGTTTCGACGGGGTGGCCGACGGCGGCAGAACAAGCTGGGAGACGAGAAGCGAGGAATTTCTCGTATTCGTGTACGAAGCGTTTGAGGAGACGGTCTTGGCTTGTGCACGAGTAGAGGCCTTTGAAGTCGAGTTTGCCGAGTTGCTCGATATAGACTGGACGACCATCCTGTATTGAATAGTGAGCAACGGATAATGGATAGTTGAATAACATATACCTTGTCCATTTTATGGTAAAATTGAGGGTAGTACTTGTCTACTTGTTCTTTTTCTGGAAAGTCAAAGTTTCTGAACAGAGTTCAGCCTAGTGACCACACGGTAGGAAGAAACTGACTTGATAAGATCATCGACGCCGAATTCTTTCCTCCAGTTCTCGCAGTTGATTAGCATCTGCTTTGCGAGAGCGACATTGAACTTTCGTGCACGGAGAAATCTAAGAGTGAAAACGTTGGACATATGTATAACTTGAGAGCAAATAGCACTGACCGTAAAAGAGTAGCATCGTCCATACGTTCTGGAACAAAATGGCCTTCATCTTGGAGTTGTTTTCTCAGCTGTTCAAGAGCATGTTGCTGAGGAACAGTCAAGTTTCCGAGGCGGCCAGGAAGAGGTTTGTAGTTGGGATCTGTAATCCCTTCAGGGAGTGCGCTGGCACTGGCCTGTGTTGGCACAGCTGGATTCGACATTTATCGGTAAGAAAAGAAGTTCTGATTGGTAGAAGATAAGACTGCGAGCCTCGTGTCCTGATTCTGTGGGCGGGTTTCCTCAGGGAGAGTTATATTCTTTATCTAAGCCTTGTATCTTGGTTGTACTTGAGTCCCTTTTCGCTGTTTTCGACAAACTTGAACAAGCGCCAGAGCGCTTTACGTCGTACATGGATTTAAATTGACTGCACTATAATACTCAAATTGAACAATGATTCGGGCTGTATTACCCGGGTTCAGAATTGCACCTGCTATGAATCTTCTCCAGTAAAAACATGCAGGAACCTGCAGGAACTTTTTGGATTACTGAAGACGATATTGGCGGCCTGCAGCTGGAAAAGGTGCGTCAATCCTTCCTTTCATCTTGGAACCGATGGAAGAGCCTTGCACAAAGCTTTGATGGAAGCAACAATTGAGGAAACTATTCAATGCTGAGATCTACTTACCCATCCCCCTTCTTGGATAAAATATGAAAACGATCTCTCGCTCAGCTCTGCCTTTCACTTTCCCCTACAAAACAGCTTACTCCTCATCGATTGGGCTTGCTTCCGGGAGTTTCTATTACGATAGAGGATGTTCTCGAGGCGCATATTAAGCACCTTCAAACTCCTATAGAGGTCGTAGAAGAAATGAAAGCAGAAATCGGGATAGAGCTTTACTGAACCATGCTGGGTACAAAGGTACAAAGGAAGTCGAGTAGAAAGAAGACGGGCTGGAAATCTCAGACTCCAGAGCACTAGTTTTGTATATATAAAAAAGAAAACGGTAGCACTCAAATATTTACATCAGCTCGAAGGTTGACGTTGAGTACTTGGGTAGCAACCTTGAAGGGAAATGCAGTACCACTCTGGCACTATCGTTGGTGGAGTATGCACCTCTATCCTTCTTCCCGCCTCCTTTTTGTCTCTCCTAGGCAGACTCAATAAATTTGTGTTGATATGGTACAATTGATAGAGCCTTTTCTGCACTTGGAGGGCCGTTAGGAGGCCCGGCTATATGACCATCGTTAGTAAAGGAATAAGTCGGCCAAGACGTTGTGAACAGGCTATACCGTCTCCCCAATATATAGTATGAAATTCTCCATAAACCGACTACTACTTTTAGACACAGATAAAAACTTCGCAGAGTTGAATCGCTAGACACGCTGATCTCAAATTAGAAAAAGGGAAAGAAACAAGTTGGGGACTGGATCACGGCAAGGGCCTCGTGAGACTGACTAAGAAGGGTGTGAAACAGAGATTAAAGGTGGTGGTGGTTTAACCGACGTGGTCCCATTGAGGAACTGCCGGGGCCCCAGCTACATGTATAGCGCCACATACATGCCTGGGATGTATAATCCCAACAAAGGAACCATAACCGAAGAAGGAAAAATAAAATGACGTGGGCAAACAGTCGTGTATGCCGGTGGCACAATCCTTTGTACTTCCTCTTTCATTCTTTCTTCAAGACGCTGCAACCATTGCATAAGGCTTTGATAGCTTAAGGCCCACGATTTAGCCTTGGAACGCAAATTCTATCTATTGAAGAGGAGCGTTGAATTGTTAAAAGGGCTCACCAGCAATAAATAGTAAAGGTTGACTTTTGTGAACTTGAGTTTGAATTATTACATGTGTACCAATTATTGCATCTACAGGGAAAAATTGCTGCTACAAAACAAATGCTACATTGACAAAACGCTATAGTCCGAGTCGAAAAAAAAAACTGTCTAAAACAATGGTAGTTCACCTCCAATCCACTATCATAACAAGTTTGTGTAAAAGTCCTGCGCTTGCGTCAACAACTTTTCCTGCAATCCTGCCCACTGCATCTGCACCTCTGTCTTCTTTTCCTGCCTAATCTCATGTCTGATTCTCTTTACCGTCATCCTAAATGCAGATGATATCGGCCGATGATCAGAAACGTTCATCTCGTATCGCTGGTAATGCAATTGCTCTACTCTTGACGGCTCACGCGACCTCCACAACACCCTATCACACCAAGCTGGCGCACGACGTTTTTCCGAGGTGTCATACTCATCTGAGCGGCGGTCGTATTTGTATGTCGGGGCAAAGGTAATGGGTCCCTCGGAGAAGAAGCGGAAACGGCAACCACGGTTGTACTTAATTTCTTTAAGGAGCTGGTCGTGAGCGAGAAGGGTTTCGTGTTCATGAGCTCGAACAGCGGAGGAAATGACGTCTCGGCGTTGATCAATTCGGTAGTTCATGTCTCCATTCACCTATCATCGAAAAAGTGAGTATCGAGCTGTGTACTACACTGTACAGTACTCACAAAGACAATTTCGTGGTCCAGAACCATCGAGCCATCACCACCACCAACGAAGGCCAAAGGCTCCACAGGCGAAGGGAAAAGAAGCTGCTGCTCGAGCATGCCAGCTGCATCAGCATTCCGAGCTCGAACAGCATGTTGACCGGCAGCAAGATGGCAGTTAATGAAGCAGATGGATGTGTCATCAATGAGGAAACGAGACAGAATTCCGCCCTATCAAATACTAATAAGGAACTGTTTAGAAAACCAAGGAAGCCAGGAACGTACCTTGTTACCATATCTTCCTCCCATGCCTCGCTTGACCGTATTAATGGCAATCTCCTTCACTGAGGACCTCTCCGAATTTTTCACGATAACACACGTAAAGAGACCCACCATACTTTCCGTATGAACAACCGAGTATGGGCAACCTGGAGGCATCGCCAACCTCACTGCCAACATCAATGCGTCGTACCACCTCTTGTACGCCCCGGTCACCTTATCCGAGAGACCCAACAGCGTCCCCTCCTCCTTTTTCGTCTTCGAGTCCACCCGACTCAGCAACATACTCTTCGCTGCCATCTTCCTCGACTCCAAATCAATGACCTCTTGGAACCCGAAGGAAATGATATCCGGACTATCCACACTATTGAGGACGTCGTGGAAAAATTTGATATTCGCCGGATGCCCGTACAGCGAATCTGGCTTTGCTGAGTCGCAATTCCACGATATGATAAGCACCTTGAGGTCTCTGAATGTACTGAACGACTGCTCATACCGCTGCAGCTCCTTATCCTGCCAATCCAGCGCCAACAGTCCATCCCATATCCCCACCCGTTCATCCCTCCCAACACTAACCACCGCCAGTCTTCCGTACTTTTCGATTCCAAACGGATCGGCGGTGATCTTCAATACAGGCAGTCCAGGATGAGCAGCCCACGAATTCGTCGCAATCCAAGGTCGTGGAACAACATCGTATGCAGTGATCATTCCGTTCCTCCCTCCAGCCCACAACTTGTCGTTGACGCCCTCAAGACTCGTCACATCGCTGGAAGCCACCTTCATCACCTCAATACACCTCGGGTATCTTCCATCGACATCGAGAGCCCAGATCGTGATAAAACCCTCTTCATGCCCGACATAAACATGCCCCGGATGAGTAGGCACTATAGTCGCACTCGTCACTGGACCGACATGCTCAGTAGGCATCACCGATCTCCCTGCTGCACCTGGATTGAACAGATCGTACAATCTGATGATTGGTGTCCTTGCATGCGTCCCAGCTCCATGTTGGTCTGCTCTACCAGCAGTCCAGAGCATCCCATCGATAATGGTAGCATAATCGAGTTTGTCGGTGACACGTATCACGCGAGGGGTGGCGTGAAGAAGATTGAGTTTGCCTGCAGTATCTGGAGACCAAATGAGGACTTTGCCGACTTCGTCGATGGAAATCATTGAACTAGCGTAGCGAAAAAGGTATAATATGGGGTTCACATGCGCAAAGTGCTTGACACCGAGCAAGTCCCCGTTTCGAGCGTCGATTTCGAAAATATGACCTTCCTTCAATGCGACCCATACTAAGACCTCGGTCTTGAACTCGACTGCGGTAACTTTTCCATCCTTGATACCGAAATCTTTGGTGTCCATGTTCCGAGTGGGTACCTCCTGAGATCCATTGACGTTGTACAATCGAATATGATGCGTACTGCCGACGACGATATACGGGCCACTCATCGCAAGATGGCCGACATGGGCAGTAACAGGTATCTTGCACGACTGTACGGAATGGCCATTGTCCCGGTTATGAGGTGTCATTAGGTACGGTGGTCGACGGGAGGCACGAGTAGTATCGGGCAACAAATCTACACCGGAACCTTTGACATCGTCGTCGTCGCCGGATTCATCATCATCCGATTCACCGTCATTAACTGGACGTTTTGGAGGAGGAAGTTTGTCACCGAGAGCAATGGTACGTGTGGGCGGGGGCGGAAGATGAACTTTGCCGAATGATTTACGTTCAGAGGCAGAGGGTATGGTTGCACTTGTAGGGATGTGATCGAGCTCAGCCACGGACACATGAGCTAAATGTGTCAAAGACGGATGGGAATTATGTGGCGGAGGCGGAGGTGGACGAGCAACAGCTCGAGGTGTCCTGAGAGAGGTCAAGTCCTCCGCCTGAGCGATCGTGGAACGGCGAACGGGTAAAGGAGGTGGGTTGGGTGTATCAGGCTCAGGCACAAGTAAATCGAGCGCTCGAGGCCTCGGAGGAGGCTGCGGAGGAGGAATAAAAAAGCTGGATAAAGTCTGACTACCATCACTTTCACTCGATGTCCGGCTCGAGGAACTGGATTCCTGTGGATGATGTTGACGGTTAGTGCGCTTCCTCGCCGGAAGAGGAGGGGCTACAGAGGTTGTAGATGAATCGGGATCGTCTGTTGCGCTGTCCGTGTTAGATTCGGAGAATGGATCGTCCAAACTGGATACTGAATTTGAGGATGAAGAGTGATATTCTTCAGGACTAGCGAAAGTAATTAAAGGCTCGGGAGGCTCGGAAGTGTAGAGACGAGGAGGAACGGGTGGTTTTTCGGAAAAGCTGGGCTTTGGAGAATGTATTGGAGTACGCGTAGCGGGGGTAGTATTCCTGTAATTTGTTAGTACCGAGATGAAGTGATGGAGGCGAGAATATATACAAGAATCTACTACGTAGTGCTGCAACACTTGACGTAGGGGGTTCCTCTTCGGGCGACTTGTTTGGGCTGTCATTAATAAGTGCCGGAGGGGGACTGGCCGAAGCAAAGGGGAAGCAGATGGAGAAGGAGGATTTTTACGCGACGATGAGGGCGGAGGAGGCGGAGGAGGTCGCTTGCTGGATTTTAGACTGGAAGAGGAAGAGACAGAACGAAGACTAGGAGACGCAGGAGTCGCAGAGTCGGAACTCGACGTGCGAGCTCGAGGAGCAGACGGTGAAGGTACTTGGAGCGATATTCGGCGAGATGATAATTCGGAGTTATCAACAGCGAGAGATTCAAATTTGGATCGTAGATTCTTCACTGCTGGTGTAGGGGAACTTTCGATGTTTGAGGTATCCATCGTACTGGAAGTTTAACACGCTTGTGTCAGGGTTACCTCGCTGAATTTCGCTGTTGACTTAACAGGAGCTTTGTTCAGTTTGGGCGATTCTAGCTAGATAGAGATTAGTATATATGGATAGTAGCGATATACAGAGCGACTTGCTAAGAAATTCGCCAGCGCAAGTAGAAAGGGTCCGAAATCGAAAATCTCGCCAAATGTCAGTCCACAATTCTGAAAGGTATCAGAAGAAATAATGGATAGTAAAGAGAATGAGACATACAGATGAAACGTCTTGATATTGATAGTGCCGATGAATTTGGCGTAAGATGTGGTCAAGGTGGTTGTTAACGTTCAGAAAGCAAGTGGCCTGATCTGCCACGGAACGGACCGAAGATTAGCGCGCGAGCCGATTTATATAACTACTATTTCTTGCTATTACTATAGTAAAACCAGGAAAAACAGATCTGAGCCTTAAAATTGTTGTATTTCACAAAAACTCCAAACGAATTCGATCAAGAACAGTGAGCTCTACATTTTATAATTATAACTGAATTATAATAAAACCAAAATAAAACGGGTCGGTGTTTGAAGAGTAGAGTGGGCAGAAGCATCAAGATAAGCGCTCAGGTAAACTGGCGCTTATCATGAGTTTTTTTCCCTTACTTCAACTCCTGTATGTATCTACATAACTTTACCTTGTGCACACTGTATAATACCTCAATATTGCGCGCGCTGCAAAAACGGCCGAAACTCCAGCGATCTCGAAGCACCGAATCTGGTACGCGTACTTTTCTTTTGCCAAAGCAATCGCCGTAACCCTTCATGAATCATAGCCCCCCTTAGACAGTGGCTTGTCCAAACTCTCGAACGCATAGATGCATTACCAGCTCTCCCTCTTCGCCCACAAAGTAGCCCTACTCCATGGCTTGGCCGTTCCGCATTACCGATATACCTTTATCCTCTGCCTGAGCTATCCCCCTGGAAATTTCGTCCGCGTTTAATCGAACCTCGGTACAGTAATACAATACCCTCCATATTCCTCAAATCAGATATCTCAGAGGACCGGACTCTCGGGAATGGTCTGATACTCATTGGTAATTATAAGTTTACGTCTCAGCCAGGAGCGGTCCAGTTCCTGAATGAGGTTAAGAGGATCGGGGAAGAAGAACAGGTAATTGAAATGATCCCAATTATCACAGATTATCACCCAGATTATATTACTCATGCCCTTGTTCTTTAGCACGAGCCGTTCTTCCTCAAGATGTATTCCAATATTGAACAGCTGTTCTTGAATGAGAATAACGAACACGTCTTTCAAAAATCGAAAATGGACGAAGCGAAAGCCGTTGGTGTTCATTATACTGTTACTATTCAAATCATAACCCGCGAAGCTTTTATACCGAAAACAATACTAGATATAAGACCTGGTAATCTCTTCCCGGCGAAACATACCACCTGCAAGTTTCTCTAACACTTTCTGTACTTATACACTGATGTCAGCCTTTCTTGAAGCTTTTCCCCATTCCCTTATTATCCCTGGCCTCACGGCGCGCGACATTCGTTTTGCCTTACTCGTCGACCAAATGTTCCGCGAGCAATTCCGTCCCTCCTTCTCAACCTCCACCGAGTTCTCCTCAACAGGTATTCAGTCCTTCATTCATCATCCAGACGAAAATCCTTTCGTTTACAAGCCTAGTATTCGCGCGGTATTCCAACACGGTTTCTGTACTTGTTGTGGTTTAAATCATCCATTATCGGATTGCCCAGTGAGGAAGGAGTATCCGCCAATAGAAGGAAAATGTAAAATCTGCCAGGGAATAGGTCACTGGGATTTGGATTGTGTGAAACAGCAAACACTGTTCAATGAAACTGATTAGTGGAGGGTCTCGAGTTGTAGAGCTTTAGAACGATTCTGGCATAACTTCATTAGAATCAATGAATGGTCTCGAAAATACGCATTTGTGCAGATGAGAGAACCTTCGTCGTAAATGTTGTGAGCGCATGGTGACTGTAAGCATTACATTCCAACATCTTTGGGTGCTTTGAAAAATACATAATAGCACTTGGGAGCAGGAAGCTCTGTACTCTGCAAATAAAGGATTATATTTTATTACTTAGTATGGTTTGGGTATCATACATGACAGCCACGAAAACAGCAGATTCCTATTCGAATGAAACGTTGAGCATCTATTATCCAAATTTATGCGCATTAAGGTATTGTACGACGTTTGTCTCGTCCTCTATGGCTACCTGTAGCACTGTCAGATGACTCATGGTCGGCCTAGGAGAGTAGGAGCGTACCATTGAATGAACGAAGCCTATGCAGGAGCAACATCTCCATTCGCCGTTCCATTACTCATCTCAGCCTCGACCTTCTGCCACTGGTCCTCATTCCAAGGACCAGCATCACTCAACGAACATCCCTTCTTACACGAACAACTCCCTCCAAACTCTTTGGGCAGATTCTCACTCCCGATCTGGGCTAGCAGTTTGTCCTTGTACCCACTGCCAATAATATCAATCTTTGAGACTGTAACCTCATCCAACCAAGGCTTGATCACGGCCCAGACACCGTTAAACAGCCAAGAAGCATTGATGATATAGAATTTACCCATGCATTCTGGGTATCTGTCTTGGCCGATGCTAGATGCGGCCATGACGTAGTCTTTAACACGGTAGAAATTGGTCAAAGAGACGTCTTTGAGGTCGAGAATTGTGCAGGAGGTTTCGACAGGGTGGCCGACGGCGGCAGAACAAGCTGGGAGACGAGAGGTGAGGAATTTCTCGTATTCGTATACGAGACGTTTGAGAAGACGGTCTTGAGTTGTGCAAGCGTAGAGAGCTTTGAAGTCGAGTTTGCCTAGTTGCTCAATATAGACTGGACGACCATCCTGTTTGGAGTGAGCAACGAACAAGGAAGGGTTAAACAAGGCATACCTTGTCCATTCTATGGTAGAATTGTGGGTAGTATTTGTCTACTTGTTCCTTTTCCGGAAAATCAAAGGTTCTGAGGGGACATTAGATTAGTCTGGTGAAGCACACGATAGGAGTAAC
Organism: Rhodocollybia butyracea; assembly: GCA_015501585.1. NCBI lineage: Eukaryota > Fungi > Basidiomycota > Agaricomycetes > Agaricales > Omphalotaceae > Rhodocollybia > Rhodocollybia butyracea. Next base: position 410,087 of record JADNRY010000012.1, on the reverse strand, counting down.
CCTGACTTGACAATATCATCGACGCCGAATTCTTTCCTCCAGTTTTCGCAATTGATTAACATCTGCTTTGCGAGAGCAACATCGAATTTTCGTGCACGAAGAAATCTAAGAGCGAAAACGTTGGACACATGTGTAGCTTGAGAGCAGATAGCACTGACCGTAAAAGCGTAGCATCGTCCATACGCCCTGGAACAAAATGGCCCTCATCTTGAAGTTCTTTTCTCAGCTTTTCAAGAGCATGTTGCTGAGGAACAGTCAAGTTTCCGAGGCGGCCAGGAAGAGGTTTGTAGTTGGGATCTGTGATTCCTTCGGGAAGTGCGCTGGCACTGGCCTGTGTTGGTACAGCTGAATTCGACATTTATCGGTGGTGATGAAGAATTTACAGTGAAGAAAAGAAGTACTGGTTGGGTGTTTTAGATGGTGGAAGAGATTAGGGAGCCGTAATAACTTTTGCTCTTTTTTGTATAGACGCTCAAGCGCTCAAGCTTCGTCACTACAGCCATCAATCTCCACGACCTCAACTATCCAACGTTAACCCGAATCGGATGCATTTGAACGTTTTACCCAAGAAATCTTTGAGGGTTTCATCTGAGTTGACCACAGATCTGAAATCCGTGTTTTGGTTGCACAATCAATTACACCACCGCTGGATGGACGACAGACTTCCTTTCGGTGCCGGTGATCCTTCCTCTCTTATGAATGAAACGACGAAAGTGAGTAGCAAACTTGATTTGTTCGAAATTTTGGCAACGTATGCAGAAATATTGTGCCTTTTAGACTAAAGCGTACTGAGAGGGACTACTTGGTTCGCATGGTCTTCGTGCTTTTTCATAAATATTTTATTCCTCCAGCCAAAGGCACTACCCCTTACATGTCATAAATCGACCTACTGAAATTCTCCTCCTCGAGAACATGTATTTGACAGGCCTACATCAACAGAACAATCACCCAAGGATAGGTGGCGGCTCTCTGCATGAGTTTAAATAACGATACTATCTTCTCATTCTGTAACTATCACTAGCACTCAGCACTCTCTGATAAACTTTGATGATTATCGATCAACAGTAACATGATCTAATAGACCATACCTATGTGTGTATGAATGAAGTTTCTGGTCAATATTTTAGTTCTTTATGTTATCTTGGTCGACGGTCGGGATAAGGATCGTCACTAAGAAATGAGATGAATCAAGAAATGACCGTTACTCTTATAGAAGCTCACAGCAAGTTGCAAATGACATGCGCTATATTATTTGGGAGGATGGAACGACGTACGTTTGACCCTTTGAGTATGCAACTTCGATGTAAAAGACGCCGGACCGGATCTCTGGGGAAGCTCGGAGCGGAATCACACTGTAAGTTTCCCGTGTTCTTCCGTGTTTTCTTTTACTCTTTACCACGACTACGACGATGTTTGCACGTAGCGCAGCTAAAACTCTCGCTTCCCCTTCTTCCCGTCTGTTCTCTTCTTCCTCTGCTCGCCAGACCAAAGTCACTGTGCTTGGCGCTGGAGGAGGTATTGGCCAGCCTCTATCCCTGCTTTTGAAGCTTGACCCCTTGGTGTCCAATTTAAGCTTGTACGATATCCGTGGAGCTCCTGGTGTTGCTGCAGATGTTAGCCATGTTGATACTTCTAGCGAGGTATCTTGTTTTGTACTTTTACACGTCAATTTCGTGCCCATTCACGTCACGTCTAGGTAACCGGATACGCGGCGGAGCACTTGGATGCTGCTCTGGAGGGAACTAAGGTCGTTGTCATCCCTGCTGGAGTCCCAAGAAAGGTAAGCCAATCTTATTTCTGCTAGAAAACATACTCTAAATCTTCCTTAGCCTGGGGTAAGTGATTGGTATTGCTTGTGATTTTCCGCTCTAATTCCACGTCAAGATGACCCGAGATGATCTTTTCAATGTGAGTTTCGTCTTTTTCTCCAAACGCAATGCTTAAGAATATCATCTAGACGAACGCATCTATTGTTCGCGACCTCGCTGCTGCTATTGGCCGTGTTGCCCCTACCGCACACATTCTTGTTATCTCCAACCCTGTCAATTCCACTGTCCCCATCGTAGCCGCCACCCTCGAAAAAGCCGGCGTCTTTGACCCCGCACGTCTATTCGGTGTTACTACTCTTGACGTCGTCCGGGCTTCGCGTTTCCTTGCTTCTGTTTCCGACTCTAGTCCCTCGGAGTGTAATGTCCCTGTCATAGGTGGCCATAGTGGTCCCACCATCGTCCCTCTACTCTCTCAGCTTTCGAGAGGTAAAAGGCTCCAGGGCGAGGATTACGACAAGCTAGTGTACAGGATCCAATTTGGTGGGGACGAAGTTGTCAAAGCCAAAGATGGTGCCGGTTCTGCAACCCTGTCCATGGCCTACGCTGGTGCCAAATTCACCGGCTTACTCCTCCGTGGTCTGAGCGGTGAAAAAGGTGTCATCACCCCCACCTTTGTCAAGAGCCCTCTTTTCGCTGACCGAGGCATTGACTTCTTCTCTTCCCCTGTCGAGCTTGGTGTAGGTGTTCTCTTTCCTATTTATCCGTGCAAATTTCACATTTGTATTTCTAGGTCAATGGTGTCGAGAAGATTCACCCTATTGGTCCTCTTTCTCCTCAGGAAGAGAAGCTCCTTGAGGCATGCTTGCCCGAGCTCAAAAAGAACATTGAGAAGGGCAAGGCTTTCGTAGCTTAAACCTTATCAAGACCTTCCTATCTACCTTGATGGTGACATTCTTTTCTGTCGACCGTACATAGATGAGAAGACGGCTCTCGTTAATTCGCAATCTTAGACGGTAACACTCAAAATGTACACTATTTTATACCGCTTAAAAACTAGAGCTTCCGTTTTGGTATCGTTGTTGGAATTCGCTCATTCGCATTGGGTGACACTGGTTCCTCACTCAAGTGAATATATCGTTGTTGGTTTTGAGTCCTATGGTTCTGAGCTGTTGTGAGTTGAACTTGATCTGGATTTTTTACCCTGTACTAAGTATGTAGCAGATCTCTCGCAACATCAAGTAGTTCTATCCTGTTGCGAACCCACTACCAAGAGGTTTTGTTTTACCTCTTTGCTCCTCAAAATACACTTGTCAAAAGCTTTACTCTGCAACTGGCTTCCCTCGGCAGACTCAATAAACTTCTGACGTTGATGTTATAGAGAAACTTCGCCTCGCTACTACTACGACTACTCGCCCTATTTTTATTTACACTTTTAATACACGCATTGTGCAGGTACTTTATTCACGCTGATATTTTGTTTGCCAGGACAGTATTTTGTAGCCGTTGTCAAGTAGTTTTTCAACAAATACGAATCAAAAATAATACTGATAAGACTCTCGATTACTTGGTTGATTCAAGCTCATCGACATCGCTGACTCCGATCATCATCATCGGTTTCACCCAGTCTGCACAAGCATAGCTTGCATAGCTCTGAGGCAAGGATCATACTTGATTTCTGTTTTAGCAACTCTCTGACAGCCACCTCATCAATCCCCAATGCCTCACGCATGCAGGGGCAGTTCCTGTTTAGTTTTGTCATTGTTGTTTCGCCTCTGAGAGAATTCTGGAAATCAAATGTCACCCCGCGCGCGAGACTCGCTAGGACTCATTTGCACTTCCCGGCTATTCCTCGAATGGGGACCACCTGGCCGAGTTTCCTTCCTTCCTTCGGATCCTGGCGTATCAGCACTTGGTCCCAAGCTGGTAATAAACCTAACCTAACCTAACCTTCCTAAATACCTTTACCTTTAAGTTTGCTAGCCTGGCTAGTGCTTCGCTGCTGTGCCCGAATCCCCCGTCCGGTCCGCCTGTCGCCTGTCGCTACGAAACTGAGAAAATTGATCGACATCAATCATCAAGCTGATTATGATTCCTTCAAACCTCTATATTTACAGTGTATGTATGGAGAATTTATGAATGGTGGTGAAAGCCTAGGACTACATAACTGCCATCGCCATCCTGGCATCTGGTCATCAGTTTGGTTCAGTTCTCCCATCTTCAGTTCTCTTTCTTTTCTTTTCATTATCTCTTCTTTTCCCCACAACTTTCGAGCTGGTCCTTTGGTCGCTGACTGCCACACTGTAAGACTGTTTGCGATCCAAGTGAATTGAGGATGTCGACCATCTCGAATCTCGAAGTTGAACTTCAGGTTGTGACTGTATGTCGCCATAATTTCTATCTGCCTGTATGATCTAACGTTGCTATCTTTCCAGTATGTTACAGGTGGGTAAAATGACTTTGGCGAGCCCCCTGGTCTACAGCATCCCACTTTCTTATCATATTTCTTTGTGTCCACTTTCCGCTCTGCGATGTATCATGTTTGCGATATCCCGTACTAATAGAGCTTTGCCCGGACAGTTGCATTCCTTGCACTCCTGGTGAGGCCTCCAACGACATTTTCTTAATCATCTGATTCCAACCTCCTTACTCAGGTCTATGACTGGATCATATCATTAGATCGGGAGGTAAAGCGCTGAGCCCCCAAATATTTCCAAGTTACCAGCTCATTCTTTCGTACAGGTATCTCGTATATGGCGCTCAGATTGGAGCCTAGTAAAGGTGTTGTACTTGTACACCAGGTATGCGCCTCTTTCAGTAATGACTATTGCGGCGGAAGGTGCGTGGTGGCTTTAGACTGCGACTTCACATACTAAATCTTGACTACAGAGCGTATTACCGATGTATGTTAGTCAATTTGTCATTGTGATTTCGTTCCTCAATCTCCTGAAAGACGTGCAGTCTGATGACCTTTACGACGAGTACGCAGCACTGTGTTTGTTCTACTGTGATACTAAAGGTCTAGTGTAGTTTTCGCAGGGTGGGGTATCGGCGTGGCTAATCGTGAGCGATCTTGTGAATTGACTTTTTTTCGTTTCCGCTGAGCTTTGTTGCCCTCAGTCATCCTGATGCTTCGAACCTATTCGATCTATAACAAGTCCAGGAAAATCTTGGGTATCTTTGGTCTCTCTTGGATAGTCAGTCTAGGTGTTAATACCGTGTTATCCGTTTCACACTGATCGTTGATCACCTACTGCAGCTTATTGCTATTGCATGCACTATAGCTATCCTCCGCTTTACGAAGTCATTCGATGGTCGGTTTATCTTCTCCATAGAATGGATGATCGAGGACTCATTGTTACGTTTAATATTTGGCTTAGTGACCGTGGTTCCCGTCGGACTTAGGCCACCGTTTTCATGTTTTCTGTCTGGAGAGTCTAAGATTGGGCTGATCTGTTATCTGGCTCTACTGGGAGGAGAATCTGGTGCGTTCCAGACTCGAGATAACAAACGAAAGCATAGCTGATCATGTACCCAAGTCATCACAATGCTTACAGTTTGGAAGACTTTTGATTCATGTGGGCTTCAGTGGACTCTCAGTGAACAGCTCTGATAGATGTGGACTTTAGATCGTGAATCTGGCTTTCACTTCAGTCAAGTTGTTAGTATGATGTATTGTGAAGGTGAGAGGCGTCTCTCCGGTACATTCGAAGCTAATGCCATCTTGAGGTTTATTTTACTACTTCTCGGTTATTCGTGCGTCTTTTTTGTCAAAATCCGGCTGATCACTGAGCCACTCAACGATTAATTGCAGCGTTCACCATTGCTAATGTAGCTGTCCTACTCACTGTACCAGTAAGCACCGTTGACTCGCTACAATTTGGGTTTAGTAACACGATCGTTTGTAGCCCGGGCTTCTGTTACTTTTGGACTCGTAGGTCTATTTTTTTTGCTCTCGACTCCAAGAACTGACAGTTCTTTAGGCCGCTAACAGTCATGCACTCAATACTATGCTGTAGATTGGTCCTACATATCCGAGAAGTCTCAGGGTACGACAAGGACGACGAAGATGAGGATATATTGCCAGTCTTCATCATCACAGATGTGATTGAGCCATATATGTCGAGTAAAGTACAACAATATTATGTATAACTTTTATTGGAATGTAAGTACGTCCAATGAAAGGATACGAGGTGGACCAGTCACCAGCAGAATCCCTGTTTATAAGAGGAAGGAAGGAAGGAAGAACCGGCGCGACTAGCAGAATCTTTACGGCCCTTATTTTTTCACAGAAATGGTCAACCTGCCAGTTACCTGCTGTCACCGAAACAGCATATCTACTGTCACACATACCCTCGCCACAACGTTGAGTCTGAAAACTAGTTCTCTACATTTGTTCAATGCTCAACCATTGGCAGTATCTTGGGTCACAGGACTCATCTGAGTCGCGGTGGAGTTAATTGTGTTCATTGCCAGGCATATTTTGTCTGTTACAAAAGTAAATACGGGAACTGGTCGTGCCCATTTTATCATTCAGGTTAGTGCGGTAAGTTCATTTCAATTGGTCACTAATAATATTTCTAATTTGACAAACAATGCGTCCAGCAAACTAAAGCTGTTGAATTCATATCCCCAATACCTAATCTACTAAGGAGAACAACACGCCAATGCAAAACTTAATCTCTTGTGACTATCATCCCTGAAACAAGTTAATTCAGAAGACCACGAAAAATGAATCTTGCATTACGATCCATGTAATGCAGAGCGAAAGTTCGGCGGCTCCGCGCCCTCGCTTTGGCCGGTCAAAGCAGTTCGACCTCATTATGCCTGTGTTCGTTCACAGTAGTTCACAGCGGCACGCTCCATCAATGGGTTTCGCTTCGCTCGCCCAATCAAGGAAAGGAACAGTCTTCCAAGCAAGCTCCCCAATATTCGCTTATGCACGCGCGTGCGCACCGTACAATCGCACCCAGTATACTTCATCCATTACGTTTGCAGGTGTTCATTTTGCGAGAAACTTCCATCGAGAATACGCCCGAGTGGATGCAGTCTGACTCGGTTCTGAGCTCTCGGGATGGAATTCCTGCGCTCGAGAAGATGTAGTTACTGTAATTACCATTTCAAGGTGACCCGCCTGGTCTCGATGATAGTTTGAAGCTCTTGTCCAAGAAGTACACATTCTATGTTTCTCCTCCCTGAACCGAACCGAAACTTGCTGACGCTCGTCGCTATCACATATATCTTCTCTTCAGACCATCTCCATGTAGAGACGCACCATCAAATGAACCCACCGAAAGGAGCTGTCCGCTTTTTCTAGTCTCGCTCATCTGTTGGATGGCTGCCATCTGGGCGCAGAGTAAGGTGCGCTCAATCTCATACGCACTCGACTAAACTCCGAGGTCGTAGGAAGGAGAACGCAAGGGTTTGGATAAAGGTGCAAAGAAACTCAGATGCCACGAACTATCATAGGGACTTTTTTTTTTTTTGATTCTTGCAAAGGTTCCGTGGCCTTTTCCCGGTTTCGGCTTGGCTATTTCCACCCACGTTTCTTTTTATCCCTCCCGCGACTTCATCCTTATTTTATGTCTACCAGTACTACTTATCATACGAACTAATTCTCGCTACGGCATATACATATACACGACTAATAATCTTCTCAGTGTACCGACAGCATGATCAAGGCTCAAGTACTTACCACAACTTCTCCATTTCCAGACTCTTAGCTCGATTGGTAGAGTGAGTCGCCGCTAATATTGCTCCATGTAGGCATGTTACTCATGACCGTCAAAGGGTGCAGGTGAATGACAAGATTTTTGACTTTTGCAGGAAACTGCGATTCACATGTTTATTATATTTGTATTCTCGTGTCCTGTGAACCCTCGGTCGTGATTAGTACCCGGATGCGCTAGGTGGGTATCGGTATCTGTCATATCATAGAACAACTTTAGCCGCTGATCCTCAGTATGCTCTAAGAGGGTAACTGTTCACTGACCATTGCTTTTAACCATCAACCATGTCTGGCAACTCGAACCTCCCGCCAGGAATTCCGTTCGTCGTCAAACGGCTTCCCAAGCTTATCATTCCTCCAATTACTGTATACCTCCTCTTGGTCGTATATCACTTCTATACTACCGACACCATATCAACATGGCTCGTTTCTTTCCTGTATATCCTTTCCTTTCCGGTGGCTTTGACTATAAGTGTTGCACATTCCATGATTTCTAACCGTATCATTGCGGCTCGTATGGGAGCAGTCATGGCCAATTCCCCCAATTTCTTTGAAGATCCTCTTCCTGGAGGTATACTAAGCTTATATCGCGCCATAAAATCTATGAAAACTGGGTATATCGGTGTGTGTGTTTCTTGAAGATCCTCGTTGCAAATTGATACCCAATACTAGCGGATGGATTGGAAAACCGACTTCATACGACCGGACCTACGTTCAATGCGCGAGTTTTGTTTCAAGACAGGGTAAATCTCATTTATTTTCTGTATTCTCGTAAGCTGAGATGTCCTCTAGATCGTCACCTTCGAACCCAACCATGTCAAGGTCAGTCGACATGGTTCTCGTAGGATTATTAAACTGATGTCCACGACAGGCCTTGCTAGCAACCCAATTTGACGATTTCGACAAGGGTATCTGATACGCAATTCCAAATTATTGACATCCATCTTAATGTTATTTAGGCCGAGATACCGTCTCGACATTGAACTCGTTGCTAGGAACAGGAGTGTTTGCTGTAGACGGTCTGTTAATTTTCAATATAACCTTCCACTCCATGACTTGACTACTTGAATAGGGGACCTTTGGAGATTTCATCGTAGCATTACACGGCCGTTCTTCAGCAAAGACCGAATCACTCATTTCGATATCTTTGATAAACACGCAGACCAGGCCATCGTTAAGATGAAAGCTCGATTCAAGGAAGGATACGCCGTCGACTTCCAGGTAATGTGCATCTTTCTCGACCATATCAAATCAATCTCTAATGTACCATCCAGGAAGTTGTTTCCCGTTTCACTCTGGATTCCGCAACTGAATTTCTATTCGGCCACGACCTCGGAACGCTCTCTGATCCCCTCGCATATCCTTACTTTACCTACACAGATCCTGCTGATTCCACTCGCACTGTACAATCGTTCAGCGCTCGGTTCTCTCGCGCTTTCAGTGAGGCTCAAAGCGCGACGGCCTTTCGATCTCGCTTTGGTGATATGTGGCCTCTAACTGAGGCGAGCCTCAGGTTTTTCTTTTGTAATCTAGAGCTCGTGGTGATACTCTCTCACTCTAGTTCTGGAAAGACAAAACCAAGGAGAAAATGAAGCCTGTACATGAGTTCTTGGATCTTATTATACAAGAAGGTGTTCGAAGGGCAAAATCTAGTAAAGAGGGTCTACCGAAGGAACAAGCTGAGGAGAGTGAAACGGTTTTGGATCATTTAATCCGACAAACCGATGGTGGGCACTCATAGCCTCTTTTTTCTTCTTCGTTTACTCATTCTACAAACAGATCCCATAATCATTCGGGATGAAATCATGAACTTAGCCGTAGCTGGTCGTGACACTGTAATTTTTATTTTTCTGTTAAACGCAGAGCTCATACTGATACGGTAGACTTATAGACTGCCAGTCTTCTTTCATTTACGGTGTATATGCTCTCGCAACACAAGCATGTGCTTTTACGATTACGCGAGGAGATACTGAGTACTATCGGGCCAAATCGGCGACCAACCTATGACGATCTTCGAGACATGAAGTATCTGCGAGCTGTTCTAAATGGTGAGTAGATTAGCTATTCGTGCCTATAGCTCATAACATTTCGCCTTTCAGAAACATTAAGATTGTATCCTCCGGTGTAAGTGGTACTTGTATTGAGCATGTTCCTGTGCTAAAGACATCTTGTTCAGGCCTTTTGATATGAGGTAGTAATGCCACGTCTTCCGCTGTGCATTGTATCTGATCTGTTTCGTTAGAGCATCGAATAAAGACACGACATTGCCACCTTTGAAGCCAGGTAATAAACCGATATTTGTACCTGCTGGCACTCGGTGAGCAAGTACCACAGTTGTTAATTTGAACCCCGAGCTTACTACTAGCATTATCTTGCAGGTGTATTTATAGTGTATTTGTTATGCATCGCCGCACAGATTTGTGGGGTCCAGATGGTACTATCGTCTTGCATACTTTTGCGGTGAACATTGACTGACTAGTTTTGAGCTTAGCTTTGACATTCGACCCGGGCCGCTTCTTGGATGAAAGGGTCCACAAGTACCTTACTCCAAACCCCTTCATCTTCCTCCCTTTCAACGCCGGTATGATATTGAATTTCGCAGATTTCGCTCATCTTTCATTCATCATCTCTAGGGCCTCGGATCTGTTTAGGACAACAGGTGAGTCCTCCCTTGTTACATTCAATTCACGGTGGTTACTTACTCATTTGCTTTACAGTTCGCCTACAACGAAAGTTCCTTCTTCCTTGTGCGACTATTGCAAAACTTTTCAAACATTGAGCTTTCGGAAGAAAGTCAGCCTCCGCATTCGAAACCCCCTGCGAGCTGGAAGAAAGAAGGTGGAATTAAAGCGACCGAAAAGGTCCAACTCAAATCGCATCTTACAATGTATATACATGTGAGTATAGACAGACATTGTTATGCTAGGCGAATGATTTACTTGTGCCTTGCAGGAGGGACTGTGGGTAAAGATGGGCGAGGCTTCTGTAACTGAGGACATTTGAGACGTACTGTAGTGTGTTCTATCAGAAACCGCGAAATTCAACTCCGGGTGGCACGAGCGCTTAAATCCCCCTTCTTTGGTTCTCGTCGGTTGCCAAACTGCCAAACTGGCCATATGTGGAACTGGAACTCGGGAAATCTCAGCTCCGATAGTTGTCAGCTGCTGGCGCTGAGCGCTGGATGTTGACGGTGAATTGTAACGTTTTGCTGTTATTATTGAGATTTCGCCGTAACAAATCATGAAGCGATCCACCTTCAACGGTATCCAGGTCTAAGATTATCAAGATTATCACTCCTCTATTCGGATATGCGGACTCATCATGGTTCGAATTGTCTGGGTTCCTGAAAATACCAAGCTATCAAGGTATAAGAAGAGCACGGTTCTATAGACTCGTTCGTCTCCGATAACACTTTTCATAGATGATACCTCCAGGTCCAGTTTTGCTTTTTCGCCTGGCTTTTCCCCAGGCCCTGTCCGTTCTCGGCACGTACACTGTCTTAAACATTTTAACGCACCATGGCCACTCTTTTTCGAAATACATAACCTGCCTGGTCCTCATCATCGCCTTCCTTTCACGTCTCATTTGGAGTTTGTTCCTCTCCAGACTATATGCGAAAATCCTTGATACGCGTAGAGCGACTCAGATGGGTGCAGTACTACCTCCTTTGGTAGAAGGAAGTAGTTCCGAGGTCGTAGCCGGTGTGGTAAGGAGTTTTGGGGATGGGTATGTCGGAGAAGCCTTCGTCGAATGGGCGCAAAAATATGGGAATATTTTTATGTACCAAGTCTACACTCAAACGCGGGTTGGTCTTGTCCTCTGTGGAGTCGACTGAAGCTCGCTTCTAACTAAGCTTTACAGGTTATGACGCTGGAGCCTGAACATGTCAAGGTACTCACTACGAACTTTGGTATCCTATTTTCTCATGCTCCATCGTTTATAGGCGATCCTTACTACACAATTCGACAGCTTTGAGAAAGGTCAGTTAACCTTCTGCCTTCCCCCACCGCCACCAGTGACTCCCGAGTTCTAGGCGTTGTAAATTACCAGCAATTAAAATCTCTCCTTGGTTCGGGTGTCTTTAACTCTGACGGTAATTATTACTGCTCACTTTGGTTGAAAATGCCCTGCTCAAGTGAAAACTTTAGGCGACATGTGGAAGTGAGCTACAAATACTAACCCAGCTGTTGGCATCTGATCAGCTCTCAGATTTCACCGCAAAATGACACTCCCCTTCTTTAGCAGAAACAGAATAAGCGATTTTGATATATTCGAACACCACACTGAAGATACCATTTCCATCATCAAAACTCGACTAGCCCAAGGCTATCCCATAGAGTTCCAGGTAAGGCACCCAGACTCTTGTCAGCCTCACAACCCCCTTCACACACTCGCTTCTTTCAGAGTCTTATTGGCCGCTTTACTCTTGACAGTGCCACAGAGTTTCTCTTCGGTAAAGATGTAGGTTCCCTCTCCGCAGGAATTCCATACCCGAAAAATGCACTTATCAAGGACGATCCTTCATTATCTGGCCATCCTTCGAATATGTTTGTCCGTGCATTTATGGAAGGGCAAGAAAAAGCTGCTCAACGGGGAAGACTCGGTGATTTCTGGCCCCTGGCGGAGTTCTGGTCAGACAAAGTCAAAGCCCATCGGGCACAAGTGGATAATTTCACTAATCCGATTGTGGAGGAGAGGAGAAGAGCCCACTTGGCGCAGGAAAATACGGGTGAGACTGGAAATAATGATGATGGGGAGGGACAAACATTTTTGGATCATTTAATTCGTTCAACGGATGGTGCGTCCAGTTTGAAATCGCCTTGAAACTCGCTCAGTGCATCCCCACCTAGACGATCGGGTTGTAAAGGATGAGCTCTGCAACATTCTCGTGGCTGGAAGAGATGCTGTGAGTGTGAAGTCCAAAAACCGGGTTCGAGCTAAAATAAATGTTCAGACAGCCTCCCTGCTCACTTTTGCCATCTACAAATTAACAGAACGACCAGATCTGACCAAAAAATTAAGAACAGAGATTCTAGAGTTCATCGGTCCTCACGCACAGCCCTCCTACAAACACATCGCTGACATGAAATATCTACGGGCCTTTCTTAACGGTAGGTGACCATTTTATTGGGACTTTTCTAGATTTTCTTGATTTGCTCTAGAAACCCTTCGTTTGTATCCTGCAGTTGGGTTCAACTCCAGGTCGGGTCACTGTTCCATGAACAAATGAAATGAGGCTAACAATGTCGTTAGATACACCAAAAAGCCGATCGTTTTGCCGGCCAAAAATGGTCAGCCAGACTACTACATCCCCGCAGGTGTCAAGTAAGACATTCGAAGCTGTTTCCAGACCTCGTCTAACATTCAATCAATAGATGCGTATACAGCCCATTCCTAATGCATCGTCGGGAAGACTTGTGGGGTCCTGATGGTGAGAGAGCCCAAGTTGCAATTCCCTCCGAACTATACGGTTGACACTGTTTTCAGCTCTGGAATTCGATCCAGATCGTTTCATTGACGAGAGAGTACAAAAATACTTGGCACCATCTCCATATCTATTCACGCCTTTCAGCAAAGGGCCTCGTATATGTGTCGGAAAACAGGTTGGTGACCAATTGCAAATCTGCTGATTCCGAAATTGACTGCTCCAAGTTTGCGTACAATGAAGTATCCTACTTCCTCATCAGACTCCTGCAATCGTTCACCGACTTTGAGATGGACTGGGATGCACAGCCAGAGTCATCGAAATCCCCTGCAGACTGGGTGCCTATGCCGGGCACAACAAAGGGTAGGGACAAAGTAATGCTGACAGTTCATTTGACGATGATGGTAAAGGTGTATGATATTTTTCTCATTTTTTGTGCAGAGGTTTCTGAACGGTACGTTGCAGGACGGGCTATGGGTCAAAATGAGAGAATTGGACACTGATGTGTGATGTCAAAATGTTGTCTAGTTTGTGTACCGATCCCAATCGGTTCTAGCAGTCATTGTTGCTCGAGGTATAGTTTGCGATATTTGCCGGCGCACTCGGCGATCGCTAGTAACTAGTAACGAGACTTCAATACCTGAATTTATCCGGGTAATGTTGGGGTAATGAGCAATTACGAAGTCTGTCTGCACTGTGATTTGTTGAACCGGACCGGCTATGCACTATCACCGCAGTACCACCTGAGACCGAGGAGGAGTGACAGTGAGATCTAAGACCTCAAGTACTGTATAAGAATGGGACACGCTTCCTTTATGAAGCCACTACCTCTGTCACCAAAAGCTCATCCCACACAATGCTTCACATAACGCCTCCAGGATTTCAGTACCTTTTTCGCTTGGTTTTCCCTCAGGTCATTTCAGTAATAGTGGTGTATCAAGCTCTAATAATCAACGGCCAACGACCTTCCTTTTCGACCTACTCGACCTGGCTTTACTTTCTCGTCGCGCTTTTTGCTTATCCAGCGTACTTGGTAGTCCGGTCATGGTATCATGACTTCCGACATGCCCGTAGGGCAGCCGAACTGGGCGCTGTACGACCTCCAATAGTGAAAGAAAGCAGCAGCTCAATCTTGTCTGCGATCATCACAAGTTTTAGGGAGGGATATATCGGTATGGCTCCAGCTGTTCGCGCCGAATGTGATGCCGACGGTTTTTTTTAGGTGATTGTTTTTTCGAGTGGCATAAGCAGTATGGACATATATACCGATTGAGGATATACGGCGAAGAACGCGTAGGGTTCTGGAGAATTCCTATGCAATGCTTGTTGCTGATCTAGTCCTAGATGATGACAGTAGAACCTGAACATATCAAGGTGACGAGTTTTCTTCCGTGGATGTTTTGTAGTTAACACTCCGACTCATGCAGGCAATCTTGGCCACTCAGTTCGAGAATTTCGAGAAAGGTAAAGAGACCATTGTTATACAAACTGTTGTATATTTATCGGCTTCAAGGGCCTGTTGTGTTTCACCAATTCTACTCTTTTTTGGGCCTAGGGGTTTTCAACTCTGACGGTAATTCAGGATCCCAATCTATTGTTGGTATATCCTAATCATGTATCATAATAGGTGATAGGTGGAAGTTCCACAGGAACTTGACTCGCCCCTTTTTCAGTCGGAACAGAATCAGTGATTTCGATAACTTTGACCGCCACACTGAAGACACCATTTCCATTATTAAGACTCGATTAGCGCAAGGTTACCCTGTCGACTTCCAAGTACGTCGAAGTCATGCGAGCCTACCGTCGATCTCATTGAGCTGAACATTGTTCTCTAGGATGCGGTAGCGCGTTTTACATTAGACAGTGCAACTGAGTTTCTATTCGGCAAGGATGTGGGATCTCTTGGTGCCAACCTGCCTTACCCAGCGGGCTCACCTCTAGCTCAAGATCCTTCAATTCTTGATCACCCTTCAAATGTCTTTGTCCGTGCGTTTATGAAAGGACAAACGGCGACGGCATATCGAGCGAGATTTGGATGGCACTGGCCGTTGAAGGAGTTTTGGTCAGACAAGGTGTTACCGCACCGTCTTAAGGTGCCTCTTTATCTATAGGCCCCTGTTTTTCTCTCGTAACTTTCACCGTCGTTAGGTGGATGAGTTTGTGAATCCAATCCTTGAACAGAGGAAGGCCCAACGGCTTGCGATGACTGCTACAGAGAAAGCTGATGGTGAGGGAGAGACGCTTCTAGACCATTTGATTGAATATACCGAAGGTTGGTTATATTATGCTTATTCATATGTGCCTATCTTATTCTTCATAGACCCACAGGTTATCAAGGACGAGCTAGTAAATATTTTGGTGGCAGGGAGAGATACAGTGAGTAGTTGCTTGTATTGGTTCCTTTTTCAAGCCGTCTAATTATGTGCGAAAGACTGCATCCCTCTTGACTTTCTGTATCTATGTTCTAACCGAACGACCTGACATCACCGAGAAACTCAGACGCGAGATCGTAGAAAAAGTAGGAGTCAGCGCTCGTCCTACGTACAAGGTTATCTCTGAGATGAAATATCTTCGTGCTTTCG
Organism: Rhodocollybia butyracea; assembly: GCA_015501585.1. Taxonomy (NCBI): domain Eukaryota; kingdom Fungi; phylum Basidiomycota; class Agaricomycetes; order Agaricales; family Omphalotaceae; genus Rhodocollybia; species Rhodocollybia butyracea. The sequence goes on along the minus strand of JADNRY010000012.1, from coordinate 394,586 downwards.
TCAACGGTATGAAAACTTGTTCTTTGACTTTTCGTAGAATACCTAACTTGGGTCAATGCAGAAACACTCAGGTTGTATCCGGGTGTGCCTTTTGATGGAAGGTCAGTCCGTCTCATTCTTTGAGGATCATAGTTCCAACTCCTCTTGTAGGTCGACAAAAAACTCCATTGTTCTTCCTGGTATCAATGGCCAACTAGGCTATTACATTCCCGCAGGTGTCAGGTAAGCTACTTACATGGCTTACTTCTTGCCACCTGATGTATTGTCTCAACTTTCAAGATGTCAGTACAGCGTGTTCTTGATGCACCGTCGTGAGGACCTCTGGGGTCCAGATGGTAAGCACGTTATCAAGTTGAATGCAGTTACATATCTAATTACATGATTTTTCAGCTCTAGAATTCGATCCCGAACGATTCATCGATGAACGTTTACACAAGTACTTGACGCCAAACCCCTTCATCTTTCTCCCTTTCAACGCTGGTATGAAGTTGTTTTTCATAAATAATTCCAAGTTCAGTCAACTTTGATTCACAGGACCCCGAATCTGCTTGGGGCAACTGGCGAGTCTTCCCTTGTCGCTAAATTCATAATGGCCACTCACATGCTGCCTGTAGTTTGCATATAACGAGACATCCTACTTTCTCATCAAGTTCCTGCAAGCATTCACCGACTTTCAGATCGCGTGGGACGTGCAGCCTGAATCGTCGAAGCCTCCTGTTAGCTGGATACCCATGGCTGGGACGACCAAGGGACGTGACAAGGTTTTGAAATCATCGTCTTTGACAATGAGTGTCAAGGTGAGCTCATTCTTGTATTCGAAATTTGTCAACTGAATCCTTTGATGCCAACAGGAAGCGTTGTGGGTGAGGATGAAGGACATAAGTCTAGTCGAAGCTACCTAGTTGTTTATTACAAGCCAACGATATTTGGGACTGTCACTGTATATATATGTACGCCTGATGTACTCATTGTCTCTCGATCCTTTCATTCCCAAAATCAAGACAAACTGAAGTTGATTCAAGTACAAGTTGAATTGACATTGAATACCTCCATTTGGTCGAAGGATCTACACGTGAGCTACAGAGGGTAAGTTTATAGTTTTCCTTGTTCTTCACCGCCATTTCTTATGTCGGCCATTGTGGCTTTCAGCTCTGCGTCAACCTCTCACCACCGCCACTAGCGTGACATGCTGTTGTTCCATTATGTTCAGTTCTGTGAGCATCAAAAAAAATGAAATGCTTGCTGTTTCGGACCGGGATCTGTTCTTGCCTCGAGGCAAGGACTTCCAAACCTGGTTTGCCGACCTCGTTGTCTAGAGGTGTAACACTGAACACGTTGGAACCTCGCGTACGAAATATCAAGACTAAAAGGTGTTCAGTGACTTCCTCGCAGCCAATCCGCAACCCTTGACCTGCTTCCATATCTACGAGTCGATATCGCTTGCAAGATGTCTGGTCATTCCCCTCAGCGTCCACGTAAAGCACTACATCCTACTACACCTGGTAAGTCTTTTCATATCCGTGATTCTCTGGAAAATCTGTTGGGAACAACAATACAACGGCTACATGTGCTAACCCACGACTTTAAAATTCCACGAACCCCGTCAGAGTCTTGCTAACCTTGTTTACAGGCTCCTTACACAACATGCCAGGACGAGAAAACTCTCCGTCACCGTTTCGAGATAGACAGCGGACTATAAAAGCACAGTCAATGCCACTGGTGCCCACGGCTGCCCAAATATTTGCTGCTAATCAACAGCCTTATCCTGGACTACAAGCTAGTCCAACCTCTTCTACTTCCTCTCGTAGATCCCCACCGATGCAGCCACCTCAGGTGCAGAGACTTTTGCCTACACCGCCACATCCAAATCCCCCAAACCTTCAAGATCGTAGTCCCAGTCCCGGCGCTTCGGCTTCTGCTCAGCTTCAGGCAAACATCACTCACTACCCTCGTCCAATCAATCGTGTTCCTCCGCCGCAGTTCTTGTCCAACTTACATGACTTGGAGCAGAATTGGCAGATGACAGACGAACTCATGGCGGAGATCGAAAGGGCAGATTTGCAGCAGGCTCAAGGTATGGCTAATGCGCACATATATTCTTCTTATCCAGTTGGATCTGGATACAACACTGGGAATGCCACTGCTGATAGCTCTGTCGTTCGAGATCTTGGAGTAGAACGCGTTCGAGTGACGGGAAAGTCAAGTCCAAAAGTTCCAGAAGGACAACTCGGCCGCCGTCCTTCTGTTCGAGAGAGTCGAGAAAGCCCAAAGGCACGCGACCGCCCATCGTTTTCGCCTAATCAGTCTCAGACCCCAGAGCGGCGCAAGTCGCCGCCGTATCATTCTCCGCTCGGCTCACCTGGAGAGCATTATGGGCAATATGTTCATGATCCGGCTCCCGTAGTGCGCAACGCCAGACCAGCTGCCACTGCTACTACTGCTACCACTACCACTCATGACAGTCGGCCGAATCTTTCACTGGCCACCCAGACGCCACCTCTTCAGGCAATCACCGCTCGTACTCCGGACAAATCGCTACCTCTACAAGAGGAGCCCGAAGAAGAGGTTCCTGTAGCTGCTACCTCCAAGGCGGAAACGAACAGTCGAGAACCCTCTCGTTATATGCACCAGATACATCATCAACGTGAGCCGGAGCATGGCTCACCCACGCCGTCTTCGGATCTAAATCCTGAAGGATCTTATGCCCAGGATGGCCGGAATAGTCGTGCAGCCCTTCGACCGGAAGACGAAGAAACTCTTTTCGAAAAGAGTGACAAGCAGGATAGCTCGAATGATGGCAGTGGAACTCCCCGCTCGCCTTCGGCTGGACTTCCTGTTGATCCCAATGCACAGAATCGGTTCAGACCACCGCCGCAATCTCAGCCTAGGGGTCCTGTCCCTGTCCCTCCTCGCGGACGTGGCAGAAACGGGTCTACTGATCAGCTAGGTCTGCGCGGACTAGATACCTCGCTTTTCGAACAAGTTGAACAAGTACGCAGCGTAGAGCAGCCGCCTCAGTACGCGGAGGCGCCGAGACCAGGATATAAAGTAGATCCTCGGATTCAAGAATCGTATGCCCACTACTACCAGCAACTGCATCCCGATGATCTTCAGAGTGTCATGGATGATCCTACTTCAGCCTACATCCAGGCATATCTACGTTCGCCTCGCCCAGATGCACCAATCCCGCCGACGCCTCACAGTCAGACGTCACCTCCATCACCATCGCCGATGCTTTCAGGTCGATACGATAACTCAAAGGAGTCGTATGCTCCCTTCAGCCCCGTTGCTCCTGCTGGCTCCCCATATCCCTACCCATTCACTCATGTCCGCAGGAATATGAGTTACTCTGGTCACTCGCAATCACACTCCAACCTTGGTCTTAACCCTGCAGTAATCCAAGAGCAATTTGTCAAGCAGTTCCAAATGTATGCTCAGAATCATTCTGGTAATATCACTGACTCTACGCTCTCGCCTTCTTCAACACCATACCCGCCCACGTACAACCCTTGGGCATACTGGCACACTCAGCGTCTCATGGGTGGTCAGATTCCCGATACTGTAACAACGCGTTCGAGTCCGAGTCACGAGCCCGTGCCGTTGCCACCTCCTCCCATGGCCAGTCTACGAAGGAAAAGCGATTCGGCCAACCTACGTGCTTACCGGCCAGCACCGACCAAACCAGGTCGAAAGCCACCACCACGTGTGGACAGTACTCAGCCCCGGGAAACGAGTCCTGAACCATCGACCTCTGGTGAAGAAACAGCTGGCGAGGAAACAACACACTTTGCCGTGTCCGAGGAAGGCAACTGGGTCAATGGAAGTGCTACAGTGATCCCGATTCCAATTGTAGATGATTCCTCATTAGACGAGTGGATTGATGAAGATGAAGAGGAGGACGAGGAAGATTTATTGGAACTAGAATATCATCCTACGTATGTCACTAATGTTGAGAAGCGGCGCCGCCGTTGGGAGACTCGGTGGGATGCTTTGTTGCAAGCTGTGAGTATTTTCAAAATATGTTCTCTATTTTCGAAGTTATCTCCATTTAGGCAGTTCTGACCCTGTTTATTGGCAGTTCCAAGCTCTTGACCGGCAAACAGATGCCACCATGGTTCTCCTGGCTGCCCCATCTCACTCTGCAAAGCTTCATCTCGTCACCTCTCGTTCTATTCGAAGGCAACCTGTGATTGGACATTCACAGGCTCTAAAGACCGTTCGCTCCGGATTTCGGCAGGTTGCAGCTCAGCGTAGAAGCTCGCGCTCACAAAAGTCATCGTTGGTGGACCGCTTTTTGAATGCGTCGAGTGGGAGCGGGGAGGGATCGGATGGGAGCTCAGAATCGAACAAGGAAGATATGAAGCGCGTGCTGGATGCTGCGCTGGGTAGCTTGAATGTTATGCGAAAAATGTATGAACAGCGGGAGGCTAGATGGATTGATGAGATGCGGAGGGTGAGTGAAGATCGGGAACGGGTTGAGCTGCTCCTCAAGCAAGTCCTTGGGGAGGAATATGCTTTAAAGAGTGCTATCACTGATGCCAGGCCCTAAACTTGCACTCTATGGACTCATGCTGGATTTTTTTCAACTTCACTCGTTCCACTCACATGTATTTGGAAAACCCATGTCTTGACAATACTCTTTACGGATGGATGTACATTTATCAAATCCCCTATTGTACATAGAATATTTATAGCGGCTACCAGTATACAATGTCTACGCATTCACCATTCTCTTGAAATTTGGTACCTTTCTTTGAAGCCATGCAAGTGATGATAAGTCGAGAAATTGAGGAGTGTCGACCTCAAGTGTGGTCAATGGAATGTTGTTCTCGATTCGGAGGTCAACTACATCGCAAAGCTCCTTGTACAATACACCCCGTACTCTAAGAGTATGAAGGTGGGGAAAAACTGCACGTTTTGTGAGGGTGTTTGTAAAGTGCGCATTAAAAAGGTCGAGTATCTCAAGATTGGGAAAGTTGTGGTTGAAAAGTTCCCGAGACTCAGCGCGTTTTATATCCTCCAAATGCAACTTTTGCAAACGAGGATAACGAGGTATAACTGGATCCAACATTGACCTTGAAAAACCTGTCCAGAACACCGAATCTACGTCGCAAATGGAGAGTTCTCGGAGAGTGGTGGTAGAGATTTGTCTGAGCATACTAGTAACTGCAAGTGCTGGGCGACCATGAACACCAGAGAGAGAAAGCGTGACGAGGAAAGCGGTGTATTCAGTGAGGTATGCGCGTGGATCCAGAGTCGAGTCAGATATCAACACTCCAGTCAAAGAAAGATTGCGAAGACGGGTCTGAAGCGGTGGATCATCTGCAGGCAAACCAGGTCTGTCCAGCATATACGTCGCCGGAATATGATCAAGACTCAGACTCTCCAGCTGTAGCATGTAAGCCGGAGAAGGCATCCTAAGGCAAATTCGTGATAGAACGAGATGCTTCAGGAGATATGCTTGACTGAGCTCAAGATACATGAACGATATATCGGATTCAGGGAGATCATAGTTTAGAAGGCTACGCGAGTGGCCTACAGCGATAAGCTCCAGTCGTTGCAGCAATGGCACTTTCCTGCCGCCAAAGTTTGCACATATCTGCATAAACAGGTCTTCGTTAACGACGATACGCAGAGCTTCCCAACGGGAAGAACACGACATGATAGCTAAGAGTATCTCCCAGCAGTTTCGCATTTGCGGTGCGGTCAAGTACTGATTATATTCAAGCGTAATGTGCAAAGGCAAGCCTTTGGTGCGAGATATAAGGTCTCTGACCATCTCTCGCTGGGAATCTCGGAAATGGAAGATGCGGATATTTGTCCAAATGGGCGGGTATTCACGAGCTATGTCCCTCCATCTCTGGGAGACCTGCGAGATAGTGAAGGAAGCTATGGGTCGTTTTATTACTGGCCCACTTGCAAGTTCATGAAGATCCTCGGAAACGAGGAAACTGAAGATACAATGAAAGATTTCATGGGGAAACTGGTATATAGCAACCTCATCATAAGGGTTGGCCATCTGTGAGTGTTTTTCCCCAGAATTAGTTGTGACTCCAGCAAAGGTACTGTGTCGTTACACAATTGGTGGATGTAGCGGTAGAAGATCAATGAAGAGTTTCTCGGCTCGGTCCGCGGAAGGCGGATCACTAGATTGTTTTTTGATAAGACCCTTAACCTTGTACCATCACCTCGTTTGCCTAACTATACACAGAAATCTAGGACTGCTTGTGACCAGATGTCTTCATCAAGCAATGTACCAGTGCCCCCGCCTCAGCCTTCTCTCCAGCCTAATGCCCTTTCTGCCAACTCTGTAGCTTCTTCGACATCTAGCTTACCATCTTCTGTCTTCACTTTGCCGCAAACCGCCCAACTCGAGGCGCTTTATACGATTATTCGGAACAAGCATACCTCTCGTGGAGACTTCCTGTTCTACTCTGATAGGATTATCCGATTATTGGTTGAGGAAGGCTTGAATCATCTTCCTGTGGTAAAGAAAAGCGTGGTCACACCAACGGTCAGTGAACGATCTACCCTCCCAGAAGTCTTTCAGTTTTTCTTACATCTGACTATGATATGGCATATCGTGTGACTAAGATTGGCAGAGAGCTAAACGATTGCTTTTACAGGGGTCTACATACGATGGTGTAGGTTTCGAAGGAAAGATATGTGGTGTATCGATCTTGCGTGCCGGAGAGGTACGTCTTATCATCTAATCTGGGGTTCTAGAAGGTTTGAACGCGGCACGTTTTGCCTAGGCTATGGAAGCAGGCTTACGCGAAGTTTGTCGTAGTGTCCGCATCGGCAAAATCCTGATTCAAAGGGCACGTATACGACGATCGTGATATGCTGTTCTCATCACATATACCTCGCAGGACGAGGAAACAATGCAGCCAAAACTATTCTACTCAAAGTTTCCTCAAGACATCGCCAAGCGCTACGTCTTACTCCTTGATCCCATGTTGGGTATGATAGCTCACTTGACATGTTCATGAGCTCATGTTTCTGATGCACTACGTGAACAGCTACCGGAGGTTCGGCGATGAAAGCGGTCGATGTACTTATGGAGAACGGTGTCTCTGAAGACCGTATTATCTTTATTAACCTCGTACGTTCTGATATTTTTTTCTTGGAAAATGATTCCATGACTATTCATGATTAGATATCATCCCCCGAAGGATTGAAGACTTTCTGCGAAAGGTTCCCCCAGCTTAAGGTCATTACGGGATGGATCGATCAGGGATTGAACGAAAAGGCGTATATCATTCCTGGCTTGGGTGATTTTGGTGAACGCAGGTATTGTGAGTAGATGCATCGACCTAGAGGTAAAGACCTCTGGCCAGGTCGAGTTTTTTTTTTACATGCACAAATGGGGCAAATGGAAAATAAGGACGTCACTACTACTACTGGTACCAACGATAAAGATCTACGCATCACTAGATTCGTGCTTTGTGAAACAGATTTCAATAAAATAATGCTTACCACAATGGCCAACAGTAAGGGCTGTTTACACCTCTGTACTGTCGGAGTGTAGTACACTTCCTTTTTTACTGTATACCACCCAGTGATTCTGGGATGTAGATCGTCAAGGCTCCTTGACCAGAGTCGACTGCATGTGCGGTGGAGATCTCCAGGTGTCGAAACCTCCGACTTGCCCATTCAGGATTTCTGGGTCATATGGAGCTCCAACTTGCGAGAGCCAATTAGCCTAGAGTTCGATCCGTTATGAGAGAGTATTCTCTTAGCACCTCTTGCGTAAGGTTAGGCACGCTAGAATGCTATTCGCGACCACAAAGTACTCGTGCAACAGTTGTGACGTTCTTGACTTGTTTCTTTGAATCCACCTCAGTCGCCTAATACTGTGCTATTAGAGGTCGCAAGAGTATGGTAAGGGAGAACATACACGGAAGGGATAAACCACCGTGACATCAGGTACTAGGCCACAACAGACACCTAAGCCCTTTTTCCATTCTCCGCCCGGGGACTGGATAAGCAAGGAGGAGGCACCACAGTGATGCTGGATACCAACTATTCATGGATGGATCGGGCTGTGAAGGTGTGGCGGGTAGTTCAGCAGCGATGCATAGGGAAGGAGAAAAGATTAGGGATCTCAAAGCATTTACATCACAAGCGTGACATGGCGCTATTAAGACACGCGCAGGCTTCAACACAAAGTTGGCAGGAGAAGAAGGACGGAAATATCTCTAATGATCTGATACAAGTCATGATATTAACCACCCGTAAGAAATCGGACGCTGCAGAGAAGTCGTACGCGTACATCACTAAATCGGACAAAAGCTGCCGTCGGATGATACCAAAGGGCATTATACGTCAAAGTTTTGTATTATCATAATGGAATATCATACATCCCCATGGCCAAGGAATAATAAGACGATATTGCGATGTATTATGGTCTTACTCTCAAATTGCAGTAGTATTGTGATCTCAGCTGCATATTATATCGGTGTGATATCTGATTTTCAGCATCCCCCCATATTTTGTTGTTGATACGATGCATTATATTCGAAAAGGATTATGTCCTGGTCCTGCAAGGGTTTCCCTGAGGGCATCACTGCATATCCCTCTCTGATTGTTTACTGCCGATATGCATGCACCCAACATGCACCTTTTCGACTTCTGCCGGTACTTTGGTGTGTTAATTCAACAGTGATGGGTATAGGCCAAAATCAGCTCCTTGAAATCCCAAGTTATTACTTAATCCCTTCAACAAAGCTTGCGATTTCATGAAAACAGATCTACAAGTCCGTTTCCGCTCGGGTAACACAACCCTGCTTGGCATCAGCGCCCCATTTTTATGCCCCAATATATCTTTCTGACATGCGTGATAACCTGGGCTTACATTATTTAGCACCCTGAGGTAAATCAGGGTAAGTCGCTCTTTCTTTTTTCTTCCCCCATCACCATCGTGTTTGTTCTCTCTCAACGCTCCCTCAAGACGCTCCCTCAAGACGCTCTGTCAAGCAAATCTACTCTATTCTGCAACTGACTCTCCTTCAAAAGACAACAAGATCTCTAATACCAAGACAAGGACGTGTCAAGCTCGCTGCAACGTGTCTGACAAATCAACTTCCAAGGCTCAAGATACACGCTTGACTCTACGACTCCGACTCTACGTTAACGCTCGCTCCCCAGGTTCCCAGTCTGTTCCTCTTCTTTTATGTATCCTGACGATCGTCTTTCTTACTCCCTGTCCTTGTTCCAATTCATGTATAATGTATCGTTTTACTAGTTAGTACAAATACAGATATTCACCTCACGTTGTCGTACCATGAGCATTCTGAACCGGAAATTTACTGGCGGTGAGAATTTTATTGGTCCCATAATTCCTAGGCGTTTTCTGTGCTTGAGGATCATGCGTTACATTCTAATACGTGTGAATGCCTTACACTTCAATAATTGTACTTGATTCTAAGGTCCTCCAGATATTTTCATGGATTGTAATTTGAGGTCATCACAGATTACTTGCCTCTCAAATATATTCAATGAGAATCTGACATGCAGTATTTTATTGATATTACGATCATTGCACCAAGTTTATATTGGATTTCGGGGGACTACCATCTATGGCCAAAATCTCTCCGATTTAGTGATGTACACCTCCAGGTGATTTGCCTACACTTCTGTTACTATCGCATCAACGAGAATCTAAAACACGTCAGCTCAGAGTTCTGGTCAAAAGAAGAGAAAACGACGTATAGTAGCACACTCGTACTCGTAAATCGACCAGCACGACCTCTATGTCCCCACTCGCCATGTGTGTTGTTTTGACCGCCAGATAGTGAGACACTTCCACCCCCGCCTCTGGACATAGGCATTGGCATCGCAACTTCAAGCGGGGCGAAGGGACCTGGTATTGGAATAGCGGAGACGAAGGCCAAGTCATGTGAGGGTAGTTGGCCGGCAGCGGATCAAGCTAGTCAAGGCGTCGGTAATGCGCTTTACTCAAATTCCCCCTGTAAAACGCGTGCGTACGTATATCCAGATGCTAATTTACTCGCGCTAGTCTCAATTGGTACCACTGCAGCGCATATGCCGCTTACATCTCTCGCAGCACTCAAAAAGATTACCGCGGTTCCATTAGCACTGCGTGACTTCCCCAAAGTGTCTGTTGACACTTCCTAGTCTAATTTGAACCTCGAACGGGGAGCTGATTCAAAGCAGTATTTCTTGACATCATCAGGATGCATTTGGCAAGTTCTGTTGTATCATACTTTCATTACAGCGTGCCCCCAGTCCCTCCACCACCAAAGGTATGCCTACAGTTCATCCTTTAGATATACATCAGCGCCATCAATGTTCGACTCCGAGTCGCTCGGGAAATATTCATTCAGCCACTTGCGCATGATGGCATTGAACTCTTGAGGATTCTCTAGATGAACCCAATGAGCACCAGGAAGAAGCTAAGTTGAGAACATGGTGGTCAGCTTTCAGCGCAAGGCACCGAAACAAGGCACAAACTCACTTCCGTAGTCAACTTTGGCAAAAAAGCTTCAGAGCGCAACAGCTTTGTGGCGAGGACCCAGTCCGCTACTGGATCCTATCAATGAAGGATATCAATAACAATAAAAGTATAAGGAGAATATGATATACGCACGTCAGTGGGCAAAATTGCCAGGACAGGTTGAGGGATGGTGTGGTTTCCTTGTTCGTGAGCGAATTTCCACGAAGCATATCGGTTCTGTGGGCCATAAGAATGGTCAAACGTGGAAGCAGAGAGTACGTACTTCATTAGTGTAAAATTGTAAAGCTTTTAGTCGAAATTAAGCACACAATGTACTATGAAATTGGGAATGCGAGCACATACTATTCTTGAACCCTTGCAGCTCATACTGTTCTACAAAGTAGTCTTCCTCTTCCAATGTGAAGAACGGCACGGGTGGGATCTAACATAGGCATTAGGCTGTGAGTCAAGTTGCGGCAAAAAAGCCAATTCACAAACCTCTTCTACGTGGCTCCATGCGTCCAAAAACGAATGCGGACTAGTGAGATACTCGTTCGGTGGCGGGCTAGCCTTGGTCCGAAGTGTAGCGCGCACCGTGCGCCGTACATCCCGATCAAGTTCGGCGGAAGCCTCCGCCGTCTTCTCATCAAAGAAGAGCTGATAGGTTAACTTGGGTATAACCGTTGTCAGGTGCTTAACGGGAACAAACTCGTCTGCTGAGGGTATGTACTGGAGAACAATCGCGCCATTCAGTATTCAGGATCACCCCAAGTATCGCAACAAATAGTGAAACATACAGGAACAACAGCGCCTATGACGCCAGAGACAATATCAGGACGGGATCGTGCGGCTTCATAACAGATTCCGGATCCCCAGTCGTGTCTATCAAGGAAACAGCAGGTCAAACCAGAACAAAGAAGAGCGAGACAGAAAAAATTCACCCAACGCAGACCGCCGACTGTACGTTCGCATCTTTGAGAACACATTCCAAGTCACCGACGTGGTCGAACATCGTTCCAGAGGCCTTCACATCACCCGGGTGAGTGGAAAGTCCGAAGCCGCGCAGGTCAGGGATGACTAGATGATAGTCGCGCTATGAGATAGGCATTATGAGCCTTGAAGATACTTCGCCTATATTGACATTATATAATAAACATACGCCAAATTCTTGGATCTGGTACGACCAGGTGCTCCACAAACTCGGCCAGCCATGTAGGAGGACTAGAGTAGTGTTGGCGGAGGGGTTGATATTGACATAACCTGGACCTCCAAATGTTAGCATTACAACTTTGGTCGAAAGAAGAAACTCGCTCAAAGTAATATCCACGATTTCACCATCTGCATCCCGCCTTGTAGCTTTACACTCCGTGGTGTGTTTAGAGTATTCCCTTGGGTTAAACCGTCCTTCGGCGGTACAGTGAGAAAAGAGAGCGACCGAGAGAAAGAGGAATACAGGCTGTGACAGTATGACACTAGCGAAGAGCATATGTAAATTGTTTGCTTGAAGGAGAGACGAGAATATAGTGTGTTTTATAGTAGACTGTGCGATGATAGCGATGTGGTGGTAGCGATGTGGTGGTAGTGTTATTTAAAGATACTCTGTTCACAAATTTAGCTCAATCGATCATAGATCATGTCAGAATTCCCTATTCCCTATTCAGCCGAGGCGATCACAGCTTTACACACTAACAATTACAAAAAAGGCTCAAAAAATGTACTATTCTTGAGCTGAACAGCGTGTTCTCGAACGTCAAACAGATATTATTGTAGAATAACAAGGAATTTATTCATGATACTGTACATGTGCGCTTGGAAGTTGGGGATGTACGGACTACGGGAAAGTGAGAAAGTGCAGGTATGGTTGTGTAAAGGCAGCAGAATAATGTGAGTAGACTGGATTGGAAAATTGGATGCAACCAGAGAAGTAGAATCGTTGATGCATAAACGCAAAGCGACATACGTTATCACAGAAGTTGTGACTCCGAAATTTGGAGAAGCGAAGAATCAACAAAGAATCGGCACCAAGCAACTCAGTCAACGTCATCCAACCCACCATACAAAGGCGCAGGAGCAGGCGCACCAAAGATTTCCCCAAACGAGAATGAAAAAGCAGGTGTGTTCGATCCAACTCCAGGGGAAGGTTGGCTCAGGCCGGAAGAGGAACTGGGCTGTGGTGCAGAAGCTGCGGTGCCAGAATTCTTCGCCGCCTCCCGTTTCTTCTGTCGCGTAGCCCTCTTCTTTCGCTGCAGCTTGGCAAAACTAGCCATGGAATCGAGGGCCTCCATAACATGGTCTTTCGTTGGACGGTCAGCGAGTCTGAAAAGAAGAAAATAAAAATGAGATAGTGTCAGTAGGTTCAATCAGACAGACGGGGGACAATACAGGAAGGAAGGAAGAATGAAGGTAACTCGGTCCACTTACCGAGAAATCATCGCATCCGCTACATCGGTGGCGGTAAGAAAGGGCATTTCCTCCGCCATCTTGACATATAACTTGGACAGCACAGTCGCACCTCCCTTTGTTGTCAATGCAATATCCACCCAACCATCAAACCGCTCCCTCAGCCTTGGTCTGTATTCTTCCCGTAGGTCCTCCAAGTCTGGATCATCCGGATCCATATCTAAGATCCCCAGCGCGCCACCGTCATCACCATCATCTAGTGCACCAGTCGGAAAGCCCATCATCATCGCTGCGAAGGTGACTGGATTAAGAGGATTCGAAGACGGAGTGATGATGGCGTCCACCCAAGTACTAAGTCGATCAATGCGGGATTGAGAGGCCATCTGTAGTTTGAGTATTCTTCGAAGCTCAGCCTTGTGGATTTCGTTGGTTATCCCACGGAAACAGGATTGAACGCAAAGTCGGATGGATTTGATTGTTTCGTACAATTCGGTCTCGATGATCTTGATTGCACGTGTACGATACTGAGGCTCATCTTCTTCAGCGAGTGTGAAAACTGCGGCTTGGTAGTGGACAGTATCTTGAGGACGGAGAAGATACGAATATCCGTCGAGGAGTTGTATTATTTTTGGCGAATCCGCTTCCGAGGCGTATATAGCAAGGGCTGCGGCATACGTGGAAGAACAGTTCGTTGCGATTCGAGATAGCATTTCCATGAGATTCTCTGCCGATGAGTCATCGTCGTGGTTGAGATCGATTATGGCGGCGTAAAGAGGAAGAGAAGGTTCTACCTCAAACAAGTTGCGCAAGCGCTCCACAACGAGCCCGCGGAGAAGTAAACGCTGTTTGTTGATTTCGGAAGACCAATGACGAGCATGAAGCTTACAGCTACATCGTCCTCTCCGATATCCTTGTTCGTCCTCATCTCCTGTAGAAGAGAAAGACGACACCTCTTCAAGTTCATCTTCAAGTTCATCTTCGTCGGAATTTTCATCTACCGATTGCCACAAAAATTCATCCTCTTCCTCGTCAGAACTCACGGCTAAGGAAAACCAAATTAGAGATCGGACGAGCACATAAGCGCCAAAGACTCACGCTTGCAACCACCACTTAGAAGATTCGCCAAAGACTTCCATCCAAGATTGTCTTCGATGTCCATGAGCATCTCAGGGATCTTTTTTCTTGCTTGACGTCCTACAACCGCAGACATCGACAGGAAAACCTCTCGCCAGATCCACAGAAGTATTCCATCGACATTTTTGAGATTGGCGTGTGAAAAGTGTTTTACAACCCTCCCGGAACTGAGTTTGATGTTGAAAGTCACTGGTAAGTTAGTCACAGAGCATTTGCATCTAACGAATGCTCATTAAAAAAGAAAGATCACAACAACAGAACGTACCCTCCAGGACCTGAATTATCGTTGAGTTCAAGTATCACCTCCCATATGTACAACAGTGCAGCATGCGCTTGAGCAAAATGTACTTTATGCTCATAAACTACCCTCCAAATTTGGGCCATCCAAGATGTCAAAGTCTCGATGATTTCTGAAAAGATTTCCACGCGATTGGAGCGTTCTTTGAGAAACGCGCGCTTACTGTCGCGTCTCAAGTCGTTCAGAAGGGAGCGAATTTCCTTTTTCTTGCCTCTCAAGTCGACACTGGGTATAGCATTGTATTGCTTCTGCAAACGAGTGGCAGCAGAGACAACTAAAGTGTCGTGTCAGTGAGAGCTTTACACAATTCTTTGTTTCAGACCTCGATTTGCCTTGGCTTTTGGGACAAGGCCCAGAAGCTCAGTGAGGTGATTATCGACGAAGTCCTTTTGAGCCTCCGGTGGCAAAGAGTCGTAAATGCGTCGCAGTCTGTAAAAGAAGTTGATGAGTAGCTGAAAACTGGACGAAATTTTGATTACTTTGAGGATGAGCCATTGGCCATATTGGACGTTGTTGTCAAGAGGAAACTTTTAGCGCTCGCTCAAGACTGCGCCACATTCAATGATATCCCGGTTTAGATTGTAACATGATATGATATATGATATACACTGATATACACGGCCCACAGCGAGAGAAGGTAGATTGTAGGGCTGGGAGAGAGATGATTCGCAAGGTCATGTACCAAATTGTCACTGAACGGGCTAACTTGAAACATTGCTCCAGCACATGATTAGACCCCAAAAAAGAGGAAGGGTTGTAGTTAAAAACCAGGTCCCCATTCAGGCGTAGACTAACTGCGTTATGGCCTTAAAAGGAGAGTTTCCCGTATCATCCTCGTTCACACGAGTTGCCAAATCCTGGTACGTACGCAACTGTGAAACAATTAACACCCCAGGGTTTGATGTGAGGAACAGAGTGATCATGAACTATACAATCAATAAGCAGAAGTGATAGGTTAACTATCCCCATCCTCAGATCCGTAAGTAACACGATCACCAATTGCCAACTTTGAATCGCGTCGCGAACAAACTGGATAACGCTGATCCAGGAAAAATTTCTTGAGTAAGCGAAAAGCGTTGCCGTCACAGAGAGTAGATTTTGTGGACGGGGTTCTGTAAACGAGGCTGCAAATGTGTTCGAGAGGCGGTGCAAATAGAGAATAGAGATGAGTTCAGGAATGGCCCAGCATCGCAAGAAAATGTGTTCCGGTAAGCCGGTGCCAATTGTTCCGCTATGGACTCTTGGGCATCATATATCAGGGACCTAGAAATCACAATTGGACACCTAGTGAGGGCTGGCGCTTCAAAAGTTTTAACTGCCATTCCGCTAGAAGACTCAACTTGTGCACAAAGATCGTTATCAAGGAGGCGAAGAGATATGTAAAAATCTGGTGTTGGAAATACTGATGGTCATGGTTGGAAATTGCCTAGTCAATAATGCACTGGCGGAGCCGCGTAATTTACTACTACTACTACTAGCCAGCGATAATTAAGGCGAGGTTTTTGGGATTAAACGAGTCAAGCGGTCGTGTGGAGAGGGGAGAGATTGAACTCGAATTCCAGCTGCGAATTATTCTGCCTTCAATCGAGTGTACTGATCTCTACGCCACTTCGACTTCAACTGCCCTCATGTGCGATGCAAAGAATTTAGGTCTTATCATATCCTCTTATAGTAAAAATACTTAGTCGGTACTGAATTGCATAGCCACATTATGGCCACTGCAGTCGATATTCACAGCTTTGACATCGCTACTATATTTGTAGTGATAGACCTCAAAAATCCAAAAACGTGTTCCACACAGCGCATGGAGCATCCTAGATAGATATATAGTATATGAGTTATAATATATCGGCAAAGAATAGCACAACTCACCTGAGAATCGCTTGTCACCGCTTGCACGAAATTCCCAATTTCCACGTTGTTATTATAGGCCAATCTAGCTAGAGTTTGCGTATTATTTCCGGGTACATATTCCGGCCAATTGGGAGCAGGAGAACGATTCGGATTTTTAATGAAATTCGCAATAGCTGTTTGGAAAGTCTTGGATAAAGTCACTTGGTCGGGGGTAGCAGTCGAGGCGTTGAATGTTCCGAAAAACTCGGGAACTAGTATACAGTTAACCAAGATCGCACATCAATCAGTTTTCTGAAGATAAGTACGCACGTTCTGTAGAGTGCCATGCTCCAGCATTGGGAAAGGCCTGAAAATCAGAGAAAACAGCACCTGTTCATACCCGACTGAGCGAGAAAAGAGTGAGAGTAGGAACATCTGACTAACCGTAATCGTATCGGTAAACATGGGATATTCCAGATTGCACGAAAGCTTGAGTCCATAGGCTTGTAGGACTAAATTTCAGTCAAGTGTGAGATTTCAATCAGCATATATGCATATCAATACGTTACCACAAGAACGATAAATCCCGGAAAGAGTCTGCTATGACACTTGTTTCATTCTGCCCGGGTATAGCGCGCTGACGGCTTCAGCAGAAATAAGAGTGACTGCTTCAGAGATTAAGAAAGCAGTGAGATTAGTCTCCCCAACCGTAAACAGTGTGCCGTCATCTTGCATACTCCCAGCGAGCAGGGGTACTCTTGCGGCGTTTCCGGATCGAATCCGCTCCAAATTATCAGCAAAGGTGGTAATACTAAACACTTCAAATCCGATTCAATGACTGGCGGAAAAGTTACACTTACTTGTCTATAAGAGGTTCAAAAGACCCACTGAGGGGTCCATTTGTGTACGCTCTTATGTCAACCGCAGAAACTGTCCTCAAGCACGCAAGTCTTGCTGGACCAGGCGCCTCTGTACATCCTACTGTTGTAGAGAAGTTATTGAAAGAATCGAATGGAGTGAGGCTGGGAGTGTTGTCCGGGGAAGCACCTGAAAATGATATGGCAGCTCTGAATGGTGGATCTATTGGATGTCGGACAACGAGTCCGGAAACAGAAAATCCACCAGCAGATTGGCCCTGGAGGAAAGTGAGAGACAAGTGTATTCATCTTAACGATACATACCATTATAGTAATCTTTTCTGGATCCCCTCCAAATTGTCGGATATTTAATCGGACCCACTCAAGAGCAAGCTCTTGGTCCAAGAAGCCAAGATTATTCTCTTGAATAAGCAACTCGGGAGCACCTGGGAACCCAAAGACATTTGTGCGGTAGTTGAAACTCACAACGACAATGCCTTGGTTCGACGCAATCGATGTTCCGTCGTACTCGGGCAAAGACCCGGTTCCGAATGCCAATGAGCTATAAAAGTTGTTCATCCCATAATGTAGAGTAGTAGTAAGGCTTACCCGCCATAAATCCAAAAAACTACCGGTTTCGACGAGGCATCGGAGGAACGAGTAGGAGCCCACACATTTCTAGGCGGAAGTAAGCAAGAGCCTTGACAAGAAAGATTTCAACCCACAAGAAGAGACAGTCCTCATCCTCGGCAGGTGGATTCAGAGGATTGTTGAACAAAGGCTCAATGAGGCTCGCAGTTGCAAAAGCAAATTGCTGAACACAGGCTGGACCTACAGCCGTTGCGTTTTGGGTTGTATTACTGAAAAAGGGGAGAGGTGGTGCCCATCGTAGAAGGCCAATCGGAGGCTGAGCGAATCTCTGTCATTCGTGGCAGCAGTGAGATAGTCAATTTCAGTCTGATACTATCAAAAAAAAACATACGATTCCTTGGAACGACTCCACTAGAGCAAAGGGATAACGGTTTCAAACTTTGGTTTCAGTCTAGAATACTATATATGGACCGACCTCCATCTTGTTTAACGCCCTGGAGACTTCCCGATGTTGTTGATACCGTTACAAAAGATCGGGCATACGTCCCCTCGAGTAGCGAGATAAAAATCAGTACGAAAGGGATGATCATTTCTTTGGGGTAAACTCCTCCATTGCTGAAGCATTTATAGGTGTCAGCCGTATACATTCAAGACGTCAACGCGTATCCTCATCCACATGTAAGTTTACAGCATATTGCAATGGTTCACGTCAGTCAAGTCGCCCGAAGGTCCCTTGCACTCATTTTTCAAGTTCTGGTCTCCTATCCAGTTATCCAATGAAACTAATTCCGATCTGACCCGTATTATTACTATGCTCACAAATGGGGAAGGAAGGAAGGAAGAAAGGAAGGAAGGAAGAACCGGCGCGGTCCCATTTTTGAAACAGCCGGGGCCCGCGCAACACACTGCGCCACATGTGTGCCGCGGATGCATGCAACCAACTCTGCTGTGGCAGGAAGGACCCAATCTGAATCAACCCGGCGCACAGAGCCAGTTGTATACACGAGTACCGTACAGTGACGCACACAAACCACTTTGAGACAATAGAAATCACTTCGAGCTATACTTAACTCTACGCGCATATACAACTTTGAGACCAATAGAATTCCACTTTGAACTACTTATGTATCATACAAGTGTGGCTCACGTCCAGAGAAGATACTTAGGACATCAAATGCGATCTTTGCCCTCAAGGTGAGAACCCGACGATCAAACAGGAACCTACGGAGGAAATCGTAGTTGGACAAGCTTTGACGAGCAACCAGCAAGTTCGGTGCTAACACCTCCATATCCAACAGGAAGCGATATCGCAAGTATGTCAGACTGAGGTGACCTTCGCAGCCCAACAATACCTGACATTCGTTCTCCACTTCAAGCCTGAGAAACGACACAACCTGGACTCCCGCGGAATGTGCGGCCTATACCGTTCATGTTCATCGTAGCGCAGGCACTCCACAGACAGAGCATGACTTGAAGTTACTAGCTTGGTGAAGGCATGACGGCGCTTTAGGACTGTTATAACATGGAGGTATACCTGGAGCTGCAGAGCTTCTGTGGTCGGTACACTGTTCCCCTGTGAGTCATAAGTGACCTGTTATGGAGGAGATGGACCCGAACCGCCGCTTGACCATCATTAATGCATTGGTGAGGGATGTCCAACACGTTGACCTGACCTTATCCATAAGCAGTCCGAGTTTGTCATGGTCTACAAGATCATCAGCCGAGCACAGGATAGGCAATGCTTGCAGTACTAAGAGGAGATCATTCGCCCATGAGGCATCACGAACAATTCGGCGGCTGGGCATGCGGAGTATGGACTGCAGGTATGCGATAGCCAGACAGATGCGCTGGTAACGAAGAGGTTGGACACACAACTCCAGGAATAGGGGAGCCAGAATACTAGACCGCCGTCCAAACCCAAGGCAACTCGCTTATCAAACGATCAGGATGATCTTGACTGGCACGTCTGGAAGGGATGACGTACTATTCTGATGCGTACTAGGGGCTACTAGGGGCCGGATAACAACTAATATAACTACAACCACCATGAACATAACAATCGTTCAAGGCCGTGCTTTCCGAAGATGAAGATTGAAGTAATTCAAGCTAATTCGGTGCTGTACATGTGCGCAGTCAATGTACCCATTTCTCAATCGTGCTAAAATCAGGCTCCCGTCCACCGACGTCTGAGTATATCCAAAAAATAATAAATATTTTCTCGCTCGCGATCGAGTAGATACAGGGTACTAAGGCCCCAGGGGCCAGACCCTAGGAAGGAAGGACTGCACCTGTGAAGGATTTTAATAAAGAACAACTGATAGGCAAAGAAGTTTGACTACTGTATGTAAGAAATGAGCATTGAAGTTGTTTACGCTAAGGATCTATCCTGATCTATCACCGTAAACTCAAAAATCCAAAAATGCATTCCATACAGCGCATGGAGTATCCTATAGGCGCGCGATGTATCGGTTACAGTGCTCCAGAGGAAAATCCCAACAACTCACCTGAGAATCACTTATCACTGCCTGCACAAAATTCTGCGTATCCACATTGTTGTTATAGGCCAATCTGGCTAAGGTCTGAGTATTACCTCCCGGAACATACTCTGGCCAATTGGGAGCAGGAGTTTGGTTCGGATTTTTGATAAAATTCGCAATGGCTGTCTGGAAAGTCTCGGATAAAGTCACCTGGTCGGGTGTAGCAGTCGAAGCGTTGAATGTTCCAAAAAGTTCAGGAACTGCGTGGGGTCAGGGGCTGGTGTATGAACGAGCTTTTAGAGAAGTACGCACGTTCAGTAGAGTGCCACGCCCCAGCATTCGGAAAGACTTGAAAGTCAGGGAAAACAGCGCCTATTCACATCATAAGGCTGGCAAGGGCGTCGAGTATGGCCATTGACTGACCGTACTCGTAACGAAAAACGGTGGAAATTCCAGATTGTACAAAAGCTTCGGTCCATAAGCTAGTAGGGCTAGATGTCAGATGTCGAATCAGTATCGAACAACCGGAAGAAATACATTGATCGCGATTCCTTACCACAAGAATACCAAATCCCGGAAAGAGTCTGCGATGACACTGGTGTCATTCTCCCCTGGGTACAATGTCCTAACAAGCCCCGCAGAAACCAGCGCACCAATCCCGTCAGTATCTAAGAATGCGGTGAGATTAGTCTCCCCAACCGTAAACAGAGTCCCATCGTTCTGCATATTCCCAGCAAGAAGAGGTACTCTGGCGGCGTTTCCGGCTCGAATCCGCTCCAAATTGTCATCAAAAGTAGTGACACTACGCACGTTAGATTTGATACATTCCAAGTGGAAATATACACTTACTCGTCTATGAGAGGTTCAAAAGACCCACTGAGGGGTCCATTTGTGTAAGCTCTTATGTCAGCTGCAGAAACTGCCCTCAAGCAGGCAAGTCTTGCTGGACCTGGTGCTTGTGTACATCCTACCGCAGTAGAGAAATTATCGAAAGCATCAAAGGCTGTAAGGCTCGGAATAGTGTCTGGTGAAGCGCCTGAAAATATTATGGCAGCTCTGAATGGCGGATCTATTGGATGCCGCACAACAAGCCCGGAAACAGAGAATCCACCGGCAGATTGGCCCTGAATAAATACATCTGTAAGTGAGATAAAGTAAATTCGTTTGAACGGTGCTTACCATTATAGTAATCTGCTCTGGATCCCCTCCAAATTGTTGGATATTCAATTGAACCCATTTAAGAGCAAGCTCTTGGTCCAAGAAACCGAGATTATTTTCATCTAAAGGTAATTCGGGAGCACCTGGGAACCCAAAGACATTTGTGCGGTAGTTGAAACTAACAACGACAATGCCTTGGTTCGATGCAATCGACGTTCCATCGTACTCAGGTACAGATGCAGTTCCGAATGCCAATGAGCTATAATAGTGGCTCAAAACGATTCCAGAATGTCGAGCAGCAGTAGCAGTCTTACCCGCCATAAATCCAGAAGACCACTGGTTTCAACGTATCGGAGGAGGGAGAAGGGGCCCATACATTCCTAGTAAGTACAGATAAGCACAAAGTCAATGAAGATTAAGTAAACCAACAAAAAGAGACAGTCCTCGTTTTCGGCAACCGGCGGATTATTAAACAAAGCCTCGGTCAAGCTGGCAGTAGCAAAAGCAAATTGTTGGATGCAGGATGGGCTGAGGACCGTCGTATCATGCGTTTCATCACTGACAAATGATACAGGCGGTGCCCATCGTAGGAGACCAGTCGGGGGCTGACCGAATCGCTGTCAATTATTGTAGCAGTGAGAAGAAGGCTACCAAAGTCTAGTGATAAACTTACAATTCCTTTGAACGACATCACTAGAGTAAAAGGACGATTCCAAACGTTGGCCCCCAAACAAAATAAATAAATATGCACTTGCCTCCATCTTGTTTAACGCCCTGGAGCCTTCCTGACGTTGTTGACACCGTCACAGAAGACTGGGCATACGTCGACTTCAGAAATGCAACAAAAACCAGGATCGAAGGGATAATCATTTCTTCGTTTTGCCACTGTAGCCCGTTCACGCTTTTTTATAGGTGTTATGCGCCAAACATTCCGGGGTAGATGAATACCGAGCCGAGCGTTGTGACTACGTTTGCGTTTAGAAGCAGTAACATGGCATACCTTGTCCTGAGAGTCTGAGACCTACTAAATTAACTGAAGCAAACCACGCGGGCAGAGACAAAGCAACCGAGTACTGATATCCGTGAAGATGTTTGAACACGGGTGCTGTCTCACGAGATAGACCCTAGCTAGGCTGAATTGCTCGAAGCGGACCGACCAGTGATCGAGACCTGCTTAATCTGGCGGCAACTATGTTGCTGACACCCGATCCCGGAATGAAGCGACGTTGACGAAGGCTCATGTCCTAAGTCTGTACATGCGCCGTGGAAATCAAGTTTTTTCAAGTTGGGGAAAGAGAAAAAAAAAAAGAAAAGAGAGAGAGATTATATAGATATACCTTCGTCACCTGTACACCATTTTTCCACTGAAAATGCATTTCTTAGCTTAAACTCAACTCGCTATGCATACAATCAAGTTGATTCTAAGTTGCCGGTGCGTCCCGAACGAAGCCATTTAGTCCTAAGTCGTTTTACGGCATCTGACTTAGGACCTAGCCAATCGTTTTCAAGATTTCACAAATCGGCAGCGGCAGAAGAATCCATTTACCGGCCGGTACCCGAACTATTCAAGATTTTGTAACGATAAAGCATAAGAAAATGCTGATGGCTAAGTGGTTAATGCTATATGTTCGACTTTTTGCTCAAAGACGTGTCCAAGTTCAAGTCCCTCCCGCAATAGTTTTATTTTTTCTAGATAACCGCGCGGCTCGGATACTTAGTTCAGATGGTAATACTTAGTGGAATGTAAAAATACTACTAATTTTTCTCAAAATTATTCTCAAGGAACAAGAAAGAGCCAGTGGTGCTAGTGAACCACTGGGAGCCTGAGTGATTTTGAAGCGGATGACTCTGAATGAGAAATATTACTGTTTTTTTCTTGGAATTTTCTTCCCTGTGATAATGCACAGTCCTACTCAGATCTTACTAGGACTAGCAACTTCCAAAACTTGTAGTAACAGTAAGTACGGGCCAAATTTTCTCTCGTACATACAGTATTTGTATTGATTCTCGGGATAGAACGGGATTAAGGTCATTAAGCGCCCATCAATCAAGTCCCAAGTACTTGGGCGTGTACAGACGTGGGCTAAGGGCCTTGACGGACGAACCCACAGAAATCAGCAATCATATTTATGTGGATAACGCGGGCCCCGGCTGTTCCTCAGTGGGACCGCGCCGGTTATTCCTTCCTTCCTTCCTTCCTTCCTATCTAATCTCGTTTTTGAAATCAGCGCCTAGGCTATATTAATATTTTAGAACCTGTAACTCAGTATGGGGAATGAGTTCAGAATAATAACAGTTTCCATGAGCTTAGATCGAAGTCCGTTGGTGTGGCTGAGCTCAAATATACAACTCAGCGTGCGTTCTGGATATCCGTCAGTGATATATTGCTTTTCTCGCATAAGCTGCGAAAGATGCTGTTTTCGCGAATAAAAAGGTTCAGAGGCGTTTCGAATTCCTAATGGCATGTAAGCGGGTATTGATGGTTAGCAAATGGAATACATACAG
Source organism: Rhodocollybia butyracea (assembly GCA_015501585.1). Classification (NCBI taxonomy): domain Eukaryota; kingdom Fungi; phylum Basidiomycota; class Agaricomycetes; order Agaricales; family Omphalotaceae; genus Rhodocollybia; species Rhodocollybia butyracea. The sequence continues at coordinate 370,874 of JADNRY010000012.1, read as the reverse complement.
CAATTTGGCCAGCATCCATGACGAGAATCCGGTCATAGCCAATGATCGTACGGAGTCGATCTAAAGAGGTGTCAACAAGAAAATACTTTCGAGGGGGACGGAGCAACGTACGAGCTATGCACAACAATGTGCGATCCTTGAACTCTGAGCGAATTGTATCTTGTATTCGCCTATCAGTCTCCAGATCAACTGATGCACTGAAAAGCAGTCAGTAATCATGCCTTGAAGTAGACATAGAGGTAATACAGACGTAGCCTCATCGAGAATTACGACCCGCGAGTCTTTCACTAGAGCTCTTGCAAGACTCAAAAGAGATCTCTGGCCTAGACTCAAATTCGCTCCTTCTGGCTCAACAATCGTATCCAGAGTGATTTTGCCGTTGTCATCTTCGATGTCTGTTTCCAAATCACTGGACAGACGTTCGTCGTTCATGAGCGACGAGCGACGTAGTGCATCCCAAAGACGAGCATCGTCGTAAGAAGCGAAAGGATCTAAGGTACTCCTTTATAGTAATGAGTAAATCATGTCTGAAGAATAAAGTGGAAAGAGGTTACCTGACCGTACCTAAAGTAGCCGACTTATTGATGGTATTTCTAGTGTTTGGTATTCATAGAAGAAACTCACCACTGAACAAGATGGGCTAGATGAAAGTAAGTCAGCATTCTCAGAGTGACAGGTTGGGCCTGGTTGGGCTTGGGTTGGGCACATACCTCTTGCGGAATTATGGCAATTTTTGTGCGTAAGTCCTTCAAACCGATCTCCGCGATATTGACACTGAAATAAGCATTTTAGTTAGGACAAATCCATGTGATCAAATTCAAACAGCCTACTCGTCTATCTGGATTAGACCTGTAAACTCGACAATCCGAAGCATACACAGCGTGAGAGATGATTTTCCGGCACCTAAAGTGAGCATAAGACAGCTGTAGACAAAACAACGACGGAATACCTTCCTGTGCGACCAACAATGCCAATCTTTTCTCCTCCGTTTATCGAAAGGTTGAGTCCATGTAGAACGGGAGGAAGCCCTGGCCTGTAACTCATCGATACATCTTTGAACTGAACCGACCCATGACGAGGCCATTCCTGAGGGGGTTTACGACTCGGAATTTCGTGAGGACCTTCTTGGTCAATATACCCGGCATGGGAGTAATGAGCAACTATTCATATGGGCCAGTTTATGGAGACGTCAGACACATAATATGAAATATCTCACCTCGTTCGACAGAATTCATATAATTCTAATGAAATTTCTGAGGTGAGAATGTACCCTAACATTAGCCAAAACAAACCTCAAGTTCTGTTGTTTGCCTTGTCATTCTCCCCATCATCTGGCAAAGTTGCGCTGAACATCGAAGATAAGAGATAATCGTCAAGTTGTATGGATACTTACTGGCATACGTCAGAACCAGTCCAATCTGAGCTGCAGATATGTTACCAACGCCAGTCACGGAAAATACTGCAATCTGCAAAAAATAAGTGATAGTAAGTTTGGAAAAGTGGAGATCATATCATACAAAGAAAACCAGACAGGCGCCTAGGACATCGAGCCGCAGAGCTAGCCATCTTTGATTTGTAACTGTCAAGAATAAAGCTCTATTCTCCAAATCGATGTAGAACTTATTATCCTGGATAAACTGTGGAATTTCGCCATAGCTTCGAATGGTGGGAAGGCCTAGCAAGCATCAGACAGAGTGTGTCAAAGCAATATGTCTACACACCTGTGAGAGACTCAGAAAAATGTGCATAAAGAAGTGAACGCAACATTGCGTCAAGTCTTTTGACTTCTCTGGCACTAGCTCTGTAAAAGGAGGCAAAATATTGATATCCAAAAGTCAAGACGAAGATCGCAATGACTAGACAGCAAGTTATGTTATGTCATTGGCTCTGGCAATAGGCAAAGAACTCACGAAAGAAGGGTTCAAGGATAGATATAATGACTACCGATCCGAAAACACTTGCAACAAGAACAACGGCTGAAATTCTCAGGTAAGCGCAATTTTTAAGAGCTGTAAACTCACTCATTTTCATGGAAGCTAGATTTGATAACAATTAACTGGAGTTCAGATGAGTAGGCAGGTGCTTACTAGGAAGCTGAGTATCTAGATTGTCAATGTCTTTTCCGAACACGCTTGAGTGGAGCAATTGATTATCTCGTTTTATATAAATTGAGAACTTGAGGTTACCTTTGTACCCTGCCCATTGGCTATAAAAAACAACATTTCATCATCCATCGCACGGTTCAACTCACTGCGCTTACCGTTGTGTCGAAAAAGGACATGGATGCGTACATGACAGCACGAGTTCCATTATTGTGAAGGTTTTTTGGAAGCAAAAGTAGATAACATATCGATTCCAAAACCGCTTGTGAAACATGAATGGATAGAATGGATCGCAAACATAGAGAACACTTACAGTAGGACCGTAAAGGTTGCTTGGAAGATACCAAGTGCAGCATATAATATCTCATATAACGAAAAAGACCAGCCAAACTGACTACAATAAGATTCAATCAGTGAGTTGCATAGTAGAAGAGCGTACTACACACTTTGCTTCCCACCAAACCAGAGTATACGAATTGACAATTTGACTACCTTGCGCTAACAGGACAGATAATATGATAGCTGGTACGGTTACCCATCCTAGCCCAGCTCCCAAGTAAGTCTTATAGACTGCGATAAGCTTTAGTCAGGGCACACAGTTGATCGACTAAAATGGCTCACCGGCCAGGGACAACGATCCAGTTGTTCGCTTTTCTTTGACCATCAACTTTCCTTCTAGTTTCCCAATGCCAGCACCTTTACGAGCAGCGCGATCAGTTTTGGACTTCATAGCTTTGACTGTAGCTATGTTAACTTGTTGCCTTTCTGTGCTTAGATCATGTCCACCAAATTCTCGGTCGAGCTGGGCAAACTTTCCATTTCGTTTAAGAAGATCTGTGTATGATCCGTGTTCTGCTATTCTCCCTGCATCCAGTGTATAGATGTAGTCACAATTGGAGAGAAAGTGGAGCGCATGTGTCACCAGGATCACAGTCTTGCCTTCTTTGGCCAGATAGTGAATCGCATCATGAAAAAGGCTTCTCCCAACATGAGCATCAACTGTGAATTAGTCAATAGACATCATTTACACTAAAGGAAATTGGTGTACCTGCGGAGAGTGGGTCATCAAAGAGGTACACATCGGCATTATAATAAAGAGCACGTGCAATATTGACCTAACAACGCAAACCTAGTTAGTTTCACTATACAAGTCAGAAAAAAGAATATTCACTCTCTGTCGCTGGCCTCCACTTAAATTAATGCCTTTATCCGTCATCAGAACTGTATGAATTATGCCCGACACAGTTAAACTACCTTTTTCTCCAATTTCGGTGAGATCGCCATCAGGCAGAAGTTCCAAATCTGGGATCAAGCAAGAGCGCTCAATAACCATCCAGTACTTGTTCTCGACATATGGTTGGCCAAAAAGAATGTTGTTCCTCTATATAATTCGTTGAGCGAGTGTTTAAGGTCAATGCAACTGCACTGACCAAAGATGCATTTTGGATCCAAGCCGTTTGAGGACAATAAGCTACACGTCCACCAAAGGAGAATTCACCTGATGTCCTTCTCATTTCCCCAACAAGACCTTGGAGTAAACTGGACTAAAGAAGAACCACTACTTCAGCATGTCGGACATCAACCCAAAGTGCGGATACACTCACCTTTCCACTTCCAACCTGACCGACAATTGCCACCAAAGACTGCCGAGGAACTTGCATATTTATATCACGAACTTGGAAGGGTTCGGTAGTCGTAATTTCTTCCTCCATAGATACTATCTCCTTGTCATACTTTGCCTTTTCTTTGTCATTAGGTGTAGCAGCAATGACCTCCCATTGGAACGAGCCATCTCTTACGTTCAAAGCAAAATCTTGCGTTAGATCTACGATGAAGGGGACATCATCCAGTGTTTCAGCAGAGAACAGTTTTGTGAGCCGAGAGAAAGCGTTTTGTGCGTCTGTCGTCACTGACATTGCACGCGGGAGGAACATCATCGGCTGGCGAAGGAGCTACAAAGATGTATTCAAGTCATAAGATGAGACTCAACCTGAAAAAAAAAAACTTGCCTGGAATAAGCTGAGAGAAGCAAATATTGTAGCAGCATTGAAGCTCCCACCAGAAACATGTGCATAGGTGACAAACGCTAGTGTCGCAGAGAAGACTGGAATGGAAAACGCGAATGCAATACTGAGAAGTTGTCAAATTTCGCGTGCAGGATAGAAAAATGAAATCACTTGATAGATTGCATATGATTCATCCATCTTACTCCTTGAAGCTCGCTGCGTCTCATGCCAAAAATCCCTGAGAGCGTGGCATAAATATCATAAACATAAACGCCATCACACACTCACGATCTAAAAACGGTCCTTCATATGAGAAGTATTTGACCACGCGCATTACCCCTACAAAACTCTCAATTATTGAGTGCCCATCACATTAGTCTAAACACACCTAAACTTTCCGCAAGAAGTTTTGCCCTTTGGTCAGTGAATCGATTTGAAACCTTGCGAGTGTTCAGTCTGTGAGCCATGATTCGCTCTTGCAGCGGAGCGGCAAGAGGGAATAATGCAAACCCCGCCAAGGCCGAAGGCCCAAGCTAAGAATATCATATCAGTTGGATCGACTTCGATTATTTAGGCACACACTTCAACGAGCAATATGATCAAGCAGACCACAACTTGAATGGGAGCTGTCCATCCTAACGATAAGCCATCAGTAGGATATTGAAAGAAAATTCAAAGAAGCGCACCACAATGCTAAAAGATCACATTGCACTCCAGATCAGCTATTATTGAGGGCATTAGATCAAACGTCCGCTTACAAACCACTGTGCAGCAGCGTCAATTCTGCTAACCTAGTAAATCCAAAGTAAGTAGATGCACATTTTCAGCCAAAGCTAGTAGAACATACATCGGTTGAAATGTGATTGACGATATCTGCATTGGAATGTTGGACACGAGATTTGGCTGTAAGAATGACGCTCCGCTTGTATATGCAGTTAATTAATGCTCCTCTGGATAGAACACCAGTGATCATTGAACGCCAGAAGAACTACAAGATCGTTCATAAGTAAACATTGAATAGCCACTATAGCACAATGTTACCTGATGCTGCGTAAGACTAGAAAAAACGACGATAAGAGCGAGGCCGAGAGCCATGCCTGATGGAATAGTATTTCGTTTTTTATTTGTTGCCCATTTAAATTTGCGTACCTATACCACGGCCCACACTAGGTAACGGAGTACCGTTTTCCTTTGCAAGAGCACGTTGCTGTGCGAACGTGATGATAGACTATAAGTAACATGGCGATTCAAGTTCGGAATCGGAGTGGCTAGGAACTGGATCTACCTTTACTAACAAAGGGCTTGTCATTTGCGCAGTATCGCTGAGTACCTGGTTCAAATTCTTCAGTGAGCGATGCGGCACAGAATGTCAGTGCTAGCCTTATAGACCCCAGCAATCCAGAACATGCTACCAAACACATCGTTCACACTCCATGCTAGACTAGCTTCCTTCTTCCCATCAACTTCTCGCCATCGCCTTTCAAATTCCTCTCTTCGCTCTCGTCTGCTTGCACCGCCAACCGAGCGAATTTTTAAGGAGGATCGAATTTGCCATGAAACACGTTTGAGCCATCCAGCCTTCACTTCTCCAGATGCCAGTTTAGCATTCCATTCATGGGCCGCTTCAACTCTACGTGCCCAAGCAGCATCTAGTTTTTCTGAAAGATGTCCGGACTCCTGGCTGTGGTCCATCTTCCAAAGATCGGAAGCTTGTAGAGTGCGCTGGTATCCCAGAACCTTGAAAAACGTTAGTAAAATTAGATATCACATGTAATGCGCATGCTGACCATGATAGGGTCAATCCAGGAGTAAGTCCATTGGGAGAAAATCGACGCAGTCGCAAGAGGAATTACCTAGAACACTGTAAACAACTTCTAGTACTCTGAAGATGCGTTGCAAACTTACGGGAGCATCATTCAGACTGCCAGGAGGTGGGGGAGGAGCACGCTTCGGGAGCCTAAGGAAACCCGCAGTAAATGATCGGTACATTAGCAGGGATAGAAAACTACACACCAAAACTGATACCACCGACTGCGAATTCGGACCTTGAGGTTTCCAGTGTCCAGTTCTATGTTCTTTTCGGTAGTATGATTTTGGTCTACTTTTACTTTTACTCCCTCTTCAGATTCCTCCTTGCCAGAACCCGAAACTCCTATCCCTGCTTTGACATTCTCGGAATCATCAAGGCTTTGCTTCTGCATGCCCTGTAAGCTGTTAGCATTAACGTCGGGTGACATCTCTGGCGCGATATACGAGAATACGAAGGAGGTCCACCGGACAACGCGTCTGGAGAATGAAGTAACGATAAAAGCATTGTTTCATCTGGTCTTATATCATTCCTTGCCGACTTTGCCGAAACCAAAAATACACCGCTCTGGATACTCAGGCAAGTTTTGACGGCACCGGAATGCAGAGGTTGCAAAACGTGGTACTTGCAAAGATGAAATTGAGCACATGTGGGTCAAAATAGGACTATTGTGGCTGCCTCTGGACCAATCCTGACACCGCAACACCGCAATGACATCACGGCTTGAGCGCCAATTAATTGTTAACGGAGGTAACCGGAATGAGTCATTGAAACTTCCAAATCTTTTTTAACGTATCCGATGGCAGATCCTAATTGGGCATTCTCCGACCGCTGTAGCCGCGACAGAAATATATACGCCTTATCCGCGACAGAAATATACACGCCTTATCTTATCGACGTTGCATGCTTTGCAGCACTTCATCAACGCTGGCAATGTACGAGCCCCAGTCATCCCATTTTGCCATGAATGTCCTAAGTCAATTGTGTTAGCGAAGTGTATGCATTGCACTGGAGACTGAAAAAACCTGGCATTTGCATCCTGACTCTCATATACATCTCCAAACTGTAGTTGATCTGTTTCAACTTCTGTAGAAGGAACGTTGGTGTTGAAACTAGAATAGAATGAGTCTTGATTGGACCTGACTCCTGTATAGCGACTTGGTTAATTTACTGTCCAAAAACCGTTAGTAACTACCCACCTAAAGAGGTCTCAAGGCCGTCAAACTGTGAGTGAAACAAGGGCCTGAATTTCTAGCAGTTTGTGAACGCGATCTTGAACTGGCTTCCATTAATACAGGAGCAGGCGAAGGTGATTCTGACGGAGGCCATGTTGACTGAGGTTGCGGGCCGAAGGATGTCGACGGCGTGAAACTGAACGGCAAATCATGCATAGGCCAATCTGCAAAAGGTTCATAGACAGGAAGACTCCCGAGCTCACTGCTGTGAGTTGGTAAAGTGAAATCTACTCCAGAAAATAACTCAGACGTCGATGATACGTGCATCCCGTGTGTTAACGTCCCTTGATCCATCGGGTTGAGATTCCGTGCCATAGCCGCAGATACTCGCTGACGGCTTGCAATTTGACGTTCAGGGAGTTCGGAAGAGGGTAAGTTATTGCCTGATTCATCGAAATCGGCATCTCTAGAACGTTTCATGGAGCGCGACGCGGTAGGTTGGCTGTCGTGGTGGAAATGACTGATGCGTATAATTTCCCTCAAGATATCGCTAGATGAATATATCGAATACCGAATCTGGTTGTTCATGCGTAACAAAATGCTCACCAAAATCGCCCAGCCTGTTGCCACCTCTTTTCGTGCATACTTATGAGGTTTATGCATCGATAAACATCTGAAAGCTCTTTCTCCACATCTTTTGAGCCTGTAAGTCCTCTGATTCGGCGCGCGCGGTAAACATTGACCAGAAGTACTATTGAAGAAGTAAACAATGCCATCTAAGCAGATGGATCAATATCAGGCCAAGTTCTTGAGTTCAGATTTCGCTTGCCTCAAGGTTAGGCATCACCAGAAATCCAGCATTCCGTCTCCGCTGAACTTCCATAACATGAGAACATGATCGTGCGGCGTTGGCACATATAGCTAATGAGGGGAAGCTAAGAACAGACCCTTCTCCTGGAGGGGCGATAAATGGTCTGTAAACAATGGTTATCGGCTGTAAATCTGACGTTCCTTAGGTCCTCTTCACCTGTGGATTTGGATTTGTACCCAACTGGAGAGCGGCGGTCAACAATATACAAACCAATCAAAATGATTCAAACCACGCACTAATATGTTGTATAAATCATCACCGATTGGTGAAAATGCTCCGGATTTTCTCTATTGGGATCCCAACGTACTGATCCAAAGGCATTTATGAAAGAAGTGCCTTTGGGATGAAAACACTCACAATGGTCAGGAATATTGTCAACCCATTGGTTCAACGATGAGTCCAACTCTGCTACAATATTTTCATTCCATTCTAGCATTGTCATTCCTCTCGAGGTCCACAAATCCGACTTGCGTATCGCATACTACGAGAGTTCAGTCGGATAAAAAAGGGCAGGCAAGTGCAGACTCACAATTGTACCTAAGGCGAAACCCATCACGTCCAACAGGTTTATGAGACATATTTGATACGAAGCACTCGAGGGTTTTCCAGGCGGCTGTTGGAACGCCTTTTCAGGATCTTCAGTCTCCCAATACTCATCATCGCAATCCACCGGAAGGTCAACATCAAAGCTATCAGAAAGAGTTGAAAGCTCAGTGAGCTGTGTAGTAATAGTAGCAATATGGATCGCTCACTCCTCCTTTGATATACTCCTCGGCCTCCCAGGAATGCGCTGACAAAGATATCCAGGGCGTACAACATCCAAAATGCTCGTTTCCACAACTCACTCTCTAGTGTTGGCTTCACATTTTCTACCTTCTTTCGGTGGGCACCGACATCTTGCGCGAACCTCACTCCAATGGCAACAAGGATCCAGCATGCTTCGGGGGTAGTAGTAGCCTGCATGAAGATGATGTATACCTGCACTGTGGTAAGCAACGATGTAATTTGTTTGGCGTTGAACATACTCCGTAAAGTTGAATTTCATATATAGAGGGTGGTGCCATGAATGTTTGTTTTATCGGCTGGATCTGTCTGATCCACTTCCATCCAACGGATTGCTCGAGGGCATTAGGATCCTTCGGAGGCTGTTTACCCTTGTCAGCCTCTACTGGATACTCCTCGTACACCCTTGGATCATCCGAGAACCTGGCTGCTAGCGCACACACCGCCAGAAGAAGGGCACCGAAATGCTGGTCTTTATGATGGAGATTTTCAGCGACGGAACGAATGAACGAAGGTCTATGAAGGATTGGATAATATACGTCCACGTTAGAAAAGTAGAGGGAAACCAATGAATCTATGAGATCTGCGTCTGGAAACACGAACGGCGGGGAATCGTCAAGAGGGAGGATTTGAAACTGTATGAGAAATCACTACGCTAGTCCTTCCTAGCTATGAAGCTATGCACACTTACTGGATGGATAGCCCAAAATTCGGGTCGTTTATAATCTGGTTCAATTTCACTTGGATTGACATTGCCTGTAACATTTGGTTCGAATTCTTCATCGAATGGTCTGAAAGGGTTTAGGGAAGGATCTTCTCCAGTATACTCATTCTTGATATCGATAGCAGTTTTAACAAGCATGATACTACTAGAACCCCCGAAATGACGATCTTTGGCATTCTCGAAATTGAGCCTTCTTAGGTGTTCACTGAGCCCTTCGATCGCATGGTGATCGGCGTCAAGATACGATCCTGGAGGTGCTTGTAATTGCGGAGATGACATGATGGAAAGATTGGAAGCTGAACTCAGGGAGGGACGGATTTGTTGCTGCTGTTGTTGAATTAGCTGTTGGCGCAGTTCGAAGATTTCTTCATCTAGGCTCTTGATGTGGTTTGCGAGGTCGACAATGAGTTTTTTAACATCGTCATACTCGGACGGAGGTTCATAGCCAGAATTAGACTGTGCAGCAGATATAATAGAATTGGCTATCGTTGAGATTGCTTTTGTTCCGCGAGGGGTGCTATGTCCAGTGGATTAACGAAATGTAGGAACACTTTCTTCAAGTCAGTGCTTACCCTCGGGGTGGACCGCGTTTCTGAGTTGGATGAAATTGATATAAATTAAGGCGTGGATAAACTCAACGCCTACCTTTTTAGCCAACGCGAGGATATGAGTACATTCAGTTCTGAACGCGAGACATGAAGAACAAGTGTTTCCAGCCCTTGTAGCACTATCACCTAAAGCAAGGGTGACGTTCTGTTTTCGAAGCATAATTTAGCATACATACATTTGACTAAAAGATACGTTAATCATGGTCAACTACCTGTATGCGACTTACTTTTTCGCTTTCTGTGAACGAGTTAGAATTTGTTGTAGGAGATCAACTAAAACTTACTTGCACTATTAAGTGATAAATCAAGCTACTTTTTAAGGAGATATGATACATTCATTCTGAAGCGAGACATGAAGAACAAGTGTTTCAGCCTTGTAGCACTATCACTAAGCAGTGACGTTCTGTTTTCGATAATTTACATACATAATTTGACTAAAAGATACGTTAATCATGGTCAACTACCTGTATGCGACTTACTTTTTCGCTTTCTGTGAACGAGTTAGAATTTGTTGTAGGAGATCAACTAAAACTTACTTGCACTCGTCGCAAGCGCCTTGGAGACGTCTCTTCTTGTGAGCTGCTGAATCTTGCTCGCCTTCGGACATGGTGGTACGTGTGATCAATTACATAATAAATCCGGAGAACAGAACATTGGCAAATGGCAGGTGTATAACTTTTCAGTGAGTGGAATGAGGTGGAATGGTCTGAGAGCAGCCTGACCGTCAAAAAAAAATGAAAGGGATGGCAAAAGGGCGTAAACGAGCAATGATTAAATAATAAATATTCATAAAAAACTTGAGTTGAAGTAATGGTCGTTGAGGAAGATTTCAATAATATGCGAGTATTAATTATTTTTCTTCCACTGCTGGTATGATTTTGTGAAGCGGTGCCACTTCAATGAGTTGGAATCTAGAGAAAATTCTGCAATACGACACCACCAGCCGCTCGTCAGCATTTGATTTCCTAATTCGGACCGCCAAAGCAATCAAGCGCCCAACGACGTGTCTTGCTCAAACCATTAACTTCCTTTCCTTACTTCTGGCTTTATCTACTTTTCACAACGACTTCCCAGGCTAACTAATGTCTGGCAACTTTCGAGCTCGCCGGCCAGCCTCGCCACCTCCTGGAGCTGGATATCCCTCACCACCAGCGCCGGGGACTTCTACAAGGTTTCCTCATCCACGGCAAGACCATTTGGATGCTGATGCCCGAAGAGAGGCAGCGTCAAAAGGCTACGCCCCAGGGAGAACCAAATCCAACTTTCCACCAGGCGGACTGAACATAACTTCTGGAGAAGTAAAGCTATTGCTTGGACTGGTTCTGGTGGCTGCGGCGGTGAGGTTGTACAGGATTTCAAAGCCAAATAGTGTTGTGTGAGTCTACCAGAAACTTCATCTAGAAACTCTCATTGATATCTCTGCCCTAGCTTCGATGAAGTTCATTTTGGAAAATTTGCCAGTCGATACATCAAAACACAGTATTTCGTGGACGTACATCCGCCATTGGCGAAACTTTTAATTACTTTTGCGGCTTTTTTGTTTGGATATGATGGCCATTTCGATTTTAAAGATATTGGAAAGTACGCGGGTTTTCGAAATCTACTTTTCTTTGGTCTGATTATTTGTATAGAGTATATGAGAACGTACCGTATGTCGCCATGCGTATGGTTCCGGCAATTCTTGGAATCGCCACTGTTCCCATTTCCTACTTGACTCTCCGCGCCCTCGACTGTCGTGCTACCACATCTCTCCTTGCCGCTCTTTTCATTACTTTCGAAAATGGTCTTGTCACTCAATCACGGCACATTTTACTCGACTCACCTTTGATATTCTTTACTTCCCTATCCGTATTCTCTTGGGTCGGATTCTGCAACGAAGATAAGCACAAACCTTTCACAGACTCATGGTGGATATGGCTTGTCCTTTCTGGTCTCTCGCTAGGCGCTGTGGTCAGCTGCAAATGGGTTGGCCTGTTTACTATTGCCACCATAGGCTTGAACACGATATATCAACTCTGGATACTCATCACAGATATCCGAGTTCCTCCGAAATTGTTTCTCAGGCACTTTACAGCCCGAGCACTGTGTTTAATCGTCATACCCATCTTGTTCTACATGGCAATGTTCCAGATTCACTTTTTGATTTTGGCCAGCTCTGGCGAAGGAGATGGTTTTATGAGCTCAGAATTCCAGCATACCCTCAGCGGAAGGGGAATGCATGATACCTTTGCTGGTGGGCACCCGTGTATCTCTGATGTCTGGCCAGATCTGACGCTTTTTTCAGATATCGCACTTGGTTCTGAAGTCACGATTCGACACGTCAACACCCAAGGAGGTTACCTACATTCGCACCCTTCCATTTATCCTGGAGGCTCGAAACAGCAACAAATTACCCTCTACCCTCACCGAGATCATAACAACGAGTGGCGTATCATCAACGCCACAGATATTGACCCACCCATCATCTCAGAATCTCCTAACGGTCTCCGTTACATCACTCCTGGACTACGTATCAAGCTCTTGCATATCGCTACTGAAAAGATGCTTCATTCCCACGATGTTCGACCTCCAGTCTCCGAAGTTGACTTCCAGAACGAAGTCTCGGGATACGGTGCTCCAGGGTTCCAAGGTGACGCGAACGATGATTGGATTGTGGAAATTGACGAGATTACTAGTCGTGATAGGCGAGATCGGGAAGCCACCAAGAGACTGAGGACTCTAAGGACCAAATTTAGATTAAGACATGCCTTGCAAGGATGCTATCTATTCTCGCATAAGGTCAAGCTCCCAGAGTGGGGATTCGAACAGCAGGAGGTAACGTGCAACAAGAATGCGGTCAAGGCAAATTCGTTATGGTTTGTGGAGACTTCGATACATTCTGATCGTAAGGTTTTATGTTCATCGTAGTTTGCTTTTTCTAAGCACGTCGTCCACAGTCCCCACCGATGCTCCAAAAGTGAACTATCGCCTCCCTGGGTTCCTCGCTAAATTCCTGGAATTGCAGCGGGTTATGTGGACCACCAACGCCGGATTGACGGATAGACATCTGTTCGACTCCAGGCCGGATTCTTGGCCGAGATTGAGGAGAGGAATTGTACGTGAATCTAATTAGACAGTCTCGTTCCGTAGCTGGATTATGCTTTCTCCCAGAATTTTTGGGTAAAAGACCATCGCCAGATATACCTGATCGGAAATCCCATGGTATGGTGGCTCAGTACCATTTCCATCGTAGCGTACATGGCTGTTCGTGGGTTATTGATTTTACGAGAGAAGAGAGGTTTCAAGGATTTCAATAACAGTGTGTCTTCACCATTCAATATCCTTTAGTCATTCATTATGATTTTTTTCTGCAGCTGCCATTGTAAAATACGACTCTCTCTGCGGGTTCCTCTTTGTGGGATGGGCTTTACACTATGGTCCTTTCTGGATAATGGGACGTCAGCTCTTCCTACACCACTACTTTCCCGCACTTTACTTTGGCATTCTCCTCTGTTGCGCAGTGTTTGACTTCCTTACATCAAGCCTACGACCTAGAATCCGTCTGCAGATCGCTGCTGTGTTGATTGTTTTGGCTATATGGAATTTTTCCAAGTTCAGTCCGTTAGCGTATGGAACTCCCTGGACTAAAAGCCATTGTGAAGCGGCCAAGTGGGGTAAACATTGGGATTTCTCGTGTAATGACTTCCTCGATGATGTGAGTTGAGTTTTTCAATATCATATGGATCTAACGAGGTGTCTTTAGTACTCTCAATACAATTCCGGGCCTGCACCACCTACCCCAGCGGTCAAGGTTGTTCAAACCACGATGAGCGAGCGTTATCGTGGTAATGTTGTTGAGAACAAGGCTGCTGCAAATAAAAAAGGTGAATTTTTTAAAACTCTCCCTTAGTACTATGTTGACGCTGCTAATTTCAATGTGTAGGCAATTCCCAAGACGAAAACACATCCATCTACATTCCCAAAGCTGAACCAGGACGGGATATCTTTGCCGAAGCCCCGGTTAAAGATATTCGAAGCCAGAATATTCCACAGCCACCCAAGGCTCCGGAGGAAGAGCGACTAGTCAGCTCTGCTACCCCTGAGGCTCCGAAAGACAACAAGGTCGTCGTCGAGGAAATCATGGGAGAGGGAAAGTATATCGGTCAAACAGCAAAGGACGACAAGGCAAACGTTAATGTTGAAAAAGAGGCGGAGACTGCGCAGATATCGACGGCCCCTGCGGGCCCCGTCGACAGTGAAGGCGTAGACCCAGTGATTCCGCCTGGAGCGAAAGAGGCCAAGGATGAACGAATTCGGCAAGCGAAGGAGGAGGGCCAAAAGCTAGCGAAGGAGAAGGCGGAAGAAAAGGCAAACAAGCAAGCTGGTCCTTTAGGCGAGGCCGATGCCGCTGTCGACAAGGTAGCAAAGGAGTTATATCCGGAGGACGCAGATTGAGTGCAAGGGTGCTGATTATTCAGTCCTGCATATTGTACTCATCCGTAACCTCCAAGAAAATGTCAACTGGTGGACTGGATAAACGTAGACGACTGTCGCACTGCTGTGTATTATATAGTTGGTATCTTGTTGCATCTTCCTTCGAGATGGTCAGCTGCAGATTGTATTTATTGGATACGGATATGGATATACACTGGTAATAATTTCAATGGACTTTTTCGAAGTATCGCCTTAGAAAAAAGCTCGATTCCTCCCTAAATGGATCACCGGCCCGCCGATGATTAAACTGATAGTCAAAAGTGCAGCCTTCAAAGCTTCATTGAGTCGGACATTCACGAAATTTACAACCGTGGACGACTTACAGTATGGCTGACCAAGGCAAGCTAACATACTTGGACCGGATTTCCATCGGGATTCTTGGTGAGTCGCAGTCGGCTTTTTTTTGTTGATATGTTTGAACATCATCCAGCTTTGCAAGGCGCGTTTGCGGAGCACGAAGCTTCGTTGCACAGGTTGAAAATAAACAGACAACTCCACGTTATCCTTGTTCGGACTCCAGAGGAACTCTCTCAATGTGATGCTCTGATTATCCCTGGTGGAGAAAGCACTACTATCGCTTTACTGGCGCGATTAGCTGGCTTGCTTGAGCCTTTGAAAGACTTTACAAAGTCAAAACCAATTTGGGGAACTTGCGCTGGAGCTATATTACTTTCACAGTCTGTGTCCGGTGGAGCCAAAAAAGGTGGCCAGGAGCTTCTGGGTGGAATATCGATAAAGATTGCACGGAATGGTTGGGGAAGCCAGGTATCTGTAAAACAAAACATGGGGTTAGTTGTTTCTAATTCTTTCTGAAGATTGAGTCATTCGAAGCTCCTTTGGAGTTGAACGGTATCAGGGAATCCACACGGCCATTTCAAGCCCTCTTTATACGCGCCCCAGTCAGTATTTCCTCCTCTCACCCTTGTGTATGCTCTGAAGAGCTTTCAGGTTGTTGTCGAAATTTTATCATTTCCAGAAGATCCTCTAATAACGGTGGTGGCTCGGATCCCACTTGAACTACTTCCTCCGGCTCTGATTGAAGAAAATATGTCTGAAAATGACCCTCGGACCGTTGTGGCACTGCGTCAAGGTCGCCATCTGCTCACCACTTTCCATCCTGAATTAACTGAGGATGATCGTTTCCACGAATACTTTGTACACAGTTGCGTTCTCTCACCCTAAATATGCCGTGTCCCTGTGATTTCCCCTCCAGTTCTTCTACCGAATTAGCCTGATAAGAGCCTACAGTATATAGAATAGCCATCAAGATATCCATGCGATCGATGGCTCGGCATGAATACCGTTCTATACCACCCAAAAGTTCATTTCTCTGAGCAAGGTATTTAATACTCATCAGTGTCCAAAGATAGAGCGTCTTATCACTTAAAAAGCACACGCAAACTGGAGAGCACGCGTAACAGCGCGTGTAATCATCTTGACTGTGTTTGGCAGCTGGATACGCTTCAGCATGGCTGCTCTTTTTTTTTACTAAGATATCGTGATGGTATGATCTTCGTATCATACATATACGGACAAAAGTTCCTCGTAGGAACCCGTTGACTTTTCATCTCGCTCACTAGTCATGTTTCTCAACGCCGCACTTTGGGGGCTAGCACTCCTAGCGGGGATCGATGCACGTCAGATGCGTAAAGATGAACTACATGCCAGGCAGCGTGAGGCGGCGAAACGTTTCCATGAACGAGCAGCCCCAGTCACAGCTGGACCCCAATTAGAAAGACGATCTGGCGTACAAAACATCACCTTCTCTAACCCAAAAGCTTCAGGTGAGAACTACCTAAGTACAGCTCGCGCTGTGGCCGACGATTGCGTGGTGTAGAATTTTGGGTCGACGGATCAAACTTCCCCGAAATGGATTTCGATATCGGTCCCAGTTGGGCGGGATTACTGCCTATCTCTTCATCTCCCAATGAAACTCGGGAGGTATGTCACTTGACACGTTTTTTGTTCGCTGTTGTCTCATTTGATGTCTCTAGTTATTCTTCTGGTATTTTCCTTCCATTTGGTCCTTCATAGCTAGTAATTGCTAAAAGTTTCATTACCTAGGTTCTTCCCTCCTGGACCCGAAGGATCTCTGGATGATTTGATTTTCTGGTATTGATTCACCCGAGCTATGACCGATCCTGCTCTAACGTAAACTGTAGGACAAACGGAGGACCTGGCTGTTCGAGTTTGGAGGGAATATTGCAAGAGAATGGGGTATGAGTCTTGGTAGTATTCAATACGAACGAGATGCTGACTTTCTTCAGCCGTTTTACTGGGGATACGGGACCGCAAAGCCTGTTATAAACGAGCAAAGTTGGACTAATCTATCCAGTGTACTATGGGTTGAACAGCCCGTTGGGACTGGATTCTCGCAAGGAACTCCCAATATCACGGTAGGTTCAAATTTGTTGACTGTATCTTTGGTTTTTATGCCCTATTAGAATGAGGTTGAGTTAGCAGAACAATTAGTTGGATTTTTCAACCAATTTTTGGAGGTGTTCTCTGAGCTGAAAGGAAAGAATTTCTGGCTCACTGGCGAAAGTGTACGCCACCTTCACTGCTCTGGTAAATCATTACCTAACACGATTTCTGACAGTATGCAGGAATGTATGTTCCTTGTAAGTGAATGTTGATATTTTCTGTCAAGGGAAGTTGCAAATTAGACGGTACTGGTATTTAGACGTCGCTGACTATATTTATTCAAACCCTGGAGTGGTGGATCTCAATTTGAAAGGCATCTGGATATCTGATCGTTAGTCTGCGTTGTTGTACTCTCGCAACCTGCTGATCGACTTGTGATAGCTGTCATTGGCTGGGACGTTGTACAAGAAGAAATTCCTGCAGTGGATTTCGTGCACAAGTATTTGGATGTTTTTGCTCTCAGGTCAGCGACCAACTACACCACAAGGCCATATGTTTAACTTTCTGCAGCGACACCATAATGGCCCAGCTCGATGCAACTGCTGAAAAATGTAATTATACCGGATATGCAGACAAATTCGTAACCTTTCCGCCTCCTCCTGGACCGTTCCCGCTTCCTGGAGGCTCGACAGAGTTTGCTCACGGCTGTGATCTTTGGACTACGGTCTTTAATGAAGCTCTGGCAGTCAACCCTGCGTTCAACATCTATCGTATCTTTGACGTTTATCCTATTCTCTGGGATGTCCTCGGATTCCCGTGCGTATCTCGCCCATCTGAGATACGATCCCTCATTCTCACCTACGGTATAGCGGCTCCTTCCCAGATACCCAACTTTCGCCTCTGTACTTTGACCGAATGGATGTCAAACTGGCAATTCACGCCCCAGTTGAAGTTGACTGGACCGAATGCTCCAATATAAACGTTTTCCCCAAAGGAGACTCCAGTCTTCCTCCCGCGTTCACTGTTCTTCCTAATGTCATTGAAAAGAGTGAGAGGTCTGTTATCGCTCATGGACTGGCAGACTTCATATTGATTGCGGAAGGGTAAGTGGTTAACGCGTACCGATGAACTTGGTATTGACCCACGGAATAGGGCACGGATTGTTATTCAAAAGTGAATTCCATATTTTCTGCGCTAAAGGCAATGATTTATTAGTCCTAGCATGACGTGGGGTGGGTTGCAAGGTTTCCAAACGCCCATTGCCAACGATAGCCTCATCGTTGGAGGCGTTTCGCTTGGAACGTCTCATACGGAACGCAATTTAACCTTTGTCGAGGTCAAGCAAAGTGGACACATGTTCGTCTCGTCCTTCCTTTATCTGTACCTCAAGTACTTAAACCACCTTTCCCTCTCTAGGATTCCTCAGTTTTCTCCCCTCGTATGTGTCTTATACAATATACCCGCGCGCAGTCAAAACTCATGGTCTCCATTTGAACAGGCTGCATTCCAGGTCATGCAATTCCTGTTGGGATTTAGAGACTCCCCCACTGATTAAGGAAGAAGATAAGATGAACCTTTAACCACGA
Organism: Rhodocollybia butyracea; assembly: GCA_015501585.1. Lineage (NCBI taxonomy): Eukaryota > Fungi > Basidiomycota > Agaricomycetes > Agaricales > Omphalotaceae > Rhodocollybia > Rhodocollybia butyracea. The sequence continues at coordinate 352,375 of JADNRY010000012.1, read as the reverse complement.
ACTATGTTTTCATTCGAGTGAATGTGTATTTGTGTTGAAAACCGTGGCCATATATCGCTCTGACACTAGTTGTTTATACGCTTCGAAATCGCCAATCGCCCGGGAAGTTCAAATGAGATTAAAGGGAAAAGTTTAGTCGGCGGAATACTCTTCCTGTTAGTACGGGGGAAACTATAGCCAATTACAACGAAATGGAACCTCCAAACCTCGTTCAAGGGCTTGTATCCGCGGTTCGTTCCAAATAGATCAACACTTTTTCAAGTTAGGACTCCTCCCGCCTCTTCTTCAAAGCACGCATGGAACCAGAGCTGGGGATAATGAGGGCAATCCCAGGCAACGAGTCGTCCATAATGAGTGGGTGCATGCATATGTCACAATTACTGGTCAAAACTTCGCATTCACCTCCAATCTATGTGTTTAACCTCTCATCTTTGATGTGTCTTCAGTTCCCTTCCTTGTGAGCCACGAATATCTGTTGGATCCTCTACTATGACTGGTCTATAATTGTAGAACGCGAACGCGAAAGTCATCCTGTTGTGAACGAATCCAGTCCAGTCTGGCAGTCATCTTCGTTATCATCAATACGATAGTTTTCCAGATAGCGTCCCTTTCTTGGTTTTCTGGGCAAGTCCTCCGGCCGGATCCGTGGGAATCAACAAATGTAGTCGGCTAGACTCGTACCCAGTAGCCGTAGGGAGACTGCGATTTGATGACAGTCGATCAAATGCCGCTCACGCGGCTTATCAGCCCGGCTCTTCGATCGACTGTAGTCCGGGCCGATTGCCGGCTGGGTACGAGTCTAGTAGTCGGCCAACTAGCACAGAGATGGAAAAGGTATCAAGCTACTTGCGTGTGGGTTACGACAGATTTCTCTTGACATATTTTTCATTTCGTATTTACATAATTGCGTTCAACGCGCATGAGTACATCGCAGATCGTACATACTGGAGAAGAACACGCATAGCGCGAAGTACTGGAGGATAACTCGACCCTCGTAGGCAAGGAATAAGGTAGGTGACGAACCACGAACGGGAGAACCTAGTCAATCGTTACTTGCGTCATAAAGCGAGATTGGAAAAACAGGAAAGCAGATATTGAATAATAAAAAAGACAGTGCGCGAAAGCAAGGACAGTGGATGGATGATGGATACATTGCGTGTGAAATTTCGACAAGATTTAGTGGAATTCCATCCTGGACACTCCGGAGTGATGACGGCGGAGATGCTGGGCAAATGATCGTGCAGCAACAGTAGGAGCGGCTGATGAGGGCATGGACTGAGCGACACATTGCACGTATTCAGTCTGGCAAGTGTACGATGTAGTGCTTCCAGTAGCGGCACCCTCAGCGCTCAAATAAGCTTCATTGCAGGTAGTCCAGGCATCTATGCAAGAGTCACCAGTGACAGGAACAGTAGTGGGTGTGGCAGAGCTGGCGGACGAGGTGGCAACGGATGATGAACTAGAGGAGCTAGCATCCCCGTCACCTGTGCAATCGAAATCATCTTCATCTTCGCTCCGGGTAGAAAACTCCGAGGTACCAGAAGGAACAGAGCGTGCGGAAAGGCTAGTGGTATCATCCGTGTCATCCTCATCCTCATCCTCTTCATCCTCGCAATCTTCTCCATCATCACCATCATCACCGTCTGAACCTGATGTAGATGATTCGGAACTGGCAGTGGTGGTTACAGTGCCAGAGGGAACTGAAGTGGCATCAGTCGAAGCAGATGAGGAAGCCGCGACAGCACTTGAAGTAGTCGCCGAAGTATCGACACTCGAAGTGGCAACACTGGATGAATCACTCACGCTACTCGAAGAAGCAGCGCTGGAAGCAGTGCTGACACTGGAAGGGGTAACAACACTGGAAGGAGCAACAACACTGGAAGGAGCAACAACACTGGAAGGAGCAACAACACTGGACACGGAGGTAGGGGCAACGATAGTAGCAGTATCAACAGTTGAACCGGCAGCAGAAATGGATTGAGCAATACATTGTACATACTGAGTCTGGCAAGTGTAGCTAGTGGAGCTTGCATCAACACTTGCAGTAACGGCGTCGGCTTGGGCGCTCATGTACGCTTCGTTACAGGCAGTCCAGGCATCTGCGCAAGAGTCACCAGCCGAACTCGAGGAAGTAGAGCTGGTAGGGGAGGTCTGCGCGGAAGCTGCAGCAGCCGTGGTGGAAGAACCAGAAAGAGAAGTGGCGGCAACGAGGACCGGAGAGGCGCTTCCGGTCAAGATGGATGTTCCTGCGATTCCAGTGGAGGTACTAACGGCAGAAGCGCTCACAGATGATGCAGAGGAGCCGGACGATGCACCATCAGAGCTGATGACGGGGTTGGGGCCAGGGAAAGTGTAGGCTGCATTCGACTTTATTGAGTAAACGGCAGATCCTGCGACAGCAAGACCTACGTTAGAAGCAGAATAAGCACCGGGAAACTGGGCAGTTTCGGCAGTGGAATAATCATTGTTTCCACCGGTGATAGCAAACTGCGAGCAAGAGGGAAAGTTCTCATCGGTTGATGCCAGATTGATAACTTCATGACGGATAAGCCAGTTGCCAGAAGCAAGATCAGAGGGGATGGTGAATGTGACGGGGCTGCCTGTAGTCAAAGCTGCCTGTGCCCATGTGGTACCGTCAAATCCCTGCTGCTCAATCTTGATGAATTTGGTCGAGGATGGGGTCTGAGAGGAGCAATCGCCCTGACATTGGGCCATGTATAGGAACATTGGACCCTAGATTTGTGTTATTATAGAAAGGAAGAAGGAAAAAGCCTATACGAACGGTATTGTGAGGCCAGAATGAGTTGTTTGAATAGCCACTGTTCCAGTAAAAAGAAATGTTGTTGCCTTGTGAAAGGTCGATTGAAGGAGTAGTTGTGCCTGGACTGGCGACGGAACCACAGAACATGTTATCGGACGTGAGATCAGTGATGGGCGAATTGTCCGTAGGGATGTAGATGGGGCCGTCAGCAGCAGTTCCAATAAGACCAGACTCGAAGGTCTGGCCGGCTACTTGAATCTCTACGGGGAGATTGTGAAAATCTCATCCGGATAATGATAACGAGTGAATCTCACTGTAGACTATTCCATGAGCATCAACGAGCGTAACCAAAGCGGCGGTGGCAAAGGAAGCAAAAAGTGTAGAGGCGTGCATTATGTTTGTCGAATCTGGTTGAGCGAGCGAAAGTGTTCAGAAAGATATAAATCTGAATCTGCGACAAAGAAAGGCTCAAAGAGAGAGAGTAGGGACGATTCGACAAACGGCCTTGATGAAGAAAGAAGGGGAAAGAAAGACAGTGGGGGTCGTAAGAAACCGAGAAGGATACTAATATAGGTGCATCGCCACATTTACCAACATGGACTCGGAGCCATGCCGAACTCATACAAATGTATTTTTAACAAAATTGCGTTCGCTGTGTGTTTCCGTTGAAACCCGAAATGAAGTGTTTTATTACAAAACACCCGTATGCACCGTGTCGCTGCTCACCGAAAGCAACTTTTCCTTTGTATCGCAGCTACTTGTATACTTGTAGCTGTATGGCTGTATGGCCGTCACACAATGGCCCGGAAAGAATAATATTGGTGGCAGCCCGGATTTATGTAAAGCCCCCAAGTACGTACCCTTCAAGTTATACCACAACCATCTCCACTCGTAATAAATCATGGATAACATCATTATCAAACAACGAAAAATGCGTCCATACGACGAACCTGAACTTCGCTCAGAATATCGCGGTTTCTCAGAATTCCGTGGTAATCAAAAGCCGCCTCAGTCTCTTGGAGAACCTGGTGATGTATTTTTCGATGAAGAACAGGAACATCTCTATGTTCGTACCAACTCTGGATGGTCTAATCCTTGGGATGGATCTTCCAGGAACCGGATTGCCCATCCGTTGTTTTCAAACCGCTATCTTTGGATAGTGGATTCTCGTCTGGAGTTTTGCTCTCATGATGCTACCGAAAAGAACAAATTTTTTGTCAAAGGTGAGCTGTGGCAGGTATTCATTCTATTAGGTGCTCGAGAAGCATCACAATTATGTCCTGAAGCCTTGCGATAGTTGACTAAAGTACTTGATTCCTCGAACAGATTTTGCAAAATTGAAATCATTGCTTAAATTTCCAACAAAATTAAAGCCTAATCGTAACGAGTCTTTTCCGCTGCTTTTTGCATCTTCCCCGGCCTTATCCCTGAAGAGAAAAACATCCACATCTGAGCAGAGCAATGTCAAGCGCAGTAGATCAACCATCGAGCCTTCAGCGACGAGCCCTCAGCATCCTTCTCAGATAGCTCAACTCACTGGAACTACAGTCCAAGCTAAAGCTGATATCCATAATAAGCCTCAAGTTGAGAAGGTACATACTGATACAATGATTACTGTTGAAACTCAACCGGTATGCCATTTTCATTAGCTACTGCACGCTGAAAGCTGACATGAGGTTGTAACAGACTAATCTTCCATTATCTCCGGTCGTACCATCAGGACTTTTAACCCCCCCAGCACTTTCACAAATGTGTTCTCCAGTTCTTCCAACAACCAGTGTTCTTACAGATGAAAGCGCTGGCGATCACGATCCAATAGGAACCTCGGAAGACGAGGTAGTAGATCAACTTTTGTCAGTAGGACAATGCAATTCCAATGGTGAAGATGAAAAGAAGTCTAGGAGTACACTTGTGCCCTTGACCCCTTCAAAGATAGTTTCCCAGAATCATGCCCAGGACCACTGGGAAACCCCCATGAAATCGACATACGGTCAATCATACAGATCTGTCATGCTCGACAATGTCGTGGTTGAATCAACCTCTCCTCCTGTGTCCAATTTCGTTCCCTTGTCCTCCAGACATATTCTAAACCTCGAGAACGTAACTGATGTTGATTATCTTACGACATTGCCTCCAAACCTGAATAATCCAGAATCAAAACACTACAGCTCGAGACAGTCTAGCATCGGACCTGTACAAGTCATTGATTTAACTCGTCACAAAACATCCTTCATACCTTCGAACCCCAAACCTTCCAACGTAAGGCATTTCAGCGATGAACCTATACAGGTCATTGATCTGACTCTCTCTGATCATGAGGACTCTAATCCTAGAATGCGGCCTGTCCCAACTGGCCCTGGTCGCCGAACAAGAGACAGCGGAAATGATTTTTCAGCAGAGATCGTCGATATCACCGCTGAAAAGTTTATAGAAAGGGCAATCGCGAACCAGGGACTACCCAGAAAAGGTTTGAAACACAACGTAGCGAACAAGAGCTCCAGTGTTTGTACCTCGAGCCCGGTTCATATTATCCATTACGATCAAGCTACTAGTAGCATGGGCGATCAGGGAAGCAGAAACCGTGTCGTTAAACCCAAGCATGTTGATAACATCAAAAACGATGATCATTCTTGTGAGTCCTCACTCATTTGTTAATCTCGATCATATTAAACTACTCATGTACAGCATCTGTGCAGTCAAACTCTCATTCTATTGCTGACGGGCCTCAGAAATGGCACCTAAGTTTGCTTTATCGAAAAGACCGATCTCCCAATGGTCAATCCTCCTCTAAAAAGATGGTCTGCTGTACCTGTTGCATGTGAGTATTATTTTCTATACCCAAACCCCCCATCCTCGAGATCAGCATACTAACCATCCTGCTTTTTGTACATTATAGAATCGAAGCTAAATCTTCAAGTTTCCCTAATTCAAAACGGGCCATGGTCAGATTTCCAAACAATGGTAGCTCCCATGCCGACATGAAGAAGCATTCTCGAGAGGCGCATGGTAATTTGGTGTTTTACAGGAATGTCATCCGGATGTCGGAATCGGAAGTTAAGAATAAGATTAGCATAGAGAAGGATAAGAGGATGAACCGGATCCAGAAGGAGTCTCAAGGGCTATCCGTAGAGGGAAGCAACCTTCATACTCAAAGAAAGAGGTTTCCAAAGGTCGTCGAAATCATCGATTCAGACTAACTTGCACGTTTTGATATTTACTCGATTCACCTAATTTTTTCTTGCTGCTTGTTTACTTTGCTCTAGTAGCACTCGCCTCCGCTCTACACCCCTGAGCGCGAGGGACCAGCTAGACTCTAACATGTTGTTTCGTGTTGCTTCTTGTAATTTCGTTACATACATATCAAGATACATACTGATTTAAATTAATTGCTTGCTCACTTCGCTGTTGTCACGTTGCATGCGCCACATGATACACGTGGCCGCGATAATTGCGAGTCCAAGACTCGAGAGATCTAGACGCTAATGCCACCAATGCCCACTTTAACGCCTTCGATGGCTCCTCCCCTTCCTGACCGTTCCAACTCTACTACAGCAAGTAAACTGTCACCAAAAATGAATTCACATCCAAGTCAACCTGTGTCACAAATAGAGCCGCCGAGTATTGGAACCCTCGCTCCCAGAATACCGCGCATTCGTCTCGACATGGATGCCATCCCGGATATGATGGCGGCAAAACTCGCCACCAGTCTGCTGGGGCATGTTCTGTTTCTCAAGAACCAAGTGCCATTGTGACTGTTCTCGTTTTTTATAAACCATTCTTGTAATTTTCTAATCTAATCTTTTTGTAGCCCAGTATTGCAACTAGCGCGGCTTCCTAATGGAAAGGTACCTTCAAATCCCCGTTGATACTGGATAAACCTCTCACATACATCGCTTCTTTTCTAGTCAAACGCACGGGCTACAAAACTCAAACGAGACTTAATTGACTCGTATGATACTTTGTCTTCCCATCTCGATACAACTTTCACCGCTCTGTCAACCGCTTTTGCTCGGTGCTCGCGGTCATCTGCCTCTGACCCCAGTATACCCCAAACACTAAGAAGTCAAGCGTTCATGGCCATTATTGTCGGACCTAGCATCGGCACAGCGAAATCAAAAGTCATGTTCGCTGTTGACGGTCTGGAGGCCAAGATCTGGGGATTAAGAGATGATTTACCACGGACTGTTGTGCGTGATGAAGGGGATAGTGACTGTAGTGACGAGGCAGAAGATTCGGACCCAGAAGAGGCTGAGGATGAATCTTGCGAGCCTGAGGATTTTGATTGTCCTTCAGAGCCAGAGGATTCAGATGCAGAAGGAGACAACAGTGACGTCGCCTCATCACGTAGCTCAACGAGTAGCCGTCGCTCGTCACCAACACCACCACCGTCAACACCCTCAGAACGGATTCATGTCTCCAAATCTATTTCGTCGTCCGTTCAAGATCATGCGAGCCAGCAACAGAAGATTCGTACCGCTGATCAGCTGTTATCTCGTACTCTCGCGATTGCCGACGCTGAAGGCCGTGGTATGGCGACTGAATTAGGTGAGTTGTATTGTGGTTCATACTGTAGCTTTTTGTGTGTACAAGTATTTATTGCAATTTTCCAGCACCCACCCAAACGCACATCCTCCTACGCGCCCCACGACGTTTCTCCCACCCAGCCTGGATACCTCGTCCAAACTTTACGAAATCTCTGGAACATACACTGAATGATTTTCTTGAGGAGACACAAGTCTTCGTTAATACCTTGGAGTCTGAAGCCAAACCCAAGCTGCAACGAATACAGAAACAGAAGATTGAGGGAGTTTGGGTTACGGGGAGGACGTCGTCCGATTTGTTGACTCCAGAATCTATATCTTCCCAGCGGGAGTCAGAGTCGGAAGATCATGATGAGGAAGATGAAATGATATGGTGGAGCTGGGATGGTAAAATGGTTGGATTTTCAAGTTGGTAGAGACAAGATTTAGTCCATTCTTATCTTGAGCCACTTCAAGAATACCAAGGCGAGAAGATCTAACCTTGTTTTTGCATATAGTATGCATATTTTGTAAATCAAATTGATTCTGTGACTTTTTAATGATATGAAGAGTAAGCTTTTTTTGGCTCTTGAATCAAAGTAAGCCCTCATTTTTATTTGTGAAAGTGGCCAGTTGTTCAGGTAGTGGTAGTAGTAGTGGTAATTTAACCGACGTGGTCCCATTTAGGAACTGCCGGGGCCCCAGCCACATGTATCACGCCAAATATCAGGTATCCTTGATTCTTGTAAATGTTACGTGCTTGGTTTCTAACTTATAAGGCTGTGGTTTGGGTCCCAAGAGAACGATGCACACATTGAAAGATATATTCCAGAGGTGAAGCTCCAGGCGGCAGGTAAGATACAGGGCAGTACAGTCATTATACGCGCATCGCATAATCAACTTGCGTTACACCTTTACATTCTTCACCGTGTCAAATTGTGATTGAACGAAGCCAGATATGATATATATACTGAGGAGAGAGACTATGATACGAAATTACAAGGATCAGATAGAAAATCATGAAAAAGATGGGGAGCATTGCAAGAAATACACTAAAAAGAAATCACTGCCAGTACTGTTGCTGCTGCCTCTGCTGCTGGTAATAATACCCAGCATCATTTTGTCCTTGGGGGTACTGCTGAGGGGCGCCTCCGCCTCCAACACCACCATTACCGCCTCCGACACCTCCACCGAATCGAGCAGCACCGCCGTAGAATCCTTGACCACCCTGAGGAGCTCCCTGTCCTCCCTGTCCTTGCCCCTGTCCTCCTGACTGGCCCTGACCCTGGCCTTGTTGTTGAACATTACCGCGAGCAACGCCCGAAACACCACCTACACCGACGTCCTTGCCGGCATAAGGCTTGTATGAAGTTTCTGGTGACCCTCTTGCCGCGCCCGACCCGCCAACACCTGCTGAACCCGTATATCCTTGCAACCCGCCCTGCCCGCCGCCGTACAGCTGTTTATAGTCCTGCCCAATTCCGAGTCCATGTGAAGTATGATGTTGCTGATGATTTTGCTGCTGGTGATGTTGAGCAGTATGATGCGAATAGTCGTCATATCCCTGTTGCTGAGCGTATAAGCCTCCTCCATAATTCTGGGGTTGAACGCCGATACCGCCGTGTCCAAGAACACTGCCATGCCCGTGTCCAACAACTCCCATTCCAGGGGTATGCGAGGGCTTGCCTGCCGGACTGGCGCTTCCTGGTGGACCAGGATACATTGTTGGGTATTTGCCAACATTGACGTTCATACCGCTCATTCCGGGGTAAGGCTGAGGCACACCGACACCAACAGCGCCCATTCCACCCATTCCACCTACACTGTAACCGTAGTTGGACGGTGCACCCATCGCAGCGGCGCTGTAATATGAATTTTGATGAGGGAAGGGCTGGTAGTAGTAGGTTGGAACAGGAGCAGCAGGATGGTATCCAGGTGCTGGCCCTCCCTGACCAGGCTGAGGCTGGCCTTGAGCAGACGGTGATACAGAAGTTGCAGGAGACTGTGCGGATTGAGCCGAGGATTGCGAGGTGGTTGGTGTACCGGATGAAGTGGAGGGAGTTTGTGCTGTAGACGCTTGTTGTTGAGATGCTAGACCTCCTTTGAGATCCTCATGCGAAAGAACGTTGCGTCCACCAAATGTATTAGGCTGATAAGAGTCGTAAAAACTCTGAAAGAAAGTTAGACATGTTGAATATGAATTTTGTAGAACACTCACTCTCTGACCGCCTTCATAACCATAGTTGTCAAATGCACTCAAACTCGCTTGCTGCTGCTGGTGACTCAAGCCTTGTCCTCCGAGAGCAGCTCCTCCCAGTCCACCCATTCCAGCGAGAGCACCCTGGCCCTGTCCCATACTCAAACCCTGAGTGATACCACCGAGACCCTGGCTGGCAAGACTCTGGCTTCCACCTAAGGAAGCCCCAAACGACCCGTAGCCGTTATCCTGCGTCTGACTTTGTGGTGGGGTTGATGTATGATTGAATCCAGAACTGACGCCAGCAGCGTATGGTGATTGATCGTTTTGACGTAGATAGCCTTGTTGTTGTTGTTGTTGTTGCTGTGACTGTTGTTGTGGTTGACTCTGCAGAGGTGGACTCGCTGGATCGATATGAGTTGGAAGACCGTGTTGAGCATAAAGAGATGAAGACGACGAAGGAAGAGTTTGTGCTTGAGCTTGAACAGCAGCAGCAGCCTGCTGCTGGAGCTGTTGGGGAAGCTGAGAGAGGGGTTGGGAAGGTGCAGCTGCCTGCTGAAGCGTCTGTGCGGGTGATGCAGTAGCAGAAGAGGACGGAATAACGGGCTGTGAAGTACTGGTTTGAATCGGCTGAGACGATGAAGACTGATATAACCCTGAGCCTAGCGATGTCGAACTCGAGGGAGCAGCTAATGGTGGCTCTGTCGAAGCCTCTAGTTCTTTGGCAGGAGCATCTGACTCCGACTCATCTTCGAGTCCAAGACTTCCAAACTGCATGCCTACTTTCTCAACACCAGCAGATTTCAAGCCAAAAGAACCAAAAGACGTTGAAAGATTGGCGCCGATTGAGGAAGGAGTAGGTGGCATGACGACACCACCTTGGTCGGACGCAATCTTTGCATAGTTGGAATATCGAGCACTTGTGCGATTCGAAATCGGTGCTGGTCGTGCGGGTATTTTAGAGGGAGTAGAAGGAGTGGGAGTAGGAGGAGCAGCAGGGACAGAAGCAACAGGTTCTGGCTCTGCTGGCTCGACCGGCGCTGGAATAGGTTCGGGCTCTGGCTCACGTACCGGTTCTTCCGGCGCTGGTGCTGGAACTGACGGCTCCTCATCAAATAACGGAGTCTGGACGGTGGTTGGATCTTCCCAACCTGTGTTTGTCATGGGTTCTGGTTCTGGCGGAGGAGCAGGAGCAGATTCTGGAGCAGATTGTTGTGGCGTGGGCTTTTCTTGAGGTTTTGCAATCTGGGCCCAAGAAAGTTTCGACGTGGCAGGAACCTTTGAAGGGGTAGGTTTGTGAGGAATAGATTCTGTAGTCAACACAGAGGGTTTTGTCGTTTCTTCCTCTGCTTTCGGCGGTTCTGCCCAAGTCGGAGGAGTGTCGCTGGATGTCGCGTCTATAGGCTCTACATGTTGACCGATTGCAGGAGACGCGGTACGAGAAGTATGACCATTTGCCGTTGACCCACCTCTTCCGCCAGTTGCAGCGCCTCGAGGACGGCCAGCTCCGCCACCGCCTCTAGCATGAACAGCGCCACCTCGTCCGCCACCTCTGCCACCGCCAAATCCACCACGTGTGCCACGAGAATCGCCTCGGGAAACTGGCCCAGTCGAAACCGCTTTCTTGTCCTTTTTGCGCGACACAGAGCCCCATTGTTCAGCTTTGCCTACTGAACATTAATATAATGTACATCACACGCAAAAAGAAACACTCGCCATCGCTAATTCGTGTAGCAGCCTCCTCGACATCTCCATTTACTTCAACTAGTAGCGAATGCAAGTCTGAAAGAAACAAGGGAAAAAAAGAAAGCAAGAAAAAGTTAGCTAAAACACGCGTGTAAAAAAAACACAAGACTGCACACCGTCATGCGACCAAGAAGGAAAAAATTCTTGCAGTTGTCTAGCCTTGTCTTTAAAGTCTTTCATTTTCGTCTCTGGATGCGCTGCTGGCCTGGGACTGTTGCTTGTCGAGGATGGCTGGTGGATGGCAGATTTATACGACGCCATTGGTTGTGATGAAGAGGTAAAAAAAGTTAAGCTCGAAACGGCCAAAAGGTGTCTCTATTGTGGGACAAGATTACCGGTTTTGGAATAGGGCGTCTAATTTGTCGCATCAAAGGACTCAGACGATCATCATATGGCTACATACTTTGGCACGAGTTTGGACGCGTCGTACAACTAAACAAGTAAGCATGTTCTGGTTGGCTGGCTACGCTACATTGCGTAGCTCAGGTAGTGTGCTAATACAAGATCTCCTAGGGAACTGTTTGTGAGAAGTCGGACAATCTGTGCGGATTCGGAGGGAAAGAAAGTAAACAGATTCATAGTAATGCGATTGCGACGGGTGGAGTGGATGAAGAAGTAGAATTGGACAATGATACCATCAAGATGGGGCTACAAAAGAACTGCGTCGAACGGTGAACGTTTGCGTTTTGGCTGGCGACTTTAAGAATTAAATATGATAGACGTGCAGGCTGACATTCGACTGTGAAGGAGTGGACCAATATATAGCACATAAAGTCAATGATAAGGCATTAGCGTAGTAATAGTAGATGAATGAAAGAGAAACGATGACGAGAGAAAAAATTCCGATAACGAAAAGTAAAAACCCATGAGACCGAATGAAATGAAAAAATAACAAGAAAAGGAACCGCCAGCGCTTGGATAACAAGCCCAACACGTCGTATGACGGGCCGGGCGAGATTTCCGCACAGAAAAGACATTTGTCTACGTTGCGCAGGCTTCTATTGGAAAAGGTTAACTTCGTAAACGACACAAACCAAACATAACATACCTCACCGGACTCATATTCGAAGAATATACAAAATTCCCTCCGTACCTCCAGCTAAACTCCTGCCTCCTTAACAGGCGCGGGCGAATCTTCCACAACCTCTTCATCCTCTACATCACCCCACGTCATCTTTCCATCTCCGTAAAAAAACTCTCCACTCTCCAACCCAGCTTTACTCACCCTCCTCATAGGCTGCAACGTCGTCTCGTTTACTGGTGCTCTCCGAGCATGTCGATACCTTCCATTAGCATCTCGCACCTCCAATTCCTGCGCAGCATCGCCAAGAGCAAGAATGCCGCCAGCCGATAGAGGAGGGAACGACGGCCCTGAAGAACCCTGTCGAGCATCAGCCCCACTACCACCAAGATAGGAGGCACCCGTCCGATACTCCCCGTTCAACTCTGGACTCGCAGTGGCAGACGACGACGCACTGTTGTTACCGCTCCCCGAACCACCATCGCTTAAATGGAAACTTGCAGAGGTACTGGGCTCCGTCACTGATTGTGAATACCCATGGTGTATGTGTGTAGCAGGTGGCGGCATACTCTCCCTCGCACCACCCGACTTTCTTGTCGACGCAATCATGCCGTACCCATACGGGTTATTGCTCGTCGCACCATCACCATTCCCTTCCACCTTTCCTCCACCATTTTCTTCTCTCGTAGCTGCCGGTGCACTAGGCTGAGGAAGAGCCGCAGCCGCAGCACCTCCTTGACGATGATGATGCTTCGCATACCCCTTCTGTCCTCCCCAAGCAGCCCCACTCACACCACCGCTCTTGCCTCCAAGTTCCTCTTCTTCAAAGCCCATGAGCTCAGAGACGAAGCCAATGTTGGGAGAGATGCCTTTTCGACGTTCAAGGACAAATCCATAGGCTTTCGAAAGAGGCCAGTGGTTTGCGTGGATAAGATAGGCGATGACTGCAGTTACAGAGCGTGATTTACCCGCTTTACAGTGGACGTAGGCTGGGGCAGAGTGAAGACGTGCGTGGTCTAAAGGAAAGTTAGGTTAAACAAGATGAAACGGACCAAATGTATACATACCAAGCAATTCACAAACAACTCTAACACCTCTTCCAATGCCATCCTCTTCCACAGTATCTCTCATCGGGATCTTGTAATATTTCTCGAATCCGGCACTGTCCGTTTCCTCCTTTCCCTTTTCCTTCTCCGCTTCCCCAGTCCCAGCCCTATCCAACCTTAATCCCCAATCATCCGGCCCGCATTCTGCCGCCAAATTCACAATCCTCCGCACGCCCAACTCTCTCAATTCTCTCACATGTTCCCAGCTGGTCGGCTCTGGACCCAAAAACAAAAAGCCAGGCAAAATTGTCGAAACGACAAAACTCATCGGATCGTCTGCGTCCCGGTCAGATTCCGAATCGACAGAATCTGTCGAGGGAGGTGGATAAAGAGATGAGAAAGAGGAAGAGCGTTCGCGGTCGGCATAGGAATGGTGAGGGTATCCACCGTCAGTTGGGTTATGGGACTGTGACTGGACGCCGAAACCACCATGAGTACGGGTGGCAGAAGCTGGATAGGCAGAATATGAAAATCGCTGAGGATCTTCATGGTTGTAATTATCGTGATAATCTTGCCCATAAAACCCAAATTCAGAGAGGTGTGGAGGGAGCAAGGGACCCGATCCATCGGGTGCTTTGGGGAATCCGAGGCTCCCAAGTCCTGCGCTGAGTTCCTCCTCTGGACGAGCAGTGCGTGGGGTCGGTGGGTGGTCAGGATCGCGATCATAACGGTCATCATCTCGTTTTTGCGATGAATGTAAATTCAAGCTCAGGTTTGGCGGATGACTCGTCCCATGGACTCCTACATCTGTGCCAAGTAGAGATTGGTCCTCGTACTTAAAAAAGGCTGAATGAGTATTGTGTATATTCTGCGAACCCGAAGGTTCCTGATGTGTTGACTGCGAATGATTTTTTGAGGGACGATGTTGAGAAGCGGAGGTAGAAGGTACCTCAGCCTGAGTCGGCGTATGCGGAGGAGTGAAATACGCGGTCTTTGGACCACTACTACCGGAGGAATCTGTACTATCCACACTGCTGACGCTTTCACTCCGCGCATGAGCATAAATGTGGGGATGGGCATTGTTTGGAATTGAATCTATAAGAACGTAGGGTTGGAGTGGAATAGAAGAAATAGCCAACAGAGGAAAACTTACGATCGACACGTAGTTGATATGCCGGAAATTCAACCATTTCATCGCTCTTGGATCCCCCATTCACCGTACCTGGACCCTCATCTATTTCCGAAAACGACTCCAACGAGGATGATGACGTCGAAAGAGAAGAAATAGATGTCCGACTCTCCGTACTAGTCGTCTCACTTTCGCTCTCCGTATCAAGATCGTGCTCTGCTTCAGACGATACAGTCCAAGATGGTGATGGTACACGTTTAGGTGGCACAAGAGGAGCTAAGTCCCTCGAAGGTAATCCTGGCCCCCTTGTCGAAAAAGACCTGGAAAGGGAAATAGCTGGCGCTGAAAGCTTCCTTCCCGGCCATTCCCGCCCATCAGTTGTTCCCTCCCCAAACCCAAAACTAGTCTTGCCAAATCCAGGACTAGGCGGAGGTCTGGGTGGTGCATTTACATTTCCTTCGACAGCTCCTTCGCTGGTAAATGACCCATACAACCGCGCAGACCCCGGAGGACTAGGCGTATGACGATGATGATGTGAATGTGCAAGATTGAGATGCGATGGCGAAGGAGGATGTAAACCGAAACCAGGCAAGTTTGAGTCTGAGCTGTGCGATGGGTTGGATGATGAGGGAAGCGGTAAAGTCAGTGATTGGAAAGGATTTTTTATATTTGAAGTCGGTGAAAACGCGTTTGCCACTGCGACTGATGTGGAATCTGGTTCGGCGGAAATTTTTGAATTTTGATTCAAGTTGAAAGAGAGCGGAAGGGGTGGTTGTTGGAAGTGGGAATCTCGATCTGAGGAAACAAAAAAGTATTAGCAACTAACCGGTGAATCAACAAGGAAACAACATACTCCAGCTACCAGTCCCACCACCAACAGTAGCGCTTCGAAGCTTTGTGCCCATCCTCCTCCCTAAACTTCCCCCAACTCCGGTACCCCAAGTCCCCCGTTCACCACCTACCCCAAGGCCGCCGACTCCACCCGTGTTCAGACTTAATTTGGGTAGACGTTTGACAGGCGGAGTTGCACCTGCACCTGGAACAGGATTTGGGAATACGACTGGATTTGGTGGTATCGATGTTGACGTTCCTGATGATAAGAAGTCAATGACGAACAAAAGAGATAAAAAAACACAAACAAACCTTCCTTCCCGATCCCAATCCTCAGATCAGGTGCCGAAGGTCTCTTATTCATTTGTGAAGGGGGCGGCGGTCTCTTGAATCCACCTCCTACAGTCGCCGAAGCGTCAGCCTTACCCAACGAAAACCCAATCTGACTCGCACTCGGAGGCGGGGACGGTGACGGGTCTGCTAATGATGTGAAAGCAGTTTTGAAACCCGAGTCCGAGATCCCAGAAGAGAGTGTTGCTGATGCAGGATTAGGCTCGGAAAGAGCAAGATGCAGATGTGTCGGAGGTAATAGATGTTGTGGTGCGGTGGAGGACGGTACAACGGTAGAAGAGATTGTGAACGAAGGCATCATGGGTAACGGTGAGGGGTTTACTGATTTTAGGTCGACGGATGACAGTACGTGTTGTTCTTCTGAAGGCGAATCTGATATTGAACTCAAACTCGCCGTCGAGTTCAAGCTCATCTGCGTAACCGTCATATCACTATCCACGGTTTTCAGTGAGTTCGCACTTGCGTTTGCACTCGCAAGGGTACTCGCACTATTCAAACTCTGATCAATCAACACCTCGCCCCGAGTTTTGTACATTGCCTGGTGAGTGTCGAGTTGAAACAAGCCTCCTCCGAGACCTAGTGATGGAGGAGGGCCTTTACGTTTTGCGCTGGGCCCGAGTGGAACAGGAGATTCTGATCGTGGAGGCGCAAGAGCAGAGGCAGAAGCGAAAAGAGATGATGCTTTCAAATTGGGGTTCGAAGCGGTGGATAGATCTTGAGTAACAGAAACTGTACCCAGCTCATTCTCCCCGTCCTCTCCCGCACCGACAATCAGCATTTGCAACTGTGGATTCGGATGATACCTAGTATGACCGATTCCTCCCTCTATATAGTCGGCTTTTCCGATCTGTGGTTCGGGCTCGGATGGAAAGGAATCAAGAATTGTTCTCGTATCCACTGATGACGCCTTGGGGTTGGCAGAATTGGCATTCGAATCCAACAAACTCTGCACAACGCCTAACAGTGCCCATGGCGTAGAGCTCGAGTTGCCTCGATCTTTGACATCCATATCTTCATCGTAAATTATGACATCTCCATTCCACAGTCCATTTTCTGTCCCCATCGCAGTCCCATCTTCTAAGAATGCCTCGAATATCTTCCTGCCATGTTCTGTCGTGATAAACTGCTTCAATGAGCGCATAGTCGTAAACTGAGATCCCTTTAAATTCGGTTTCCTTGAACGCTTCAATATCAGCGAGGGAATCGCGATCGGCACCGAGTGACGAATGTGAAATAGGTTATGAGTTGCCAGGGGCCGAGTATCAATAAGCAAAGGAAATGAAGTCGAGGATGATAGTATAATGGCCAGCTCGCCCGCGGAAATGGGGCGTGGAGTATGAAGAGTCGATGTATAGACAGGTGGAGTGTATGGTGTATGTGGTGTACTCGCTAATCCGGGTGTAAACGGCGAAAACGGAGTTTTGGGTGGATGAGCCATTATTAACGGAGGGCTAGAAGCTGGGGCAGCGAGGAATCTGTTTCCTCCAGGGGGTTGTTCATCCAAAGGCGTAAAATACGCTGAAGTCGTACTACTGGGTGTAGGTGAAATGGGGCTTTGTGCTGACACGATTTCATTTCTCAATGTACTTGTACTTCGTATTGGGCGTAATTTAAGATTATGCTTGACATTTTGGCGAAGTTGGTCAAGTCGTGCAAGATCCTGTTCAATGTCGTCGACTGAAGAAGATTCTGACGAAGAGGAGCTGCGTGAACTACGCAAGGAGCGAAGATCTGCAACCTGAACCTCTTGCTCGCTATCTTCTTCGCCAGAGTTTCCGCTCTCGTCGTCTTCAAGTTGTATGGTATTCGCATACGCTGCATCTGTAGCTTCCTTCGCTTTGGCAATGTTTAGGGAGGGTGGAAGTCGTTTCGTAGAGTTCTAGAGGTCATTAGTATGATATAACGAGTATTTATGGTGCTCACTTTATCCAGTTGGCTCCCGGCCTCTGTAGGTACAGCCATCTTATCTCGGGTATATCCGTCCAAATCTCGAGCCCAGAATCTCGAATTCCTTTGTGCTAACCAGTCTTTTACGGCGTGAGAAGTTATTGAAGCGTAGCAACTATGCTTTCATCGCCTAGTTCTCTGCTAGCTGGTGTATAGAGATTATGACGCCGGCTGAAACCAGGTAAACGAGACGGTTGAAGATTCAAAACAGGTTCACACCAGAGTTAGAACCGCAGAGTTGTAAGACCGGGGGGAAAAGCTCAAAGCAAAACGTTCGTCGAGGTCGATGCTGCCAGTGACAGAGTAGCAACTTGGCAATCAACAGTAGTGGGAACGCGGGACGTGACCGTTTTGGATATCTCTTCCCACGGCTCAATGCGTCGTCATGGGAGGAGTAGTGTCGGTTTCTTGAGGTAGTAATATGTTAAAGCCGGTCCCAGACGCGATCTCTACTAACACAAGGAAGAACGCTTCCGGGGTAACACATTAGCTACAGAATAAATCTCAGCCTTAGACCGGCCCCAACAAATCCGAGCCCTGCAATCCCCCAGTAATGAAAATTCCCCAATGGCACACTACCTCACGGATAGAATTTGCTGTGGAATAACATAATCCTAGTCTTCATCGCCCCTTCCGTTAAATTCTAGAACCCAATCTCCAACACCGTTCTTCTGAGCCCAGATTCCGGTCCTGAAATCACGTTGGCGTACTCAATCTCCTTCAAGCTGTTGTACATCTTTGCGATTTTCACAAGGGAGACGTGATCGCCCTCAACGAATCATCTTCATCGCAGAAAAATCAGAGGGAGAGCGATGCGTCAAGATATAGGCAACAAACTTACCTGCAACCTGTTCCCTTTCCGTAAAAAAACTTGTGCATCCCCCCTTGCGATGTACTATCAGAGAGAATGAGGAGCTTTATTGCAGCCGCCTTTGCAGCATCTGCAATGCTGGTCTGTATTTCCGATACAGTAGCTGCAGCTACATTGCATACAAATAACTTCAGCGTTCTTCTCGACATATACCCAGGCACGGATATGACAATTGTATCTGGAGGTTGTCTGCAGTCTTAATCTTTACAAGCTTTGAAAATAATTCAGTCTTGCGCATACACCGGCATACATATCATTTAAACTAATAAGGTCTTCCATTGAACGCACTTCTTACGGCCTACCATCCCAGTTGTTCCATCGACCATCCCCAGACAAGTCCAGATTCATCTGGTTTGTTGCAGATGCGTTCCCCGCGATCGAGAGCATCAATCTTCTTCACATCGTCCTCGCTGAGAACAGGGAGCTGGAAAGGATATGTCGATTATGAGTGAGTCACAGTAACACATGCACAGAAATTAGAATAGACATACGGTAATATTATCGCGCTGACGTCTCACGTCTTGACTCTTGGGGACAACCACTGTCTCTCTTGCAAGGTGCCAGCCAAGAATTACTTGATTCGGAGTGACATTGTGTTCCTGTGCAATTTGGCCGATGACAGGGTCATTGCGTACTTGGCTGTAACCTGTTGATATTTTATAAATGTCTAGTCACGATAACAGACAATGCACGCTCACCGCTGGGTGCATAGGCTACAACGACAATGCCTTTGCTTCTACAGTACTCTCGAAGTTCGTTCTGAGCAAGGTAAGGATGTAATCTGATTGGTTTTGATAAGTGACCAGTTATTCAAGCCTAGATAAAACTTACTCGACTTGATTAGCGGCCGGTACCACTTTCGCACTCTTCAACAGTATCTCCAAGCTAAGAGGGGGAGGAGTTGAGCAAGCGAATTGCGAAGGGAAAAAAATGAAATACTTTTTGATTGAGAAGTTACTAACCCCAATAGCTTTGGCTTTCTTCTGTTCGAAAATCTTCTCGATTTCGAACCAAACTTCACTAAAAGTTGGACTCGAGATAGCCTTGGCGTTTTCTCGAGATTCGGTTCCATCAAACCGGATGAATTGAGGCCAGTGAAGTAGGTACTGGATATCGTTTTAGAGAAAACGAACATGATGATATGTAATGACTTGGGCGACACACTAAGTCAACATAATCCACGCCGAGGTTTTCCAAACTTTCATTGAAGGACTGTTGCACGTTATCGTGATCTGTAAATCTGTCTGGATATGCAGTGCTGCAAAAATACTCTGCAAAATCAAGTAGAGCTCACGGTAACTTGGTAGTGATGAAGACTTCCTCTCGTTTCAAGCCAGATTCCTTAATCGCCAGACCGACAGAGTTTTCGGTTCCTATGTACTGCGCTCAGCAAGAATCTCTGAAAAGCCTGAGGTTGATGCACCATAGCCTTGAGCCGTATCAATGTGTCTATAACCCGCCTAAAGGTTTTTTTTTTTCGGAGCGAATGAAGTGCTGATATTATTATGTACGACAGAGTTCACCTTTAAAGCGGTCAACGTCCAATCTTTAGCCTCTGCTCGTGCATTTCCGGTCGAAGGAGCCCATGAACCATTGGCTGGGAAGTTATTGAAAGATTTAGTCATGTAACCACTGGTGCGACATCCAGTACATTGACGGACCAATTACGGGGATCTTGATACCAGTAGAAAGCGTAGCAGAATCAGTGGGTTTAAAAGGCATCGTAAAAAGCTGGGGAGAAGTTCCGAGAGACAAAGTTCAACGAAATTGCGCAACCAGAGCATATCATATATCATGACGAACGCCGGGCTCGGCCAATCGCAATCGCAAATCAGGAACGAACGAAGAACACCTGATGATCCCAGATATTTTAATCATATTTACAGGCTATAGATAGTATTTGGTTAAGTTGAAGGAGGGTTGAAGGGCTCGGCCCGCGTCCCCGTCTTTAAATCTAGACGCTGATAGCAAATAATACACTATTCCGCGAATATGATCCATGTAGAAAGGTGTGAGTGGGTGGGAGCTTCAAAACTAGATAATTCAGAATGAAAACGTTAAATGTTAAACGTTGGCAGCTCGATGAGCGTTGAGTTGAAGGGATTCAACGCCGTAAATTGATGCCGATTCTCACGTCTTCCTTTCACCCTCCCCGCGAGCTGCTACATGTACACCGATCCGAAGCCCTCAACCAATCATTCGACTGAATACGGACCAGCCACTCGTCGACCTGCCTCTTGTCCTGTCGACCCACGAGTAAAAACTCATGTATGACCTTATTTGAACAAGCTATTAATATTCTTCGTTATTATAGCGTACTGATGCATGATTTTGACAGCCTTACTTTGTTGCGTCGCGAAAATCAGCTGTCTATGGCACGCTCAAGTTTAAGAAGGTTATTTATCTACATATTCTATCACTATAGTCTTCTTGGTCATACCTGATGCCCAACCTATTATAGAAGCGTGCTACAACACAAGATCAACCCAATGAGGAGTCTATTACACGTTCTAGCTCAAGTGGAGTCGTCAAAGCGCGTGTCGTTACTGTTCTCTCATTATCACTAACAACATCTAACTTTTCACCACAGACACGCGTGACCAAATTGCCACCGAACGTTCCAACAACGCACCGATTGAAACTGGAAACAAATGATGTAAGTAGGCTTCCTTTAGCAAAAGTTACTTGTCAATGTGTTCTCGCATTTCACTTATAGGTTATCCTAATCAACGAATTTCAAAAAAAACTCGCAGCCTTGCCAACCATACAACACATCCCACAACTCGATGATATGCGGACAATGAAGTTCGCTATTGCGAGAGATTCTGGATTAATCGAACATTTGAAGATGGTGGTATGTTTCCGTGCTCTGTGACCGAGCAAATTTTCCTGCTTACTTCTATGAATGGCGACAGATTCCCCAAAGAGATTGGTAAATCACCCTGGAAATTTTTGTACAAGATATTAATTCCCGTTCAAGGCAAACTGAAGATGTGTTTCTCTTCCCTGGATGCATTCATAGATGCGTCACAAATACACAACACGTCCTCGCTTTCGGTCCTCTAGACCAAAACTTATCCGAGTGCACCGGATCTGGACTCGAGTACAGGATTCAATCCAGGTTCAAGCATTTTCACGGTATGACTCGCGAACTGTTTCTTAATCACCAGAACGGGCTTGTCTATGCGGGTCGTTTCAAAATGCATTCCTTGGAAAGGCTTGCACCGCAGGGGCTTTACCTTCCGGAAGATATTGTGAGTAATCATTCTCGTTCTCGTACTGATATCCGATTTCAATCCTTAGTCCCCCCACCATATTGCTGTTGCCGCCACACCACCCCTATTGCCAAGAGGTTTCCCGAGCTTCCGTCAGCTCGGTGAGATGTACAAGTCGGGTTCCTTAAAGGTCGAAGCTGTGGCATTACAGATGGTTGACTACGACGAAGGCATTTATCGGACTCTTCTCAAACCGGTTCAAGTCAAGAAAGGAAATCAAAAGCTGGCTCCAAAGGCTTTGAAGGAAGGGACTCGAGTATTGTAGTTACATTTTCTATATTGATGAGCTTTCGTAGACATGAGCATCTCGCCTTTGAACTATTGTAGTTAGAGTCAGACTAGATACAACTAATATTGATAATTACTTAGTCTTCATCTGATGTGGTATCCCCTACCGAATCTGTGTTGTAGTGGTTCCTGATTTCAGTCGCTTCTCCCCCCTTTGTGCCGCTGGAAGCGCGAGAGTTGCTAGCAGTAGTAGCTAACGGTTTTGACCATCTCTTCCGTTTTGAGGAAGTCGTCGTTATTCCCGCCTTCAAGAGGCTATGGCTAGCCCTTCGAGCTTGATTGGGCTGTTGCTCGAAGTCCCTCTCGTTTTCGTTCGATGCTTGATTCTGTTTCAAAACATTCGCCAAGTTCTTATCAAACCCCACGCATTGAAATATCGTGAATTCCACCTACAGAGCTCTTTGTACGAGGGGAAGTTTCGATGTAGAGAGGAATTGTGATTATAGGCATTATGGGCGATGGAACTGGGAGGCTAAGCATTTCACAATCAGATGGTATAAATATTGATCCCTGGAACCTAAACTCACTAGGCCCGGAGGCAAAGACATCCCCGCGGGAGAGTTCCTTTGTACCGAGGCATTTGTAAGTGCCGGCGTAAGTAACCTGGCCAGAATGTAAGTATTGCGAATAGTTCCCGACTTTGACCGTGCAACTTGTCGTACGTAGACTCAACAAAAAAGTTCGTTCCAGGTATCGTCATGGCCATCGGGCTACATGTCAGATAGTGCTGATCCGATCCACATTGCGTAATGGTACTTTCCTGCAGGATAAAGTACGATTTTTCAGACCTATATGGCGTTAAATTTACCGGAACGAAAACGAGTGGAAGTGCTCACCAGAGGCGATAAGGTGCCTATACTCACAGTCAGAGTCGTTGAGAGAGGGTCGAGAAATATCACATACTGCACGTCTTAGATACTCCTGTATATTGAACCCAGGTGTTTTTTTGAGGCCAGGACTAAGATTTCGCGATGAATCTTGTATACGAGGTAAGAACTGCAAAAGAGTTTGTATTCGTGCCAACGCAGTAGTAGGCTAACAAGCAGGTCAGTAAGAAGTAAAACTCGCTGGTTAAAGTCGTCCGTACGAGGTTTTCCTGTCAGAGTTGAGTAACAAACATTAACAATTTTGCGTATACGAGTAACTCGAGAAAAGTCACCTTGACTCGAGTTTCTGTGAGGTACCTTTCTAAAGACGTGAGTTTCATTCGAAGGTCATCCAGCTCCTGGAGTGATATGAACCAGTGATAAACGTCCTTGCGCGTATCCTCTTACCAAACGAGTCTCCTGTTTCTTCGCATTCAAGTCTTTATATTGAAGCCGAAGTATTGCTATTTCCGATTGCAAAGCTTCGTTCTGTTTGCCCTGTCCAGTGGATCAAAATCAAATCGAACCATTAGCTGCGCGGGTACCGCCTGCTTAAGCTCTGCCTCGAGCTGCGTCACTTTGTGTTTCTGAAATAAGTATCAGAGCTTTCGGCCTATTCTGAGCTGCAGTCTGCTGCAGTGGACGTACGAGGTTAGAGAGGGCAAGATTATCAACGTCCTTTTGATCTCATTCAGCGAGAGTACTATCGAAATAAAGACATAATTTGTCTTTTATACTTTGGCTGAGCTGTTTGTGAAGTGCCACATTCTCCATTTTCAGGAGACTTCTCATTTGAGGCATCCTACAGATCGAATGGGTTTGAGTTACATAATGATGAGTATACTTCGGCAGTGTGCAAGGAAGGACAAAGAACCTTCAGTTGCCTCTCGAGGGCTGTTACACGGCCTTGACAGTCATCTAAAGCTTTCATTAGAACTGCCGCCATATCAGTGTCGTCCATCTTGGACTCCGGTTAACCCAGAGCTTTCACACTAGCCAAAACAGAGCGAAGTAGAGGTAGAGGTAGAGGTAGACTTAGAAGTAGAGGTAGACTTAGAAGTAGATCTCGTTTTAAAAGTGGAGCTCTACTTTTGGCGTGCTCCGGAGCTACCTTCCCGATTTGGGGGGTGACATCAGTTTTTGCGGCCACTGCATCAGCCGCCGAGGTCCGGAATCCCTATCTACTTAGAGCTTCACATTTTGCTTAGCTCTACTTTCTTTGAACAGCTGAAAAAGTATATTTGGGACACCTCTACCTTGACCTCTACCTCTACCTCTACTTTGCAAGTAGTGCTGTTTCTGCTGCTGTGAATGTCCTGTACTGGCATTACTAATTAACTATATATTGGGACAAGCGTCTCAAGTTCAAAAATTAACCAAGACCGCCACTACGCAAAATCAACTCTATAGATCGTGTCAACGAGTCTAAACGACTTTCGGGTGTCCATTGTTCCTCCGCAGCTATCTTCGCCTTTTTAAAATCAGGCTTAGCAGCTAGCCCTGTCGGCTTCGCTCTCTTTTTAGATCTAGTCACTTCAAGAAGCTCGTCCGACTCGTCAGCATCGTTATCGTCGTCAAAAGGTTCACATGGGCGTGATGGCGATGAAGCTACTTTCCTTTTGGATGATTTAGAAGCAGACAAGAACAATCGTGTCGGAGTTGGAGGAAAATTGGAAACGCTTGAAGATGGAGCAACACTTTGTGAACGCACGAACTTTTTCGAAGACGGCGACGACCAAGGCGCTTTTTGGATGGAAAGTTTGGAAGAAGCTCGAGGAGCACCTAATGATATATCGGAAGGACGCAAAATCTTGGCAAGGACCCGCTTGGTTTTCTCCAAATCACCCAATTCTTTGTAGACACCCGAAACCTCACCCACAGACAAGCCGAACTCCTTCGATAATGCTTCAAATATCATCTGCTGTCCTGCGAGCAAAAATAATGTGCTGTCATCCCTTGCTTTAATGACTGGTGGACTCAGTACGGGAGCGGGAGAACAAGATCTTTTCGCGATGGTATTGCGGGGCGTAAAAGGAAGGGCCCTGGTTGTCCTAAGACTAGAACTTCCCTCAACACCTCTTGAACTAGGTTTGTTCCCCAGAGCTATCGTTTCGCTCTTTTTAGGATATTTCGATAACGAAGATGACCTCGTTTCCACAGGAGTCGAGAGTGCTCTCAAATATCTCTGTTCTGACGGCAACGCGAGCTTACTCGGAGCCACTGGAGCTATTGATTTTCCTCGCCTTCCATCAGCCGGCTCATCTAGCTCTGTTGCAGTTTCTAACTCGCAAGTGGCGTCATAATCATAGGGAACGGCGGATCTCGACCTCTTCGGTGATGGAGTTGTCGTAATTTCAACGCATGCGAGCGTCAGACTCGAGGAACGAGAATGAGAACGGGAAGTTAAATTCAACCCACTAGACTTCTTCGTGGATTTTGGCGTTGACGGGGCTGCGCTCGTTTGGCGCTTTGCTGTCATCATCTTTAAAGCTAAAGCAGGGTCTTCAACTGCCACCTGTCGATCTCTGGCTGCAATCTGATCCTCTAATACTCGAAAAGCAATATCTGCGATTTTTTCATCGTCGATAGTCTTGTTCCGAGAGCGCGAGGACCCTGATCGAGGATCCTGGCGCAAGGCAGTGATTTGACTAGAAATAAAATCTAGGAGGAATTCAGTCCCATCTTCAACTTCCGCCTGATGCGAGGAAGGATACGATTGGATGGCTGGGTCCAAGTCTGTTTCGTTTCTGAGAGATGGTCTCCCACGTGACTTGGGAAGACGTGCTGGGGATGTAGTGATTTTAGATGAGTGCACTGAACTCAGCTTTACCTTCTTCGATGCTGACCTCGATGCTGACCCCACCGAAACATCGTCTTCACCTTCTTTCCGTTTCTTGAAAGAACCTGGAGTGGTGGAGACTTCAGTCTGCTTCTGTTGGGCTATTGTCGATGACCGTGTTCGACGTCGAACTAACGGCTGTGAAGAAAATGCATCTACTTTTCCAATATCGTCATGCGTCGCTGGTGCAGGATCCGTCTTTGCAAACACATTCACCATTGACCGCTGTTCGTCAGCCCAGACCATAAGCCGCCGATAGAACACTTCCTTCTTCTGATACTTTACTTTCCCCTGGTTGTCCGTATCTGCAAGGAACGACACGCTATCCTTCTCGGGGTCACCCATCGCATTTTGCCCGTTCCTTTTCGTGTCTTTGAATGAGGGAGGCGCTGGCCGCAGCCAGATTTGGCCAATCTTCCACACCAGCCTTAACGCCTCGCTGTCCAACATCATGCTCTGGCGCCTTTTCGAATCAAGTTTGGCCAGATGGAGGTATGCATTTGCGATGACGAAGAACGGATGGACGTGACTAGCGATATTTTGCATGTCTGTGTGGTTGAAGGGATAAGAATGTTCTGTGTAACCACCTTTGTCAGGATGTCGAGTAATGCTAGCAATACGAGTGGATGTATCGACATTTCGACGATGAATGGAGCGATTTTGGTCAAAAGCGGCTGTGTAGAAATTATATATCCACGTCGTATCCGAGAAAGCCTGTTGAATGGTCAGTGCTGTCTACGGTGCTTGGGGCATTTGAAACTAACTTCATAAAATTTTTTTTTGTCTCGAGTTCTGGTGTTGGATGCATTGAATTCTGTGAAAACGAGGATCTCCTGGAGAACAAGTATGGTTGGTAAGAAGAAGAAAACTCCAGCATCGAACGAATGGTGTAGATCCATGCGCACTATTGAAACGAACTTTAGCAAAGATAGTGAGATCGAATGTAAAGTTTCTCGTACTAATGTCGATGTTCAGGTACGAGTTCACGTTCAAATGGCCAGGATAAAGACCCCAAGCATGCTCGAGCCAAAGGAGCTAAGTATAACCCCAAAAGTTAGTCCGAGTAACGACAAGGGGACAAAAGCGTACAATGACAAGGCTTGTGGTTTTTGCTAGAAAGTGAACAAAGTTCAAGTCTTTGTTCGTCAAGCCAGGTTCAAGCGTTAGGATACAACGAAACCCATAGACCGCAGCGGCAATAACGCGTAACCGCGTTTTATCGAACCAACTAAGATCAACGTCATCCTCATTGCTACTTTGGTTTTTCGATCCCCCGTATTCGAGATATTTCTCGTAAGAATTCACATTTCGGGATTCCTCGGTTGGGCGACACGGCTTTGGTCGCTGCTCCTTCTGCTGAGCTACACTTCGACGAGTGTTGGGCATTGTGGATGAGGGAAAATAAGATAAACGTTGAAAAACGTTGACGGCAAAACATAATTATAAAAGGACCGGGCTCTAGCTAGCAAAGCAAATTCGATATAAATTCCGCGGAGGAAGACACATCTCCATTCTTCCATTACTGGTATAAGCGACAAACGGGAACCTTTCCACCGTACATTTGATTGTATCACAAGAAAGGGTGAATATTTTTTCGAAGAGGTTCAGAACTCTGGGTAATCAGGTATGTACAGGCAAAAAGGTGCCGCGCGTCGTATTAACGTAGGTCAACGATACTTCTCTCGTTAACTAGGGCTTCAATCCGACTATTGTTTATATCAAGTCCATGCATATGAGGCGCTGAGAGTAAAACCGTAAATACTTGAAGAGAGACCTGGCAGATGATATCGAATACAAAATTGCAGAGTGCTTGACGGCGCTGGCGCTGATAATCCATAACATAGACAATCAGCAAGCACTACATCGCATGACATCTCTCCCTTGAGTGCGCCTTTTGTTCGGGGACTGAGAGGGAGAACCAGCTTCGTCAACATCTACCAAGTGTTTTCGTTTCTGCTTTTTTCCTCTCATGGGATGCAAGGAGAGAGTCTCGTAGAGGTGGTGATTAAACCCAACGCACTGATAGATTACGCATTCGACCTTCAAATTTCCTCTCTGGACCAGAACCTTTAATTTCCCGGAGGATAGAGGCTCGTCTTCGAGTTGGGCAGATCCAAATTGCATCATCTGACGGGCGTCTTCTGCAACGTACGGGACTACTCTCTGGATAGGACAAGTTAGTATAATATGCAATCAAGGTCTGTCAGCTCGTACTTGGTAACCGCTGGGGAGTGGCATGATCGGATTTATCCCAGGTAGAATATCGTCGATGCTAACGCACTTGTACAAGCCTGCATAAATCAAACCACCCTTCGGACCCATCGTAAATAGCTCCCTGATTTCACCATAAGTTTTTTTTGTGGACTCTACTAGGAAGCCAGTGTTTGAAATCGTTCCCGACGTCGGGACATAATGGAAGTAGTGTTGGTGAGAGGAGGAAGGAGCGACAAGTCCTTTGATGTGGAAAATCGAGCAATCCGTCCTATATTTTCAATACACTTGAATGAAAGACATACAGCGAATCCATGAGTTGCAAACCAGTGATAACCAGGTGCCTGCCAACACAAGAACTTTAACAGACAGTACGATTATATGTTCTACCGACGTTACTTACCGCCTCTTTTAGAAAAGTAAGCAAATCCAAGTCAGTATCTGGAGTGAAAGGCCTCAGTTTGCTTATGTGGGGGCGCGATGAAAAGTTTGGGAGCTGCAGAAGACGATTCTTGATCTGAATATGCGACTGTATGGACTGTTCCTCATAATTTATGAATTGGTACCACATTGTTTTTATCTACAGGAGATAACGTACCTTTTCTCTGGCCTATCGTTTGTGGTTATCGGAAGCTAATGGTCAGATCGAGTTATTGGAAGATATCGTTGCAACGGACTTGCTTCTTTTCCTGTTAGTTGAAAGTCTCACAAAATGAGCGTAAAGCACTGTGCATAAGTGAGCCGGCATTTACCTCTATAGAATCCCACTTCGCTTGTGCATCCTTCAGTGCCTACATTCAGTGGCTGGTTCAAATTTGTATGGTTAATAGGCGGCTTAGAAACTCACCTGATGAAGCTCACTCTTCTTAGCCTTACATCTTATGTACTTTTCGTAAAGTGTGAGCAGTGTATTCTCGACATCAGTGCTATTCTCAGTCTAGGCTGGGTGAGGGAACGACGGTGTGTACATCATGATCACTTACCTTCGCTCTCAATTCCTCCTGTAGTTGTTTGAAATTTTCAGTCTGAATAGCCAAGGTTGATCTCTGCTTCTCCTATGGACACTGGTTCATGGTAATTACCTTCGCTTCGAGTTCTTGTTCTAGCTTGTTTACATTTCCAGTCTGTTATTTGTATACAATCAACTCATGAGTCGAGAACCATTGAATAAATACTGGCCTTCACATCTAGCTCTTCTTCCAACTTTATCGTTCTCTCATTCTGTGGATCACGTAGGTTATTCTCCATCAGGCCACCTTTGATCATAATACTAACAAGAATTTTTAATTCTCTCTGGATTGCAAAGACGTTCGATAGATCAGCAACTAATGTACTTTGGATTTTCATGTACATACCTCAAGCTTCTCATTTACCCCACCGAGCCTATCCACTTCCAATTTGGCGATGTCCTTTTCACCGTCTTCGATGTACAATTGCTCGGGCCGAAGTGGCTTTTGTTCTTCTAGTTTGGAATTCCGTTGGCATATATCTTCAATAACCTCCATTTCGAAGATAGTGACTAGAGCTAGGAAAAATGCGGTAACTAAGTACTCACCTTCAGAGAGGCATCCAATTCCTGCTTGAAGTGCATCGCATTCGTTTGCGAATCTTTTAAAGCTTGGGTGAGGACTTTAATCACCTCCGCGTCGGGTTTTGAGGCCATAATAACGAAGTAATGCCAGTGAGTTACGCTGTGACTAGTCAAAAATAGGATTACGAGCGTTCTGTATCTAACGGAACCTCAAGTTGACGTTGAAGCCACGAGTTCAAAAGTACCCAATTATATAATTTAAAACGAGAAAGATCTTACGCCGCTCTGAAATCTTTAATAAAGTCTTTTTCGTTGTTGCCCAATACTTATAGATGTTCGCCGGTGCACTGTGCGTTGTGAACAAGCCTAATATCGTACGCAATTTACAATCAATCCAGAAGCACTCCTTGGTACATCTGATTATCAGTCATTAAGATGTCCAAAATATACAGCTGGTTGGAGTCTATACTGAAACCTCTATAGACTGAGCTACTTATGCCCTTCACTCTCCCTCACTTCACTCCATATCAAGATCAAAAACGCTTTTTCTTCATTATCCGAGTCTTTTTCTGATTCTACCTATTTTACGAAGGGGAGTAACGAGTGAAGTGAGAGTATGAGTATGCATAAGGTGGGACTTGATATAGCAGTCACTATGTACACGGGTTGAACATACTGGGACCGTAGCCACTCCATAGTCAAAAAGCTTCATGTACGAGACGAAGAGCGAGATAGATCACTGAGCGAAACAGACAACAATTAAAAAACAAACCTGTGATGAGCAGTGAAATCTCACCTGAACGCAATTTCAACACAAGCCTTGATCTCCTTATAACTCACAACAAGACAGCTCTGTTCATCTCGCGCGACGAGCATTATCTTCTCTTCTATGCCAGCGTCGAGCTATGTATAGGTTCTAATTAGCTCAGGCAACGATGTAGATAGGTGTATACGCACCTTGTTCAAACACGTAAGAACATGAGACATATTCGTGACCGGGTTACCTCGCTCGTCAATTTGGTGGAAAACATAGTCACGGAAGAGCTTGATGATGTAGCGGTCACCAGTTTCGGACCAACGAGCGTCGCGCGCGAACCTAAAATCATTAAATAGATGAGGTAAGAGGAGCAAAGACAAAACATACTCGGGCCTCTCATTTATAAACCCGAACTTGCAAAGTAAACGAACCAAACGTGCATTCTCGAGTTCACTAAGCATTTCGTTCTCTAAGCGGTCAATTCCTCTGAACGTAGAAGATGAGATGAAACATATAAGGGAAAAAATGCAGACGTACTCGAAGGCATCGTCTAACTCAGTTAAGAGCCTACCGCTAATCATCTCAAAGACAGTGCTGATGTTCTAGGCAAACAAGCAAAGTCAGCCAGTAAAAAAAAACGAAACACACGTAGAGCGAACCTTATGCGGATGATTCTTACTGATCAAAAATAGCGCAATGTTCTTCACATCATGATTATAGGTCTTGCTAATAATCTCCAAGCTCTTCTGAAAATTACCATTTGTCGTCGCTTGAGGGTTATTACAACACAGCGCAAAGATCAGCCTTCCGAAATGCTGCAAATCGTCATGCTGAAGTGCGACAATGTCAAGGTGCTGGTCATAGGTGAGAACGTCCCAGATCGCGCAGGAGCCAATCCGTACACGATTTTTACCGGTTAATAAAATCTTGGTCGCATCAATGGTCCGTACTGCTAACCCAGCTTCGTGCACTCGTTTGATAGCAGAAGCAATCTGGACGATATAGGACCAAAGGATACGTTCCGGTATTCCACTTGGCTGCAGTTGTTGAAGTGATTGCGAATGGGAAAATTGCGAACCAGTCGGCTGAACGTATTGGGACAGCTGAGGTAAAGATTGGGAGTGACCAAGTGGTACTAGACCATTACGCAAATGAGCAGGTACAGCAGACCTGAGGTGAGCATCAAACAAGGTTTGAGCATTGGGGTAGTATGTGTACACCACGACCAACGCTGGACAGTAAAGCTAAAGGTGAGCAAAAACATTCACGACCGAGATGGGAACATACAACTGTCATTGAATGAACGCGTAGTGAACGCTTCATGTACAGGAACGATATTGGGATGTCGTATTTGAGACCACGCTTCAATAGCATTAAAAGCGCTTTGCTGCATCAATCGAAAGTCTACAAGACCGTAAATTTCAATGACGCCAGACAACCGATAGAGATGACCACGCACTTTCGATTCGTCGCAGCACATACGACACCCCGTCGGTGGAATTGATCGCCCGATAAACTATAGAACCCAGATTAAAGAACTTCTTACGTTCAGGAGCGCTGATATTGTCAATTGGTGCAAAGGTATGATATCCTTGCAATTCCTCCGGAAGGCTGGAACCTGTCAAGTCATTCAACTTGTGTAGAAACAAAATCAATGAAAAAAGCGTACCTAGAGGAGGCGCGCTGCGGATAACGTGGCTCTGTTCCTGAAGAACTCGACGAAGTTCGGAGGAAGGTGGTACAAAATGACTGGCGGTAGAAGAAGTAACGAATGCTGAAGGGATAGCAGGAGTGTATAGATGGTAATCCAACTGATAAAAGAAATCAGATACATAACGTAACAATGCATAACGCTACTCACCGGTTCGCTCATATACACTTGAGACGGACCCGTGTAAAAAGGAACCTCCATGTTTTGGGCATAATCTGGTGAATAGCCGTTATAATGAGCTTGAGAGTCATCGTAGAACTGCGTATCAAGCTTAGGGGGGTATTGTTGAGGCAATGACTAGATGTACATAGTCAGAACTCCCTTACCTCAGACATTTGTTCACTATCAGAATAGACATAATGTTCGGTAGACTGACGATAGTCTGGAGGCGCAGGAGAGGAAGGCCTGTAGATGTGGTCAATCAGAATGTCCAGAAGAGAGTAGAACAGACCAACGATTGACGAAGAACAGGTGCCGATGGTGAGGGACTAGTGAAAGACAACGATGAAGCTTTAGGAATGAAGACCGGGGCGTTGACAGCATGGGCGGAGATTGGAGACGTTGCCGCTGCTGGCACTGCTGGAGAAGCGGATCGCGGTGGCCTGCAAGAGCATACAAAGTTAACAAACAAGCCAAAAGTTTTGAGCAACAGTGGCATACGGATTTGGAGCCTCTTCTGGCTGTAAAATCAAGCATAAGGGAACTGATCTGGACGCAAGCAAAGTTGTAACGTACTGGAGAATGATAGTATACACAACCCTTGTCCTCAAATTTACAATAGCTAAAGGGGATCAGCCTTGTCGTCGTCTCACAATAGACAATCCACACACCCATAAATCATTACATTTCTACATCGACGTTGAACATGATCTTGAAGAATATTCAGCACAATGCTCTGCTGACAGACGTTCAATATCTCTGACCTTTACGCGGAGAGGGCGCTGGTTCATCCTTGGTATTTGGATTTACGATCCTTACAGCCGATGATGCAGAAGCAGGTCTTGCGAAAAAGGCCATAGTAGAGAACCAAAAGTCACGAAGCCAGGAAGAAAGAAACTGGACACCTCCTCGCTGTCCAGCAGAGGTAGACTGAAAACCCAGTCAAAGTCAAGAAGAAGGGAAAAGGTATTGGCAATTGTTCAATAATTGCTTACATACGCCAGCTAACTGAGCTCAGTCACTGATCCAATCAGATTCTATTAAACGGTCGCTCGATACACAGCAGTAATCGTATAACCCAAGGTACAAATCTGTATAATCTGTATTACTATGGATCGTGGGGGGCTCATAGTTTTCGGTCAATAAAACTCTCAATCGCCCCTGCACTCGTCAGAGGATATTCCTTCAGTTGAACCTCGCCATCCACGATCGAGGTTGTTGGTTGTACAAAGATCTTTCGCGGCTATCAGAACAGTTAGATATGATCGTCCAACACTGTTCAGAATCACACACCAATTTCTTCTTCAGAACTATATCGCGGATCTCCCCATCCCAGCCAGGCAGCGGAGTCGTCAACTCTGTGTAGAATTTGCGCGCACCAGCACCGTCCGCTGTACTCTTGAGCACTTGTAGCGACACTAGGAGCTTTCCGACAACGTCTTTGCCTTCTGAAAGGACCTTTTCTCGGTCGACCTAGATGTAAGCGGCTATGAGTACAACAGCAAAAGACAGAGCGTGTCCATACTTACACGAACGTACAAGTTTTCTAGCTTCCCAACCGAATCACGAACCTCTTCCAGACGAGCTATGCCGTTCTTGATCAAAAATTGAGTGATGCCCATCCTGCTCATTCATCAAGCATTATCTCCTATCCAAACCGACACAGTGAACAAACTTACCGAGCCTGCATATGAGCCTGACCGTGTTTCTGCGTTTTGGGATCGAAAAATTCCAGTCCTCTTAGACCAGCGCGTGCCATAAGAAGGAATGTGATGTACTGTATGTTTTCGATTTCTTCCTCGTCGACATACTGCACGTAAGGTTAATCAACAGATAAATGGGGACCATGAACCGAGGGAGAGATAACTCACACTGAAAATCCTCAAAATATCCCGATTTCCGACCACTATATTCCAAAGTCAAGAACGAGCCTAGTGAAAGAATAACGCCACTGACAGAAAAGCGCCACAGTCTCCGCTCTACATTCTTCCATAGAGGATGAAACCTCTCCGAGAACCGCGTCTGGGGTTTGACCGGGTTTGTACCACGACGTTCTACACACCGACATAAGTGCATCAACCTCACATGTAAGATGTGCAATTACACTGGTTTTCCAGTCAAAGGATTAATGACCTATAGAACGTGATCGAATTAGCTTTGGATATGCGAAGAATTTCAGCACTCACACTCGGATCGAAATTCTTTGTCCCATCTGCATTCTCTTTCAGCAATTTCCCCGAACCATGTCCCAAAAGTTCGTGGTTAGCAACCTGTAGATCAAACGAGCGAGTATCCCATTCTCTGTAGAGTTTCTCGTCATCTGATTAGCAATACTACGTTAGGAAAACCAATATTCAAAAGGGCATGAGGACCACGAACCAGGATGAATAAATGTAACTTCTTCATCTGTAGTCGGCAATTAGTAAGAGGTTGAAATTTGAATATGCCCGAGATTGATACGAACTGGGTGCTTTCGCTGCTAGGATATTGGCTAGAGATACATTTTTGAAACCCGTAGATTCACGGATTTCATAGTAATTCTGCGTCCAAAATCGAATCTTCAGTGGATGTATATAATTAACTTCATTAGAATTGGACTTACAGGAATCTATATCCAAGAGGGAAATGATTAGCAAGCCAGCTTGGACTCCAGTATCAAATTCATCCTCACATTTATACCAGCAGGAATACCTAATCAAAGAATAAGCTTCCAACTAGAAAAAAGTTCAGACTCACCTCCGGTCGCAAAGGAAACAACCTCTAGTGCAGTAAAGTCTGGTTTCCTAAACGTCTCAACCTCAAAATCCTCACCCCACGGTAGAACTTTGATAAGCTCAGGTGCGTGAGACACAAGGATATCGTATTTAGCGCTGAGCTCTTTGTTCACAACTGCAGTGAATCCTGGAAGCAGGAATAGCAATAGCAGAGGTTAAACGGAAGCCCGTTTCCCAAAGTAAATATTGTGGTTTACCTTCCCATTCAGCCCTCCCCCCGTACGGGTCGACATAAGTTTCAATGAACTTTTCGAAACATTAGCTAGTAAGTAATGGATTTCGAATAACGAATGTTCTTACTCCGAGATATGACTCTACAACAGGTCCAACATCTTTCACCCACTCTCTTGATCCATCCTTGTGGTCCTGAATTGAACCGGTGTTGAATCTATACTCTGCAGTCAGTAGGGTAGACAATTGCCAAAGCAATGATATGAAACCCACGAGTCAATGTATTTTTCAATCATCTTTGTCTGGTGGGCATTTGCCGTGTACTTCTTGGCCTAAACCAAGAATCATAAACAAGACGCAACCTTCAGCTCGGGACATATTATCACCTCTTCAAGTGAATCGACAACCTTCTTAAGCGCAGCAGCATGATCTCCATACTCCACTGTGAGCTTGATCTTTCCTGCATTTACAGGAATATCGTGTGAAACTAAAGGTTTCGTCTGTGCAGAGGCAACCAGGAGCGAGAAATCATTCAATCCATTTTTTCGTACACTGGAACGATTTTAGGTAAAGATGATTGAGCATTCAATCCACACCTACCGAGTGTTTAAAACGTCAATCTTAAGAGTCTCCGCTGCAGTTTGGACGTCGCTGACTTCTTCATCCGACATGATTTCTCCAAGGTAATAATTAGAGATGTGCCCTTCGCTTCGTTTTCCGATAAACAAAGAAGATGTCGGTTCCATAGCGTAGATGTGTTCTTTAAGCTGCGAGTTTCGTTAGTGTATGATGATATCACCCAAAATAGCATGACTTGCCTTTGACCACATGGCCATTGCTTTATTCGAGCTGGATGAATTTTGAACAACAGCCTCAAATTTGCTTTCGGAAACTCGAGGAATGATCTTGGTGAATCCAAACGAACGATAGTTGACAAAGTTACTCAATACTCTGAAAAGTTCGATCAGTATCATATATTATCGATGACAGTGACATATTGCGGCCATACGTACTGAACAGAGTACTGCATCACATCCTCCCACTCTTCAGAGCTTAGTCCAGATGCAGATTGCAACTTGGCCAGATCAGCGAGTATCCCATTGTCGCTGAACGTCAGGATCAACAAGTCAAACAGGTCTATGCGTCAGTTATCAACTTGAACCTGAAGTAGAAAGAAGCCTGTGTTGACAAACCAAGCGCTTGCTGCGTCCATTGAGCCTGGACGATTCTTGTACCAGCCCACGCAGCTTCAGAGACATGATGAGTATATTTCTTTTCCTTCGAACTGAAAATAAGAGACGTCAGTCTAATTGTAGCTGTTCCGAAGAAATTCACCTCAATTGCGCAAATGTCCGCGAAATCTCCAAACTGCATAACGGAGCTGCGCGATCGGCGTAAAAGCGAAACTTGGGATCTGATGCGGATGAAGCAGCCATGAAGCGTTTGAAGACGAGATTTCTGATACAAGATGGTAGAAGATAAGAATGTTAGTATATCACTGCCATATCAGCTGAACCGCTGAGTCACTGACTGGGACACGTGGTTGAGAGGCAACGCGCACGGAAGTTTCTTCCAAGTTGGTGGTCTTTGGTGGTCATTCGACTGTTAGAGTATACTTACTGTTGCTTGGTCGCTCCGCCTCTTGAGTAATTAGTAGTTTATTGTACGTATGTACATTAGATAATCTAATCGTTCTTGTTCCTTGACCACCATGTCGTTGCGATTCCGCTCGCTATGAGTGTCGACGTTCCCGTTTACTCTAACATCGACCACTGTGGGCAGCTGGTCACATTGCTAGCTCCATAGGACCGTACCACTCTGCAGTAATTGGTGTAATTGGCGAAAGGGAGCCTAACGAAATCTAGCAAAATCTTCAACTGAAGAGAGAGAAAGGCACGCGGCCAGTTATAGAGACATAGGACATAGGATGGTACAGTCGATCCTTGGTGGGAGGTGCCGGTGAGTACTTGAGTAGCGACGATTATACAAAAGGCCAAGCATTGCTAAATGCTATTAGTCCGTAGGGACAGTCTTTGAACAAGTCTTTGAAATTGTGATACCTTTTACCTGTTTTTTTAAAAAAAATCCCAATTGCTTTGCGGTATGTAATAGGCTGCAATTCGTTCATTGTTTATATTACATATTAGCTTTGCCTTTCACAGATCTATCGAGAACAAGTAGTTAATTTAGACCTGTTACGATGTTAGCTTCCTGACTTTTTGTTGTGGATTAAAAAGGATGAATAGTCTCGACATCCGGAATCTCACTCTTCTCGGTGTTAACTTGGAAGCCAGTACAGTGCAATGTGGCAAACAGCAACCTGGTTATTCTTAAATTGGGCGGGTCTTTTACTTCGTCTCGAAGGCGTTGGGGTTAATGGTTACTGATTCGTTGGTTACTGACTCGTCGACCCGGAGGTAATATGATTGCGATTGAGAGAATTCATGAGAGTTCCTAAAGTAGTTAATCATATGAGAAAAGCTAGTAGAGAAATTAATAGAAGCGAAATGATACTACAGAGCCTGAGTGATAAATCAACCCGACGCCCGTGTTCCATACAACGAGATAATGGATGACTTCCCGTAAGGTTTATTTGACAAAAAACAGTCGATTAATTTTGTCAGGGAGGTTTGCGATCACTGGATTCCATCAAGACTTCCTTGCAAGGGTTTGCAGAGGGGTCCGGAGGCCTCTGTATGTTTTCGCTCGATTTTTGATCGCCAATCATTTTCCGCCCGTCGCATCAACATCATCCAGGAATTATTTGGAGTTTACTGGAGTTTACTCTAATTGTTACGCAGTCGGTTGTCCCTAAACCCAGCTTTGGCAGGCTTTGGCAGGCTTTGGCCTGTGTGACATTTTATCCTGTGTCGCGGTCCGAACCACTTCCGAACCTCGGACCATTTGGAATTCATTCTTTCTTGAATCCTTCATGGGCTCATTGTCTCTGCTTCCCAACGAACTCATCGCCCATCTTCTCACATACTGTGCATTCTACGATGTTATTGCCTGCCAATGCACCTGCCGGTTTCTTCACCAGCTCATAACTACTTGTTCGAGCATCCAGTATCGTGTTGCGCTGGAGATTTCTGGCTTGGAAGACAATCCTCAGTGCAAGCTAACTATCCTAGACCGTCTTAACTGCCTACGACATCGCGAAGCAGCATGGTCGTTCTTTCAACCAAATTTCACAGAAGAAATTCCTGTTAATCATCCTTCTGTGGTTGTATACGAGCTTTCAGGTGGCACTTATTTGCTTTCGGACATTGCCAGAAAGTCAGTCAATCGTCTCCAGCTTCCATCTACTCCATCCGAATCTGTTCCTACATGGTCTCATATACCAGTCACCGAGGATCTACTGGATTTTGGATTATCCGTAACAGAGCACGATCTCATTGGTGTATTAACAACGTTAGTGAGGGTTATTTCTTGTATTATTGTTTTAGTCCTCATTTTCTGTATCTAGAACTTCTGATGACGTCGGAACAACTCTTCAAATCCAGTTCCTTCAGCTTTCCACTGGCTTGCCTCACCCACTCTCGTCAGGCTCTCCGATGCAGTTTAAACAGCTTACTCTTGTCGACAACGTTGGCGTAGGGATAGAAATTGTCGGAGATCTGGCTGCACTTGTCGTGAGGGACCTCAGTTTTGGTCATCATATCCGGGACAAGGTACTGATCCTGGATTGGAAGCGTGGTATCGTCAGAGCCGTACGTACATGCTCTCCCCCTTTGGGCCTCATGGATCTTGATTATTCACGTTTAGGAGCTGTACACCAACTCCCGTCGTTATCAAAGCGCTATCTTTCTCACTCCCGATATTGTTCTCGTCACAAATGCCCATGAAAGGTGTCTCGAAATATGGCGGATCCCGGCAATAAATGAGACGGCGACAATGCCTTTTATTTGCGGCACTCCAGAACTATCTTTGGCAATGCCTGCTATCCATCCAGGATTTGTAGTGTCTGAATTCGCTTGCAGGGGTGCTCCGAACCCCGCTTTAACTATTCCCAACACCTCACGCCCATTTCATTCCTCGGCAACAACAGCTATTTTGGTGTTTCACTTAACGATATCCCCAATCGACCCTCGAGTACCAATACCATTTATATTCTTCGCCCATCGGAAGACTTTCCTAGACCTTCTCGCCACTGCCGCGGCCGGCAAAGAACTGTCCAACTCGAATGAGTCTCTGAACCCTTTGAGTCCGACATCAAACACCATCCCCGTCCTGGCACCACCTATCCCTTGGTCAGCCTGGGGTCGTCCTGTAACCCGTTGGCTTCACGCCCGAAACATACCAACGGAATGGATAACATCTACTTCTGGCCAGCGATTCGCATTCGTTTCCACACACGCACCTGCTCTTCCGCAACCCATCGTGGTTTTAGATTTCAACGAGCACCATGTCAAGAAGGTCACCGCGGATCAGAAGAATGATCTCCCTCCGTATCATGGAGCCTTTACCCCCAGTAAAGTCCTACGGGAGTCGCAGACGCAGACTGGCCATACAGGTAACGTCACAAACACCACAAATACAACAGCCTCGATAGCGATTGAATCTATCGATGATTCTCAACGCAAACTCTGGCGCCGAGTCTGGCTCGAAACCGTCCCCGACGCATACGCAAAGATGGCCGTTTTCAGAGAGGAAGTTGGGGGTCATTTACCTTACGTTGCTGTTAAATCGGAGAAACTGTACGACTTCCATGGGGTGTTGATGGACGATGAGAGAATCATTGGGATCAAGGTGAGTCGCAGAACTTGAGATTCAAGGATATGCTGTATTCATGGTTGTTTACCTGTAGAGAAATCGAGTCCTATCCGGAGTTGAGAGTATCGAGGTTATACACATGGGATGAACTGTAGTAAAGCGATTCGGCGTCAAGCAGGCAACGGCGATCACAAACGAATCGACAAATGATGGAATACGACACACACAAACTAGGCTCTAGACTACGATTATCTGACGACCAAGCATATGAATCATTTGTTGGGGATTTTTAAGTATGTACTTCATGATCATTGTATTATGTAACTGGATTTCGCTGTGTTTGACAGTATCGTTCGTCGCAATCGATTGTATTCCCCTGATTGCGCGGGTCTAAGCGCCAATTGCTTGCACTTCTCTCTGGGAAAAGACATTGACAGTCACGCTCGGGCCCAAGGTCCATCTACTCGTCAGGTGATTCACCTCCCCCAGAGCTGAGTTTACGTTTGTTGTATTGCGAGGTAAAACTGCAGGCTTCTGACGGAATTCTAGTATATGCATATAACCGCAGAGCGCGAAGAGTCTATGGACAGACATGGAAACAAGCTGAGTCACTCTGGAACAAAAGCGGACATTGTAGCCAACATCCCCGAAGATTACTCATATAATCAGAACTTGTCCACCGTCAACGATTCAGTCCGAGTCTTGCCCTCTTCCTCCAAGCAATTCGCGTCTAGCATTCTATCATCAGTGGGTAGCGCGACGTGAAAGACGTGACTCAAGAGTATCGAAGATCGCGCTAAATAGAGTTTCAAGGTTGTAAAATCCGACCATTTGAACCAGAGGGAAGAGAGATTTGGCAAGTAAGGTTCGTTTCTAGATCTTCTGAAGCAAGGTTTTGATACTAACTTTGCGCGCGATGATAGTGAGAGGTTCAAGAGAATGGTTGAACGCGTCAATCGCCAACGGAAAATCTTCTTTCGCTGATCTATGTACTTCAAGACTGGGGGGCGGGAGAGTGTCGAAGATCAAAGCATCGTTCAATATTAATGCTGTTTGTCCCCGATGGCCTGCTGTATGTAGTGGTATTAAACCCATCTGAAGGCAGACGGGGCTCAGAATCAGCCTCAGATTTTCGTGGGTGAAGTTAGCCGCAAGTTTCGGGCTTTTTCTAAACCTTATATAGTGAGAAATTGGTCAAGCACCGCTGTACCCTGTGCAATGTTGCTTGCTATGACTATTGCTCTCTGTAATAGAATATTGAAGTCTCTGGGCAGTGGGCGCTAGCAGTCAAAAGCTTGAAGATATCATTCCACGGGCGCATAGACTGTGCCATCTGGCACTGATAAGCCGCTAATGCAATGTCGCGACTGTGGGGTATTCCCGGCAAACATATTTGCACTGAAACAAGGCTTCTAGAAAAAAACTACTAGGACGATGGAAGAGTCGGTTTAGCACATCGTCGCGCTACAACACATCCAAATGACGAAGTCCGATCCAAACTCCTAGAAGTAGCGGGGGAGCTTAGACGCCACCAATCGAATATAATTGTGCAACTGAGGACCGGTCATGTCGCTCTCGCCAAGCACCTGAACCCCATAAGTCCGAATTGCTCAGAACGACAGATAGGATGGAGCCGTGACCCCCCACTGTCAACGGTGGCTGAAGAAACAGATGGGGATATCTCTGACTTCAGGGGACCAAAGCAAAGTGCTCTACACTGGCTCCGTCTGCAGGGCTCGCGGGGGCACGGAGAGGCACTGGTCCTTGGATACATGCGCATCATGAGGTCCTCCGACTCCGCGCGCAATA
This sequence comes from Rhodocollybia butyracea, assembly GCA_015501585.1. NCBI lineage: Eukaryota > Fungi > Basidiomycota > Agaricomycetes > Agaricales > Omphalotaceae > Rhodocollybia > Rhodocollybia butyracea. The sequence continues at coordinate 310,851 of JADNRY010000012.1, read as the reverse complement.
AAAGCTAACCTCAATATAAATATCTCACAATTTACTCATCTGAGACATCTCATCATGTTTCTGGATTTGAATGCCAGGATATTGTCGAAGGACCAACGAAGGACTGATATTTTTGTCGCCGCCACTCAGTACTCAGGCTCTGATCTTTGACTTTAGACTTAGCGTTAAAGTTATGCTTACTGGCGTTTACTTAAAGCATTGAACAGTGCTGTCAAGATCCACTTAGTCCTGAGCTTCAGTTGTCATTATCAGGAGAGGTCAAAGCAAGATATATCAGGTCACGTGTTTGTTGTGTGTGTGTGGCGGTAACTAAACCATAGATCTCCGATTTGATCGAGTGTTATTACCCCTTTAGAATCATCGACTACAAACGTCCTAGTCGTTCAAGAAATATTATCAAAATTACAGAGAGTATAAGTTTCAATTTGGTCTTTCACTGCTCTCCATTCTCATACGTATCCAGCCACATCTGCCACATGTTCGCATTCTGCAAAAAGTCAAAGGGAGGCCATGAATAAAAAAAGAACAGTCTACGTACGCTTCTTAGCTCCTGCAGTTCGAACATAGCTTTCCTACTGTATGACTTTACATTGTTGTTGAAGTTGTCGACATCAACCTTGCGCGAGTACAGCTGGAGGGAACGTCGGTCGCCCCAAACCCGAGGACGATCCTCAGCTTTGGAATGTGTTGGAACGAAGAACCTTTGAAAGTTGGCTGAGACTCACGCTTTACGGTGTTGGGAATGGCGTAACATTGTATACGAGATGTCAAGCCATGGAGCGACGCGTGAAGAGGGTTTGGGCGAGGGACCATGCTAACGGTGATAAGGTTAGCCGAATTTCTACTAGCTATCAGCTCAGTAGGCGTACTGCTTCTTCCAACATGAGTCACACATCCTATCCAGCATCTCGAACTCGACCAACAGAGCTTCATTTTTCCAACATAGCTGGGTGAAAGATTTAGAACCATCGAAAGTAGCTCCGAGATCCAGGAGGTAGATCAGGTATATACATACCGTGCAAACAGGAATAAAAAACAAGTGAGCCCAAAACTGCTCTGTCAAATTCTGATAAGGCTCTGGCATAGGAAAGTTTGAGATAGCTTCGCGTTCTCGGGCCTTTTTCCAGATGTAGAGGGAGGACTTGGAGGCCAGAAAATCGCGCATTTCACGATTGACGGAGTAAATGCATACGAGGTCACGATAAGAGACGTTGAATATGATCTGTTTTCTGCAAGTTCAGTTCAAGGTTAAACGCATATAAGCGGCAAACGGAGACTTTACCTCCAAGAAGAGATCATTGGAAGTTTTCCAGAGTTCCCCAAGGGGCGAAGCTGCAGCAGAAGAGGACTCTCCCATCGTCGTAGTTGATAATGTCGTAGTTGTTGGCGTATGTAAACAGTCACGACACTGACTTCGAATCGGGCCGCAGATTTTTTATCCCCAGAGCCAGCTGGACACCTGGACTTCTGGACTTCTGTGCCAGAGCTGATTCTCATCGAGAATTTCAAATGAATCTTCTATGGTTTTTACTGGCACCGTGCCCCGCTAAAGAAAAGTATATTTGAATGAACTTCTTTATCTGACCCTGTTAATGTTTCTTCTTGTACGTGCAGACCATTGAAAAAACCGTCGATGTGATATCGACGATATTCACGAACTGCTCTAGTTAAACTTCGTTTGTGTCTCACCAGGGGTTCCCTGGTTTGTCCACAACGTACGCGAGCCGTTTCCACTTCTCTTTTGCGGCCACTCTTTTTTCCTTGTGCTACACTTGTAAATATACTTTTTAATTGGGTGAGCGAAGCGAATCCAATGCGCAGTACGGTGCAATTCGAGTGAAGAACCTTCTCATTAACGGGTTGAGATCGCCGTACTGCGGTCCTGCTAGGCCAACCATTCCTTTGGGACTCACCGCCTTGCAGTGGATCCAAGTACAATTTTATCCATCTATCATGCCCAACTGAGCTGGAGTAAGCTTCAATCTTCACAATCATGTTTGTCACAATGTCAAAGCTGGCCATCGCATGCCTAATATGGCAATTTGCTCGTTGGTGCGTAAATTTCCATCGATAAATCATGGGGCTGATTTCTATCAATAAAATGTGTGTATCCAAGTTCGATTCTGATCTAATTGCGGAAATTGCGTGAATTTTGCAAGTGCAGAGTCATTAATCAAGGCCAGGATAGGCCATGTCCATTGATCGGAAGTCGGTGCTTTGAGTCGGTGTTTCGATGGGCAAAGTTTGATACACGAGAATTGATGATGAAAAGTGAAAGCGCAGATAGGTAGGAAAGACTTTTTTGAAAGCTCCGGAAGCTTAGAACACCGTCGCCGCTGTTGTGGCTCAGTCTGGGCTCAGTGTCGTTGAGTTGCTGCCTGCCATCAGACTGATTGTTGCTTATGAGTTAAGCCAGTGGCGGGTGGCTGTGTCAGAACTGGTTCACTTTAGTGCAGTTTAGTGCCCATCATATTTTCCCATTGCACCCGTGACCCAAAAAACGAGCACAGCCACAACGTGCGGACGCACAAATGCTTTGACCGGCCAAAGCGAGCGCACGGAGCGCCCGTGCCGACTTGAGCCGATGGGTGATGTATTGAACACAATTGACAACCAGCATGGACTTCGAATAGAAGGCATTACAACCTTGAACGGCTTCTTTTCAACCACTGTGTTCATGCCAGGTTCATGCCTTCTGAACTTAACTCCAAGTGTCGCTGCTGTCTATTTTCCTGTTCCTCACAGGTTTTATCAAAGTTTCTTGCAAGCTTATTCTACTATTTATCTAACATATCATGGGCTGTTATCCTCTTTTTTCTTCTCTTCCTGATACTAAAAGCCAGTGTGTAGAAAGAAAATATAATTGTCAAGCTTGCTTAAATTTATCTTCTCTGGTTGGTTTTTGATTTGAGTAAAGTTACTGGACCTTTCGGGTGGCAGGATTCAGCTTACCCTCTCCCATACCATTGGACCTTTACCATCAGAGCCTGTCCCAATATCTGTGATAGCTACTACTGCTGCTAACCTGACTGTGCTTTTTCCCTTTACTACTCATGGTAAGGCATAAGCACATCGTAGATATTGAGTTTGAAAAATATATATATATATAGCAATTGTTGCTCCTTCTTCCTATGAGAGGATTTCTCCACCTCTATCTACACCTCATTACTGTAATCATGGTGATCATCTGGATCAAAGTCGCTGCACCCCAACAACCCGAGAAAGTTGCGAGAAAGTGTAAATAAATATCCTCGCATTAATGCTCATGCTACACCACCTTCTGCATACCTTCAACCTCATTATCATCAAAATGGCTATGATATTTATTCTACAGATTCAAATCACACAGGATTTAATTCACTGAGCTCACCCACTCTGCATCACATGGAGCTCTAGGCTCGCGATGCAAAACATATTAATTATGTATATGCGAGTTGGGACGCTTGAGCCGGCTATTATTACATAAATATTATAATGGCTCGTTACGGAAACTGGCGGGCCGCAAAACACGAATGCGTCTTCGTCTTCAAACTGCCACCAACACCAAGTCGCCACTTCCAGCGCTAAAAGCCTGGTTCTCATTTCCTAATACCGATGGCGACGACCGGATAGAACAGTCCATTACAGGCCTCAAGAAATCAATTTGCGGCACAATAAAGTCATTCGCATCTTCGAATATAACATACCGCGAATTGGACTTGGAGCTTGATGGATTTGAGCTTTTGGATGGATGTATAGCAGAGGAAATACTAAGAGATGGAGATTTGGTTCTTGTGAAGAAGAAGCAAGGCTATTATGGATTGGGAAAGCGCAAGGCAGAAGATGAATTAAGTGTGTGCCAAGTTCCTTGACTCGCAGTGTAAAAGCCGACAATATGACAGATAATAAGGAGAAACGTCTGAGGCCTTCAAAAGCTCAGTCGCCGTCGCCGTCGTCGTCGTCGTCAGAATCCTCTCCAAGCTCAAGTTCGAGTTCAGATTCCGACTCTTCAAGTGATTCCGGCTCGAACAATGATCCCTCATCTGACTCCAATTCTTCTGAAAGTCCTTCAGTTGCTTCCTCAAAGCCAAAATCAAAAAAATTTCCATTGATTCCTACCAAAATTCGAAAAAACAAGTAAGTTAAATTTCGTCCTGGGTTCAAACAATCCTTGACTCGTTCAATTTAGTCACACTGTCAATGAGATTCATGTGCCTCCAGGCCTTGGTTCAACCAAAACGCGCAGGCGCAATGTCAGGCGCAGGATTAAACGAAAATATGACACTGTCGGAGCTAATAGCTCCATGGTACTCGTACCATCCAAACTAAAACGAAACTCGGATGCAGACCTTACACCGCTACCGTCTGTCCCTGCTCTAGTGCAGAAGAACGTCGCTGACACCATCACCGACTCTCACAACATGACCATGTTCTCTCTCGGGAACAAAAACAAGAAGAGGGGATACAAGTACGCTCTTACTCCTGCGACCAGTCAAAAAAAAGTTTTCAATGTCCTTGAAATTTCTGAGACAGAGGAAGCTGAAGCCGAATCTATCCCGGTCGAAGCTTTGGACGGCCCACTTCCTCCATCTGCGACTATCTTCACTTCCGCACCATCTGCATCACAGCGTCCTCCGCGATTGATACCCCCTTCAGAACTCGAGGCGCTTGGTAAACTCCCGAGAAACATGTTTGTCACGAGCGTGGATGTGGAGGAGGATTTATGGGATCATCCGAAGAAGAAGGGGAAGAAGCAACGACGTCATGACTTGCAACAGGGTCAGATATATGATGCCTATGGCAATGCTGGTGATCTCGAAGAGACAGAGATCCACGTTGCGTTGGATTACGGCGGTGGCTCTCCTGCTCCAGTGATTGCTTCTACATCTGCAGGCAACGAGGGCTTACACCCCGATACGGAGCACAGCACAGAAGAAGATACCAAATCAACGCTCATTTGGTCTGTCGTTGAGACCCAATTCGATGCTTATCCTCTGGTTCATGACAAGGTTGATGGTATACAGAATGGCGCTCTCGTAACTTGGAAGGCACTGGCATTGAACTCGCGAACGTTCTCTCCGGAAGTTTTGTTGCATATCGCCACTGTGACAGCAACATCCACAAGCTCGGTGTCTATCCGCCGCCTCATACGTCCAGGATGGGAAGAGCACGATATAGATGATGTCGAAGGGACTTTTAGTTTGCAGGATATCAAAGAACTCGGATGGAAGTTCATTGATGAGGTGTCTAGATAGTAGTCGCAAGATTTGGGAAGCCATCATGTTCATCGAATTTACAAAATACTATTCGTGTGCATCTTTCTCGTGGCACATCGCGCGTCAGCATCTCTCGCCAGAAGTACTTTTTGAAAGACGTGAAAATATAGGATCCATTCGTCTCTCCACCTGATCAGGCCCTTCAGATCTCTGTTCTCCAATTTAATTCCCAATGGCCATAGAGTATCAATCTGAAGGGACAGACTTTGTTAAAGCCTTAAGTTACATCGCTTTCACCAGACAAGTACTACCAGACAGTACCGTGACGTGGATCTCGCGAGTTGATGGTTCTGACATTGCGACACTCATCAGACTAGTCGCTCCACTCTTGAGGATAGCATTGATAACATCCTATAACATTATTACCCCCGCTCAAGCCAAGGATTATGTCTTCACAGTGTAATGGTATACTTTCAAGGATGCGATTGGTCGTTATTGCACGGTGACTCAGTGGCCCTACGGTTTGCAAATGGCAATGGGAACACAAGTCAATGCCGGACATGTGATGAGCGACATTACACAGGATATAGCAATGTGATATCCCACTGCAGTACTGAATCGTGGTCTCAGGCTGTTCTGGGTTGCTGTAACGTCGAACTGAACATCGATACCAGTACCTTTCAAAGGCACGTCCGCAAATGGCTTGGCGGAGAAAAGCCTGCAACTGTCACTTCAGGGGCCTTCACTGTTCAGTAAGCAAACGACGAGTCATTCGAGTACGCGCGCAAAGTACGCCCAAAATCACTCCATCTGATTGTATTCTGCGAGTGCTATTTCAAGTGTTGCTATGAAGTGCTATTCTGCTGTCAGTAACCCCATATATACTATGTATATAGGGTTGGTGATTGGTTGACCCGTTGACCACTCCCTTGCCGCGTTCAAAGTTCCTTTGTCCTTCTCCCTTCTTTCCCCCTTCCTTCTCCTTTCCTCCTCCCTTCTTCATTTCTCTTCATTTCTTCTCGCTTAAATCGACGTAGACGTCTTTTGTCGTTCTTTGCTTCGGCGCTGCTAGCTCAGCATTCCCATAATCCGCCAGTCTTGACTGGCGATCTTTTGTTTTTGTTGGGTTTTGGACGAGGACAACTTTCAAGTTGTGATCAGAAAAGGGTGACTATTTACAGAAATGAGTGTGTCCTTTCCTGCATCTTTCCATCGAAAGTGTTTTTATAGTCATCTGGGATACAGGTTCAAACACAACAACTTCAGATAGCCCAACCAGTACCAGTGTGAACACAGCTACAAGCTCTAGTGACGAATCTTTAGACTCATCACAATCCGGATCTCAAGTGCAAGGAGCAGTTGCGAAGGCCTCCGATGTGCATACTGTAGCGCAGAGTAACAGTTCTGTCGGGGATACAGAAACAAGCTCTGGCGATGAATCGTCAGATTCGCTACAATCTGGAATTCAAGTAGAAGGAGCAGCTGCAGACACTAATGTGCAGACTGTGGCGCTGACTAGCAGCACTTCGGCTACCAAAGTTACCAGTACTACAGATACTTCGTCTACATCTGCTACGGCGAAGACGACATCTACATCTGACTCGGGCTCCACGTCCGCCAACTCCTCGTCGACATCGACATTGGGTACTGCCAAAACAACGGCTACTAGTGCCACCTCGACCAGTGGTTCTACATCGCAGAGTAGCACTAGCTCAGTGACCTCTGCCTCTACTTCAACCACTACTGCTGCTAGCACTCAAGCAGAATCAGCTCAGGGCGGAGCTACTTCACAAGCTTTCATCGTTTCCACAGCTGTTGACGGTCAAGTCACGACGATCACTACCAACGTGCCATTTACTGGCACGTCAGCTAGTGCAAACCCAACACAATCTCCTCAGAGTTTAAGCGCGGCAGAGTCGTGAGTGCATCTTTCCTTGGTGCTCTATGCACAATGATTCGTTTCTTGCGATTTGGGAATTTTACTCTGGTTTATTCATTCTTTTTTTTTTCTTCCGATTTTGAGTTTCGACCTATTTCTGTCTTGCCAGATGTGATGTACATCATTCCTCTTATCTTTCATCTGTCGAACATATGCCGAGCATATTTCCACCTCTGTCTATCAGTTAGTGGCTGGCTGTTTTTATTCTATTCTGCTCGAGCGGTCCTGTCGAAGTCAATTCTGATATACCCATCTGCAGGTTTTTGAAGAATAAACCAGCTGTGGGCGCTGTTTTTGGCGTTGGCGGTCTCGTAGTTCTCATTGCCCTCCTCGCAATCATCCTCAAAATTGTCCGGTACCGCGCGAACCGTAAATTTGAGAGGGAACTGGATGAGAAGGTAGCTGAGGAAGTCAGAGCAGGAACGCCAATGTCATTTGGTTTTGGCAAGGAAGATGATGGTCTGAGCATTATTGGAGGCAGGGCTGGTGGACTCAGCGACCCGGAGAGGGCGTACGGTGGTGGAGCTTACACTAACCAAACTGGATTTGGAATTGGATACGGGGCTGCGAATACATCCGCATATGCTACCTATGGTGGGGCAGCTGCTCAACCTGCTTTTTACTCCCCAAACTCCTCCAACAGTACTCCACGCCGGTACCCATCCGATCCTACACAGTATACCCAATACAACAACGGCGGTAACGGACTCCAACGTACCGAATCCCACACTTCTACGAGGTCGTATGGAACGCTCAACCAGGCTCCGATGAATGCGTTCGCTCCGAATTCGAATGCCCCTGGAGCGAACGGACCTTTTGCTCCTGCCACCTTCACGGCCAACTATGGCGAATACCGTCATGCTTCGCCAGCACCTTCGACGCAATCCTGGCAGAGCCAGACCCCATACGGCGCCCGGCCTGGAACGCCCTCGGCTTTGACTCCTGGAGGAAGAGGGCCTACTCCAGGTCCAGCTCCCCCCAGAGGTGTATATGCCCCTCTCGGTGCTCGCTCTGACTCGCCTGCTGTTCTCGGACGCTACAGCCCTTCACACTCCCCTCAAAACTCGAAAGACGGGCAGGGAGTGTACGCTGCTGAAGCGTATGTCACAGACTCTCGTGGTCAGTCACCACGGGCTCAGGCTCAAGGTGGGCTTGCAGCTCCGGCTCGGGGACCTGAACCCCCGAGCCCGAACGTCTCGTTGCCAAATCCTTTTGACCAGCGGGATCATTAAGAAGCTGACGCTGATTGCTGCACGCCATACGTAGTACTCAGAACTTTTGCTTGTTCATAGAATTGTGTTGGGACTTTGTCTATATTGTTGCTAATGCCTATACGTTGTTTGCTATCTGTGCTCTTCGCATGTATATCTACGTCTACTTATGAAGGAAGCATTTTTTGGTTGCTTACTGTACTGTCAATTGCATGGGCACTGGAGACCATATTCCATATTTTTTTTGGTAGAAACTACTTTCTATCCAGTTGCCAACCAGAAGCAAGTAAGCAAATCAGCCCCAAGAAGTTACAGTAAAAAGAGAGGAAAAGATAAGTTACGTACAGTATACATAATATTGATCTACAACGTTGAGGGAGGGAACGAGTTGCACGAAAACACATTAGACGCAAAGACTGAATGAACGTTCAAGGGGCGAAGAACAAGCAGACAACTAAACACCTCAAGGTGGAGGGTTTAAACTACTCGTTTGAATCGAAAGCGCAACCAAAGAATGCTCTCGGAGCTCAGCGGGATTAATTGGAGAGAGCAGCGGAGGAGATGGGAGGAAAATAAATGCACGTTGAACGATGGAACGATGTAAAGGTGTGGAAACAGGTAAAGGATACAGTTTGTTTTGAGATCGAGAGTCGAGGAAGTAGTACGTGCTAATATGAATTGATGTTGGCGAGAGGGAGGGCGAGAACATGAACCAAAAACAAGGGAAAACCACAAATTGAGAAATGCACAGACATCATATCATATCATATCATGGGGAAAGGACAGGTCGACCCAACAGCGAAAGAAGAAGTGACAGTGACCTTCTATTACATGCAAATTCATAGCTATAACGGTGTCTCCTTTAGAGATCGGACGGGTCATTGAATGGAAAGTAAAAGAGTAAATATATATTGCATGCAAGTACGTCAAAAGAGAAGGAAAATGGAGAGAGAATAGCGATTGAAACAATGTCTACAGCGCTGCCTGTTTCACCATCTGTAAAAACAAAAATTAGTGTTACTGCCTGCCACCAGAATAAAATAACCCACCTCGCGCGCCCAACGCATAGTCTTCTTGACATCTGGATTCATACGATTTCTAGCTTTGAGCTCTGACGCGATCCAAGGTTGCAAGAGCAAACTCTTGAGTTCACCACGAGGGAACGAATCGGCAAGGTCTCCGAGTAATCCAAAGCATAGTTTGACCAATGGATCCGTCCTCTCATCATCAGTCAAGCAACGATGGATTAGCTCTAGAATGCTCGGGGCGTGTGGCAAAAGTAGCGGAACTGGACAAGAACACAGCACAGAGATCAGATTAAAACAGTACAGGTAATGGTTGACAATTAAGTACCTCTAGTGGTGTTCTTCAGTCCAGTAACAATGCCGGTGTACGCCTCGAGGATACCTTCGCGCAGCTGAGCGACGTAATCCACTAGGTCGTAGTCAAGCTAGAAAAGAGCAATCGGTTAGCGGCGGTATCGCACAATACAGTCAGAACAAAACATACAGGATTTGGCTGTACAGCACCAGCCTGTCTTAGCACATTCATCGTCGTTTCCAGATACGGCTCAAAATCAACACCAATGGCAAGCGCGATATCCCCAAAGCAGGACAGAATCACAATCTTAACATTCCGATTAAGGACCTCACTTTGTAGGTTTTCCAAAAGCACAGTCATGAATGGTCCAGCATACTGCGCGCTTTGGTCACCTAGAGCACGAGAGATGTCGCCGATGATACCAACAGCCACGGTGCACAGCTGGGTGTCCTCGTGTGCCTTCAGCGCCGGATATAAGAATGGCAGGAATGCGGTGATGTATGGCGAGAATTGGGTTTCCAAGGCTGGTTACAGACCACAATGCTTGAGAACACGGCTCGTCGAAAGTGGAAGGCTACATACCTGAAGCTAACGAGCCCACGACGAGGAAAGCATCTTCAAGGACTGTTGATGTCTTACTTGCAGATTGGATCAATTGCAAAACGGCGGTCATGATACGATCTGCTAGCGGTTGGATACCAGTTCCTAGTTTTCGAATGACACACTGACATGAAATTACCTTGAGTGGGGTCTTGTTCATCGTAATCCGAAAAAAAAAACTCACAATAAGAACTGAACAAAAGTTGCTCTGAAGCTCATTCCAATTGTTGCGGTCATCAACTCCGAGTATCTGGTTCTGTAGGCAAGATATGTATTGAGAATGGGATCGATCGAGAGATGGATAACCTCACCTGCATGCCAAGCAAGTGTTCCATTCGCTGAAGAATGGTCACAGTAGTACTCTGGACAACTGGAATAGCATCTTTCGTGGCATGCGTGAGAAAAGAAGTGATGGCCTCATAAGCCGCTGTTCGGTAGTTGCTCTCATTGCTAGAGCTATAAGAAAATGAGCTTTCGTAACCTGGAACGAGTCAAATTGAAACATACCTTTCAGTAACGCGCAGAAGAGCCTGGATGACCCCTTCATAGTACGGAGACAAAGGCCCATTTGCCGGAGTTTCTAGTTCATCCTCACCGTAATACAACCCAAGCTGATCAGACAGATTCATGAGAGCCCAGCAGCAGTTCACAATAATCCTAGGGCTATCCTGAAGACCCGCAACTAAAGCAGAGATCAAAGGATGTAGATGAACGTCAGGCTTGATAACACTGATAAGGATATCACAAATCCGGCCTAAGGTCCATGCCGTTGTATCCTTGACATGGACATTATTATCCACCATCATGTTAATGAGGAGCGGGAGAGCTTGTTCGGCTAAAGGAGTAAGGACAGAAGGATCTGGGCCTTCAAGAATCGAACCAAAAGTCATAACGGCGGCTTCACGGTGGTGCCAGTCCTCTGATTTAATGTGGGCTTCGATGAACGGAATGACAGCTGGGACGATGGCGTCAGCGACTGCACCCGCGAGGAGAGTCAGACACGTCCCAGCGGCCATGGAGACGTTCCATTCGTCGTCGTCGGCATCTTCCTCCTGTTTTGTGAGCAGGTCGAGGAGAACAGGTGCTATTTCATTCAAAGCGATCTTGGCGAAATACTTGGACTCGTGTTCAGGAAGTTCACCATACTCTTGAGCCTAGTAATGAATCGTCAGCAAAGAGTGTTTTACAGGCACAGGAAGTTTGAACTTACCTCTTGGGCCTCGAGAGCAAGTTCCACTTCTTCTTCACAGACAGTAGACCAAAACTCGACAGCTTGCAACGCGACGCGCTCGTCGGGGTGTTTCATTCCAACAACAGTCAACTTGAGTATATCAGATAAGCAAACAGCGATGATTTAGGACAAACAGGCACTCACTCCAAACAATGCTTGTTCCATATAAAGAGCCATTTTATCGTAGTATAGATCCATAATCCTCACCAGACACTCGAAAGCTCCAACTTGCACGTTGATAGTCTGATTCTGAGTTGCTTCACAGACGACTTGCATGATGTAATTTCTTTCTCCCTGAATTTCTTGTTGTAAGGGGTTTGATCGATAGAAAAGCTCGAGGACGCATACCTCTCTGTCAAAGTTATCACGAATAAATTCCAAAGAGTTGAAGAGTGCATGAATCGCAGCCAGTTGTACCTCGGGGGATGTCTCTTCCTTACGTGCACCATGTATCACAGCGGTCAAGATTTCATTTGACCGCAAGGCAAGAATGTCGGGTTTCTGGAAAAAATGTTGAGAAGAGGTTAAGAAGATCTGAAGGAAAACGGACTATTGATTCGCAGATGAATCCAATTGCTTGAAGCGTAGCGATCTTAAGGTTGGTGCTAGGCTGGTTGTTGACGAAACCTAACAAAACTTCGATCAACTCGTTCCATTGGCCCTGAGGCAGTTCAACGGCTGCGATAGCTGCGACGACCTGTGCAGCAAATGTTCCAGCTTTGGAGCTGCTAGACCCAAGAGTCATCAAAGACTCTTGCTTGATCTTTGCTTTTGCGTCGGAATTGAGGTTTAGCCATCTATTGGAATATTCGGATTGCCGTACAGTATCCTAAAAAAGAGTAAATAATTGACGTTGACAAACAAACGAGTGAACACACCCGTGCGCTCAATGCATTCTTCAATGCCAACCCAGCCGCATTCCGAACGTGTAACTGCGAGTTCTCGTCCACCAAAACGGACGATAACATGAGCATGTACTCAGGCTACATGAAAAAAGATAAAAATCATAAAAAGACGATAGAGCAAAGAGACAAAAATGATAGCGCACGTAGTTTTCTCTAGAGGCATTTTCGAGTTTTTCAGTGGCATCCTGACGCGTACTGGTATCTGAAATAAATGAGATGAATGCTGGAAAGCGCGATGAATGTCCAGTGGCGTACCAGGCGACAAGGTATTGGCCAAAAGTTCCGTCGCATTCATCGTTGGGCCGAGATTATGGGGCGATACAGGAGATAATTTCTGTTGACGAGTCGTTGAAAGAATATAAGCAAAAAGTGTCTAAAGAAAGAGAACTGTGGGAGGCTGGACAGACGTTGAGGAAAAGAAGGTCAAGGTAAAGAGACAAGAGGTGCGTAATTAACTTTTTTGCTCAGCCACAAACAAACAAGACAGGCTTTCTTTACAACTCCCAAAAATCTAACGCGTAAAAATGGCAGATCGGGTTTGTACTCTTTCTATTTTATGGCTTCAAATAGCTTATCGACTTATTTCGTAGGGCCGTGGTGCAGCTCGTGGAAGCCGTGGAGGTAACGGTGCCAGAGGCAGAGGACATGGACCCTCGTCGTCTCAGGCATCTGTAGACAAACCAAGGCGAGAAGCCATACTCGATCTCTCAAAATACGTCAATGAACGTATCAGAGTAAAATTCACTGGTGGAAGAGAAGGTCTGTCTTGTGAATACGCAGATAGTTCACGAATTCATCAAATACATAGTCACCGGTATCCTCAAGGGCTATGACCAATTACTGAATCTTGTACTGGATGATGTTGAAGAAGAAGTCGAACGTGAGCATCTTTCGCAGATTCACTTTGTTTTTGCATCTCAGCCTTCTCAGTTCCGCAGCCTCGGAAACGCTCACTGGGTCTGGCCGTCCTTCGAGGACCCACAATAATTCTTCTCAGTCCCGTAGACGGCTCAGAGGAGATTGCCAATCCGTTCTTGACCCAAGAGTAACCACGGAATCGGTGTTGTATCTGTCTAACTTGTACATTATATTCAATGGATGCATATCATGTTCCTTTCTGGCTCTGGGCACGCTTGAACAAAAACGGTTTTGAAGAATGGGTACCGTGTAAGTTTATCCCTTGACATGGAAAAACGGTACTTTACGATCTTAACCAAATAACCATACGCAGAGATTTAGCTCAATGAATGGAAGATGTGCCCAGATCATGCTACTTTGACTCGCGCCAGCTAAGTCTGTACACCCACGTATTCGACAAGTAGGTTCAAAGCCATGAAACGATTACAATACATGAGCTTTCGCCTAATATTTGGACAGAGTGAAGTTGCCTTTAATCGCCGCCAGCAGGATGTTCATCAAGTGCTTAACACTACTAGTACAGAGGTTCACGCGATACATGTTATAATGGTAAACTGGCCGCTGTTTGCTTCGTACTGCACTCTAAAGAACATGACTGCAGTCTTTACCACAACAATCGCATACATGTTGCTCAAGCTACCAGAACTTACCTCTTCCCGAACATTCTAGAACCCCTGGAGTCGCGCTTTCCACAAGACTTATCACAAGCTCCCATATGTACAACTTCATTCTGAGGACGGGGTAGACTTACTCATAGCGATCAACATAACTATACAGATTGCTGCAATCAGTACCTTGAAAATCAAATCAAATTGAGGATACTATCTTGGTGACACAACGATCCCTTGAAATCACTGTAGCTGGGGCACCGGTTGTTCTTAATTGGGACCAGTCGGCTACATTACATCACTACCACCATTGTGAAGCCATTTGGTCTTGCGAAAGAATCTAGAATTCAGCTTTCATCGCGTCGTCGTACTGTTATAGCTCCTTCAGAACCCAGATGACCTTCTGAGGCCTTGAGGTGGCAAAACATCGTTCTAGGATTCAGGATACGAGGACGATGCTTCCACCGTGACAATTTCGACTTCAGTAATACAGAAACAGCGCAAGGTCTGCGCATGTTTCCGCAAAGATCTAGGTAACAGCAAATTCAATGGTTTTCCCACTTTTGTCGAGGGCTCAGTAAGCAAACCCCCCATCTTCTGACAGGTCATGAGCTCGAACTAAATCTGCTTTGTCTGATCCGACTCTGACTCTGACCTATCGCATTGGCTGGACTCAAAAGTAGGATTGTAAATTTCGATTTGTATTCAATGTGAAAGTGAGATAGGGTATTTTCAACCCCAGCCTTGTGAATACTTAGCTTTGAAGTTGAAGAACCAACGAAACCACAGAGAATGCTTTGAAGCCTGTAGGTCAACAAGCCGAACACAGTGCACTGTCCAAGATCATGATAAACTTGAATGGCAGCTGCCATGTTCCTATCTGTAGCTGGGCATGCTAACGGCTTCTAGAACGCTAACACTGAAAATTTGAGAATCTAGGGTGCAGTAAGGTTGTCCGTTTGCTCGAGCTGCGATTAGTCGGCTGAGCCACTGGTTAGGTTTTTCGTTTGGATTACTTGGACTGCTTTGCAGCTTTGTAGCTACCCCTTTGCAATGTACTATTTTTACCGAATCAAAAGTTCAAAAAAGCGCCCGGTGGCTTTTAGCTTCCGCTTTGGTACTCACCATCATCAAACCATCTATACGAGTCCTGCTGGCTGGATATCTATCTCTAGATGGCTTATTCGCAATCAATGAGCCCTCAAACCCTCAACACTAACCCTCTTAACGGCCACAACCACCATTACCGCGATGTTAACACTGCAGCCACTGCTGCAAGCTCATCATCATCATCGTCGCCGTCCCAAACCCAAGCTCAGGTCCAGCAGACCCAATTGGCACAGCAAGCAGCTCAGCAGGCTCAACAAACTGCTCTTCTTGCTGCCCAGCATCTCAGGCAGCTTGAAAAACAGCGCTTCGTAGCAGAGCTTTCCCAGTGTTTATTCGACTTTGTTATCCAGCTTTTGCCCACTCAGGAAGAGCTCGCAGTAAAAGAAGATGTCAGAAAACTTCTCGAGCGGCTCATCAGGACGATTGAGCCTGACAGCAGGTTATTGTCATTTGGTAGCACAGCAAATGGGTTCAGTCTCAGGAATTCAGGTGTGTGGATCTGGCTCAACTTGTGATTTGGTTATGAATATAATTCAGATATGGATCTGTGCTGCCTCATTGACTCTGAAGAGCGTTTGGCTGCCTCAAATCTTGTAACGATGTTGGGAGATTTACTTGAACGAGGTGCGTACCTCTCCTCCCCTTTATTTCGTATTTCTCATTCGCTGCCAGAAACAAAATTTCACGTCAAGCCGCTACCACATGCGCGAATACCAATTGTTAAACTCTCTCTAGACCCGTCTCCAGGTCTTCCGCTTGGAATAGCCTGCGATATTGGGTTTGAGAATAGACTGGCGTTGGAGAACACCCGTCTCCTCATGTGTTATGCGATGATTGATCCTACAAGAGTTCGGACGATGGTTTTATTCTGTGAGTAACTTCTTCAGCCCTCTGGTCGGATATTCACGTTACTTATCGCGATCATTAGTGAAAGTATGGAGTAAACGGAGGTCAGAGTCGGTTTTATACTTTCTCTAGGTCAAGTCTCTGAATTTAAATGATGATACAGAAAAATAAACTCTCCTTACAAGGGCACCCTGTCTTCGTATGGCTACGTGCTTCTTGTGATTTACTTTCTAGTACACGTCAAGAACCCCCCGGTTTTGCCCAATCTACAACAAATGCCGCCCTTACGTCCTATATCCAAGGAAGAGACACATCTGGCAGGTTACAATACGTGGTTTTTCGATGATATCGAGCTACTTCGTCAACGTTGGCATTCAGAAAATACAGAGACTGTTGCGGAATTGTGCGTTCTTCCTATTCATACTCTTGTTGCTCATGCACAATCCTAATCCGATGACTAGATTGATTGATTTCTTTCGTTACTTTTCACGAGACTTTTTGTACAATATAGGCGTGGCTTCGATACGGGCAGGATTATTGAAAAAGGACACCAAAGGATGGCAAAATGATGTGAGTGGAGCCCAGAGCTTGAAGATGCCCTTTTCCTGATGTTGTTTAGTTATCTGCGGGCCGGTACAACGATGCCCGGGAACGGAATCGCTTGTGTATCGAGGTTGGTTCAGTGATTCGCTCCCTTTTGGACGACAATAACTTTTGCTCAGGATCCTTTTGAAACGGATTACAACGTAGCCAGATGTGTGACAAAGGATGGTTTGTATACTGTCAGTAATTCTCTTCAAGTCGGAGTTCTTTCTGAACTCACCCCATTCCAATAGATTCGAGGCGAATTCATGCGCGCTTCGCGTGTCCTAGCCACTCGTCCAGAACGAGCCATTTTAGCCTTGGCAGATTTATGTGACGAACGAAAGGAAGAAGACTTGGTTACCGCTCCACCATATGTTCCTGTTCGTCAACAATTTCCCCCGCAAACACCTTATACAGTAGGGAGTCGGCCAATGCGCTCAAAAGGGACTCCAGCTATACCTTCTCCAATCATAAAGCTTCATGAACCGGGGCCCCAGCAAGTTCCCATTAGACCGCCGCCAGAACACATGGCTCCCAAACGAAGCCAATGGACTAGTCCACCTCCTCCCGAAGCTCCCTCTTCCGACCACACATTATTCGAAAGTCAGCTAGGCATCGGATTAGAGTTGGCGACCGCAGCTACTGAAGCTCGTGAGAAGCAAGAGGCGTCCTACATCTCATCATCATCTTCATCTTCATCAAATAATAGTGAGATTCTCGACGAGTATGACGAGGCTCGGTCGGATGCCGCGGAATCTGACGACGTCACATCGATACGTTCATTTACTGAAGGGACAGGAACAACAGTAGCTCATTTTGGCCAAGCTTCAGCTGGTCCTTCGTTTCGTAGACCTTCTTGGCTCGTGCAGGGAAGTCCAAATATGCGGTTAGCCCAAGCGCAAATTGATCTGATGAATGAACCTCCTTCGAGGTTTATGTCTGCGCCGAAGTCTAGTCATGAACATGGACATCGGCCAGAGTTTCAAACCAATCGATTTAATAGGTTTGATACTTCTGAACCTGGGCCTTCGCCTGTGTCCATGGTTGAGCCTCCGCTTACCAAATCCGGCTCTTCGTCAATATCATTGTCAATGAAAAGATCTTCATCAGGTCCTCCACGGCGCATTCCAAAAGGCCATGGTCATTCCCCTCTCGCTGTCTCGATACCTCTTCCCCCGTCCCCAGATATCTCAACGCCCAGTAATCATGAAGAGCCTGCTACTGTATTCTATCAAACAAGGTCCCCTCATTCACACTCAACTTTCTTATACCCTGTACCTCATTCTCCTTTGTCTCCATATCATACACCATCTCCTACACATACCCAACAACAACACCGTTACTATAATGGTCCTGTCCCTCACGATATCTTCCCCTCGAACCTTCCTTCCTTATCGCCCACCGAGATCAATGCGAATGTGGGCTCGGTAGTTGATGTGCCTTCGGGGTTGTCCTCTTCTGCGTCGTCAACAGGACAAATGACGCCTACGCCGACGTCGGTAGCATCACATAACAACACTTATTCACATTCACATTCTGCGTCGACAACCATCCCCTCCCCTTCGCCTATTACGGGTCCAAGTAACGGAAATTATAAAACTAACGACAATGAAAACGATCGAAGTGTAATTCATAGTCCACCTGTAACACCAACACCAACACAATTGCAATCAGAACTAGATACCCATACGCAGGCTCGCCCTCAGCCTCAACCTAATCCACATCCCTTATCGCCTCCTTTGCGCTCGCATAATAGTATTCCTAGCCCCACATTACCCACATCTGCACCGCAGCCCATTTCCATTTTATCTGACCGCGCTCGTTCTCTCCGGAAACCAAAGGCGGCCAATCTCAGGCCCGGAAAACCTGTAATTACAATGCCCGCAAAGTCTATAAATGGTATTGGTAGTGGTACCGCGGCTGCGACTACCACTGCCACCGGCTCACATACAGGCCGAGCTTCCAGTCCTGGATCACATAAGGGCTCCAGTTTACATCCAGCTTCAAGTTCCCATAACACAAACCATACGCAGGAATCCTCCGGAGCCGCGTCGGTGTCGTCGAGATCACCAAAATTACCTTCGCCTGGATCTTCCTTGCCACTCCCAATGCTTCCCATGTCACCTGTATCGAATGCGAAGGCAGATGCTGATCTAGAACCTATGCTGGCGACTAATAATGGAGGCTCAGGTCCTCTAGGCGATGTTCCTGGTATAAGAGGTATCGGAGATGGAGTTGATGACCGTCAAGACCAAAGATAATGATAACAACATCCGCAACCCCGACCAATCCTCAGATTCATATTGGTTGTCTGTGCCTGGTATTGGTAAACGAGTTTTTCCTAGGAATATTTTCTTAATCTTCAAAACGTATCGGCGAGATATCCTTGTCGGACGGCTCTTTACCCTCCAGCATGGCAAAGAAAACCAAGACCACAAACAAATCTCATTTTCAGCATCCTGGATTCTGGTTCACTGCTACATTCACTTTGCAGGTTGATTCTAACTCGATCGATTATTTTCTTCTACCTAAGAGTTCTGTCACCTTCATTCGCTGTTTGTGCCCAATTTTGTCATCCATACATGATCTCTTTTATCTACCATACCGTACCTCACTCTAAATACTGGTCAAATGTTCCTAGATTTTCAAGTTCCAAGTTTTTCGTTTGTTTTCGTCTAGTGTTACTGTTATGTATGTATATTATTATATATCTTTCCTTCTCTTACACTCCCACTACACCCTTCACTCTCCTGCTCCGTCCATCCATCTACAATCCAAACCCAAATTGCTACAAATTGCATTGTACATACATATCAGCGGCCAGCCTCGAGAAGCTTACAATTGCTTTGTCGAGTCCATAATGGATATTGTTTAGCCTATACTAGATGATGACGCCATCAAGCTAAAGCTACCACTTACCACCATGGACTCGTTTTGGGACGAAGAAGCCACAGCAGAAACGCACAGAAATGCAGAGTGGTCAAAGATATCTTCTGAATTTACGACGGTCAATAATTTCTACGGTGTCATTATGACCGCTTACATTGCTGATTTTAGTCTGGCTATCGCGAAGGAATCACAGCCGGAAAGGAATCCGCCCTTCAAGAGGGGTTTGATAGTGGTTTTGCAGATGTCGGAACTCCGATTGGTCGAGAAGTGGGAATGCTCCGTGGCACAATCGCTGCGATAATAGCTTTCCTCAGCTCGAATCTCTACTCAGATAAACAAGAATCTTTACTTGCAGAAGCCCAGGCAATTGGCTCTCAGTTGTCGAAAATCCGTTTTTCGGATATCGCTCCAAGGGATCTGGAGGCAGAGGCACATGCTAGAGAGCATTTGGAAATGGACTCGGATGAGAAGATGGAGGAAAATGAAGAGTTGACGGCGAAAAGAAATATGGAAGGATTAGAAGATATGTTGGCCCGGTTGAGTGCTGACTCGGTTGCGGGATCTGGTGAGAGGAAGCTTGGGATGGAGGATGTAAAGGAGTTGAAATGGATGACTGGAGAGTTGTGTAAGAGGATGGGTTTGAAAGTTCAAGTTGAGTCGAGTTGAGCTAGTTCAGTGGGGGGTGGTTTCTGTTTTGTGTCGCTGTTACCTTTATCCCTCATACAGCGTCAAATTACAGGCAAGACGAACCGATTTCGAGATCCGTGCCCTGGAATGCAGCGATAACATGCACTACTGCTAACCGAGTAAGTTATTCCTCGGTGTTCTGGAAAACGTATTAATTCACACCCTAGCAGGTTTTATGTCGACGATATGTTTTGACCTTTTTCGATCAAAAATACATGAATAAACGTTGCAACGATCCTATAGCTATTTGACAAGTTAAAATGATAGGGGAAAGGAGTAAACCAACTAGGGTAGATACAAAAAATGTCCCAGAGTACGAACAAAGTATTTTCGTCGAGAAAGAAAAGAAAGAGTTCAACAGGCAGCAGAAGGTATACAGAGTAAATAAGGTATCTATATTAGATGCATCGCCAAGTAAGTGTACAGTATGAGGATGCATCTACGTTCTCATGAAGGTAGTGCAGGCACCGGAGGTACAGGAGGGAGCGTGTCGTTTTGTTTGGCACTCTTAACGCTATTATTGTTCCTGGATAACTTGCGTGCTTCAACTTGTTTCGCGCGCTTCTCCTGGTCCTGCTGGAGCTGAGTGAGAATTTGCAGCTGTTGCGCGATAAATTCTGATGTTCCCGGGCTGAAAACAGTTCGTCAATAAGGGCAAGAAACACGGAATCGAAACATCAAACCGCATTCGTAGAATCTGCATAATCGTCTGCCCATTAGTAACTTCCTTCTCTTGCTGCTTCTCCTTTTTTCTCTCCTTGATTGTACCAAGGTTACGTTGTTGATACACACTTTTCGCCCGCTTTTTGATAGTCCCCGCGGAAGAACGAAGGCTTTGTTGCATCATCCGGACGCATTCCTCCATAAGCTCGTCTCTGCGGAAAACTATCATGACACAAATGATATACTATAGATAATGAGAACGTACGTGGACCAATCGTAATACAGTCGTATTGAAACGACGTCGCGGTATTTCTGGTTTTGCAAAACTTCAAGAGGCACAGGCCCTTCACCACCGGCGTAAAAGTAATCACGCAGGAACTGGAATGAACATTCAGCGATGGTTCTTCATTCAATCGGGGTCACGTTTACCTTCAGCCACTTGAACACGATATCAACCTCCTTGTCACTGAGAGGTTTCATGTCACTGGAGACCTCCGACAAAGGTGGGACTAGCAGACCCTCAAGAACCGCGAGGATCTCCTTCCATACGCGAGTCATAACCTTGTCCTTTGCTGTATCACTCAGATAGGTGTTCAGCGTTTGCAAATTGGCGTCAAAATAGTCGAAAAGAGGCAGAATCGCTTGCTCGATCTCGACATCTGTGAGTTCTTCCGGCCTGACCCGTGGTTTCTCTGTAGAGGGAAGCGGAATTTGTACTTCACTAGAGGAGCTACCCAGAGCTGAGCGATACAACGCGGTGACATTTCCCAATGCTTTATTGTAGTCTAGACCCATGCTGTTTGCTTTGATTAACGTCTTCACAACAGACCTAGAAAGACACTGGCGGATGAACGGTGACATCTGAAGCAAGAAGATAAACACCCAGCAGGAGAAAAGAAATATGAATAAGCATTACCTTGTCAATGAAGATGCGCAACATATCTGACTCCGCTCTTTTCAAAAAGCGAAAAGCACGTCCGAAAAAAAAACTGAATATCATCTTTTTCGCCTTCCATACTAACTCGCACGAGCACCCGCCCATTTGAATCAAGGTCCATCCATAGATCGTGCGTCATTAGATCACCGAAGCGGCGAGGATCCAGGCAGAGATATGCTCGCCCAACAGTATCGTGTTTACCGACCAACGCTCTATCACGAACACTAACCATAAGCCATAGTGGCTTATCCACGGAAATGTCAAAAGTCTCTTCCCCTAACAAAAAAGTTGTCAAAAAAAGCGTAAAAAGCGTTAGACTGCTTACATCGAGGCGCAGACGTTTCATATATTGTCCGTGTTTTGGCGAGTCTGTTACCAGTTTCGTCACTCAGAGTGACGAAAGTATCCAGCTTATTCGTTAGGGACGCTTCGGTCGATGTCAATCCTTCGGCCAGGACAATCTTGACACTGAACAAGAACCGTTCTCGTTCTACCTTTTCAGGAACAGGCGGGGCCAGATCTGCAAGAACTCCTGCCAGTTTGTCGGCCTCCATCTGGTTGTACATATTGTCCAAAAGCTTTCGAGCGGCCTCAACGTTGTTCAACTTGACGCATGACTCCGCTTGGAAGTTGAAAGGCTCGACCTTCTTTTCACCCTGTATGGCGAGTTGGCGAGCCTTTTCTAGCCAAGCAGATGACTTTTGAGGCTGAAGATAATCGTTCGGCCGAGGAAACATTTCTGCAAGGAATTTGGTTTCCACACTGCGGCAGTAATGTTCTACGGCCTTTGCGACGGTCTACAGAGAGAATAACAAACATTGCAATTAGGACCAGGAAGGTCTTACCTTGGACAGAGCAGTAAAGAATCGAGCATTTTGGTATTCGTCCTCCCATTCAAGTTCTTGCAAAAAGTTTATAGGACTCCGAAGAGAGTCAAACAGATCCACGATTGATGAACTGTGCCCTTCAGCACCTTCGGCTTCAAACTAACAGAAAGGTGAGGTTGGAAGATGTTATCGACAATGAGTCACGAACTTTATCTGCAGCTATAGCCTGTTTCAGTAGATGTTAGTAGATAGTCCATGGATGGCGACATCTATCCACTTACAGCTTCCACCCAGTTTTCAGTCTTATTATCCGTGTTGATAAGCCACTGTAGCACGTACGCCTCGAAAAAGCCGGTAATATTAAGGTCGACTTTTTGTCTGTTGGCCGATCAGTTGGGTGGTTACACTGGATGATGCGGGAACGCACTTTGGAGCAAAAGCAGCTAACATAGAGAGCAACGTCTTTGTACGGCGATACAACGCAAAGATATCCTGGATCGGGACGTCCGGTGTTGGACCATTCATGGAAGATTCAAAAAGTCGTTTCTGCGCGGACTGTAGCTCGGAAACAAACATTGGAATTTGTACCTCCACCACCAGTGACACCACGTCGAGTTGGCTATATCGTTAAGCGAGGACAAAATATCATCAGTGCTATAAACTCACCCCAAGATGGGTTCAGGAAAACGTTTGTCAAGTACTTTCGCGGATTTCTCTATTTCGTCCGTCACGAGGAGAAGCGGTAATGCTCGGTTTACACCAGGAGCAGCCTGTAACTCACGCAGCTTCTCATTGAGGCTCTCCAGGGCGACTTGACGTACTCGACTTTGAACATCCAATAAACGAGCGTTGACATCGACGTTAAATCGATCCAGGAACCCACTATCTCGAACATGCTCGAGGATGGATAGATACGGCTCAATCTCAGAGGGTTTAAGATTGGGTATGGCGTCCATCGAGTGATATAACGAAGATAGGAATATGTTGAACAGGCTGCCATAGATGTTGCAGACATAGTCCACCTGACAAACAATATCATGAGGGTAGAAGATTAAGAAATGCAAGGAAGACACGTACATCTGATACAATCCACTTTTCTAACTCAATGTCCTGCATAGCACGAACGATATTCTGTAAAGCTTCGGGTATACACTCCAGGGGTACATCGTTGCGCTCATAGAATTGTTTCACAAGATCAAGGAAACATGCAGCTCGATACGCATGTCCTATCCGCCACCTCATCGCACATTCGTTCAAGAGGTCAAGATGTGGAGTAGATAGTATTCCCAACGACACCTCGTCATTGTCATCAACTTCGGGACTGAGCATGATTTCCAGGTCTGCTATGAGACATAGCTCGAGAAGTCGTTTGTAAAATCGTTTGGGATTGGGAGGAATGTAGGTGAAATGGTGACCAACTTCAATGTCGTCTTCATCGCCATTTTCCGACGTGACATCAACATAATCCCCTCCGAGGCCATGCAAGGAAATCCTACTGCCTATTGAGCCCTGTCGTTGAGAATACTCAGAGCCAGGTCGGACAGATGGAGAGGATGTAGCGGCAGAGGGTAATATGTCAGCTGGAGTGGATTTGGCTAATTCCGGATTGAATTGTACCATGGCCACCATCATCTGTTGTAGTTGGGTTGTTTCTAGAGTCTTCCAGTGCTGCCAGGCTTCGTCGCTGTCAAAATCCTCTCTTCGTCCAGGGAATTGAGCACCTGCGGTGATATTTTTCAAGCAAGTCTATAAAATGTCAGTCCCATGCCGTATATCCAAAGTCATGGAAAAAGAGACCTTGAGATCAGTAAGAGCAGCCTGCGAGAAGAAAATGAATCAACCGAGCGTTTATGTACAATCGATATCCCTACTTTTTCTGTACACGTTGCCCTCAGCTGGTCAACCTCTTTCTGAACCGAGGACTCTGACAACTTGAATAATGAAGCGACAGTCTTCACCAAGGTCATATCGGAAACACTCCCACTTATACTCATCGAAGCGACGGAATCACGATCTCTGGAGGTTGATGATGAGTCGTAGCCAGAATCGTGACCAAGAGTTGGAGCGAGCTTTGCAGTATACATGTCCAGCCGTCCTAGCAGTTCTGGAGATACATGATTCAATCCACGCAAACACTCTCTGAGAAGCTTGACGAAAAGAGCGATATGGTTATTAAGCTCAAACTTCCATGAGTCACCAGTCAGAGTAGGCTCCTTCTTCAGTACACCGGTGGCATGGGTGGCAAACATCAAGATGAGCTCCTCAATCTTCCGGTTCTCCTTCATTTGGCGTTTGAAACTTTCCACCATGAACTGGCCATAAAACTTGCCCATTGTTCGCCGTACGAGCTGATCTGAATACCTGTAAGCATAATAACGGTATCAGCATAACGAATTGTAAGATATTCGAAGACCACGCACACAGAATCTTTGCCCATTGCAATGTCCTGTAACTTCTGCTCCAAAACTTTTATCAGCTTGTCTGGAAACTTCACACTCTTGGAATTAGGGCCATCCCTGAGGTCCTTGATCATGTCACCGATAGAGAAGTTGGACAGTGCAGCCAGCCTGGATGAATGTTCTCGGTCTTTGGATTCGCTAGACTTCATCTCCACTGTCGTTGCTGGTTTAGGAATCATAAGGTAGCTTATAAGTCTGGTATTTCAAAAGGTTGATGAGGATCTGCTTCACGCAAGTGCAAGGCTGGAAGCTCACGCTACTCGGAGAACATAGCTATACAGAGACGCATTGTAAGCTACCAGGGAAACATAGGATGTTTACTACGCACTTGAATAATTCATCGTCCGTAACGCGATACTTGGATAACCGTCTCTCATGCCCAAAACTTGCATAGCTCTTCCTTGACATGGGCTAGTAATAAGTATCTTTCTAGCGTCAATTCGGTGATATCAGGTCAAGCTGGCGTAAATCAGCCAGAAACAGCTGAGGAGAAAAGAGCAGATACCGTAATGATGACGCTGAGCAATTGCAAGTAACAAGTACAAATATCTTAAGCGCCCGTCGCTTCTATCTGCAGCTATATTATTTATTATCAATATAAGTAAAAACATAGGATGGATGCTACGAAAAAACGTCGAGCTTCAGGTCCATGAAATCGATTTCCTTCTCGCCAAATGCGACAATCCCATGAACAGGGCCGTTTGTATCACCACCCGGCGCACAGAAATCAGCAAAGATAGTATGATAGACTGGACTTCCAGTTGAACGACGTGCAGAAAGTTTCTTGACAACAGCAGGTTCCTGTATTAGTGTCAGACCATGAGGAGCGTAAATAATTGCCGACAGAAAGGGAACAATCACAGGATCTCACCTTCGCATTCCGCCAATCGAATAAACAGACGACCCCATCCGAGTATCCTCGCGCAAACTTATATATACCTGAAGAGACTGTGTCGGGACTGCCCCGAAAATAACGTGTGCTCGTCCTTGAGGACATCGATGACTTCGAAGACTGGTATTGGGTAGTGTACCCAAAGGCAACATCTTCCCCAGTGCTACGAATGTCTTTACGGGTATCATAGATTCCAATCTGGGTACGGTCGTGGTCCGTCTGCATTCGAGATGTAAGTAAAGGGGAAATTCACCCACGAAAGCCATGATAGCAGGAGGGAGACTCAACATACTTCAGTGATAACCAGGTGCTGGTATGCAACATCAGACGGAACATGAATATGAAAAATATCGTTTGCCAACTTATGGAAGGTTGGCTCCCGTTTCTTTCCATTCTCATGTTGGCCGGACAGAGGCCCATTTGGCAACCGACTCACATTTGCCATACCCAGGACTTTCCCCCTCGAGTAGAAAAGATTGTCATCACGGACGGCCAGCGCAGTCGCTTTGTGGGGGAGGATACCAATTTCGAAAAATGGGAGGGGGATGGGAGCTGTTGTTTCTGAATCACTGTCGGAATTACCTTCTAAACCTTCAGCGATCTCATCTAAGTTCCAAAGACAAACAGTGCGGTCATATCCTGCAGTGATAACCCGTTTTTTTGACGAGGACGAAGACGGAACAGGCGCCAAAGACCTAACTACAGAAGGCACCCGGGAGTATTCTCCAGATGCTGGCTTTCGTATCGCCGGGCTGTATGAAATTATCGGCCGCGCAGCAGATAGATGGGTAGCTTTCAACGGGATGGTGCTTAGAGGAGATGGGCCTTGCTTATATGCAAGAACGATAGTATCATTGACAATACATGCATCTTCAACATTGAAGGGGATGTTATCTGAATTTGGGAGAGAAAATTGGGGGAACCATCGGCTGTGGGAGAAACGGAAAACGTTAGCTAAATTGAAGTTTGAGAAACCAAAGAAACTACTGAAGGATGTACCAACCGTGTTTCCCGACTAACAAATTGAACATCGCCTTTCATCGAAACCGCTACTAGCGGGTGATCCATTGTAAAACTCGGATCTGGCGCTAAGATGCGCCTAGCGCGTCCAAACCGGACCTGTGGAAGTATACAGGCTGAAGCCATGATCTTCTCTTTGCGGTCCGCAACGGCGACACGAGAAGAATCAGAGGGGGGAGAAGGGCCGGCGCGGATGGGGTGGCCGATTTTTCGCCGCTTGGCTATGGGAGGTAAGGATAATGGACGCTGGTGGGTAGAAGAGGGAAATTCATGTTCGGATTCAGAACACGAAGTGGTATCCTCCATGTCGTCATCAGAATCGATATCTTTGGAATGCGTCGGGTGCCCTCTCTCAGAGCGCAAGCTCTCCAACATCTGTTGCACTTCTTTCGAGTTCATTGAACGAGTTAGATTGAATATGTCATCTGAATCGAATTCAGTAGACAATATGTTGGAAACTTTCCGGGGCATGGGCTGATTAGAACGTCTGTTCAAAATTGAAACCGCTGACGGTGTCTGCACGGAAGGAGTCATCCGAGTTACACGAGTTGGACACGTAAAACGTTCATCAGGACCCGATTCGTCCGAGCTCGAACTTTCAGAAGTCTCAGAGCTCGAAACTCGGGTGCCCCGCATTTTGCCACTCGGTTGAGCATCGCGAGATGGTATATGCGATACTGGTAGTCTAGGGCCATGCGGTGTATCAGGGAGGGGTAGAGGTAGTCTCAAAACCTCCCGCTCAATATCAGCACTATTCACCGAAGATCGCACTGGAACTTCAGGACTCTTCACTTCGCGTGCTGCAACTTTATTTTCGGGAATTACTTGACAACCTGCGGCCGAAGAGCTCGGTTCAGCAGAAGAAACCCCAGAGCCAGAAGAAGCGGAAATGGCCTTATACCATACGGAGCTGTCAATTTCGACTATATCGTCGTCGTCAGAGTCCAAGTTGAAGGAATGGGAAAGCATAGCGCCTCATTTATGTAGACGCCGGAACTTTTTAATGGGCGCTCCGTGATAATGCCCAGTGAGAAGTCGCACTGGGTTTGTCTGTGCTTTTATATTGAAAAGTGGCTGATTTCTGGGCACCAGGCTGATCAACATATAAATCCAGCCAACCTCAGCCAGTCTCGGCCCTGCCCAGTGTGGAAGTGAAAACTCATGCTGAGCTTATGTATTGAAAGCCGTAATTGAATGAAATGGGCATCAGCCCAACACTGTGCAGAGCTGAGATAGGCTGAGATAGACCAAGATTAACAGAGCTCAACCGCTTCACAGCTGCTGCCCAGAAATCGGCCACTTTTCAATATAAAAGCACAGATCAACCCAGTGCGGCTTTTTACTGGGGATAATGACGGACATGCCGCTGCTCCGACATTGGAAATTTGGAAAGCTGGCAGACACTGAAGAAATAGAAATACAGGTATTCTATTACTGCACAGTGCGGGTCATAACCTGGGGCCTGACCAGCCTGTTGGTGAAGAAGTACAAGAGCATCATTCCAAAGCAATCCCAAAGCCTTTGAAAAATTTCCTCCAGTTGTGGTGGAATGGTAGCCTGACCCATGATAGTTCGAGTACAGTAGCATGTAATCTGCATAAACTTGACTGTCCTCAATTAACTTGTCTGATCACAAAGCTCATATTATTTCTGCCACAGCTGGATATCGATTATCCT
The DNA here is from genome assembly GCA_015501585.1 of Rhodocollybia butyracea. Taxonomy (NCBI): domain Eukaryota; kingdom Fungi; phylum Basidiomycota; class Agaricomycetes; order Agaricales; family Omphalotaceae; genus Rhodocollybia; species Rhodocollybia butyracea. The sequence goes on along the minus strand of JADNRY010000012.1, from coordinate 282,332 downwards.
ACACCTGAGCGGTGTTCTCTCAAAACTCGCAGCTCAAGTTCCTTCAATAAAGGACACCTGGCCATTCATTCACGAAGCTTTGTTGGGTCGACCTATGCAGTGAACCGTGGCGCTCCCCACCCATCTCCCCTCCGAGTCACATCGCCACTGCATCCATACAGCACTTACTGGAGAGCGTGCCCTTTCCCTTCACAGCATATATAAGCATATTTCTCCCTCCATAGCGTTCTCAAGCCTTCCGAATCCTCCTGTATTATAAACCTGAGGCAGTCCCGCTACACTACTAGTACTATATATCTTTACCATAGCATTACAGTTCCGTGCTACTCATCGTAATACTCCTACCATTTATCCCCAGATAATCTCACTCAAACTACGGCGACGCTTGCCAGGAGCAACACCACCCGCAAAAGGCGTACACTGGATAGCAAGTTCCTGCGCATCATGCAGATTCTGTATCATACTCAACTGGGTGTTAAGAAGCGCAGTGTTGACAGACGAGTCGGTACTGTGTTACAATAGTGTCAGCGTAATCTGAACCGCGGGTACGATGAGGTTACGTACGAGTTAATGATGTTCAAGGTACCCTGTGCGTCGAGGAGATTCTGTCCCATCGATGCACCGGCAGTATTGCTTCCTGTAGATTGAACCTCTCCAATCAAACCACTCGCAAGCGTGAGGAAAGTAGACACAGTTTGCGCAGCACTGCTAGTTGTTTGGTCACTAGAAAATCATATGCGTCAGGCCTCAAGTCAAGGGCGGGGAATCACATCTCCGAGGTGCAAAAACTTTGAACTTACTTTCCAGCAGCATTTGCCAGAGCCTGTGCATTCTGTGCAGTCGTATTAAAAGCGGCGGAGGCTGCAGCCGCTGCAGAATCACATTGAGTTGTACGCTTTGAGGTACGACGTCCGTAGTATGAGTTGGATGTACTAGCTTGAGTCTCCTGGCTACGAAGATGGGAACAGGAGATTATTAAAGATTCGCTATGAAAGAGATCGGATCCGCGCACCTCGCAGATACAACTACCGTCGTGGTATGGACAACATGTACAGTCTACCAAGATGGTCCATGTCAAAATTTAAATTCAAACCCACGGCAACGATAAACTTACCATAACCGAGTTAGAATTGGGACTGGAGCCCGAGTTGTTGTTGGAGACCGAGTTGGAAACAGAACTCGAGTTGGAAGAGGTTGAATTAGACAACGTTCCATCTGCAATTTCGGAGACCTGTGCACACTGAGCGATAGCGGCAAGACCACTGGTCAGGGTATCATTGAGATTACTCAAGACCGATGCAATGTTCGACTGGACATTAGAGTCGGTCCTATCCAGAGATGACAGTTAAAGAAACGAACTCCCCCAGCGTGAATCTGAGGTACACTTACGAGTTAATTCCGTCTATCACTGTGTTAGCGTTAGCGAGTCCGGTGGTGATAGTTGGTACTCCAGAAGCGTCTGAGGTTACACCGCCCAAAACGCCTTTCACAATCGTCGCAACACCAAGCTGGCACAGCTGAATTGAGGCAAGAGCTTGGCTAGTGGCAGCAGCAACTGAAGGGTCGCTACTAAAAATACAGTCAGCGATAGAGTTTTATTTCAGCTAGAATAAAATATCTACCTTGAAGCTCCCAAAGCGACGAGCGCATTCGAGGAAGAGTTCAGGCCTCCTATGACACCCAGACGCGCGTTGTTGCACGAGTCCAACAACGCGTCACGACGTTCTACTGGGACTGAAATTGAAATAAGTATACAACAATATATAATAAACTTGAAAGGCTTTTACCGGCACCAGTGTTAAATACGCATAGCGCAAGAGCGACCACAACAGAGTTCAGTCGGACCATGATACCAAAAGCGTAAGGGGGAAAATGATCAGGTAGAGAGGGTAGATTTTACAAGTACTAAAGGAAAAGACACCAGGTCAAAACACCAGGTTGAAGGAAAATGAAGAAAGGAAGGCTGAACAAGAAGAAACTTTGGGCAAGAAGGAACAAAGAAAAACTTAAAAATTAATGGTTCAAATGAACCTAGGCTTTATACTTCTATATGAGGCGGTCCTCTATGTAACAATAATTGTGCAACGGTACATGAACGGAAGTTGTAGCCAGTTGAAGCTGGCTACGAGAGATGGGGTTGATTGATAGAATCACTGATCCCGTTCAATCGATGTTTGCGTCGGTATTTCACGTGGTACTTAGTACTTACTTGGAGCGCAGACGAAACCAAAACACTGGAAACCACGGGAAAAACAATCATATCCCTCACGTTGGGATTGACGAAAATAATGGACGAAACTGACGAGGATTGCCCAGGAAACAGTGGAAGAGTATCGCCAATCAGCTTATGGGGTCAAGAAAAATCTGCATATCCGAGTCATTACTTAGGTATGTAGATAACATAAATGATGTCCATTATTATTGTCCAGTCCTTTCTCCCCAAAAACAAACAGCACTCGCCCACCGAAGTGTCCATGATCGGACCTCCTCAGCCAGTGACGGGTAATTTATCACAGCCCAACTCAACAGTCGCTAGCAACCTGAGCACTGGCGTTGAGTGTATCAGTCAAACTAGACTGAGCAGTTGCGACAGCAGAAGTCACAGCAGGATCAGTTCTAAAAAAACTGATTAGGACCTATAATCCAGGAACAACTATTGAATCTTACGACGTAACCCCATTTAACGCCGTCTGTGCAGAGCTCACGCCCGAGTTCACCTGGTCGCGTCCCGAAGCAGGCGCAGTTTGACCAGCCACTAGCGCTTGTGCGATTTCCTTGATTCCAGCCTCAGCACTAGTGATTCCACTTTGAGCAGTTTGAACGGCAGCAGTGGTAGTTGTGTCATTGCTTGAAACGGAAACGATGAGCGGTACGTACTTCAGTATTAATAATCATAGGACGTACGTTCCAGCAGCGGCACCTACAGCCTGTACGTTCTTTGCACTTGCTGCAAGAGAGGATACCGCCTTGAGACGAGCAGCATTGCATTGCAAATCTCCAATTTGACGTTTCGCGGCAGCAGTACTTCCAGTGGGTGTACAATCAGTGGTTACTTGTTCTCCTGCAGAAATTGTGTTGTTCAGATCGGATTGTGCTTTCGAGACAGCTGAAGTAACGGTTGGATCCGTCCTACAGTACCGTGGTAAGAATCTGGTTGAAGGAGTCTAGGTAACACACTCACGAATTTATCGAGTTCAATGCACTTTGCACCGCAACCAAACCCTGGGCAACCTGATCACGTCCAGACGCGGGTGCATTCTGTCCCGTGAGTATAGCTCCAGCGATTTGCTTAATTCCTCCTTGGGCTGATTGAATTCCGCTTTGCGCCTGCGATACGGCCGATGCTACAGTCGGATCGCTGCGAAGAAGACGAACATTGTTGAGCAGTGAACAGGATCGAAGTTTAATATCAGTTACCTTCCTCCAGCTGATGATAACGCGTTCACAGAGTTACTAGTAGCCGTGAGCCCAGCGACTGTCTTGAGACGCGCGGCATTGCATTGTATATCACCTATTTGGCGATACTTCAAAGGCACTGTCACGAAGAAGAGATAAGTATTCTCGTCAAGCGAGAAGACTCGAAAGACTGACCAGCCTCCGCGAGAAAAGAAGTTGATGCGAGAAAGAGTGCGAGGAGATGGAAGCTCAACTGAACCATGTTGCCAGCGACAATGAATAAGAGGAGAATGTAAAGAATAAAGTGCCCAGCAAAAAAATCAAACGAATAAGGACCACAGGTCAAGAAGAGTGAGAATAAGAAACGGGGAAGAAAGTTCAAAGGGGTGGTGATAGCAGCATTATGGCCTGAACCAAGCTTTTATAGGGGGCGAGTATGGCTGGAAGGAATTCTATAACGACAATCAGGAATGAGAACCCCGAAAAATGCATATCTGAACGAAGCAAAGCGGCCGCGCTTTGACACAAAGGATTTTCGTTGCCATGGGTAGACTGCTTCTGCCATTCACTCGACGGTTTAGAGCCTGGAAATCTATGACATCGATACTCGAAAGACTTGAATGCCTTGACGATCTCAGATCAAAAGCCATAGTGATAAAGGCCTCGACAGCTTTGTACGTAAACTACAACACCACCCGAGGAAAGTAAAATTAGCTGCATTGTAACGACCGATCACAGTCTTTCGCGATCGCTGTGTGACGTAGCGAGGACCGAGGTCACCGAGCCCTATTATCTGTCTCGAGTTGTACCGCGTGACCACCAACCTACTCTATTATATATTCTGTCTCTAGGAAATCACAAGTACGACTTTTCATGGTGACTCTGAAGGGGATGTAAAGTACGGTGCTCTTGGAAATTGAGCATCGATTGAGCATCCGAACACCGTCATCATCGGTAAGTTGACGGTTGTACGGTGTGTCCCGTCATGGTCTTGCATTTGGGTGAACTGATGAACTGACAAAGTTCACGGTGCGTCACCGTACGGGCGAACCTACACTCGTAATGCTTGCAGCGCCCCCGCTTGTACTCAATCGACCATGTCATCTTGTATGTATGAGTTTGTTGTGCATGAGAACTCCCGACTGTTTGATCGGCCTTCAGACAAAAATCGCTTGAACCTAGATGATACAAGTAAAGGAGCAGATACAAGTAAGTATGGCAATAGTGGATGGATACAGACAGATGAATGAAAAGTTCTTTTAGAATGATGAGGTAAAGTCCCTGAATGCTTCTTGCGCCATAATGCGATCGCCTCCTTGCTCATGCACTGTACCATTTCCTTTTGTCTCAGCACCATTCGCACTTGCACCTGCCTTGATCTGCTGATCTTTGAATCTCCTAATTGCAGACAATCTTTCTTGCCAATTTGTTCGCACTTCTACTCGCAGGGTATCGCGGTCAGTTCGCGCAAAGACATATGCAAACCAATCCGCCAAGAGACTAAGCTCCCGTACCAAAAACGGGAGATTTTCCACACTGACCAGCTTGTAATGTCCTACAGGAGCGAACTCTATCATGCCTTCAGCACGTTGCACAGTGACCTTGAAATACTCTGTTTCATGCACATTGTTCGAGTACGCGGAGATAGTCCCAACTGAATGCGGCTCGATTACAATATTGACAAATTGGAACTGCGTGGCGAGCGTGTCAAAGCGATATGCTATCCCCGAGTCGTTCCAAACAATACGGACGTAATCGTTCCCAATGTGCCGTTTTTTAAGAGTGGAAGACTCGTCGTGGGGATGACAAGGCATCATTGTCGCAGTGTGGTACAAAATCTGCCCTATATCATCCCACCATGCATAGGCGTATTCGCCGTCCTCACCAGGATCGAGTCCGCCAGCGTAGACATCAATCTGTCCGCGTAGGTTGATTAAGCGACCCAAGCCCTCGAGAAACCGGGTATAAGCAGGAGACCCGTGTGTGTTGCGTAGAATCTCGACCTCGGTGGTTTGGCCGGGCGCAACATACATGATTCCCACTTTATGAGTGTCGATAACAGGTACCCGGTCTAGGTTGGCAGTGAATTTGGAGACAGCAGCCGAGTCGACGAGCATGCGTACATTCGACGGGCCCAGACGATCCGGGTACGAGGATAGTTGCAGAGGGAAGAAGGAAGGGTCGATAGTAACGTCTTTACGCCTTTGAGATGGTGCTGTACCACTCCAAACATACCCAGACAGCGGGTCCGGTCGGACAGGCTCCTCTTGATCGTCTTCTACTCGTCCTAATAGGTCACCTACTAGACGCTGCTGTTCCTCGTAGTTCTGGAGTATTTTATTAAATAGACCCGGGAAACGAAGTTTAAATACTCACCTCTTCCATTTCACCCTCTTCCGTATCTGGCCTATGAGCTCTAGAAAATTCACGATCCATCAGATGGATGGCTGGAACGGTGAGCATGTCTGGGTCCACGTCTCCGGGACCGACTAACGGAACGTTCTCCAGCCTTCCCAAAAACTTTGTGTACCCAGAAGGTCTCCGCGAGAGTATCTCAATCCAGCCGAGTTTTTTCAACGCTCGGATTGTCACGACAGAATTCCCCAAAAGCCAAGTCTTCTCGCTCGCAGCATCTGCCAGAACTCGAGGAGCACCGCTTCCATCCGAGTCAGGCGATAAATTTGGGTGGATGACTATATCCTGCAGGAGCGAATTGGCTGGTCGAGGATCGGCACTGGCGTAAGTGTATCTGGCCAACCAATCGAAACACACTTCGGTCGGATCATCGACCTGCTCGTTCCCCTCATTGGCGAGAAGTAGCTGTCTAGTGATATACCGGAGATATTTAGGCCTATCTGGTAGTTTGACTGCTAAAAACCAGACATAAACGAGATGATACGAGATTATCCGAACATGTTGAGATAATGCCCATGAGCTCATAGGTGAGTCAGGCGAATCCAATTTGCTCATTCGATTATGGTGCTGTAGATACTGGAGAGCAAGACCAAAGACCATCTTGTAATCCTTTTCAATAAAGTTACTGTACAAAGGAGGTTGGGAGCCGATAACAGAGAGAAAGCTCAGAATATGAACAGCCATGTCCGGGTTAGACATGATCTGAGAAAGTTTTTCGAGGATATCGGACAGGTATCGGATGGCAGAGGATTGAAGTTCGTATGCAGAGACGGCCAGCGCATGTATACAACAAATGATGGTTGCTGGTTGACCACTGAGTCCACCGAGGAAAACATTGACCAACGAGTGTCTTTGTTGGGTGTCGAAGTACTTTTTGTAGCTGACTAGCACCGATAGCGTGTGATATACGAGGCCGTGAGCGTCGCGCAACTTGATACCATTAGGCCATCGTTCGACACTTCGAGCAAAGCTCCCGCCTTCGAGGATTCCCATACACAACGTGGTGAGGATCTTGGATATCAAGACCTTGGATTTAGGCCCACAAAATAGATGTTTGTTGGCAAGTTGCACTGGTAGGTGACAGAGCACATAAGACAAGATATCCCAGCTTTTTTCTGATTCCAAGGTTGTAAGAAGCGCAGAAAGGTATTCTGATATTGGGAGGACGGTTACCTCCACCTGTCCGCTAGGATCATAGGTTCCCAATATTTCACTGGAAGTGTCCATAGTAGATACGGAGAAGGGGAGCTGCTCGGGAACTCTCCATAAGGCAGGTCTGTTTCGGAGTCGAGCCCCAGCTCCCACTGGATTGATACTGGGAGCGCCAACACGCGACCTGCTTCGGCTAGTTGCGTTCCGGCTGAATGATTGAGACGGTCCACCTCCTCGACCACGCATATCGCGCTCGGAAGGTGGCATTCGTGCACGGGCCCGGGCTTTGCGTAGTTCTGATACGGCATCAAGAGTGGGAGGAGGAGTCTCGGTTGAATCAGACATGCCAGTACGGTTGATTAGAGCCGATAGTGCAGCAACTTGACCATGCTGATCATAGCCCGAGTCTCGAAAGTAGATTTTGTGGTCGCGGTCGGCGCGTAGACGCATAAGAAACTGCAACGTCGCTATGCGAACACGCGTAGATTTTCCTTGAATAACAAGAGACGTGAAGCTCTGAAAAATACGAAGGAGGTACCGCAGTACGTAGTCAAGATCGGAAGGTGGAGCATGGGGTGTAAAACAAAGTTGAGAGAATATCGAGATGAGGGACGAAAGGGCGAGAATGGGATATGAACTCGAAGACGGTTCTCGAGAGGGTCGTTCGGCAAAATCTTCCGAGGGGTGCAAGGATTGAGAACGGGAGGGACCTATATCTGGATGAACTTCACTTTGCACTCTCGACAACGTCGGAGACGCAAAGATATGTGTCTGAGGAGAAGATGGTCCGTGAACGTCGAAACTGGTTGTGAGTTCCCCCTCTTCTTCGTCGTCATCTATGCCAGGCTCTGCAGCACTGGCACATTCAGTCAAAAATGCAACAATAGTCTCAACAGAAGTCTCTTGCTTCAACTCTTCATCATCTGATCCGTTTTCAAATATTCGTAAAACAACTTCATCTGCCAATATTTTCCAAACAACGTCGCAATAATCCGAGTCTCCAGGCTCTCCTGCTACAACCCTCCGACAAAATTCAAAAACTAGATTTGCCAACGGTCGACGATAGCCAGGCATTAGAGCCAGATGTATATTGTGTGGTAAAAAGGGGCCAAGTAGAATGAAGTGAGATCATTAGATGTACATTCTTGGGTCGAAGAAGTGGTCTGGATTACGAGATATTTTAGCGCTGGCATTAATCTGGTAGTAGTACAGGCAATTGACGCTAGCTACAGCTACAGAGAACTCTAGCAGTGATAAAGCTTTTGATAATTCCATTGAGCGGGAATGAACAACTCGAGTGTGAAATTATCCGTGGTGTAGATCAGAGTAAAGAGTAAACAAAACCAAGCACTTGGTATGGAACATTCCTCCAAGCTTAATGGTCCCTTGAATGTCTAAATGACGGCCTATGTGTCAGATAGGATATATACCTGTAAGCTTGGAGTTGGCTTGGAGTTGCAATTGAGTGGCATAAAACCTTTGAAAAATGTTTTGGAAACTAAGTCAAAACTAAGTACACATGCACATTATTATTGAGGACTATCGATGTGGACGTCCGTTCAAGTTGCACATCCCAACGATGTATGTAGTAGAAACACATCCCTCCACACTAGTTCATTTCCAGGTAGCTAGCTAGAAGCTTGTACTTGAGCTAGCCTTTAGCGCTCGGCCTAATTTGGAAGCGATTAGCGCCTTCCTTTAGTTGGTAACTTACCGCGATGTCAAAAGACAAGATGACCTACAAATGTGTTATTCGCGGCTCGATTAGTATGATTATTGCTCGCTAATCTACATAATTAACTCTGATTACTCGTTCAAGACATTGACGAATTTTTCCATGGTGCGTCCGGGTAAGTATATGAACAATCTGACGTTTCTTATACATATATAGTTAAAAACATCGTTCGACCTGGAGAAACCATATCTTCTCATGGCTTATCAAAACGTGCAGGAGGCAAGGGTGCAAATCAAGCTGTGGCTGTAGTCAAAGCTGGCGGCTCCGTAGCCCTTGTCGGAGCCGTTGGCGAGGACGGCTGCTGGGTCATTGAACTCCTCAAAGAATCTGGAGTAGACGTCTCTGATATCGAAGTGGTGTCTGTATGTGAGCTTCTTTGGCCGAGCCAGAATTCTCATTGCCTATCCAGGAACCCACAGGGAGAGCTATAATCCAGCTCGCTGATGATGGTGAGAACAGTATCAGTAAGAAATCTATCCCAATAATCTTCTACCCTCATACCAAAACAGGTCCACAGTACTTTTCAAAGGCGCTAATTACACATCGCATCCCAAAACATCACTTCCATCTGGCACCACACATCTCTTGCTCCAAAATGAAATCCCTCTCGAGGACACCCTTGCCTATCTCTGCGCCGCTACAGAAGCTTCTGTCTCTACCATCTTCAACCCCTCTCCAATGCCCTCTGATGCTGAGCTCAGGGCGGTCCCTTGGGATAAAATCAACTGGTTAATTGTCAATGAAGGAGAAGCCTCCGATATGTACAAGGCTATCTCTGGCGATTCTACTCAGCAGGCCACCCTTCCTGGTATTAGTAGCACTGTCTATGCTCATCTTCCAGCTTATACTACTCTTCTACGGCTGTATTCTCAGATACCAAAGACCAACATCGTTTGTACTCTTGGCGCGACAGGAGTGCTAACCCTAGTCCCGTCGCTGCTGGGTGAACTCCCTGGACTTCCGGAACCAATATTTCTCCCTGCAGCCAAACTAAAAAACGGTGTGGTTGATACTACAGGAGCCGGTGATTGTTTCGCTGGGTACATGGTTGCGGGCCTCATGAGATTGTGTGAAGAGGGGACGGATGTACTTCAACGAGAGCATCTCATTTCTGTACTAAAACGATGCGTTCAAGTAAGATCTACCCTTTCTCGATCATCCAAGCGCTTATCACGCAATGTACTTGAAGGCTGCAGGTATGTGCGTCGAAAACAGGGGGGCTATGGAAAGCATCCCTCTTGCCAAAGATGTCGACGCATCTCAATAAGACCTCAACTTTACAGTCAGATGTAGTAAAAAAAGATCACCTATCACATTACAGTCCAACGGTTATGAATACCTCTGCACTTGGATTTGTTCAGGTCTGTAGTATCTTTCTCTACGACAATATAAAAGCAAAGTAAGTTACTTCCTGTTACTTCTACACACTCAAGACCGCAACCGAAATCGGCGATCGCACATCAAATTCAAGTCCTTGTAAAGTCTGTTTTAATAAGGGACGGGACTTGATCTGACTCTCTAACTAATAACAACCCAAATATCCATCCAAGAAAGACGGGTACGTCGGAGAGCTTGTGGGAAGATGAATTTACCGGACACCAGAGCGCAGGGAGGTTTTCCGTAAAGTTTATCCGATTCAAGAAATTTCAGTGCCTCAATGACATGAGCTTGGTGTTCCCAGTAATTGAGCTCCGAACCATCACGGGAACGTCTGCTACCTTTCGGTGTTGGCTTCCCCGGGCCATTCTTGTTGTCGAGGCTCGAACGAAGTACCATGTGAGTAGCACACATATATATATATTGTAGGATGGGGGAAGTGCTTACTGCCCAGTGCCTTACTGTACAAAAGATCATTACTATATACACAGCTCTGTTTCAGGTGCTATATCCCATTACTGCTTCTGTAGCCTTGCCCGTTGCCGTCGTTAACTCTGCCGCGAAGGCACTGGTAAGAGTATCTATATCAGTCGTTACTGAGACCATCTGGAACCCTTGAGCAAATCGTTTGGCCGATTGTTCACCATTGAGACCTATCGAAGACGAAACAGAAATTAACATGATGATTGATTCACAGGAACTGGAACTTTTACAGAACATGGCTGCGACTTTCTTATGTTTCTGCGCAGCGGCCAGGATTTTCGCGATTGCGGCTTCGTGGGCTTCACCACCAAACTCAACGCCCATGGAAAGAGCGAGGTCAAATGGACCAATCTGATCACCAGGATGATTAGTTGTCATTAGAATGCCATGGATGGTATTGATAGCATTGGGTGCTCACAAAAACAACGTCAATACCTTCTTGACATATTTCTTCAATCTCCTCAACAGCCTGTGGATGCTCAATTTGAACCGAGATAACCAGGTCACGATTGGCAGCGGTCGCATATCCTCCCCCAAGAACACCAGTCGCACTAGTGAACATTGGACCAAAACCCCGAATACCAACAGGGGGGTACTTTGTAGCGCGGACAATTCCCCGAACAATTTCCTATAAAGACAATAGGACAACAAAGAAAATTGACGAAAAATAATGGCTTACTGCGCTGTTTGCCATTGGTACCATCAAGCCATGAGCGCCAGCATCAAGAGCTCTCTGGAGGGGTTATCAGAGTTAAATGGGAAATGATGAACAACTTCCAGATACCTTGATCAACCATGGTTCTTCAGCGGGAACACGGACAATCGGAGAAGCACCGTTAGCAGCGACGACGTTTGCAAGATCATACAGATGTGTGTCTGATATAAGTATGTACGATGGCTTTGATAATCCGCGAATCAGAATACTATTAGGTACAAACCATTGATCAAACCATGTTCTATCACAATCTTAAGTGTAAATCGAGGATCTCGATAAGATACATACCTGCGTCGATTAAAACCCAGCAAACATTGGGCGTTCTTGCGATAGTCCCAGCAATAGCCGTGCTGTAAGAAAATCAACACTTGCACAATTCTTTGCCAGTAGATTTTGAAACCTTGGCAGAGTAAGCCAGCCACCTGCAGCTAACTCTCCTGCATCGAGCTTCTGGCGAAGGGGAATGTTAAGAGGCATCCTAGGTTATGGGTGTGAACACAGAACAGTTCACAGGGGAGAATCCAATCAGATCCAATCAATCATTGTCGAGGGTCCGGCCCGGGATCGCTCGACTAGATTTTCCCACGATTTAGGCGCCTACCGGAACTTCCATGTCGTCGTCCTCTCCGTTGCCTAATCCTGCCACGGGTAGCGCCAATCCTGCAGCTTCTCTGTCGTCATTATGGGCCTATATAACTCCGGCTTTGGACCACATCGTGAAAAGCTCAACAAACAACACAAGCAAGGCTCCTGCCATCGATGTGGATTTTTATTCGAGAATTCATAGCGCTTGTTATAACTAGTAAAAGTCTATATTTCATCGGATAATATCTTACTCACTGTCGCGTAGTATAACTTCACAGACTGAAGAGTACAATGCTTCCTCTCGCAAGTCGGACGATGTTCCCATGAGCGGAACTGACCTTTACGACCAGCTCGACAAATATTTCGCCGATGCCGCTCGAGAGCTGTTGCTTGGTGCTCCTCAGGAAGACTCTGACCTTATCCACTACATTTTACCCTGTTTCTCGCGCTATAGCGCGGGTGCACAGTCCGCCAATCGCTTGCTCAACTATGTGAATCGGCACTATGTTAAAAGAGCCGTTGATGAAGACAAAGGCTGGCTTACCATAGGTGACGTTCTCGAGCATGTCGCAAAGACAGCTAAAGTTACCGATACCCGCGAGCAACTGGCCAAGAAACTTCGAGAGAAACGGACTGATGAGCTAAGGAAATGGGGAGATATGGATGTGGGCTCGACAACATTAGGGGATGCAGAGGCTTGCGCAGAAGCAGCAAGCCCAATTGACCGCATTGTCCATATATCTGCTTTGGCTCATCGTCGTTTTCGCCTGGAGTTTGTCGAACCGTTGCTTGCTGTCCCAAAATTCAAAAAGGGGACAAAAGTCAAGAACAAGATACCCAAACCTAAAGGAGCTGGACCTCCACCTGGTCCCAAGGGCCGTTTGGCTCGTGCAGTGAAGGAATTATTAGAATCCAAAAACATTGATGAGGACGAACGGGCAAGTCAGGCTTATGAGCTTGCGATGATGTTGAGAAAGGTTGGCGTACGTCCTGATCATCCGCTTCGCAAAAAACTTGGCAAGTATCAGGCGCCTGGACCAAATCATACTTGATTACACCACGGATTTATTGTACTTAGATTAATGGAGTTCCAGTCTTTCATCAAATTAACATGCTCACAAGAGAGATTATCTGATAATATACAATACTTATGTAAGGCATTATTCGGACTCAAAAAAAATCTGGGGTTACTCGTTTGACATTCACCTCGTTCCGCAAAACCCTTCTAAGTTCTAACGTCCGACCCCAACTTCAAATAATGCATCGTCGACATTTCTCATAAACAAGGTCCAATCATCGAGGTCGATGTTATCATCGAAATTGAAACCAATCGCGTTAGTACCATTCGAATTTTCTGGGAATTGGTACAATTCTATATATATCTATTGAGTTTCACGTATGACATTTGAAAAGGCTGTTACTCGCCATCAAAGAGCCCATTCCTTAGCTCGCTATTTTCCAGTGGTCGAGTCTGATTTCGAATAGCTTCTGGGTCAAAAGCGAGAACGGGTACCGGTTCAACTCCAAACACGTCGTGGGCGGAGATCTCTCCAAGGGTCCCATTCGGACTAGCAATCATACCGAACTCAGGACTCGACCACATTAAATTACTTGAATGAGCAGAACCAACCGGTTGTGTCCTTGCATCATCGAACGACGGCAGAGTAGTGTTGGTTGAGGCAGATTGCGACCCCGACGTGATAGTCCCTGTGGCTCCAAAGTCCTGAAGCATAGCTTGGCTCGGGATTCCTAACGAACCTGAGCTAAGTGAACTCGGAGACGCGGACCAGCTACTTGGTGTGTCTGTGTCCAGTTCGGCGTCATCTGACCTACGCTTGCGGCTGGGATGAGGAGGCTCAGGGACGGTGTCAAGCTCCTCCGATTTGGCCAGGGCGCTAAATTTGTCGCTTTACGACAGAGTCAGTGTAAACGTAAACTCATCGATCTAGGACTCACACTATCCTTCCAGATGACTGATTTCGTCTCTCATAACTTGTCAGTATCGCAAAGCACTTCTGTAGATCAGAATGCTCCTTCCTTGATGCAGCCGATCCAGCTCCAGTCGAGTGCTTGCTTCGCCAGAGCGCCACAAGAAGGATACCAGCGGTGTTCGCCAAAAGGTTAAGGTATAGACTTCCAAGAGGAGGTAACCCACGTCGATGGTGTGCTTGTGATATGTTTACTGAACAGCGAGCTGCGTTGGCACAGACAGCCAGAGATGGGAAACTCATCCTCATCTCAAGGCTTTCAAAAGTCTTGTGAGCCTTCGAGCTGGCGGTGTTGGTCGATGTCGCTGATTCGGGACTGGATCCAGAATTGGACGCAGCATTAAGAGGCTTGGCAACCTTCATAACAAATTTTTTGTGTAGAGTCGTTTGAACAAAGTAGAAGGTGGTGTGGAGCATCACGGACTGACTGAAAAATACAGCATCACCCCGATGAGGATCCCAGCGCACTACAGATAAATTAGCGAGAGATTGAGCACAGAGTTATCAGAAACTTACAGTTTTCGGGCAGTGAGTCCAGCCATTCATTCAGAGCAGAATCATGTTTGATAACTTGGCGCTGGTTCCATTCGATAGCACCTTTGTTGGCTGCCTTGGATGTAAACTCGTCCGAATTTGGGCGCTTGACAGCATACTGTTCATGGAAAAGTTTAGCAAGATGTTGAATGTTCAACCAATGATACTGACAATGGTTCGCTGAATGGAAGCAGCTATTTGTAGAAGCTTGTTAAGATAGACCCCAAAAGATAAAGCCGATGGCTTTGCGGGCGGTTGAACAAAGGCAGCCGTGGAACTGTCCCAGTACTCGTCGTCACATTCTGCTATCTGATCAACATCAAAGCTGAGAAAGAAAAGAAATAAACTTGAGTTGTTCAACAGCCTAGTCAATAATTCACGCACTCACTCATTTGCCGTTGTTGCAAGCGGTCGCCCGAGGGATGAGCCAATAAGAATATCAAGCCCGTTCAAGCACCAGAATGCCCGGAGCCATTGTTCGCTTTCTGGAGTGCGGGGTTTACCCGGTTTCGAGCGATGAATGCCCCGTTCTTGAGCTAATCGGAGGCCAAGTCCGACCAAAGGCCAGCAGGCATCAGCAACTGTAGTTGAACTCAAGAAAGAACATGCAAGCTGAAGCGAAATTTAGGATATGACTTGTGAGACAAGGGAGATTGACATACACAATACAGCTGAAGTTCATGAATAGAGGTTGTGTCAACAAAGCTAGGCCGGACGAGTTGAATTTGGCGGAACCATTTCCATCCTGCTAACTGTTCGTAATCGGTGGGATTGATTTTATTGCGCGGATCGTCTGAATGTCTAGAAGCCAGCGCACACACTGCCAGTACCACGGCGCCAAAGTTAGAATCAGCAAGGTGGTGACCCGCCAACACAGACCGCTCGAACGTAGGTCTGTGCAAAAGAGGAAAGTAGTACGGGGAGATTTCATGGAAGTAAATGTCGATGAGAACAAAAAGCAAATCGTTCGGTGGGAAGGTGTAGGTAGGTGTAGGCGGCTCAGGTGCCCATTTCCACTTGAGTTTAGGTCAGAAAAGTTTGATTGCGTAGTTAAACAACTCACAATATCAGTGACCCACATCTCGGGCCTCATCACAACCTCGATTTGCTGCTTGTACGGATCATTACCCTTCGCTGCCATCTGGTCACCTCTGTATTCCATCGCCGAGTGCAGAAACAAATAATTACTGCTTCTGCCAAAATGGCGTTCCTGCGTACCGATTGACAGCGTCCTGAAGTCCTGCAAGAGATCCTCATCACTTTCCTCCTTGTCAGAGGTCTCTGATAATGTCCCTGGATTGGGAGAAGTAAGCTTGTTCCTGCAGTGAGGCGATCCGCTGGAGTCTCTGATTACAAGCGGTAGATCTGCTGTTGATCCCAGCTTAGATGATCGATTTATTCGTATCTCGAGCGACCGAGCGTATTTGGCCAAGGATATGAGCATTTCCCGAACGCTGTCGGGATCTTGAGGTATAGAATATTCATCCAAAGAAGATATGATGTTGTCGACTAGAACTTGGGCAGTATCGACCCCGTAGTTCCGTGAACGAGGTGCGAGATTGGGTCGTCGTTTCTAAGTTTTATATAGGTCAACCGGAACTCATAAAAGTACAAAGCTGCGTACTTTGCGTGTGTAAGTAAATTTGCACTCTAGTTCAGCACTACGGCATCCTGAGCACGGTTGACCTGGCATCGGGGCCTCACATTTAACTATTGATTTCCAATTTCACAATCAGCACGATATGATACTAATTTTTTTTAAAAAAAACGCACTCTTCCTTGCACGACAGGCATCACATGCCTGCGATTTTCGCGTTGAAGCCCTGGATTCTTTTGAAGAGTCATTAGCTGTCGTCATGTAGAACGCGTATGAAAGGAGCAAGTCAAGAACTTAAGCGCCCACGGTCCCGATTTGAGTTCGTCATCCGGCATCTGTTGCGGCATTAGTAAGAAAGGAAAGAAGAACCGGCGCGGTCCCCGCAATATACGTATGTATTGATGCTCAGATTGAAGTTCCTTGCAGTTCGGAATCCGGATGATCTCAACTACTAAAGGGTGTCAAGAATTTGCCTTTGACAACATGTGGCTCGGATATCGACGAACTTAATTTCTGACCATTGCACTCCAACTTACTAAACCTTTTTTGCAGCCGATGTATTCGACTACTTCTCCGGTACTTATCATACGAAGGATGCTGGATCAGCCACCTAAGGCGCAGTTTTGGCTAGTGCGGCGAGGTGCGGTTACGCCATGAATCCACACCTACTCTCACTGTTCTTGTTTGAATAACATGTTGTACAACGTGTTCAGTCAACTACGTGTACCTTTCCTTCGAGAGTTAAGCCTGCTATCTGGGTGACTGAGCTTTCAGTTACGTGAAGTCATATTCTGTAAAGCGATTCGGGGCCTGTTTCAAATCATTGTTACTTGGTCATAACAATAGTAGCAAAACTTAGCACTACAGAGAAGCAAAGTGTACTTGTGTGCAAAAAATTACGTACAATACCAAGATGCTTCTTCATCTTCTTCATTGGGGTCATGGCTTGCAGACGCCTCCCACTCATACAATCACCCCTCTCAAATCCTTTACATCCTCATACGTACTGACCAACACTTTCATCATTGCTTTTCTTGTCAGCGCCTTGCGACTATTCATCGCAAGAGGGCTCTCTAGCAGCTCCTTCCAATTTTCCAGCCACTCGGGCGAAGTGGGAGATAGATTCTCCCTCATAATCTCCGGTAATTTCGCAGTATCAGAGTCGAAGAGGTGAGAGGAAACGCGTAAGAGGGTAGTTGACAATGGTGGAGAAAGGATTATGGTTGTGTGGTCGAGAGCGAGGAGAAGACAGAGTGAACGGAGGAAGGGCGTTGCAGCACTCGAAGGTTGTGAGAGGGGCATTATATAGGGCGTACCGTCAGGATTTCTGTAAAATGGATTGCAGCTGGAGTTGAGTCATATAGACAGATGACTTACTTGAGAACCAACACATATCCTGCCAGCTGGAACAACGTTTCGCCAACCGTCCGGGCCTCTTCCTCATCCAGCTTCAGAATTACCTCTTCTCTTGACTCGATCTCCTGTACCACATCTTTTAATATCCCCGCAATTTCCTCTAGAACTCTTTCCTTTCCTTCTTTCACCCACGTTGTCTCCTCACCAGCTGGGTCACTATAAGTATACCAAAACTCAACCCAGGCATGAGTACTTCCCGCCAATGATTTTTTAAACCTCGCTGCGTCCCATCCGTTAGCAGAACCCGTCAAACCAGACGAAGACCCCTCAGCTTTGGGCCACGCGCGCTCCAACATATCCCTCGACAGATCCAAATGCGTTGGAGCGCCCGAATGCGAATATCCCGTCGCGCTCTCCTTAGAAATATATGCCCTCGCAAGTCTCGTAGATAAGGTTCGACGAATATATTCTCTCAGACTGCGAAAGGCACCGAATGATGTTTGTATCGCCATTTGTACGTCTTTGGGTTTCAGGGAGGTGTCCTCGACGATTGGTGGGTAGAGGCTCTGTTGGAGGATACGGAGGCAAGTGGTGGAGTAGGGTCCTGAGAGGAGGGAGTTGAGAGTATCACTAATTTGGTCTTCGACGTTCGAACGTTTACCGGCGTTGCGGGAGGACATGACAGTAAGACGGGCGAGGGGAGAAGCACAACTCGCTAGAGCACGGAAGAGAAGTGGAAGGATAACAGCGAGAGAGGCGGAAGGCAGCTGTTTCAGCTGTTTGGTTAGGTGAGTAATGTACAATGAGACAGCGATGTCGACCGGCTGCTTCATGACAGGTGGGGGAGGAGGGCTGGAAAATGTCGGAGAAGGTAGTGAGTTTATGGACATAGAAGACTGCTGTCTGTGATGTTGGTATGTGGGTCTTGGTTCGACAGCTGAACTGGGGGATGTGGGCCTGGGGGGCTGATCGATACAATGGTCAATCATATTCCCATAAAACTCCAATACAGCCATAAACTCTTCCTCTGTGATGCGAGCCATGATTTCTGGGTTGTCAATAACAGAATTCAAGAAGGCAGAGAGTATTTCGATACTTCGTTCCCTCTCGGCCCGTTCAGCGCGTTCGTTAGGATCGAGCACAAAGAGATCCTCAAACGCGTCCATGATCCAAAGTTTAAGCACGTTGAAGAACTGGACTTCGATGCCTAGAATATCTATACCAAACTTTGTTATCGCCCTCAGCGCCTTGAACTTGGGCTCCCAGAGCTCTGTACTCCACGTAGCCGCTGCCTGACCAGTGAACAGGGCAAAATACGACATCCTGTCAGCTAATTCAAGACTTTTTGCTTCGCTATTTTCCCAATACGCAGACAACATATCGAAACCGGCTGCCTGAAGCGGAACCGGAGCATCTGAAGCACATAAGGCACCCAAAACAGGCATAAGCGCTGTGTGGCGAGGAAGTGGAGAATATGTACACAGTGCACTGGCAAGTGCACGAGCATTTGCCAGGCCAGGGACTGCAGGAGGCAACAGAGATTGAATGAGTTCGTCAACAGATAACGGAGCCAAGGGTGTGGCTAGAGTTTCGACTTTTGGTTTGCGCCATGCTGCAGAGAACGAAGAAAATGCCGTCGTCGTCGTGTTTGCTCTTGGCCGAAGTTTGAGACTGTCTCCATCCTGAGGGGCCATTTAAACAGCGCAACTGCGTGGCCTGATTAATTTTAATTCATAAAGCTGTAAAGCTCAGTACTCACCTTAAGTTTTCCAATATTTTAGTGTCGTCGAAAGCTGATCCACGATAATGGAAATTGAAACATCTCTTTGACGGAGTTGCAGGACAAACGCACGGAATTCCCAAGTCCTGATTGACTGTTCAAAGTTTTCAAGAATGAATAAAAGCAAGTTGTGTTATAGATCAGACAGGAGAAATCCGTATTCGGACGGAACTCGGGCGTCTACAGGGGAAAGCATTTTGTCTATTGCTACAGCATTTAGGAGAACAAAATTAGATACGATGGTAATATGCAATTGTAATCGTGAGCGTTCATGACAGTACGTCCAAAGTTCGAGAAATAAAAAATCTTTATCAACTAATCAGAGCTACTACCAGCTGATTTGGGAGCATAGCGGGGAAGAGACTCGACGGGTTTCGAGATAAAGTAGCCTGCAAGCAAATTTAGTATTTGGAAGGTTAGCATTTCCAGGAGAACGAACCTTTCATGGCAGCAGCTTTCTCTCCCTGCCTTCCGAATCCGAGTCCATCCAATCTACTGGTCCCACTACTTTCTGAACTCTCCGACGCAGTGGAATTCCTTTCCTTGTCTTTGCCAAAAGCATGCGAAACAAACGATGGGGCATTAGACATCATCGGACGCACATCTACTCCTGCTACATGGGTTGGAAGCGCACTTTTGGCGTGTTCGCGCCAGGAGGTGACAGAGCGTTTGGATTTAGCACCCTGACGGAAGACAAGTCCAACAAAGATGTTGAGGCAACCAATGGAGAAGAGGAAGAAGGCTGAGACGAGAGTAAAATCATCAACAAAGTGAGATAAGATGGCAGCGCCGATCCTGAAAGGAAAATCAATCTCTGTTTTCAAAGAGGAAAACTAAGACTTGCAAGCATTGTATGACACCAAGGGCACCGAGACCAAAGTCCTTTCCAAGCACGGGAAAGAATCGGTTGAAGAACGCCGAGGGCCAGCCCAATTCCGACAATACCAGCACGACTGTCTGTCCGATGATCAACAGCCTGTTGAGGACAGCCCAGAAGATTCCAGCAGGCTGGTTAGGTACTGTGCTGTCTCTGAATCGATGATAAGTATCTGCGTACTGTACATGACCATCCGTACTCACTCGATATAGTCACAATTGAGCATATCCGTTATCGTCGAATTACTCGAACTCGACGAGTCACTGGCTTTGGCCGCCATAAATCGGTTAACCGCTTCAACATCGTGTACCAAAGTAACGATATTGCTTGCAAAGACAAGGATCAGAGCGATAATACTCAGAGCACGGATGATGTTGAGACCAATGAAGACATCTACACACAAAGTTAACGGGGAATGTGAGGAAGGTTTGAGGTACTTACAAGCGCGAGGAGGCAGCATTGTGAAGATTGTTTCTGTTGCTTTTGAGAGGAATTAAAAGGAGACTAGGAGTTGATGCAAGCGACCAGGCAAGCACAGAATCTGATGAGCAAGTCAAGTCGTTAATGAGCGTATACGTCAAGTCTAGACGTTGGAGAAACGAGAAACTGCTCGCGACTCAGTCGACGATCAGAGTGGTGGGGGAAAGGGAAAGAAGCTGAAGTCTTTGGGACATCGAACACGTTTTAGCTGGTCCATTCTATAGAGACAACGTAACTATAAGCGAGTACAAAAGAAAGAACAATGAGTTTTTTGTGTTCCACTTTGGGACAAAGGCAAGGAGCTGCACGTGACCGCTGTTACTTGGCGCACAGCTGACCGTATTACTTATTGTACTTTGTGTAAACTTGAAAAGAAAGCGCAATGAAGAATATTTGCAGTATGAGATAAAAGGGATACAATACAGAGAGCCGCAGACAAGAATACCAAAGAACAGGTAAAGATGAGGATCCAGGAAAGAGGACGGATACTAGTAGCTACTATAATAATGCATGTGTAGATCCGATAATCTGTAGACTCGAACCAGTCCCTGCTGTCGAGTGGTGATGTGATTTTGCTCCTGACAGACTGGAACTTAATCTGTGTTGAGCTCCTGAGAACCTTTGGTAGCTGCTTTGAGCCTCTGGATTTCGGCCTGTCTGTCTTCCCACTGTATAGGTGCATGACTCAGGTCGGTAATCGTATTAGCCAGGGGATTACGATGTGCGCGTCGTACGCGAGGACGGCCGCGCAAGTGGGTTGGAGTACTCAGTAGCACCGACATAGGGGTCTGTGGCTGACCAGGGCTGACTTGAGCATGCCTGGGAGTAGCAGGTGTAATATCTGGGAGGGGCTGGAGGTTGAGCAAAGGGATAGGCGTGTCTGGTTCATCATTATCAAAGTGTGGTGAGGCTGGAGCACTGCTGATAGGCATATCAAGAACAGGAGCATACAAGTCCGTGTCAGCACCCCTATTAGTACCCACTGAAGAAGATGTAGCCAGATTAGGTGGCGGAGATGGGCTTCTCTGCCTCAGCTTTTTTCGAACCGATCCAGAAGGTCGATAGTCGGCATCTGAGAAACGTCGCTTTTTCGAAGCGCGCGGCATGGTGGTTTAGAACAAAGTTACAGAGGTATATCCCAACATCGTTAAACATCTCAAAGTTCAAAACCTCCGACCGGTAATAATTTTGTTTATTGTAGACTTGAAGGGCAACTTTTTGTCTAGTTACATTTGTCCTGAATACGTGTTCAGTTGGATTTAAAGTTGTGAGTTTACAAAAATCTAATCAACGAGGTAAGTGTTCTCAGCCTCATGCTCACTGCAGCACTTCACTCACCGATGGTCAGTGTACGCTCAGCGCGCCTAAGACCCCGTTCTCCTTTCCATCGGTTCGAGCTCATGCCCCGGCACTTTCAAATTGAATGTTTATTTGATTTCTCATTACTCATGTTTTTCCTTAATTACTTATACTCCTGCAATGTTGAGGTTAGATGCCCACGGCACATATATCTAGGCGCGATATGTGTTGCGTGGAACCCGGCTGTTTCTAAATGGGACCGCGCCGGTTAAACCTACCTACCTACCTACCTACCTACCTACCTGAGGGCCGCAGTAGTCTCAAGTTTTCCCCTTGTCTAACTTGACTGCGAGCCCTCAGGTAAATCTTCTCATTACAAGTTTTCCCTATTTTCTAACTTGACTGTGGACACACGTAGTTACTTACAAGCCATTTTGGTGTATTCTGCGCTACCCTCCCTCCTACACCCTTTTCTCTGTATCTTATCATGGACATACGAACATTGTATTAAAGTAACCCTGCTCCGCGCTAATCTATCCGCTCAGGGAGTCGTCGCTGTCTTCAGGACGCTTCAGGACGGCTCCCGTGCTCTCCCGTGTCTACCTAACTTCTCGTGGCGAACAAAATGGCGCCTTGTTGATTAGATTGAAATTTAAGAGCCAGTCCTTTAAGTTCGCCGACACGGCTGATTAACAGCGTCAAAAAGAAACGACTAGTTAAACAGGGGAACAACATGGTTAATTCTACTTCCCCTCCGACTGCCCCATGTTACTTGTTCATCGCTGTAATCACCCGGCAACACTTACTTTTTCCAGGTGACAACCGCTTTATACGCACAAGAAACTCTCTATTGGTCCACCTACTACCAGCAACAATTCTCATTTTATTCGGTCAAAGCGTCCAATAGCATAGTATGAGTAGACCATTCATCATAACGGAACGCGTGCCAAGCCACGCGTCTCCTGCTGAACGCATAGCATCTGTACCTGTACAGATGACGGTGGCAACGACGGCGAACGAGAAATCGGACTTTATACAGTAGTTAACATATGTAGCACAGGGTATGACCATTCGGCAATACTAAATAAGTATTAGCACATACAGTACAAACAGAGATATGAAACTTGGACTTGATATGAAGAGCGAATAAAATAAAGAGGAAAACCTTCCGGAAAAAAGGTACGGTAAGCTGAAGAAGTCTGACAAAGAAGACAGGGATATGATACTAAGTTAGGGCAGAGCAGTCAGAAGCGAAGGTGAGCGAAGTGAAAAGGATACGAGGGCAGGAAATATAACGAGCGAAAGATATATCATCATTGTGTACAACAACATGAAGCAACAGAACGCTTTCAGTCGTCATCTTCTTCGTCGTTTCCGGCTTCCTCGGCACCACTACCGCCGCTACCAGCACTATTCTTCTTGTTCTGAAACGTACGTCAGTATAAGAACATATGCACATTGACAAGAAAGAGACTAACATCATATGCAGTTTTTTCGTCTTCAGCTCGTTCCTTATCTTTTGCAGCCTGCTCCACATATGGCTGAAGAACAACACATAAGCAAGCGAATGAGAACGGCAATTACAGCAATGACGAACCTTCTTCTCTTCGTCATCGAGCTCCTTCCATTTGGCACCAAGCAGCTTTCCGATCTCACCTGCAAAGAGAAACGTGATTAGAGCAATAGACGCAGGAAGGGAACATGCCATACCAAAGCCAGCCTCGGGGTTCTCAGCTCTGATTCTTTCACGCCAATCTGAACTGAAGAACATGTATGCAGAGAGAGCACGTTTCGGGGCCTTGGGGTCCTTCTTCGCTTTGCGAGGAGCCTTTTCAGACTTCTCGGCGGTCTTGCGCTGCAGACAGGGAATGTCAGAATCAATGGCCTCAAGTGACGAGTAAACGATGGGAAAAGGTGTTCAATGTAGACCACGACAGACAAACGGTGCTTCAGAACGATGGATGCGAACAGCGTTACTGAAGGGGTGAGGAAGGCCAAGCGAGAAGTGAAAAGGCGTCAGATGCTGCTGGCGACCATATACATTTCATCATCGTGGGCAACGATGAGCTCTGAGACCAAAAGGTCATGCCTACGATGTTCACAGGCATATGCAGCGATGGAACGGGGGATGGAAGGGATAAACACGCCCAGATTCAAAAATTCAACCAATGCCTTCCAAACCGGGAAATTATCCGACTTTTTTTTCAACATATGAGCGGCCATTCAACAAGATCACGCGTTGCAGCAGTGAGACAACGAAAGCAACCCCAATAGCGAAAAAAACACAACGATTGAAGAAGAGTTGAAGGGAAAAACCAGTATAGGATTCTCACTTTGGCTTTGGTGGTCTCTTTGGGCATCTGTGGAACGAAAACAAAAACGCGGTTATCAGCACGAATCATAGACAACAAGAACCCATAACCGTCGTCCAAGACCGGATTTTGGAAGAAAATGAGCGTTTTGCAGCAACCGAAGCCAACCAAACATAGACGCGACGCGTCTCACAGCCAAACAAACAACGCGCTCACTGCAGAAACTTTCTGCTCGTCAACGACGACGACGACGAGATAAAGACTCGGTCTTGGACGATCTGAAGTATAAACAGAAGCAATATACTCACTGTGCAGAAAGAGAGAGAGAGGAAAGGGAATAAGATTTTATGTGCAGGAAATTGGCTGGCGGCCTATACAGTAACTGGGCAGAGGCAGGTTAAGAGAGAGGCTCTCTGCGAAAACTTCGCTGAGACAAGTCTGTGTGAATATTTCTCGGCCCGAGTTTTAAGTGCACGGACCATCACCACAATTACACCATACGGAGCAGGACCTTGAGGCGAATATCTAGCAGTACACCCCTTGGCAAATATCAAGAGTCAGCGTATGGTTGGATACATAGTTAGTGCAGCTAGGGAATTCCGAGCAAAACCAGACTTCTCAATGATAGTAGTAGGTTTGGCCTTCAAAAAAGCTAGCAGAGTAAACTATCTTTCCTGTAAGAAATCACACGCATTCCTCCAAATCCCACTCCTTAAAGTCGCCCACAACATGCCGACCAATGACAGGGCACGGTGTATGGGACCTGCCAATGATATCCCGTAATTAATATTTAGTGTCGAGTGGCAATAATCAAAGTATATATTATAGTACAGATAAGGCGAGAGCGTCTCCAGATACATAAGACTTGGATGAACCCCCGTTCTCAGTTCTGGAGCCGATCGATAGCTGGAGGAGGAAGGAACCAGCAGCTATCCCCTAGAAGAACACTGGGATTCTAGGCTAGCTTTAGATAGAAACTTGATTGCGTAGTCATGAATGGAGCCTCCGACAATGTTCCGGAGATAAAGACAATTCAGACACATTGGTCGCAGAGCTCCAGCGACTTGCAGAATCTCCACAATGTCCGCAAGACTGTTAAGCGACGGGATGGCATATACTGGAATTATGTCTGTGCCTGGTATAACACTGGTCATGGCTTTTACACTGAGAGCAAGTGTTCCAAGAGGACGAGCAGCGTGAATGGAATGATACATCCTGATACGAGTCAGGCTCTTATTCCGAGTGGGGGAACAGGGGAGGACTTACGATGGGAAGGATACACTTTCCCCACAATGACCCCACGGTGTACCGAAGAGCTCAGCGGAAGGCTCGATTTTGGAACTGTAACTGATTCCAACAGCGGCATGAGCTTGCTGTACAGGAGTAGGGCAAGGTAAAGGCTGCTGCCATACGGACTGTACAGTTTTCGTTCGAGCTTTGCGAATATCTTCGCGGCCTGCACCCTTCCCTGCAGAGACACTAGAGGCAAAGCTGAATTTCAAGCCACCATGTCCATAATTATAATGATCCTTTGAAGGAAGCTCAAATAGCATTTGGACTACCGTAGGAGTGTTGACATCAAGTACGGTGGAAGAAACACGACACCATTCAGCGTATTGGCTGAGTGAATGGATGAGTTGAGTGAATGATGAAGCGTGAGTCGCGTGAGTGAGGACATAGCCTGAATGCTGATTAGGACTAGTTATTTCTTACATGGTTACAACTTACCAAGAGCAGAAAAATAGTCTACAATCTGCAGTTCTTTGTGTTCGTGGAATGGGACTGTAACGCGGTAAATTTTGTCACGGATTTCTGGCACATAATGGCCTCCGTTCTGTAGACAAGGATTCAAGATACCATCAAAGGTACGCCTCAGATGATTTTGGTTGAGATGAGTCTGATGGTGGCATAATTCTCCAAGATGGGAGGAGATCTGCAACGGGTGAACATCTTGAGTTTCTTTCGCGCTCATTTCGACACATACCGAAAGTGAAGAAACACGCGAAATTGACGTGAGTGGCGCGAAAAGGCGTGGTTTCATGAGAGTTCTAATTTTCTCGACGCCAAAATAAATGCCATTTCGCGGTTACAACGAAAAAAATGCTGAAGAAAAAATTGAAGGCGAAAAAATAAGCGCCAAGAAATTTGCCTAGACACGTGGCCGCCAATTTTCAATTTTGAAATGATACGTGTTCTGTTGCTTCTAACACGTAGATGCTCTTCATTCTCTCCTAATATCCACTATGCGTATCTTATATGTCTGGCATCTCCTTTCTGCCGTCCTTCTGGCGCTGCCCTCAGTCAGCTTTGCTGCTGTGCTTGCGATTGACTATGGATCAGACTGGATAAAAGCCTCGTTAATGAAACCAGGTGTTCCCTTTGACGTTCTGTTGAACAAAGACTCAAAGCGAAAAATTCAGTCCTCTGTAGCTTGGAAGAGAGATGATCGCTTGTTCGGCGGTGATGCTTTCAACTTGGTGAGTTACTTGTGATACAGCCGACACAGTATTGACAGTCCTCTTCTACAGGCTTCCCGGTTTCCTTCTGATTCATTCTCTTCTCTGAAACTACTACAAGCCGCGCCATACGACTCGCAGGCTGTCTCCTACTTCACCAGTATTTCCACTGCGGAAGTCGTTAAAACAGCACGGCAAACCGCCGCATTGAAACGAAGTGACGATACAGAATGGGCTGTGGAAGAACTCATCGCGATGCAACTGTCCTACGTAAAGAATCTCGCAGAGGCCGTCGCAGGTGAAAAAGTCTACGATGTCATCGTGACGGTACCTGCGTACTATTCACAATTCGAGCGAGACGCAGTCGCTGACGCGATCGAAATATCGGGACTTCGTACTTTGGCTCTGATTAATGATGGGTCGGCGGTGGCTGTAAACTACGCCATGACACGAAACTTTCCTGCCCAAGAATATCATGTCATCTACGACGCAGGTGCTTCATCAATTCGCGCCACACTTGTCTCCTTTAGCACAGACAACAAGACCTCAACCACACAGATTACTGTTCATGGAGTTGGATATGATCGTACTGTGGGAGGCACAGAGCTTGATAGACGTCTAAGGGAAATTTTGGCTGATCAATTTGTGGCCAAGCATGGAAAGGACATTCGAAAGGACAAGAGGGGTATGGCGAAACTTTGGAAGGAAGCTGGACGCGTCAAGGCGGTCCTAAGTGCTAATACAGATGCGATGTCAATAGTAAGGTCCACTCATGTTCTGTATATTAATGTTTTGAGACTGGTTATAGGTTGAAAGCCTTGCATTTGACATCGACTTTCGGGCAAAGATTTCTAGGGCAGAGTTCGAGACTGCCTGCGAAGATCTCAAGAGCCAATTCGTCCAGCCTATCATTGACGCTATGGCTAATGCTAAAATATCTTCAGTAAGTCAGTCCCATGACCGATTGTCTTTACTTACGCCCTATTCAGGACAAACTTTCGTCCGTGATCTTTACTGGTGGAAGTACTAGGACTCCGATGATCCAGGCTGCAGTCAAGGCTCTTGTTGGCGAGTAAGTACTCGAAAATAGCAATGGTAAGACGTCTTGCTCATTTTTTTACACAGAGATAAAGTATCTTTGAACGTCAATGCGGATGAAGCAGCTGTTCTCGGTGCTGCTCTCCACGGTGCTAGCCTTAGCCGACAGTTCAAGACTAAGGACATCAAATTGTCAGACATTCTTGCGCACGATGTTCAAGCATCATATTTCGCTGCACCAGCTACCGAGGGCTTGAAACCACGGACCATTACTACTTCGATCTTCTCCGCTGGCTCCAAAGTAAATAGCAAGAAGACATTGACTTTCAAGAGAAAGGAGGACTTTACGATACACTTCGATTACAAGAACGAAGTTTCTCCGTGAGTTTCAATCGGACCCAATTGGGCATCTAATCAAATACCGGTTATCCACAGAGGTTTTCCTAAAGAAATGTTACAAGTCGAATTGATCGGAATTGCAGAGGCTCTCGGTAACCTTACTGAACGCGGAGCGACTAACAATGTGGTCAAAGCCACGGTTCAGTTATCCGAGTCTGGGTTCATCTCAGTCACCGAGGCTATCGCAACTGGAGACATCAAAGATGAATCTCTTACAGGTTTGTCTAGTTTCTTTCAGCTTATTCTTCTTTTGCTTATGATTGCAAATGACAGGTAAACTAAAAGGACTCTTCGGCGGAAGTTCAACAGAGCCTGTAGACCAGGAGACTGCTTCTGCGGGTAGTGAAACGCCCATTGAACCCGAGACTAGTTCATCATCTTCGACATCTTCCTCATCTTCCTCATCGGCTTCTTCTTCATCGGAAGCATCGGCAACTCCCTCTAAATCTGCTGAGCCCAAGCTGTCTTTGAAGGAACTTGGCACCATTAAGCTCAACTTTACCGCGACTTTCCCCACAATTGCCCCCATGACGGTGGAAGAAAAGAAGGCAGCGAGAAGCAGGTTAGTGCCAATATAACTATCTCTGCAACTATTTCTGACATTGTCTGCGATGTAGGCTTCGTGCTCTGGATTTGGAGGAAGCCGCTAAAATTCGCAAAGGAGAGGCCAGGAATAATCTTGAAAGCTATTTGTACCGTCTACGCGATCTGCTTGACGAAGAGAACAAGGATACACCATTTAAGAAGTGCTCTCAGCCCAACGAGAGACAGACCATTTCGGAGAAGCTGGATGAGACGTTTATGTGGTTGCATGATGATGGTGATAATGCCGAGACCTCACAGCTTTTGGATAAGAGGAATGCTTTAGAGTGAGTTTAGGTATACTTCGTTCACCCCGTTCGAGGATGTTGATGGTTGTAATAGGACTTTGGAACGACCTATCGTGCACCGCTACCAAGAGATCGAAGCCTTCCCTCAGGCTTTGAATAACAGTCAAATGTGGAATTGGAGCACTCGCCTATTCCTCACCGAAGCTCGTCAGAATCTCACCATCGAGACAGAAGCCGACTTACCGTCGAAATGGACCAAAGAAGAGCTCGACGCACTTGAGAAAACTCTCAAGGAGCACGAAATCTGGTTGAACACTTGGGTAGAGAAGCAGAAATCTGTGCAGTCGTATGAAGATCCAGTGATCGAAACGACCGAGATGAAGGCTCGCGCCAAGGTTCTCGAGAGCCATTTGCAGAAATTGGCCAGAAGAAGAATTCCCAAGACGAAGAAGAAGAGTACGACAATATCTTTTTCGACATCAACTGATGCGGCGAGTGCGACTAGCAGTACGGAGACGACTGTTCCTACAAACGAGACAGTGAAGGAAGACGAACCGGCGGCGTTTGAGCAGGAAATACCGGTGAATCAGTCACAGGAGCAGATACCGATACAGCCTTCTCCCGAAGAAATTAGAGACGAACTATAGCATATATACATCTAGAGTAGTGGTGGTCTGGGCTCTTTGTTTATTATCCCGAGTTGAAGTAATACAGCGTAGGAGAGGCGTTATTTATTGACATTTTTTGCAACTTTCCGGTGAGCAAACGGTGATTTAAGCATAACGAGCCCCTTCAAGACAGCTTCGCTTTCCTCCTAGCTCGAAAAATAGCCGACAAATCACCTAACGGTAATACTAAAGGCATATCCACCGACTCTAGCATCATGGCTACAAAACTGTACGCCACGATACAGACGACTACAAATTCGAATGCGCCTCCGGCTTTGACTGCGTACGCGACGAAGGTTTGATCATATTCGGAATCAACAAAAAATGCAACATACCGAGTGCAGCTGCTACGTCGTGATCTCCGTTACTCATTTTCCCGTAAGCAGTCGCATTCAGGCCATTTGCCAAAGTGATATTAAAAAATACACCCTGAAAGAGCATGAAAGATGTTTGTATAGCGAGCCAGAAAACCAGATATTTCAAATACATACCGCGGATGCGACGTTTGTCCTCAAACTTGTCACGAAGTAGACAGCTGTCAAGAATGTCCAGAACGCAAAGTAGAACATCAATCCTTTGTTGTACTGAGGAGAACTGGCACCGTCGGGAAATGTGGACGCAATGCCATGTGCCGGGTCTAGGATAGTACCTACAGCTAACCTTAGGCAACAAATAAGCAAGTTACCATCGGACAAAGGAAAAGGATATTACCAGTTTCCGCCAAAAGTTATTGACACGACGCAAGGAAATGTATTTCCAATAACCTAGAGGCACTTTGTAGCGCATGAATGCCGCTGTGTATATCACCTACCCATTCCATAACCCCCGAAATTATCAATGCCAATCCGCCCAAAAGATAGTAGGGTCCGATGAGCACAGCATTGGCGGCTGCTGAGGAACCTCCCCATCCCATCTGTATGAACGCAGTCGGTGCTTGAACAAGAATGAAAGCGATAAGGCCAAGTGGGGCAGGATTTCCAAATTTATGCGCTTTTTGACGGTTGGAGGCAAGGAGAAATCGCTCGTATTGTTCTGGACTTGTCTGAATAATCGGTGCGCGCTGCTGAGTTTCTTCAAGTCGCTCCTCAATGTTGTAACCTTTTTCGGCGTCGTGGATAAGGCTTTGGTTGGGCATAGTAAAGCGAGAATACGGAGAGATAAGCCAAGGATAGCTTTTATGTGTATAGGCCCCAGGGTGAGAATAACTTCTATACGAGAAACATAAATTGTATCAACAGAGAGACATGCTATTCAACCTCTCCCTTGTGTTAGAATGAAGACCCAATCGCCGCAGCGAGAAAAAGGTACAGAGATAAGGAAATGCCACGGTATTGACAAGGCGGCAATTAGGCGCGCGCTAAATGCGCTACCTTCTAAATACCTTACCAAACCATACGCTACATGTATACCTGCAGCGCCTTAACTTCATTCGCCATGCATTATGCATTACTTTCCATAACTCTATCTCTGGCCCCTCTCCGTTATAATCCCGCGTTGTACCAAGCATTGTACACCCACATTTCTATCAAGCAAATCTGCTCTGGACCCCTGCTTGATTATTTTTTCCCTGGGTAACTAGCCTGGCTATCCTGAACCACTGTAGTGTCATAAATCAGACCTCATATCGATACTTATGAATGTCACTGAATACTTATCATTAGCCCTTTACGTTTACAGCGCTCGTTTACTTTAACCTTAGGCGCTTACTAGTTCACACCCTGATAAAACCGTATGCGAAGAACCTCTCTTTTTACACTTCCCACAAGTATTTTTCACCATATCTCTCGCCCCATGTCGTCATCTTACGAAAACTGGTCTAGAGAAGATCTCATTGCTCGTTTAAAACAGCTAGAAGGAAGACCAAATTCTCAGCAGCGTGTACAATTAGCTCAGAATAGCTCAAAGACTGTCGCGACGACCTTGTCAACAAGACCTGAAAAATTCGACTTTGCCTCTTATCCTCGTCGTAAAATCGCGCTCAAATTCTGTTATTCTGGATGGGAATATAACGGACTCGCGTATCAGTTAAAGCCAACGCCTCTACCGACTGTAGAAGGCGTGATTTTCGACGCCTTGACAAAGACAAAACTCATCGATCCAGATGCAGGATACGATGGATGCGAATGGGAAAAATGCGGTCGAACCGATCGTGGAGTTAGTGCAGCAGGACAGGTCATTTCGCTCTGGGTCAGGAGTGCATTAGAAGAGAATATGATTGCCGCAGCAGCCGAACATACTTCCCCTGCCTCTCCAGCAGCTGTCGGAAATCCTGATCTAGAACCGGATTATTCGATGCTTGATGATGGTTTTGGTTCGCTCAGTCTCAATGATGACTCTGAAGATGTACCAGTCTCTGACTTTTCACGGGTCGCTAGACCAGAGCTCGACTATGTCGGCATCCTAAATCGTGTCCTTCCTCCCACTATCCGCATCCTAGCATGGTCACCAGTCTCCAAAACCTTTTCCGCGCGTTTCGCGTGTAAATACAGACACTACAAATATTTCTTTTCCTCCGAACGTCTAGATATTCCCAAGATGCGAGACGCAGCTTCACGACTGCTTGGTTTACACGATTTTCGTAACCTGTGTAAACTGGACCCAGCGAAGCAGATAACTATGTTTGATCGGAAAATCTTACGCGCAGACATCGATCCTGTGGACTCTGTATCCCCTTCAGTATATGTCCTCAACCTTATTGGGACTGCTTTCCTGTATCACCAAGTACGGCACATCATGGCGGTTCTACTCCTTGTCGGCCGAGGACTAGAGCATCCATCTGTGGTCTCGTCTCTGGTCAACATCAAAGGAGCCCAACAGCCCCGAGACGGGGATTCGCTCGAGGTTGTCGATTGCAAACCAGAATACCAGATGGCTGATGCACTACCCTTGATGTTATGGGACTGTGCCTATTCAGATGAGGATGTTGACTGGCGCACAGACGGGCACCAGCCTGGAGGTGATAACTCCGCCGAGGACGGAAGAGGCATTTATCATCTTCTACACTCAATTCGCGCTCGTTCTGAGATCTATCTTACTCTCAATCAACATTTTCTCGATGCTGCCTCGTTGTTCTTTCCAGAACCTTGGCTGATGTCAGACCAAGGTCCTGTTGGTATTCGGTCGGGCGGGAGTATTGCTATTGAGGTTCCACTGGGAGGTGGGAACTCTAGAAAGTTGCAACAGTATGTCCCCTTGCTGGAGAGAAAACGGTTGGATCCAGTTGGTGTTGTGAACGAGCGCTGGCGGAATGGCAAGGGTTTTCGCAGAGATCAAAAGAGGCTAATGGTGGAAGGAAGTGACAGTGACAGTGACCAAGCAGAGTGAGAGCTTTAATTTCCGGTATTGTCTATCCTACTACGGTTATAATGCGGTCTACACGAGTTTCTGCAGACGGTGTGAGTGGTTCTGCCAAGAAATTAGGTATTGAACGGTTCGATTCAACCTTCTTTATCGGTCGCTCTATTTCTTTGGGGAGCAGTGCGCGTCCGAAGTTATTATGTCAGCCCCGAATTGAGTCATCAGGACCGCCGAGCTCGGCATTTCTGGCGCTAAATCGGTATTTAAAAGGTCCCACAAGTATGCTGTTGTAAATACACCCAACGTTGGATTCTGCCATCAGCACAAACAGGCCTTGGTTCTGCTGACAGGTTTCAACGTTAGTTATCTTGTCTTTGTAAATTTCTTCTGCAAGGTTTATTCTTGTCTTGTGTACCTTGGTTCTTGTGTGATTGTTATCTTGTTTTAAACCTCCGTCAGCATGAGTTACAGAGGTGATCGTGGAGGAGGACCGCCCCGTGGTTATGGTCGTGGAGGAGACCGTGGAGGAGGAGGAAGAGGAGGAGGAGGAGGAAGAGGTGATTTCAGAGGTGGCGGAGACAGAGGAAGAGGACGAGGCAGAGGAGGCCCTGGTGGAGGAGGAGTGGGAGGGTAAGTTGAATATATTTAACAATCAAGTCACTTATAAGTTAAAACTATTCTAGAATCTTCAATCCACCGGGCGCAAGTTCCGCCGTCGATGACAGGCTACTTGGCAACAGCCAGCAGGCTCTGGTTAACGCGTTCAAAAAGCTTACCTTGAAACCCAATGATCTTCCTCTGCGTCCCGATTTCGGGACACTAGGAACGCCCATCAAACTACGTGCCAATTTCTACCCCGTCAAAATGCCCAAGGGTCCTTTGTTCGAGTACGATGTGGCGATCTCTCCAGCTGCAGGTACAGCTAATCGTCGTGTCAAACGACGAATTTTCCAGCTAGCGGAAGAAACCAAGGAATGGACGACGCAGGGACTCGCAGGTAGTGTGGCGCACGACCATTCTTCGAAGCTGATTGCCGCAAAGAAGCTTCCGGAGCCATTAGCCATTCGTGTTCTCTACTACGATGAAGGCGAACAGAGACCAGCTCAGGGTGGTAAAGAATATACTCTCACTATCAAATTCATCCAAAACATTGACACTTCATCTCTTGTCAAGTGGGTTCTTTTGATATACTGACGGCTTCTCGAAGAATCCTGATTTCGTTGAACACAGTTATCTTGCAGGGCAACCTCAGTACAAGGACTACGACATCATGCCGGTTCTGTCTGCCTTGAATGTGATCCTTGCTGCACATCCTAGTAAACCCAGCAGTGGAGCGATTGTCGTGGGCAGAAATAAATTCTTCATCCCTGGTACCTCTACTACGTCACTAGGAGGAGGTGTCCAAGCTATGAGAGGATTCTATTCTTCAGTGCGCCCAAGTTATAACCAGTTGATGGTCAATGTCAACGGTAATAGCATCCATCTTTTCCAGCTGCTTAATACTTACACTCATGCTGTATTCTCCGTAGTCTGCACGACGGCGTTCTACGAGGCAGGAAATCTTGCCGATGCTATTAAAACATTCATGAATAACAGTTTCGGAGCTCGTCCAGCCGCCTTCGTCAAAGGTATTCGAGTTGCGACGACCCACTTGGGGTACAAGAAGACCATAAAGACAATTACGACGTTGAAGCCAAGTCAGCACCGTTTCTCCACTGATGACATGGGAGAGGTCAACGTTGAAACTTACTTTTTGAAAAGTACGCTTCCCCCGTCTCAACTCGTTCTTCCCCGTCAATGACCAATTTCTAGAGTATAAAATCAAGCTCAGACATCCTGACCTTCCTTTAGTGGACGTGGGCGGTCAAAAAGCAAACCTGCTACCTCCCGAAGTGTGTGAGATTCTTCCCAATCAGCTATACAAGCTCAAGCTGAACACGGACCAAACGGACCAAATGCTTCGTGTCGCAGCTCGTCCACCCAATTACAACGCTGCAGCAATCAATGGCGAAGGTCTCGACCAACTTGGTTTCCGAGCTAGCGCTAGTCCTCTTGGTGCTTTCGGTATTAGCATTGGTACGCAGATGACTGTCGTACCTGGTCGAATCCTCCAACCTCCCATACTCCAATACGGTGGACAAATGAATCCTCAGCCTAACGAGAAAGCTAGCTGGAACCTTCGGGGCATCAAGTTCGTTAAAGGCGCCAGTATCTCCAAATGGGTCGTGCTCGTTATCCAAGACGAGGGCCGATCAGATTTTACTGGCACCGACGATCCCAATCTAAGGGGATCTATCGAAGGTCAGGTTAGAATGTGCAATACCAGTGGGATGAACGTTAGCTTTACTCCCAAGGACCCCATCTATCTCGTCTGTAATCTTCCACGCAAGTCCCCAGCGGATCCTGTTCGAGCAAGGGCGATCTCGATGATTGACGAAAAGTTGCGTGGGTTACCCGGGAAGCCTTCTTTTGTTTTTGTCATGTTATCGAACACCGACAAACATATCTATTCGGGTATCAAGCACCTTTGTGATGTTACACTTGGCTTGCCGACTGTCTGTGTTCAGTCTCCCCAGATTGCCAAACGTAAGTAATTACTTTCTTGGTTTTTCAGAAGCATTTGAAAATATGCTTTGGTCTTATAGAAAATCCGCAATACTTTGGAAATGTTGCCCTCAAGATTAACATGAAGATGGGAGGCATTAAGTATGTCTCCCTTCTGTTCCTTATGAACATAACGATTAAACATCTTTTGCACCCAGTCATAGCTTAGATACGAAAAGCATGTCGATGCTGAATAGAGATCCAACTATGCTCGTTGGTATCGATGTAACGTATGTCTCTGAGTGTTGCATGTAGGCTTGCAGTTCCTTACACCCTTACTTCAGACATCCTGGACCCAGTAGCATCAAAGGAACCCCCTCCATTGCCGCTGTCGTCGGCAGCGTTGATTCGAAATTCGCTCAGTACTGCACTAGCATGGAGCTCCAAGAATCAAAGAAAGAGGTGTGTATACAAATACAGGTATATAAATTTCATCGACTCACACCTTTCCTCAGATGGTCACAAATCTGGCGTCCATGATGGTTGAAAGACTGAAAGCATTCGCCGTCCGAAACGGTAATGCACTACCCAAACGTATTATCGTATACCGCGATGGCGTATCTGAGGTGAATTCCAGGCCGAGCGATTTGGTCGTACTCTAATTCTAATGTCTATATCAGGGCCAGTTCAACACCGTCGTCGCTGAAGAGATGCCTGCGATACAAGCTGCTTTCCGCAAGTTCGCCACCCCGCAGGCTCAATACAACCCCAAGCTGACCATCGTGATTTGCGGCAAACGACACCATACGAGATTCTACCCCATGGAAGAGAAAAACGGTGATAACAATGGGAACCCGAGGCCAGGGACCGTTGTCGACCAGGGCGTTACTGCGGTGTACCACTTTGATTTCTTCCTACAAGGTAACTTATCCTACTTGAATCTTAAAATCGGGTGATAGAGACTTTTTTTGCATTTAGCGCACGGTGGACTCCAAGGAACAACTCGACCAACCCACTACTATGTTGTCCACGACGAAATCGGGTTTAAAGCTGATGAACTCCAAACCCTCACCAACTCTGTAAGCTACATGTTCTCCCGCGCTACAAAAGCAGTCAGTCTTGCGTCTCCAGCCTATTACGCAGACTTGGCTTGTGAGCGAGGTAAAAAAACAATTACACACGCTTTATTGAGATCTCGTTACTAACCCTCCTCCCAGGCCGGTGTTACATTCACAAGTTGCTTCAGGGGCTTACACAAGTCAACACCAATTCGACGAATGCTGAGGAAATTGTTTTTAAAGAAGCGCAAGACTTGTGGCGAGGAGGGGTTCATCAGTCGCTCAAAGACTCGATGTTTTATCTTTGAACATCTATATATGTATGATTTACTTGTGCTTTTTATTGATCCTGCTTCTACTTATGTTATGTTGAACTTGTATTACGATGTTTGAATATTATAATATTTGCTGGCGAGGAAAGTCTCATTGGATTCAAAATCAAGAGTTTACAAAAACCTAATCAACCAAATAGTGTTCCCATCCTCACGGTCAACGAAATGACGCTCCGTTAGTTTGGCATGCAGTCCCCTAGAGGGAGCTGCTTCAGGTCTAACGCTCCGTGCGCCTCTCCTTTCCACCGGTTTGAACTTCACCCCAAGGTGGACTTTCATTGGTCGTTCTATCTCTCTCTACTTATTTATACTCCTGAAAGCATCGGTAGAGTCAGGTTTTTCTCTTCTGTTCAACTTTTACTCATACAAAGTTTCTCTATTTTCTAACATGACTGCATATGATGAAATAAGTTCATTTTGTCTGTAAAGGCCGCCCCCCTGCCCCCCAATTTCATTCCTGCTCCCCGCTTGTCTCACATTTGTTCAACCCTTTACTTTCTCTACCTCAGTATGGATCAATCACCCACTCAACTTTCGTGTCGTCGATGCCAGGCATCGTTTGAAACGCCGGAGCATGTTCTTTTGCAATGCTTGGGTATTCCAGAACTCGTCGCCGTTCGCAACGATTTTCGGACCCGGGGGGCAGTTTCCATTCCAGATCTTCACCCACGTTTTGTACTCAGCGACGGCGATGCAATTTCCCTGCTCAAACAAGCTATCTTCTCTTGGACTGCGGTTTCCTTTACCGCAAAGTTTGTTTATAAGGCAATTCAAATCTGGTCTTTCACGGTAACTGGTGGCCGAGTTCGTTATGGATCGGAGAGTGAAGATAGTGACCCGGACGTCTTCTCTTGATTACATAGAACTTCCCGCTAATGTGCATAACACCCTGGGGCGATGGTGCGCTGGTTTCGCTACCAGTTGCGTGGAATTGGGCGACCTCTCGTAGATGAGGACTACGTCAGAAGCTGTCCATGGTCCAGCAAGAGCCAGATAGGCCACAGCGCGGTTACGCCTGTATGGGGACATGGTTTTGCCCTATCGCTCTTCCTCTTTTTTATTGGGGTCTAATGCACGATCTTATATACTATATGATCAGGCACTGAGCTGGCCTTACTCTACTTTAGAGGCCTGCTACCATCCCTCTCCTGGCCTGGCAGTCTACCTTCTCTTTGGGAGTTGAGCTTGCTGCCTGTGCTGGTACAGGGACCGGCCGTTTCCTTTATGGGATCACAGGCAGTTTGTGTACTGTCTGGGCCATGGGCCATGTATTTCTATCTATCTATCTATCTACCTTGATCCAGCTCACCCACTGTCAGACTTCAGTGAAGCAGTCAAAAAGAAATATTTGAAAATGATAAAAATACAGTTGTTATTTCATATACAATAAGTATGCGATGGTTGGCTACTAGGCAGAACTGGAAAGCGATGAAGCAAAGCTCTAAGCTAGACATATACAATGGGAAATTGGGAATAATGCAATGCATGAATTAAGAACGGTAAGCGAGGGATAAAGGTCTTCAATTTTTCTTCATGTCAATGATGGATTGAGCCTCAGCTGCGACCGTACCCGCGGTCGAATCTAACCTGAAACCAAATATGAGTAAGAATATGAAGGGAGATCAACTGATTATCTCACAGCTTCGTCTCCAATGACTGCAGCTTTTTCTTTTCTTCCTCCGTAACTTTGTTCACATCGACTTGTGGAGGAGAGTTAGATCGGGAGCGGCGTTCGGCGCTGAATACAGAGAATAAGCATTACTGTACCACCGTAAATGGCATCGGGAGCAACTTACGAAATACGAGCGGCATCTTTGATCGCGGCCTCGGTCAAGACTTGGTGATCAACTTTTTTCTCGGCCTTCCCAGAAGGGTGTTTGGCAGCAGCCGCCTGAGCATCAGCGGCGAGCGATCCCGGGGGTGGCCTATATCCCAGAGCCTTGTGTTCTTCGGACATAAGCTTACGGGCTTCAGCTACGAATGTTATTATTTAGTATTGTACTTATAACCATGGAGTGATCACTTTACCTTCGCCGATATTTGACAAATCAATCCCGTCGACGACAGTGCTCTTGGGAATTGGCTGACCCCGTTCGCTCTCGATTTTTGCCGCATCGCTAAGCGCGGCTTTCTTGAGAATTATTGGGTCAGGAGGCGTAGGTCCGCCCTTGGGATGTTTGGCAGCCTCTGCCTGGGCTTGCGAAGCCAGAGATCCGGGAGGTGGACGATATCCAAGAGCCTTGTGCTCATACGACATGATTTTTCTGGCCTCTGACTCCCCGATGGATTTAAGGTCGATATAACCACTAACGAACACACAAAATGTCAATAAAGCCACTCAAAACCAGTACGAGAACAACGAACATGATGCGCGCTGCGTCGTGAACAGCAACCTCAGTCATCGTGGCTGTAGACATGATTAATTTCTAGAAGCAGAAAGACGATAGAGTTTGTGGTAGATAGTGGAAGTTGGGGAATGCAATCCGCAGTTCGAGTATTTATCTGCCCCCGTCACGTCATTTTGGGGGAGTGGATACTTGTGGAGCTGTGTATCTCGTTGTAGATCTCACTGTGGATACGAGGGTTGAAAACGCAGTCAGGTGATCATGATTATCCCCGTCCCCAACGCGTTGCTGCTTACAGCCTCAAAGCTATAATACAGGAAAGAACAGAACGCTCAAATTTGCAAGACGAAAACTTTTTGTTTGACCGTTCTTAACCCAAGTCTTGTTCTTGAACTTTTCGGATCACTTCAATTGCTTGGAGCATGGAGCTGCACAGCGGAGATGAGTATTGATTACCTATCATAATAAATACAACGGTAGGTATGTAAATTATGTATAGATCGCAGCGAATTTGTACTTACATACTACTGACGGGGATGAGCACTTCCATCAAGAAAAACAAACCCCATAGGGAACGAACGGGAGTCTGAGCTGCGCATGCGATTTTCTCACTCCCAATTGCTGTCAAAATGTTATTTTAGGTCAAGGGATAAAGAGCTTACAGAACTGCACCACTGGACAGTCAGAAGACCTTACTACTGTAGGTGGGTGAGACGAGATATTTGGAGCAGTGGGGCAGCAGCAGAAACAAGTAGCGAAACGACCACGTCAGTTGCTTCAACACTGAAACCTGGCGTATAAAATGAGCTCATAGCAAAAATTCTGAGTCCACGGGCCAATGCTGACACTGAGACGAAACCCCCCTCTTCGGAAGGTGTATCATAATCTACCAATTGGGCATTCACTCAACGAGGATGCTTACACACCGGATTAAGTTACCACTTTGAGCTTCCTTGTACGCCCCGTTACCTCCCGGAAGCTCGAGATACCATTGAGTCAAATTCTGGCTACGAATTCCAAGTAGATATCTTAGTCTTCTTTGGAAGGCCCCAAGAACGAACAGTGAATGAGCATCTTTGTGCTCAAGTTGTTTGTTCTCACATGTCAAAGCAAGGTCTATTGACCGCTGATCAATTTCAACAAAATAGTACGCAAAATGTTAGGTTTCAGAGAACACGGGCCGCAACTCCTTAGTCGCAAATGGCCATCTCAATGTCCGCCTGAAACAAAATTGGTAAAAGACAGCTAGGGCTGTTGTTTTTAGATGGACAGACGCTTTGAAAAAAGAACACAGCGTACTAGTAAGTAGTACTGCAAGTGCAAGCACTCGCATGAAAGCACGTGGT
Organism: Rhodocollybia butyracea; assembly: GCA_015501585.1. Lineage (NCBI taxonomy): Eukaryota > Fungi > Basidiomycota > Agaricomycetes > Agaricales > Omphalotaceae > Rhodocollybia > Rhodocollybia butyracea. Next base: position 241,938 of record JADNRY010000012.1, on the reverse strand, counting down.
TCTCAAAGAAACCATAGTACTTCTTCTGGAAGAGAAGTTCGTTCGCTAGGTCATTCCTCAAAAGAGGAGCAGTGATTGTTGGACGCCTGTTGCCAATCGTAGAATGAGAGTGAGATGTTGTCCGTGGATCCAGCGCCGGCGTGCTCGTTAATTATGTCTGTGGTCGAGAATTTGTGGGTTGGCGAGCAGGATATGGGTGAGTCTGATGCGTCGAAAACACACGATGTTTTTGTTGATAAAACGAAGAACAATGCAAAAGGAATCGCATATCCGTGAAGAGGTGAGGCAAAAAATGCATCACCAAAGGGGATCCCAGGAGCCTTCAAATGGTCCACACCTACGAGCTCAACACTGGGTTGGAAATGAGGGCGTTCACTGGACGAAGTAGGAGGATCTTCATCGCCGTTGGGAGATTATGTAAGAGCTTTTTTTCGAAGTCAGAGATCTATTCGAGGGTGTGAACGGTGAGGTACCTTTGACCTTTTGGAAAATAGAGTACTCTCTGGCAATGAGGCCTTGAGCTTGAGGCCTTGAGGTTTGAGGAAGGGTTCCTGGTTCCTAGTCAGAAATTTCTTCTTCTTCTGTAAGGCGCAGTCTGCGCTGCTGATTCCTTTTGTGTATTTCGTAGTTCTTTTTTTGGCTTATCTTCAGGGACAATTTGTTGAGTAGAAGAGTACTTGACGCGTTTTCAGTGCAAGTTTTAGTACATGTGACGGACCTGAGGGACCGGTCGAATAGGCGCCGGAACATCGTTCCTCTACAAAATTAGCGCTGATACTAACATGATCTGCACTTGATCTGCAACCTTACTTGGTTTCTACTACTAGCTTTTCGTTCTTGACCTGTGCCTTGGAATTATACACATTTTACACCATCGGAAACGTCGGATTTCCGTCAGACTCACACCCAGACTCACAATGTAGCGCACGTTCACTTCCTTGTGACCATATGTAAAGTACCTATTCTCTCAGATAAGTATAAGAACCCTCGGTTAGAATAAAGGATCAACTGTGTACTGTACTCTCCAAGAATGCTCTCTATAGCTGTTGTCCTTCTCTACACCGGCCTTGCTCTTGCCCATTCGACAAAAATCCTTCTAACCAATGATGATGGTTGGGCCGTCGCGATGATTCGGACACAAAACACCGCGCTCTTGAATGCAGGTTATGATGTGAGTCCCAACGGAATTCCCAAATGCATAGTCACTGACGATATACTCAGGTCGTCCTTTCCTCTCCCGCACAAGATGAGTCTGGAACAGGATCATCCACTGCTACTCCCACCGTCTTGAATGTCACATGCGAGTTCGACACTTGTCCCATTGGAGCCCCACCAGAGGGTTTTAATGCGTCTGACCGTACGCACCATCTCAACCGGTAGTTGTGTGTTAACTAACCATGTGCCAGCGAGATTGAACTATGTCAACTCGTTTCCTGTCAACGCGGTTTCTTATGGTATACAAACTCTAGCTCCAAAGTTCTTTAGGCGTTCCCCAGACTTTGTAGTTAGTGGACCGAACGTTGGCGGTGAGTTGCATCTGCATTTTACTTACATCACCTATACTTATCTTTTGCGATAGATAACCTCGGAACATCTACAGTTGATGAATCTGGAACTGTAGGGGCAGCATGCGCGGCCTCGCTACTAGGCGTACCATCAACAGCTTTCTCAGCGAGCGGTCTCTCTCACGTTTCCTATACCGACCTAGCCAACAATGACACAGACACCATTAATGCAGAAGTCGCTGCAGCACTTACTGTGGAGTTTGTCGATGCGCTTTTGGCTCATGGAAAACCCTACTTGCCTCATGGCATCAGCATCAACGTGAACTATCCTACACCGAGCCTCACGAGCTGCGCGTCACCTTCCGACTTCAGCTTTATCCTTACTAGGATCGCTCCAAACGCCAACGTGACTGATGTGGAAACATGTGGAACAGACCACCTCCCTGGAGAAGTGGAGGTAGTCGCCACCCCAGGCTGTTTTGCCAGCGTTAGTGTGATGAACGCCACCACTAAAGCCGATGTTGATGCTGCCACTCAAGCTTTCGTGTTGAGGCGCCTCACTGGCTTCCTTTCGTGCCTACCATCCTGACCGTGTATTCCACTCAATATCGTTCCTACGATAAATATCTGACATATTATTTCGATCAATGTCACCATATGTTTTCTCAGGAAACGTTTGCTTTCCATATGTCTATGTGAACGTGAACAACTGATTCCATCCTTGGCATGCACGACACATTATGCTATATCGTGATTCTATAAATACACATATTCCTCAGAACTCAGTACAAGATGTGGTTTGCCATTTTCCCACTGGTTCTTTACCTTTTTGAAGTTATTCAGGGACAGAAGATTGTCATTAGTAACGACGACGGCTGGGCAGTAGCCGTTATTCGTGCACAATTCAACGCATTTGTAGATGCAGACTATGATGTGAAGATGAATTGCTGATTTTCTGGGTGTAAACTGATGATAACTACTAGGGAGTCGTTCTTTCCTGCCCTACTATTAACCTCTCCGGAACTGGAAAGCTGTCTTCCCCTCCCACAACCGTCATAATCCCCTGCCAATTTGACACTTGCCCAATATTTTCCCCTGCCGAAGGATTCAACACTTCCGACCGTATGTATGGTATTACCCCATACTGTATCATGGTCTGATAAAGCTTGTACAGCACGGCTCAACTATGTAAACGGATTCCCTGTCGATGCAGTCGAGTATGGGATAGATACACTTGCTCCTGAACTATTGGGGAGTTCTCCAGACTTTGTTGTCAGTGGACCCAACATCGGAAGTGAGTGCATTTTGGTAAAGAAATGCAGCCATTAAAGAGCAAGCTTCTGCAGACAACCTTGCGATTCTGCTGGGGTCAGGAACAGTGTAATTCTTTTTCCTTTCTTTTCCCATCTCACCGAGCTTATTTGTTCACAATGCAGAGGGGCAGCAAGCATTGCAGCCCTAAGAGGGATTCCTTCAGCAGCCTTCTCTGGATCTTCTGACTCTTTATCTCGGGTCTCTTATACCACGCTTGACTCTGACCCAACTTCCACAAATACTATCGCCTCCGGCATCTACGCGGCGCTCACAGTTGAATTCGTCAATGCGCTGCTGCTGTCTAGCTCCGTTTGTGACCCGATTCTTCCACCTGGTATCAGCTTAAACGTGAACTATCCCTCTATTACTGGCTGTACCAGTGTTTCGGACTATAAATTTGTATTGACTAGACTTGTATACAACCCATTGGCGACTGATGTAGATATTTGTGGTACGACGCACCTTCCAACAGAGTCTGAGGTGATCGCGCTTGATGGTTGCTTCAGTAGTGTTAGCGTGTTTAACGCAGATACTCTTTTGGATGTGGATGCTGTCACCCAGGCAGCAGTACTGGAAAAGTTGGGAAGCTTTCTTACCTGTGTTACTGCTTTGTAAATGATTGACATTATGGTTTCGCGTGAAAGCCTGCCCTCATCTGAACCGGACCGGAATTTGTAGCATCGCACGTTTCAACTACAGTAACAACTACTCTCTATTTCTGAACTTGTGCCGCGGACTGTTATGCGTTTATGCCATCGGATGCCCTTTCTCTCTTCGGATGGCCGTTAAACTCACAATGTAGCCTGTTTTGCCCAGGTTCTGCTGGAACCTCTTCCTTAGAAAACTTCCTTTCTTCCTTGTGACCACATGTAAAGTATCTATCTACTATAAGTATAGGAATCCTCGTTTTGAATGGAGTTATTCGTGTACTTCTAATGAAGTTCTCCACCTCTGTTGCCTTTCTGTTTGTCGGCCTTGCTCGTTCGACAAACGTCGTTCTGACCAATGATGATGGTTGGGCCGTCGCGATGATTCGGGCACAGAATACAGCACTCTTGAATGCAGGCTATGACGTGAGTCTCAACGGGATTCCCAGATGCATAGTCACTGACGATATACTCAGGTCGTCCTTTCCTCTCCCGCACAAGATGAATCCGGAACAGGAACATCCACTGCCCCTCCCACTGTCTTGACTGAGCCTTGCGAGTTCAACACTTGCCCTACTGGATCTCCGCCCGAGGGATTCAACGCGTCTGACCGTACGTAGCACTATTTCAACCAGGGGTTGTGTGTTAACTAACTTGCTTCCAGCGAGATTGAACTATGTCAACTCGTTCCCTGTCGATGCGGTTTCTTTTGGTATACAGACTCTCGCCCCACAGTTCTTCGGAGGGCCTCCCGATTTCGTAGTCAGTGGCCCGAATGTTGGCAGTGAGTTGCATTTGCCAATCCTGTCTTCGATTACACTTACTTATATCATCCACCATAGATAACATCGGACCAGGTGTAATTGGTTCTGGAACTGTCGGGGCCGCTTGCGAGGCCGCGTTGCTGGGCGTGCCTTCAGTGGCTTTCTCAGCGGAAGGTGTCTCACAAGTTGCCTATACTGATCTGGCCAATAATGACACGGACACTGTTACCGCGGAGATCGCTGCAGCGCTAACCGTGAAATTCCTCGATGCGCTTTTGGCTGACGGAAAACCCTATTTGCCTTCTGGCGTCAGCCTCAACGTGAACTTTCCCAACTGCTCATCACCCTCCGAAGTCAAATTCCTCTTCACTAGGCTCGCTTTCAACCTCAGTGCAACTGACGTAGAAACATGTGGAACAGACCACCTTCCCTCGGAAATCGAGGTAGCTGCTATTGACTTGCTCACCTCGGGGTGTTTTGCCACCGTCAGCGTGATGAACGCTACCACCATAACCGACGTCGATGCTACTACCCAAGCTTTCGTATTGAACCGACTCCCTGGTTTCTTTTCATGCCTACTTTGAACATGTGTCGTGCCTCCTATAAAATCTATTCAATTTCACCATGCGTTTAGTAGAGGCACTGTCTGTAAAATCTGCATATCTGTGGGAATACGAATCTATTGTTGACGGCCTGGTACAAGCGCGATATGCAGCGAGAACTCCCAGCTTCCATTCTCATTCAGGGACAGAATATTGTCATTGAAGATGAGTAGTGTACAGACTATCGTGTGCTGACGATATAGCCTGCCTAGGTTGTGCCAAAGCCTGCCCTAAGGTAGTCAATCATGGCGCCTACGGTAGCGTTGGGATAAATAGATTCGTGTTCGTGATAATTTTCGGCTTTTTAGACAACCGATGTTGCGTAGTATCTCACAGGAAGTCCAACACCGTGGTCATGAGCCTATTACTATTGTCCTCGAAAACCAGCAGATTTAAAAGATCGACTACCCTTTTACATTCCAATCCTGGGCACTCATGTCTACTGTAACAATTCCCGAAACTGCTCTTGCGGCCGTCATCACCACAATCAAGGAAGACTTACAGATCCAGAAGGTGAAGGTCGTACAACCCTCAGATTTAGCTCCAGGGGAGTGTCTAGTCAAGGTAGAATATGCTGGTGAGCAATGTACATTGAGTTGAATTTTGAAAAACTCCGGATATCCTCTCGATGGACGCGGAGAGTTTCTTCAAAATTCACAGTCGTGATGAGTACGCCTCATTTCCTTGTGGATATCTAGGCTGCTGCCATTCCGACGTGCACGTTCGTGATAATGACTGGGGTGTAACGATAACTCCGATGATTGGGGCCATGAAGGTGTAGGCAAAGTCGTTGCAATCGGCGCGAACACGACCGGAAGCCCGGTCAAAATTGGAGATAGGGTAGGGATGAAGTGGTGCGCTAATGCTTGCTTGAAGTAAGTTTGATAGCAGAAAACTGTTCTTGCTAAACTCGTAATCGTTTTTCAAAGATGTGAAATGTGCCGCACTGGCTTCGAACCTTGTAAGATCAATATCCCTGCCGTATCAACCTTGTCTTGAACCGGGCGATTATAGGCTGCTCAGTTGCTCGTAGAGACTCGCATGGCTGTGGGGTCGACGGAACTTTTGCCGAATACACGGTATGGCCACTAACCACTAGATCACAGCTTGAGTTTACTCCTTTGGAAATCGTAGCGTTGCTGGGTTGACTACGTAACACTGATACCTGAGGGCCTTGATAGTGCATCTGTAACACCAATCTTGTGTGCAGTAAGTCCTTTCCCTCGTACCTTTGTGCAACGATTGTCTGAATTTTTCCCGTCTGATGGCAGGGAATCACAGTTTACAAAGGTTTAAAGCGATCGAACGCAAAACCTGGACAGTGGATCGCCATTACAGGTGCAGGGGGCGGCTTGGGCCACTTGGGTGCTTAATTTGTGTTTCAGCCACGTATTTCTCCATCTAAGATCTCAACAGCTGTTCAATACGCGGTAGCTATGGGTTTACGCGTTATTGCTATCGGTGAGAAGCGGTATGATGTCCTGAACTCATTATCTGACTTCTTAACAGATACCGGTGCCCCAAAACAAGAACTTTGTAAGAAACTGGGGGCCGAGAAATGGGTCGATTTTCTCGAGTCCAAAGACCTCGTTCGAGAAGTCCAAGTTGCCGCCGATGGTCTGGGCCCTCATGCTGCGCTTATTGCGGTCGGTCAAGAGCAGGTTTTGAGTCAAGCAGTCATGTACCTTCGGGACGCGGGAACTCTTGTAACAGTCGGAATGCCCGGTGCCACGAATGGGAACTTGAATGTTCCTGTTTCTATTATCATTACCAAGGTCCATATTTCTTATACCGCTGTTTAATAGATGCTGAACAAAAAAAATAGTGCATCACTATCGTCGGAAGCGCGACAGGGTTCGTATAAACACACGGCTTTTCAAAACTCACTGACCGGCCGTTTTCAGAAATCGACAGGACATGCTGGAAGCATTAAACTTTGTAGCGCAAGGCAAGGTCGCTTGTCACTACGAAGTGCGAGACCTCAAGGAAGTGAACGAGTAAGCAATGAACGCTGCCATGGTACTTACGACTGATCCCTTTCTGGCTGCAGTGTTATGAAGGAGATGACCAGTGGAAACATCAAAGGCAGAATTGTTCTGAGGATACCGTCTTAGTGCAAGAGTTACCAGTATCACTGTATCACTTATTATATATTGCAACGCGCGAGGAAGCCTGCCCTCAAGCGTAAGACATCATGCATCAGAGCTCGCATCTTTGATCTGATTTGTGATTATTTATGGCCATGTCTTATCTGTGTCGCCGACAGCTCTTCTCCCGGTGTTTTCGACTCACCTCCAGAAAATTCACGACGAATTCTCGGCTGCATGACTCTTTTCAACAACCCCGAGATCCCTCAGTAGTCAAAGAGGAAAATCAAGATGTCACGGCCATTGATTCTTTACTGAACGTCGTCAGTAAGTTCTTGGTAGCTGGCACATCTCCGTCTAAATTCCATAATCTCTTCATGCAGAACTACGAGTAGATCCTCGTTTCAGCTCGGTTGTGCCAATGAGGATACCTTCTCTTTGGGCAGAAGCCAGGCTCGCTACGCAACAGGAGGAAACACTTCGGCCGCCGAAGAATGTACAGTCTACGAACTACTCTCTTCAAAATCTTCCGCCTAGAACCATGCAGGACTCATATACGGAATTTGTACTTCCTTTTGCTACCGATCCTAATCTATTGGAAGAATATGTCAATGCTTCTGGAGGAATCAGGACTGGAAAGTAAGAAATTGCAGTCAGTTTCCAAGTCTATCAGAATAATAGTTTCTAGACTCATGGAACATCTTGACTCCCTGGCTGGCTCGATATCGTATAAACATGTGCTTGGCCCGAATTCGAATTCTACCCTCAAAGTAGAAAAGATGGGGTTGTATATTGTGACAGCTGGAGTTGAGCGGAAAGTTGGCCTTTCATATCCCTAGACGACAAGCCTTCACTTATGGTATTACAGACTTGATATGCTCCGTCCACTTGAGCCTACACATGATCTTCGCTTGAGCGGACAAGTGATTTTCACCGGTCGAAGCTCGATGGAGGTTGTGGTGCGAATAGAAGCCCTTGCTGAAGATTCCAGCAAGAAAGACGAAACTATTCTGCTAGGTAACTGATACTTATTCCTTAATAGTTGTCCTATCTTCATGCCCTCTTCAGGAAGATTCTCCATGGTTTGTCGAGATGCCAAAACGAATCAAGCGCATCTAGTCAATCCTCTCGTTGTGTCGACAGAGGAAGAGAAGACTCTTTTTGCGATTGGACAAGGTGGGCGGAAGAAGAATGCTACGTGACTGTCTGTTGAACCGTCCAATCGTAGATTTGAAAAGCAAGAGAGCTTCCCTTGCCCGGCGTTCCCTCTCCCGTGTTCCACCATCGAGCGAAGAAGCAGCAGCACTGCATGAAAACTTTCTTAAGCTCGGGGAAGTAATCGACCAGCCCAGTTACATCGGCTATCATCACGGTACTTACAATAATAGCCTGTTCTGTCCAATATCCTGCTAAATGTCGTTTTTCGCTAGAACCGAGTGCACAAGTCAAAGTAGTAGCAACAGACACGAATGGGTTGGAATATACTGCAGAGCTCGTGCCTATGAGCGAAACTCGCATCGAAAGATGTATGCTCATGTTCCCTCAGGAGAGGAACGTGCACCAAAAAATTTTCGGAGGGTATTTGATGCGTCTAGCTTATGAGGTACGATCTACACTGAATACATTCCTGCTTTTCCTGACGCATTCCTCTCACAGCTCGGCTTTTCTAACGCTTCCATGTTCTGTCGTGGCCGCATACGCTTCCTCTCACTCGACGAGATCTCCTTCAAGCTGCCGGTCCCGATTGGGAGTATTTTGAGGCTGACAAGTCTTGTTCTTTATGATGACTTTGTGAAAGAGAGAGTTAATAATGAAGATAAAGTATATCAGTTATTGGTTCGTATTTCTCAGTTTCAGCGAACATCCAATTTGATCCCTTTTCGTTGCTCCTTCGATACAGCATGTTGGCGTGAAAGCAAACGTTGTTGACATCAAGACTAGCACCGAAATGACTACCAACGAATTTCGATTCACGTGGAGGGGGGAGGAGAACCTTGGTGCCCCTCCGGTCATTTTAGGAGTACCAGAACTTCGAAAAGTTAGGAAAGTGGTGCCTAAGACATATAGGGAGGCAATGCTGTGGTTAGAAGCGAGACGAGCAGTAGCCATTGGAGAAGAGATCAGGGAGTTGGTGACGCAGCGGACAGTGCACTAACGCTCAACACTGGAGGTATTATGTGACTATTGCACGGCCTAACGTTACTATACTTTCCTGTACTAATAGCAATAAGATAGCAGTCAGAAAGTTGATTATGGATCGATCCATCAACCAGAAGGTTGATACGGTCATTCCGGGATCAAGAATCGAGCTCAATTTGACCACCCTCAGATTTTGTAAAATTCTAATAGCTTGTTTTGCTGTACTCGATTCTGATAGGTTGTTGTCTCGGCTCTAGAGTTGGGACGACGATTTCACTAGAATCGAGTGAATCGACATCAGTACCGTCCTCTGGCATGAAATGAACCTACACTGGCGGTGAATCAATTATCGTTGCATTAGGGGGTTAGGGGTTAGGGGTTATATATTTATGTTCTTGCCACTAGCGCAGGTTTTTCATTATTGCGTAGAATCTATCAAGGATAGAAGGACTCGGTCGTGCTGTATTACTATAAGTAAAACTAGAGAACGCTAACATCAGCCCAAGATAATCAAACACAACCACTGTGAGTATGAATACAACAATTAAGAAGACGAAATGTAAAGGGACTGGACGTGAACTCATGAGTATCTCCAGAGTATCTCTATGCGATGTAGTTGATGCAACAAACAAAATGTACGCGTCCTAGTTCTTGCCATTTTTACCGTTCTTGCGGCCCTTGCCAGTCTTGCCCTGGCCATCATCACTTGTAGTACCATCATCGTTTCCAGTATCATCATCGTCTCCAGTATCATCATCGTTTCCAGTATCATCATCGCTTCCAGTACTATCATCGTTTCCAGTGCTATCATCGTTTCCAGTGCTATCATCGTTTCCAGCATCATCCGTAGCAGTAAACTGAGAAGCAACGTCAAAAGAGCCCTGATATATAGTGACAACAATACTCACATAGATGCAGTCATCAAGCCCACCATGTTGGGCAACAGGAACAATGACGGGCTGGTGATTGGAAGAGGAATTGATAGTGCAGATACGATAGGTGCCAGCAGGAACACCACTGGCGACAGCAGCACTGACTTGGCCGTTGACAGCAGCGGTATTGATTCCCTAAAGAAAAAAGCGAAGTTTGAATTTCCTCTATGTGAATTCACACTTGTAAAACTCACTTTGAAGAATGTAAATGTGGTCGGGTCGGTAGGGGTGGTGTCAGAAAGACCATTGATAGGCTCAATAACAACGTGAGTGTGACCGATGATCTGGCCATTCGAGTTCAGCTGCTGAGGAGCAGCGAAATAGCTCTCGTCCGCATTTACAAAGTTACCGGTTTCAATGTTATTCATGTTAAGCACGATGTCGAAAGCAGTGTTTGGAGTAACCGTGCCAAAATTAGTAGGAGAATCGAATTTACAAGACGGCATGTTGTCCACGCTGGGAATAGAACCGATGGGTGCAGGGTTACACGAGCCAGAGCTAATCTGTAGACCGTCTTTGTTGTAAATTCTAGTCAGCACTGATATGACGAATATTCACTCTTGACTCACTTGTAATGGGGAGATTCTGGGTAAGACAGTAATTGATGAAGTTGTTGTTCGAAGTAAGGGAAGCAACTTGTCCGTCTTCCTGAATATCTATAAAGGATCATCAATGAACGTGTAGTCGAATCAAGCTTTAATGACCTGCCTTGACCGTTATTGAAGAATCCAGTGGCAACGACTCGGGGGTCAAGGGTCAACGATGACTGAGGGTCAGGATTATTCTCGGTAGCATTTGTCGTGAGACTGGTCGAAGTCAAAGCGCCGACTGCGGAAGTAGTGGCACTACCTGCATTGGATCCAGTCGAAGCATTGCCAGTGGTGGAACCGGCTGTCGAGGAACCAGAAGCATTGTTTGTCGATGTGGAGGAAGAACCAGAGCCATTGTTCGCCGAGGCGGAACCAGCGGAAACCCCGGTCGACTTGTTGCCAGACGAGCGAGATCCAGACTTGAAGCTGGAACCCGTAGAAACACCGGTGTTACCGTTGGCATTGCCGGATGCTACAAGAAAATAACGCTATGATTTAACAAAATAGCCCCGTGAAACAATGTGCTTACAGGCAGCTGCAACCTCAGTGGCGGCAGGTGTCGCAGTCGCAGTGACAGTAACGGTTTGTGTAACCACAGCTGCGGAAGCCTTAGGACAAAAATCAACACAAGTCTTCGCCCGTAAAAACGAAAACACCTACATTGCAGGTTTTTTCGTCGGCTTGGCCTTGACGAGCAGGTGCAGCGAATGTAGACGTGAGGGAAAAGCCGAGAAGGGTAAGGCACAAAGATTTGGAAAACATTTCGTCGTTGAAAGCAAGTGGCTGATAAAGTCGATAAAAGCTGATAAAGAACGTTGGGCTAGGAGTGCCAGAAAACGAGATGACACCAGTGTCTGAAGAAAAGTCCTTGAATTGACGCGCTAGGCGACGACCTTGAAGCAATTGCAGAGCAAGTGGCGAGGGGAAAAAGAGTGAATTTTAATTTCTCTGATCTGTCTTTTATATAATACTAATTAAGGATAGTTCCGATATTACGGCAGATAATCCACTAGATCCGATCAGCAATTTCTATTGTTCTCTTCGGGTCAAAGCTGTTCCAATTTGACCACTCTTTATTGTCTTCCAAATTGCTTTTGTACTCTTTTGTACTTCACCTTTCACTGCTCTCACTACTTCTCAGTAGCTCTCAATGTGTTCTTCTCTTCGAGCTTCGTCTTTTTGACTGCAAGACTGTTTGTAGGCGGGGACATGTGCCTGGTCGCTATGATCCGAATGTTATTCTCTATTTCTTATTCTCCAGCCTTGACTCGAGCGCTCAAGAATGCTATGAAGATTTTGTCTACAAAGTTTTCGAGTCCAAGTTCTGGTAGGTATTTCCAGGTATTTACATGAGCAAAAACATCATGCCAGTAGTCACAGTACATAAGGTAAATCTATAGATGCATCTTGGGCTTGGCGGCCGTGACGGCTACTTACTGTTGATGGTTGCTTTACCACCCTTATTTACCGGCGTCGCGAGGTATCGATTCACACTTTACCTTGTCCTGGCAGTCTTGAAGCTGCTTAATGAGAAGGGGAGCGCAAAATACAGAAGATGTTATAACTTGTCTAGGAAATGGACATATGCGTGCTGAAGTTATTTCTCAATACTTCGACAAGATGTACATACAGGTTGGAGCGAAGCTTCAGGCTTCAAGTTTGAAGAGCTGGATCGTCGCACGTCGTCAAGTAATCAAGCAAGTTGGCATCGTTTCCGTTCCCTCTTCAGCAATGGGACACCCGGGCGGAGTATATCTTATCTCGTTCTCCTGTCAACGTCGTCCTTAAAATCGACCGGCTGACCTATTTCCCCTGTAACTTGCCTTCCACCCCGCAACTTTCTCGGCCTATCACCTCATTGCCTTAACTTTCCATCCCCTTCCGTTCCAATGATTTTTATTATCTTCGAATTTACTATCTACTACTACTATTGCTAGCCCTGGAGCAGTGTCGGAGAGCGCGTACGAGTACTGTTACCTCTCGAAATATGTCACTGCTGTACTTTTGGAGTCATTTCCGAGACCCAAAAAGACTGCGTTAATATATAAAGTCATTTTTTCTACCCCTCCGGTGTTTTAAACCTCCTCTCTGATCTCCTACAGCGTGTACCTATTGGCTCTTGAGCTTGGTCCTGCCATAAAAACTAGAATCCAGACGCCGGCGGCATTTTGATCATGAATTTGAGGTTTGATGTTGCATCACGGTTTATGCCCTTGATTCCAGCATGTATTTAAGTAGTACTTAGTAGTAGTATTATACACGGTTCCGCCATACAGCGGGATCCCACGAGGGAACAGCCAGACTCTAAGGGGGAGAAGCAGCGAGCTCGAGCCACAAAGGGAAGGTAGACTGCAAGGCCCCAGCCCCCCAGAGAGGAAGTAGGAAGTAGTGAGTCAGATACATGGAGTGATATAGAACTATTGTTAATCCCCATAGTCCGAGTCTCCTGACGAGTCTGGACCATAATCCCCCACTCCCTAGCAACAAACCGCTTTCAGTGACAGACAACCTCGTGAACAAACTAGGCAGCAGGCCACCACATGTATGTTTGGCAATTGTATGCAAGTATCGGCAGTCGATAAAGTGGGGAGCGCTCAGAGAGGTTGATCAGATTCATGATAATGCCAGCGTCGTCACTCGTCGTGCCCGCCATCAATATTGTTCTATCTGCCGGAAACTTCAGTCTCTTCGGATGGCTCCAGGATAACCCCGCAAAATAAGTGTCAGCATAACACTCATACAGGTCATGGCAAACTAGCTGAGCATAGTAAGCTGGATGAAGAGTACGTCCCAACAAATGTGAGCAAGTTACATCACGTTCGAAAAGACCCTGTACATAAGAGTAGGCTGGCGAAAGTTTATGGATAGTAGGACTAGAATCATACATTCTGTAGACTTTCCCGAGAGTTGGTTGCAATGGTGCTATGGCAAGGAAAGAAGAAAGGATGGATGGAACGGTCAAGTAGTCCCTAAAAAGAAACAACCAGGGCTTATGCTGCATAGTGTCGTAATGCGCGCCACGAATACAGTACGACAGAATACGACAGGGCTTTGAATTTGAACAGGCGTCTAGTTACCTGTTACGCCGTCTCGCATGTCGCATGAGTCGACTGGCGAACCGTATATAATGAAGTGTCGTGTGCAACAGAGAAAGACGCTTGGCTGCGGAAACTAACGTGGAATAGATGCTTCCATACCAGCCCACGTCTACGAGTTTATAAAATTTGAAGCCTGATAATTTTTCGAGACCTACGACCGAGAGGGTTGAATCGCAAGGCGTCAATTGTTGGGGTGGCGGTTGCTAGAGCAAAGGTCTCAAATATCAGACAGATATGATTAGATTCAAAAAAGACTCACGAAAGGTGGGCGCCATCCAAAGTCGGAATATATAGCACATCAAAAGGACACTGCACATAGCCAAATTTACGATGATGACCAGGACGATTTCCGAAACTTAAGAGGCTTGTCACTACTTTGTTCTTAGTCATTTCGACTGTATTAGAGGGCATCGAGTCGGAGTGTTCTATATCCAGAGGGCCGCCTGTTGACCGAGCATTTGAGGGGTCATGATCGAGTAAGAAATACTTAGAGGATTTCTGAACAAAAACAAAGGCCATAGCTTTCAAAGGAAGAGTGTGTCATCCGCAAAGCAACCACAGATAACAGGTTTTCATGCAGGCTTGTTCAAGTTCATGGTGAAAGCAAAAGGGCATACCTGGGCATACATAAGATGGAGGTCATGAGACTGAGGTTTACCGGCGCTAATTTACATTATGTTCAACATCATAACCAGGTCGAGTGACATTGCACCTAACGGTACTCGCTCTCTCCCACTGTGCAAAAAACAATTCGCGGGATGATCGCAACCCGAAGAGTTCCAAAGTTTACGGGCGTTTCAAGCATATAGTCTGGCCCAGTCTAGCCCGTCCCGGTTTTGATGTGTCAGTGTATGTCGCTGTGCATTTTCTGTACTTGAGACCACGCCACTAGCTCGCTTCGGATTTCCATGCAACATAAGTGGCTGACAAGTTCTACTTTATGTGTGCGCACGTCAGTAAATCCCATATCTTTACAACTGCGTCTTCCAAGTTCCTTGGTATAGAAATATTCGAATTAGGATCGAATGAGGTCGAGTGAATGAACGGCAAAATATCGGGTATGGCGTTTCAGTGGGTCTTTCCTCGTATGGCCTAAAACGTTGTGTACAGGTTTTCACCAAGTTTTCACGGTTAATTGCCACAAAATTTTCTGGTCAACAGCAACTAGGCGTCTCTAGATTTAGGTTGTGATCCAGCAAAATCAGTCCTACATTGCAATTTGAATCGCGGACAAGGTGAATCACTTCAGATGCTCCACTACGATTCACCCAGAATCGCCTCGGTGAAGCGCCTCCCGGCTTTTCACCTTTGCACTGAATCACGACTTACTAGAAACTGGACCCGAATCACAATCGCAAGTCTGAGGCAATTCGGGAGAGCTATCTTATATAAACTATGGGAGCTTACCGCACCTTTCAAAATTATTAGCAGTGCGCCGACAACGTCAACACTGCACCCAGAGCTTTTGCCCCAAAGGTGATTCCGATTTTGCCGCTTATCATAGCATACTGAACGTTATAAAAGGATACTAGATGCTGAGTTTTGAACCCATCGGTTGTTGACCATCCGTTGACTGCATCTTTTACGTTGCGTGGCAGGTTTCCACATACCTAGGCTGGTCCATTGTTTTGCTATATTCTGGCAGGCCCAGTATTCACCTCAGGAATCAAAATATCTTTTCTTTCATCGTCTGACATGCGTACTTCTACAAACAGCTTTGCAGCGGTTTTCCTCGCTATCTTATGTATAAACAGTGTTCTCGCTGTGCCCATACCTAGAACGGAGGGGCAAAACGCCTCTGATGGTGATGCTCCTGCTGCTATAGGGACGACGTCCTCAAACTCCACCGGCTCTAGCAGTGGTTCTGGTAGTAGCGCTGGTAGTGGCCCATGGTTCACGGTGTATACCGATAGAGGTCCAGACCCAGCTCCAGCTGTTAATCAGATACAGGTGTGTATAGCCATGATTCGATTGGCTGACACACTCATTGTTTGTGAATGTCCACCGATAGGGATTCAATGTTGTGTATGTTCTACCCTGTTCTCGCGCTTTGTAAACTCACAAACAATCAGAATCATGAGCTTTCTTTTGTCTACTGGGGCTTCGGATATGGCTCAGGTTAACCATTCAGCGAAAAAGCACCTTTCTCTTGCTAATGTTTGCTTAGGCTTGGGTTTCTATGAGTGCCTCTGACCGAACCACAATCAAACAACAGTACCAATCAGCCGGAATCAAACTCCTTGTCTCTGCATTTGGATCTACGGAAACACCGACAACAAGTGGCGCAAATCCACAAAGCCTCGCAGCTACTATGGCAGCTTGGGTATGTGAAGAGAAAATAATCTAGATGACTTCTCATATTAACTCAATGTAGGTAAAACAGTATGGCGTTGATGGAATAGGTTCGGTTGCCTGTAGCTCAAGAAGATCCGATTTACTCATTAGCCTGTAGATGTGGACTATGAAGACACCACCGCAATGAACAAAGGCGATGGTAAGACCAGTCAGTGTATGCTTTACTGAACAGCACTGAAGTTTATATCTCCAGGGAAGGCAGAGCAGTGGATCATCGATTTTACTACGGCTTTACGAACTGAACTTCCTCAAGGTATGTTTCTGTCTTTAAATACATCATTGAGCTGTGCCCAAACTGTTTCAAGGTCAATATATCCTTACTCATGCTCGTACGTATTCCGCGCTCTCTGATAGTTTTGATTTCGAACTAAATCAATCAAAGCCATGGCGCCTTGGATGGGGACTAATCCTTTATGAAAATCTGGGGCTTATGTTACGGTTAATAAACAGGTTGGAAGTCAAATCGATTGGGTATGTGTGCCTCTTGAATCGCTTTCTCCATTACCTCTAACGCCGACTTTGCCTAGTACAACACACAGTTCTATAACCGTATGTTGCGTTGATCATCAACGCTCGTTTTTCATTGACTAAAGATTGCTGTACAGAGGGCCCCGACGAATATACAACGTGTGCCGGCCTACTTACTACCTCCAGCAGCAATAATCCCAAGTCTTCTGTGTTTGAAATCCAGGCTAATGGGTTTGAGCTCAACAAATTAGTAATCGGCAAACCAGGTTCAACAGCCGATGCATCTAATGGTCAAATGTCTACCAACACCCTGGCTCAGTGCGTCAGCCAGGCTAAAGGGATGGGATGGAACGCAGGGGTGATGAGGTGAGTTATCTTTTATTCAACATCTCTCGAATCTCAACTTCTTCAGCTGGGAGTACCCGGACGCGAATTCGGCTTGGATTTCAGCAGTGAGATCATCTGCATTCCCCCTCGATGGGTCTCCGGGATCTGGATCTTCTGCTCCAGTTAGTGTCACTTCTACTGCAAACACCGATCCGGACTCTACCTCACCCACCGGTAGTGTTTCTTCGACCGTATCCGGAACTACTGGAGCACAACCTACATCGGCCTCCTCGGACGATGGCATTTCTTCGACTTCTCCTACCAACACTTTCACTACACCGAGTTCTTTGGAAGGTGAACCTACTTCTACTGGCACCGGAACTGTTGGAGCCGCACCTACACAAACTCCTTCGGACGGTGATTCTTCCTCGATCGTTTCTGACACTGGAACTGGAGCTACATCTAGTTCTACACCTCCCACCAGTATAGACTCTGGTTCAGGACCCACTCCCACAGATACGGATTCCGGTTCACCTACCATTGCTCCTGATTCAACTACAGATGAGCCGAGTGTAACTCAGACATTTAACAATGGCTTGTGGACGCCTACTGCCCCGACGCATACATTCAACAATGGCTTGTGGACACCTACAGCTAATCCAACCGGTTCTGCTATCCCCCAAAGGAGGACTAGCCTACACGAAGAGTATCCCGGGAGAAGAATGGTTCGCCGTTCTCGTTCTCGGTGCGTTGGTTCGCGTTGAGTTGCTTCTGCTTTCGGTTTCTGAGATCGACCGAAGACGCAAGACAGTGGTAACCGGTCTAGTTGATGTTGATATATACTATGAGATGACCGAGATAATCGTACTATAGAACGTTTATAGTACTAGTACGGAAGTCATTGTGAAGAAAAGCAAAGCTCTCTATCGTCGATGACAGATAATTAATGGAAGTCACGGCGAAAAAAAAAAAGATAGGAAAATAGTTCAGCCAAATAGTAAATCAGAAGCTTAATTTTGCAGCATTCGAGGCCGAGGAGAAAAACCGCAAGTACTTCTTTGCTTCGAAAGTAAATGTGGCAGTCGGCGCCTTAGCTACGTATTTATCAGAGCGGCATTCGACTTCGATGTAACTCGCGCTTGCGCCTCCAATGAATATGTAGCTTTCGACTCCTCAAGCTGCAAGCGTATGGCGACCTTGATCTGATACTGGCATATCTGATATGAATTCGGTGAACGACTTCCATTCTTTCGCAGAATAATGAACTACAGTGACTGTGTATGAGGGCCCCGGAAACTCCCCCTAGACCTTGTCCGGAATAGCGTATTTTAGGCCGGAAATTTCATGAAATCCCTGTCCTATTATAGCGTATTTTAGGCCAAATGGTCCGCTTCCCTGTCCTACATAGCGTACTTTAGGCCGGCGCGCCAGCGCCGAACCGAAATTTTTGAAGTACTTCTAGTCCAAAGAAGCATGCCAAAGCCGGGGGCTGACCGGTACCTGACAACTGAGTGCAACAAAAGTGTAAGCCGTACAAAAATTTACCTTTCCGTTATCCTGTTGTTGTTAGATTATGTTCTTCTCTCCCGATGAGCTAGACGATATCCAGCTTGCGGCGAAAGCCACAAGTACCATCTTCATACTCATGCGCGTGTCGCTAATATCTTGTACTACCACCTCAGGAAGGATGCGTTGTATAATATGCATCTAAATGGCTGTCCTGGGACACAGTGGGACGTTTCAAATTCAAAAACCGGGCGCAAAAAAGGTTCTCAAGGCCTTACCCGCGCTGAAAATTATAATACTTGCCAGAAATGTTACTCAGAATCATGCTTAGATCATAGCATACATCGAAGCCTGTAGGAGGGTCCAGGATTTTTTTGGGATTTTTTTTGGATTTTTTAGCGAATTTTTTGTCCGAAATAGCGTACTTGAGCCCAAAATCATAGCGTACTTCAGGATTTTTTGGCGGACAAGGTCTGAGGGGAGTTTCCGGGGCCCTTGTGTATGTCAACACCTAAGACGAATGCAAATTCTGTTTGCATGGACTCACAGTTCGTTACCTCAGTGTATGTGGATCGCTATGGTCATTGTCACATTTTCCATACTAACGCGACTATAGCTCTATAGTTCTACGCATCACCATAAGCATTGTAACTGCGATACATTGTAAGTACTTTCGTTCCGTTGGTATTCAAGCTGAACACATTCAGATTTGTTATGTCCACTGCTCATAGGCAGGTATTTTAAATTTATCAAACTAGTCGTAGATCGTAACATATCGTCGCGCGCCTGGATTAACTAGTTCGCCCAAAGCCTAGAACGCCAAACCGGCACCTGCGGCCTTTCGTGGGTCATTAGCTGCTTCAATAGTACCGTTTGGTTGGCGGATGACAACTTCACAGAGGAAAGCTTAGTAAACTGAAGGACACAGAGAGGAAAGAAAGCTTACCGTGTCCAGTAGACCCAGTCGTACTCTCATACGTGATATTATAGCCCATATCTCTGAAAAATGCCACAGTACGGTTGTCATACCCTGCAATTCCCACATTCTCAGACTTGAATTCGAAGTAAGTATTGCCGTCAAGCTGGTCATGCCACCGTGAATGGTGCACACAAAGAGTGGAGTTGAGGCCCTGGTCGATGTGGTGATAGAGATGTTGGAGGGTAGCGGTGATGACTAGGCAGAAGATATTGGTGTCCGAATTCAGAAAAAAATTACTTGATACGTACTTCGACTTCCACCGGCACTCCCAGTAGCAATGATGATTTCACCGGTCTCCAGATCTTCCGCGATAGAGGACGAAATGGAAGATTGAGGGCGTTTGCCGCCAGCCTGGTATCGAAAATATTTAGTATGCGCAAAAGCGGATTAGCCACAGTCTTACGATAAAATTGACAGGGGAAGGACTGAATCCGAAATCATTGTTTTCGCCTGGGGAGGAGAAATCGCCCATCTCGTCGTTAAGGATGACACCGTCGGCAGTCATCAAAGATGATCCCCAGAAGTTATTTCTGTTTGATAGAATTAACCAGACGGGAATCGAAGAGAGAGGCTTACACTCACACAGTAGTTGTTAAACTCACGGACATACCATCCTTGTCAATTACTGCCATATGTGAAGTACCGTTATCAATAAGGACCTGGTAGTTTTCGGGGTTGTAATAGGTGATAGGGAACGTTGCGTTATCCACAATTTTGCCACGGACTTGGTTTGCAACAGCGTCAGTGAGGAAGTATGCTTCTAATTCGGTAACGTTGGGAGTGAACGCAGGGTCACCGAATTCAGTCCTCTGACCGTATGCGAACCTAGTGGCCTCTACAAGACGATGAGTAGTGAGGTTTATGGCAGGATTGCTATATAAAAAAACAGGATGAATCGGGTGGAGATGGTATACTGTAAGCCTTGAGTTACCTATCGGAGACGTTAAAGTCGTCAAAGCCTTCGAAGATCTTGAGAGCGCTGAGTACAACGGTTCCACTGGAGGGCGCAACAGTGGAGAAGATTCTAGTGTTGCGGTATGTAATGTTGCGAGGCTGACGAATGATTGCAGTATAGTTGGATAAATCAGCAGTAGTCAGGATCCCGTTGTTCTGATAGACAGTGGAAGCGATGTTGACAGCAATTTCGCCATTGTAGAAGGTATCAACACCTCGTTTGGCAATTGTTTCGAGAGTGTTGGCATACCTCTAAGTAATTAAAATGAACCAGCGTGAAAAATGAACAGAAATGAACAGGATATGTACCTTGCGGTGACAGATATCTCCCTCTCCAAGGATAGTCCCGTTAGGAGCATATGATTCAGCCCAGATAGCATCTTCAGTAATAAAGTCGAATCCTTGCAAAGCGGCAGCGAGATCAACATTGACTTCGAATCCATTCCGTGCAAGGTTTATCGCAGGGGCGACGAGGTCCTCCCATGGTAGCGTTCCGTGCCTGAACTCAAGTTCAATTATTTCTCGAATATTCAAGTCAAAGAAGCACGTACCGTTGATGGAGCATCTCCCAACCGCGCAGATCGCCAGGTACGCCGACGGAAAGTCCACCAATGACACTGGCATTCGGGTTACTGTTGTTGATGTACATGTCCACGGTACCCGCAGCAGGCATCGTCTCTCTGAAATCAATCATCTCATAGTCGTGACCTCCCTCGTCCTTGTTGAACCGGACAAGCATGAATCCACCTCCCCCAACACCCTGAAGTTATCATGGCCATTAGGACATATGGCTTAACAGAGAAAAACGCGTACGGAGTGGTAAGCAGATATAACGCCAACACAAAGACCTGAAGCGATAATCTAGAGGCTTGTGTTATTGTGTGTTGTATCGCTGAAGCCACGGAAACGAACCGCGTCAGCTGCATTACCGCCTTCCTTCAAGATATTGATCCCAATTTCCGTACATGGAGCTTTCCATAGCTAAGCAGACCTGCATTATGAAGACAAGTGTAAACTTACCAGCTTCAGTCGCGACCCCTCCGTGGGGCGCTGTGTTTCGTGAAAGAACGTTTGGCTGGTCAATCGCAGTGCCTTGGACGGCAGTAACACTGAGCAAGATAAATCCTAACAAACGAGCTGATATCATGCTTAAGGCCTAGGGTATCTGCGTTTTTGGGACGGGAGTCGGGAGTGCAGTTGTCGCGCCTCCAGTCTTCGGTGGAGTCTTGGCTCTATATACTTTTGGTCCATGCCTGTCCATGCCATCGAAATGAGGGCAGGAATACATAAGACGGGAAGAATTTGCGAAGGAAGAAGTCACAGGGCCCGGACTGTCCGGATCATCATCTGGTTCTATCTATCTCGCTGTACCTGTACCACAATATGGCAATATAGCACTTCGAAAGTGACGTTGATACTGTACGAATGGGACTTTTTTTTGTGATATCTCAGTCTTTAGTCGCCATGAAGTCATTGCTTGGTACATGAAATGTCGGCAAACTGAGCATTGTAATATGATGTGGAAGAATTCCCGAAGGGGGCTTATCTTTGGATAAGATAGCAAGGCAATCAAACCAGCGTCTCTACTCATTCCAGCAGCTGGACATATCTATCCAGTCGCTCCATCCTGCCCGACGCATCTCTGGGTCTCCCACCCGCGCGCCGGCCCATGCCCAGGCAAAACACCTTTCATTATCTACCCAACTTTACAGAGTTATCTCTACTTCAGACATATCACACAACTGTGTGTGATTACAGAAATACTTTGGCTGGTGCAAGTTCTTATACTTTATGTCTGTGACTTGTTCTTCATTAATCAAGTCGATCGAAAGATGACTGCCCTTATACTTTGAACATTCATTAAGACCCACAAACTCCCGTGTCCGTCACCCGATTCTGGCTTAGTTTCAACTTAGTCCACGTTCTACTATGCAATCCAACAATCTCTGATGAAGATTCCGCAGACTAGTCTTTTGTTTATTCAAGCCGTCGCGAGGGCATATTCTTTTTGTTCTGTCAAGACTCATATTCCTCGTCGTTCATTCTGTCTCATTTTGTCCAGTCCGTTGTTGGTCCGTTGTTGAAAGGGGATGTCGGTTGATTCATGACTACTTAGTCAGAAACGGAGAGGAGAACGGTGTACAAGTTGCTCAGAATGCAATACGAAGACATTTACGAACGAAGACTTCAGAGTGTGGATCAACACATGTGACTAGTCCACTGAGAAGTAGAATGGAACAATTCACTGTTAGTACTCTCTTATTTATCGATAGGGTTCAAACAGCAGCAAATCCCAATCTCTGGTTTCCCACATCCCACACGCTATAGTAGTGCTTGAGCAAGCTTCCCCCAACAAGCTCTAGCCCATCAAACGCGTTAATCAGTGTTTGACAGAGAGATGCGTTATTGGCGAAAGGGCCGACACTGAGCTCGGTGCTTGGTATGGTCAGATTGAATGGTTTACCCTGTTGACTAGTGAACGTGATATCTATGACGGCCGGAAGTGTTGGAATCAGGTCACAGGCAATCCCATAGGTGCCAGGTTCTGCGGGGTTGGGTTGGATCTCCGGAGAAATGAAAGCGTACATGGCCTGAAGACAAAGGCGAAATTTTAATCCAGTGAAAGCAAAATTACCAATGGCACGTACGTTCGCAGTATCGGTATCGAAAAGGACGTTACTAGTTCCGCTATCGAAGATGATCGTGCGCTTAGTTTTCAGCACAGAGTTGGTTTTCCCGTTCACAGCGATACTGGGCGATGCAAGTTCCCAAGTAGCACCATGTCCAGCTTGAGAAGCAAAAGTGAGATCGCCTGCTAGACGTTGAGTAATCTTCAAAGTCAGCAATGCAAGATCTCTTACCACTGAATTTCGACTGGTCAAATCCTCCAATAGTAAGTTCGGCATTTCCAACAGCCAGAGGCGTAAGAAATAGGCCAAATAGTGCTATAGCATGCGCAAGTGCTCAGGATGCTTTTGCATCTAATCGATACAAAACACTTACAGGGAAGGCCTCGAGCAATGAGAGCGGCGAAAAATCCTTGAGCTCTTGCGCTCATCCCTTGACAGCACCGTTAGACTATATCGTTCAATGCGCATAAACCGGATAACATACCTTGAATCCCACTGAACGGATCAATATCAAACGTAGGCGTTTGTTCTGTGATTAAAAACAGTGGCACATTGGGGGAAGATAGTCCACCGACAGATACGGTGTCTGTACCATTCAGCAGCTGAAGCTGGTAATTGTCGCCGATGACAGGATCCACACCGACGCCGGTTCCAAAAGTGATCGTACTGGTGTGACCACCGTTGACAAAAGTTTTGCTTTGGTCAGGATCGAACTGGATTTGAGAGGCACAGGTGGAACATAGAGTACCTATGTAACAGTGTGATAGGGTTTACTTATGGTTCACGTGAAGATAGAACATACTAGCGAATTCCAGAGTTGAGCTTCCGGTGTCAAAGACAACCTTTCAAAAACCGTTAGTATGTCAGCTTTGGGTGGTCGAGGTCGGAATGCATACTGTTACATCCTGCGGTGGCGTTCCAACTAGAAGGACCATATTATCAGTACTTTGTTGGGACACAACTAAAGAACACGAACCAGTTATGTTACCGAACCACCTTTGCTCCAGATGAGTCAAAGACAGAAAGGAGCTAAACTTTATAACTCACTGCAAGTCTGTACCTTTGAAGAAATCTGCGAGAGGAATGTTCTCAGGAGACAAGGCTCTTCGCTTCAATGACTTTCCAGCGGGTGCTACTCGTGAAGAGAGAGTGATTGTTTGAGGGACGATATCCTCTGCCCGAGTTAACAGCGAAAGCACCAGCGTACAGAAGAACGGAGCCCGAAACATGGCTTTCATCGAGTGTCAGAATTTTACCATGGTTTCGTTCTTATATATCTTAGGTGCCACGAGGTCGAGGACAGCTTTCTGCATATTCTTGGTTGCTCCATGCGGGAGACCTTCTTGAGGAACCCCGAAATCAACTGGTCCATACGTTACGCTGAGAAAAAAGTCCCTAATGATGAATGCATTAAGCGAAGATGAATGTTCTCGATCCGAAGAATTTGTAAAAGATGAGTGGAAAAGTTGGTGGCCTTGAGATAATCACTATCAGAACTGAGTGGATCGCATGCATCTGATTGCATGGCGAGTGATCGCCAACTCGTCAGCTCCGTGTATGTGTATGTAATGGTAGATATCTAAACACTCGGATAGCAGAATATGATGCTTAGCAATTTCGAGCTTCTGAAAGGGCTTTTGAAAGAGGCAGAGCAGGTTAGAAATACATTTACAAAAAGGCCGTCTCGACTATATGCTGCATGAGTAAAAGAGGTGCGACGGAACTGATTGACTTACAGTTCTAAGCTCAGTTGTCCGCTCTAGTCATCTCAGGTTTCTGGTCCTCGACTGCTAACCTCCATCCACCATATAACTGGTTGACAATTGCGCTACGTCTCAGAACAGCCAAGTCCCGCGCTGCTTCAGAGTACAAGCTCTGTACTCTGACTGGATCTGTTTCAGACTGGAAAGAATGAGTTAGAATCGACTTATCATCAAGAAAGTGACATAGTTCACTTGAATGGTGCGGAAAGTGTCTTTTGCTCGACGAACAAAGTAATTTCTAAAATTATAAGAGCTGAACGACCGAGACGTCCGTAGTGTAGACTGGTAAAGGCTTAGAATTGCGCGACGGCTTGGGGTGGACATGGAGGAAAGAAACAAGTTGTGCTGCAGACCATACACGTGATTCGTTTCCGGTTGGCGCGAAACGCCGAAAATGCCGTTTCCGCTTTATTTACCAACGCCTCGATGGCACCAAGAAAGGGAGAAAACTACGAACTCAGTGTTGATCTTCACAGTGAATACCGTGAAAAGCGCAAAGATGCTATTAAACGGGTCATAGCTTCAATGACTGTCGGCAAAGGTAAGCTTGTCAATGAACTCAGCCAGCACCAGCTAATTTTTGTAGATGTCAGCGGTCTGTTTCCGGATGTCCTGATGAACATGCAGACAGACGATCTGGAGCAGAAAAAGCTCGTATACCTATATCTCATGAACTACGCCAAAACTCAGCCGGAACTCGTCATTCTCGCCGTGAACACATTTGTAAAAGACAGCGATGACCCCAATCCTCTCGTTAGGGCACTTGCAATACGTACCATGGGTGTTTTACGAGCGGAAAAGATTATCGATTACCTCTGCGACCCGCTTCAGAAGTGTTTGAGGGACGAAAACCCATACGTTCGCAAAACTGCGGCACTTTGCGTGGCAAAGCTGTATGATTTGAGGCCAGAGTTGGTCATCGACAATGGATTTTTGGAACAGCTGCATGAGATGATCTCGGATAGTAATCCTATGGCGCGTCCTTCACTTGTTCCTTGACAGCGCAAAAGTTGACTCGGGTGATTTATTAGGTAGTCGCCAATACTGTCGCGGCTCTAACGGATATCCATATTGCAGCATCTTCTCAACCATCCTCTTCCCCTAACGATCCCGCTCTATTTCCGATTTCTGCGTCCGTTCTCAGTAAACTACTCATTGCATTGAATGAATGCTCCGAATGGGGCCGGGTTGCTATCTTAAACGCGTTGGCTCGATATGTAGCTCAGGACGACAAAGAAAGTGAGCACATATGCGAACGTGTGGTCCCGCAGTTCCAGCATGTAAATGGTAGCGTCGTACTGGCCGCGGTAAAGGTCAGTTAGAGCCAGTCTCCTTGTTTAGCTCGCTTATGCATAGCAGGTCATCATGATCCACATGAGAGGCGTTAGAAGAGAAGATCTCATCAAGCAACTTGTTCGAAAAATGGCTCCGCCATTAGTTACTCTTCTGTCATCGCCTCCTGAAGTTCAATGGGTAGCGCTACGAAACATCAACCTCCTTTTACAGAAACGACCAGACATTCTGTCCAATGAAATGCGAGTATTCTTTTGCAAATATAACGACCCACTGTATGTCAAAGTTGAGAAGCTGGATATCATGGTAAGGTTAGCTGGAGATAATAATGTGGATGCGCTGCTGAGTGAGCTGAAGGAGTGAGTCATATCTCCACAGACTCCGACGTCTCAAACTGATTCGACCGCAGATATGCCTCCGAAGTCGATGTAGACTTCGTTCGGAAGAGTATCAAAGCCATCGGCCAGACTGCTGTCAAAATCGATTCCGCCGCCGAACGATGTGTTCACGTTTTATTAGAGCTCATAGACACTCGAGTTAGTTATGTTGTCCAAGAAGCTGTGGTTGTGATGAGGGTTTGTTTATAATGTCTCCTTATCGTCCAACACTCATGTGTGTTTTTCTAGGACATCTTCCGAAAATACCCCTCAACGTACGAGGGAATCATCCCTACTCTGTGCGCGAATCTCGACGAGTTAGACGAACCAGAAGCTAAAGCTTCCTTGATTTGGATCATCGGCGAATACGCCAACAAAATTGACAACGCGGATGAACTTCTGGGTATATTCGTTGATACTTTTACTGAAGAGTCTTACCCTGTATGTAATCCCTCCATTCCCAGCCATACAGAGATTGATTCATATATCTACAGGTTCAGCTGCAGACGCTAACTGCAGTGGTGAAGCTCTTTTTGAAAAAGCCGGACTCGTCTCAGGGTATCGTTCAGAGAGTTCTTAACACCGCCACCAAGGACTGCGATTCGCCTGATGTACGTGACCGAGCATATATATACTGGCGCTTGTTATCAACAGATCCGGGAGCTGCGAAAGTGCGTGATCTTTTTGTCTTCTTGCCTCAATGTTCTGTTCGAAGTTAACCATCCTTTCAGGCCGTTGTCTTGGCTCAAAGACCGCCTATCTCCATTCCGAGGACCACGGTGCGCCGGCGTTACTGGAAGAGCTTCTCGGTGAGGTATCTAGCTTAGCTAGTGTTTATCACAAACCGGAAGAGACCTTTGTTGGTAAAGGACGAGTCGGTGCGGATTCATTACAGCGGAAGACCGAGTAAGTCGAGTTCAGAATTCCACTGATTTTCTGTCTTCTGAACATAGACTAGTGCCTCGGACGATAGGTTCTCTACGCAGAAAGCCTTTCAAACAGTTGCTGCTGGGCAGCAAGCTGAAAATCTCCTGTGCGTTCACTCTACCTATCGTTTCCCTCAGCCAATTGATGTTTCTTATCTAGTGACTTTGACGATACACCTGCTGTAGAAGGTCGTCCATCTGGTCTCGCAGCCACAGAAGTGCTCTCACATACACCGGCAGCTGCGAGTCTCCTTGCAGGAACTTCCAGCAATCCACTGGACGATCTAGTATCGATCTTCGGTGCTCCTACTGCTGCTCCTCCTTCCGCCAGTCCACATGATATATTTAATGGTCTAGCTATGAACAACGGATTTTCTTCAGGAGCCACAGGCTCACTCGGATCTCCGGTGACACAATCCCCCTTGGTCGCTAATATAGCAAATGTTTCTCCTCGATCGAATCAGCAGCAACCTCAGGAGGACCTGCTTGGGTTATTTTAAGGTCACATCCTTTCTCTGGATGCCCGAAGTCACTTTTCATTTTCTGTATCGCTATGTAACTTGATAGAGGAAATTTAGTTCAAATGAATTGGGATAGGTTGATGCAATGAGAAAAAAGCGCGTCCTAATACCGTATGCTCCTCCTCAGACTCTGACAACCACTATTTCGCTCATGAATCATACATATCTATCATCGACTGATTTCACATGTACCTTCCCACATGGAAGAGGGGCCATTGTTGCTTGTTCCTGAATAGAGAACCGATTGGGCATTGTACAGGTCCACATAAGTATAACTTGAGGTCATTGTTCTGGGTTGGTTGTACGCACCCCACTAACAGAAGATGCGATTCTCTTCGTTTTGTTCAGTGCTATTTCTAGCTGTGGAACTTGCAGTCTCACAACAAATATGGGATATTGTGAGTAGTGAACTCAACACTCCTGGCGCCACTGATGTCTTTGTGCAGTGGCAAACAACATGGGATCGCAGTGGTCTCTTCACCTCACTCGCGCCGTCTACACCTATCAATTTCGTCTCGCCTGGTGCAATTGGGATGGCTGATATAGTTGTCGATGATTCAGAAGTATTTCAAACGATATACGGATTTGGAGGCTCCCTGAGTACACTTGTACCTTTTCTTTCCTCTTTTCGGCTTTTAACTCGAGCTCAATTTTAGCTGATTCTGCAGCCCAACTCTTCAATAATCTCAAGGTTAGTTTATTGGATCGTTCTTATCTGATATTTCACCTCATCTTTTTGCAAGACAAAGAATTCTGCTAACTACTGGACCCTACTGGATTATCTATTCTCGCCCACTGATGGGGCAAACGCGGCGGGCCTAAACTACATTCGAGTACCTCTTGGCGCGTCGGACTTCTCTGCAAACAGTGAGTGATCTCGCTCAGTTACGCTGCGGCAGTCATTTTCATTTGAATATTCCGTAGCGTATACCTATGCCACGTCTCCCGGTGATACCTCTTTTAGCCATTTCAACATCAACAACGCGCCGTCGTATGTCTTTTCTACCCTCCAAGATATTTTGTCGGTCAACAGATGTATGTGGTGCCATTTGCTTGAGTATACATGCCTCACCATTTCTCTAGATCTCAAGATTCATGTTCTTCCTTGGTCTCCAGCAAGTGTTGTATTCTCTCCTTTCTAACTGCTCATCAAATGGAAGCTTTTGTAGCCTGGTTGGATGAAAAATTCCGGAACTATGAATGGCGGGTCGTTGACGAACGCCAGTGTCGCTATCTGTCGGTTGATCCAGTACTATTATAAAACTACATCTCTCATCGCTCTATCACGTAGATGCGAATTACCTTCTGAAATGTCTTCAAGGTTTTCAGAGCAAAGGTCTCACTCCTTTCGCAATTTCTATCCAAAACGAGCCCATGAACAGCGATACAACATATCCTTCTTGTTCTATGACTGTCGCAGTTGAAGCACAGATTGGAATCGCATTTAGGGCTCTGATGAACGATAACGGGTTTGGGGACGTCCTCCTCATCGGTCAATTTATTTCCGTGGTGGCTGTAACAGTATTGACTTTCATCAGGATACGACCACAACTGGTCTGGCGTCAGTACCTATGCAATACCGTTGATAGAAGCCGCCCCAAGGCATTCGCTGGTGTGGCGTTCCATTGCTATGGGGTAACTCCAGATATACATTCTTATGCTGTAATCGTTCCAACCGATCATTGATAGGGAACCGTAAATGAACAAAGTACTTTCCAAAGTGCATTCCCTAATTACGATGTAGGTCCAAATACTACTGTCATAGTCTCATGAAATAACTTCATTGTTTTAGATTTTGTTTACTGGTAAGCTGGCCGATAGCCTGGCACCCTAATGAGGGCGTAGTTGATGAGGACTGTAGAATGTACTGGCACTATCGGCAGCGATTGGTGGAGCGACATTAAGGTATTTTCTTCCGGCCGCCCTTGGATTTCAATAAAACTGACTTTTCCGTTATAGTGGTATATGGACAACATGTATGTCGTGCTTGTTTTGCTGAAATACTGGATTTTTTTGAAGAGAGCAACTTCTTTGCAGTTTTATCGGTGAGCATAAAAATATCAATCTATAAATTCCATTAAGTACCGTGACTAATGATTAATCTCAAGTTGGTCTTGGTTATGGATCTTCAACTGGGCTGATGTGGAACCTCGCACTCGACGGGAACGGTGATCCTCTCCTTCCGGGTTCGGATAGCTGCACCAATGGCTGTCGCGGCATTGTACAGATTAATAGCAATGGAACTTACAGTGTTAATCAGGAATGTAAATGCTCAGTTGTATCATCCCACCCGTTCACTGATTAGTCTTGTTGTAGTTTATGCTATGGCTCAAGCGTCAAAGGCCATCATTCCTAAAGACGTTGGAGGACCCTTTGGTCAACGTATCGGCGTTTCTGTCGGTGGAGAACTGAACTGGGCATTGATTGTTGGGGCGTATGTTACTGAGAGGGTCAGCTCTACAGATTGGCTGAGATATTCCATTGTTGTGCTTAACTGCAAGTCAATTTGATTTTGAATTCAACGTCAAATCGCCTAATTGAAGCGCTCATATAGGGGACGACACGGATAATGGAACTTGGGATCCTGTAGCAGTCCCAACAACTATCGAATTCAGGGGAATGCAGGTATGTCTCTTGCACTCACCTAGCTTGAGCTTCCGTGTTTATGTTTTTTCAGGCGAGCTATACTTTCCCAGTGGGAGTCACCACTTTATGGTGGTTTGGTAAGCATCAAATTAAAATTTAAGAAATCCAAGATCTCTCATTTTTTTCCTTAACAGCACCAGCGCCCTCGTTTAATGCCGAGGAAGAGGATTCCTATGCATTGTACTCGGAAACAGATGGGAAACAACATCCTCTTCGTTTCTTCAAATAAGACTGTTTCATGTTAGTGTCTTAATTGGGCTCTCGGTGACATCTTGGATAAATCGCTACCTATGGGGTAAAAGAACATTGATGACTTTATGACATATTTGTATTTTGTATCTTTGTACTGTAGAACAAGTGAGTTTTCAACTATCGCGCCTACCCAGTGATTTATAGCAACCCATTCCTATGACTATAATTCCCTGCTTTGATTCCCAAATGGGAAGGAGCACCGAGAAAAAACCACTCAAAAGGACCCAAATGCTAGAATTGAATAACGGTTGTTAGCATACAATCGTTACCCAAGCTTAAGGTATCTGTGCTCACATGCCCACTGATGTCCAGAAGGTGAAGAATTGTTTGCTATACACATAATGCGAAAAAAACATTGGGAGTGGCACTTCATTCTGATGATTAGAAAGTGGGTCAGAAATATTGACCCGGAAGCTCACCTATTATGGTGACAATGAGAGTAAACACTAGAGAATACAGTACCGCTCTCTTGAAGCTTGCTTTCAGGACAGAAGTATCCACGACATCTCCATTGGCTAAAAGGACTACTTCCCGATCGATTTCAGTTTCTTGAACGTGAATAACATCAGCTTTTTCTTCGTCCAAAGTACTATTTCCAGTATCAGTGGGAGAGTCTGCACTATCCAAATTAGCAATCCCTTGAGTTCCTTTAAAGTCGTATTTCGCGGGGCCTGAATTCATCAGAGGTCTGTTTTCAAAACAAGAAAAATAACTAACTCCAAAGTGACACGCAGACTGTGACGATCCCAGAAAACAGCAAACCAGTTAGTCCGCTGCACACTGCAGAGTACGGATTTGCCAGATTTTTCATGTTGATACTACCTGATGTGAATTTGGTTACAAGCGCACTTGGCCAGAAACAATAACGCACCAAGGATCTTCCAACACCCTATCATCCATGCAGCCATCCCTAGGACTGAGCCGATAATAGGGCCTTCAGGTCAAGGTTTAGATTTTACAGGTTCCGCTAGAAGAACAGGTTCGCGCACCAAGGATAACTGCAGGCTTCGTCAATTTGCTCCATGACACCGTCAGCGTGATGGGGATCACTGCAGGGCTGAGTAGAACTCCTCTGTGATGGTTGTTATTTTGTGATGGCAATCTATATTCCGACTGGAAATGACTTACTGGACGTAGAACAGCTGTCGATTCGACTTTAAGTGAGCTGCATTGCGAATGGTTGAAGTTCATATGTTACTTACCCAACCGAGATCTACTCCTGCTTTATTAAGCTAATATGGAGTGAAGTTAGGAGATTTATCACGTTTATATTTGAATGAATAATATACGATTATTGCCCATGCACCCATCCATACTGCCCAAAAGCAAATAAAATATTGAGACACTTTGAGGATTTCTGGTCCTTTTGCGTTCGACCTCAAATACGTTCGATATATACTATAAACGAAGATCTGTCAGTTACAAGCTCCATCGTGTATGTGTTTTGAAACTCATACTCGTACGAACTGTAGGATTGGAATTAATGCCGGCGAAAGTAAACTGGACACATAGATCACTCACAAAAGACTAGAGACGGCAATCAACTCCGCACTTGCAGCGGAAGTGACGGCCATAAAAACGATCTGATGAGAAGCTCTTACTTAACTAGTTGCGATTCTGGAAGGCAGACAGCATACCAAAAGCACGGCCACCGCACCTCCTTTTCCCATGAGGACCACAGCAGCAGCAGGAGCTGCAAGACCTGCGCTTGCTTGAGAAGCCGATAATGGGTTAGGGTATGTGGGAAAATTCGGCTGTGTATCTTGTCAAACCTCGAATTTCGAAATGGTAGAGCGAGAGGACAGGCGACAGACGTTGTTAATGAGACCTCTTGCAGAAAGACCCAGGCAAGAAGCAAAGGCGAAAGGCACAGCAAACCAGGATAAACCCCCTACCATCTAGAAATCGAAGCCATTAGAATTCTGAAGTTGGGGGAGAGTACAATTAACTCGCATAGGCCTTCGTAGTCGACATTGGATTACTGGCAATGGCCTGGGTTTCTTCAGGACAGAATCGTGCTCTAATAATTTTGGAAAGCTTACACGCTGCCAGTAACCTGTATAATTAATATTTAGTGACTTTGAGTGCCTATTTTATGAGGGAGCCACCTTGATCACAGAAGACACCTGCAAAACCACTAAGGATGGTGGCTACGCCGAAGACCAGGCCCTGGTTCGATTTCATAGTTAAGTAGCTTCCGTCGTAATTCCCTTCCATGGGCGTAGTAGTTGACGCCGCCTGAAGAAGGTCAAACAGGCCAGAGACACCCTGGGTTGCCGGTGATGTACCACTGAATATGCCCTAAGAATGGCCATGTGTCATAATGAGCTGTGGAAAACTCACTAGGTTCTGAATACGAACTAGAGTTGATGTTAGTATCGGAGCCTTGAAACAGAGGAGTACGAACGATATAGATAACAACAAATAGAATTACTGTGTGGCTCCAATCGCATATGAACGTTGCTCGTAAGCCACTGCGAAAAGTTCAATAGAACATAATGCAGAGACCACCTTCAAATAACTGACCCCACTAGGACATACGCGGCGATGCTGATTGGAAGTAGCATACATGCAGCATCTGAGTATCATATAGGTAAGGGAAGGCAAGCTAAAAAGAGGTTCTTAGTACCGGTATTCATGCCTGTCAAGGCGGTTACTGTGGCCGATCCCCCGACTGTTCTTACTGTCAGATAGGTACTCAAATCGGAAACAAGTACGCACGTAACAGAGACCCGCAGACAACAAGATTACAGACAAGGCCGTAAAATGTGAACAGTATATGAGCGCCGGTCCCAAAGCGCACTTGAACGATCTACGGAAGAGGTTAAGAGCCAGACGAAAGGCACAATAGAGTTGCCTGCTTACTTCCAGGAAAGTATGGGCACCATTCGCTTTTAACTTTACCTGTGCGGCAACCATGGCGAAGATTGCTAATTGGATAGTCCCGCCTACGGCAAACCACCTACAAAAGCCCAAGTCGGACCTCGATAAAATAGAAGAATAGTCGATTATTGCATGCGTACCATGGCCCACTGACACCAAAGGTATATGCTGCCGTGCTAGATTGTAGAAGCGTCGTAGAGTGTGTCCAGGCGCTGATTCTAACGAACACAGTGAGAAATAGGTTTGCGATATGATATCTTGTTACACGCACATCCCACAAGCGACTAGTCCAGGCTTCCAACCAGTGCAGAGTAAGTATCTTCATTCTCCTTTTCGCAAAGAGGAATGCTATTGACCTTAACATTTCTAGATGCACTCTAGATGGAAGGTCAGTCACATCCATTACTGCGATGCGCTGAGGTTAACTCACCGTGAATTCCTCAGAAGATCGGAGAGAAATACCCGTATATCGTGATTGCAAGTAGGTTAAGATGAGCATCGTTCCCGCGAAGAAGAAACCGACGCCTGTTAAGACAAACGAATGTAGCTCTCAAAAGAATCCATCGTGGGAACAGACGTACCGACAACAATACCATATCCAACACTTTGGCCTACACAAGTGCTGTCTGTCAGCAAAAAGTACTAGTGGATGAGGCACCGCACTCACTTAGTGGTGGTTTAAATTCGGAGACGGTTTCCATCTTCAAGGCACTTGGGTTTGTAAGCGAAGGCGAAAAGTGCAATCTGGACTCTGAGTCCTGTTATTATAGGCACACAACTGATAAAGTTACGGCTTTTGAGTGTACTGTGTTTGGAGCTCAAATGACGGGTTCTGCTTCTGTAGGAATTCTGGGAGTTCGGTGTGCCTGTAATCACCGTTTCTGTATTGCAAGCTCCAGCCAGACCTTGCTACAAACAAACAGTGGCCAACAGTGCCGACTTGTCATTGAACTGCAATGTACTGTTATGATCCACGTTATCGATAGAAGCACCTGGTGGCCAGGCTGCCCTGAGAAGTCATAGAATAGTGGTCTTCTAACTACTCATAACTTGAATCAGACGGGAAGGGAAGGGAAGAGAAGGGAAGAGAGTAAAAGTAACCAGCCTTCCCGCTGTATACAATACAGCGAGGGTCAATATTCTACCGTATTTTTCAGACATCAAGTACATGAACTGTATTCCACAGTTCAGTAGCAACACTTACTATGTTTTGGATGACCTGGATGTAGTTTCGGGAACTTGGGAATCTTTTGCGATCATAAATCGAGTAATCAGACGTCCCAAGTATTACGTGCAATGTACAATTTGATAATCGTCTTCTTCGACCTCTTTCAGACGCAACCGGTCCACCGTAGAGAGTGGATTTTGCGGATAGCTAAGATTTTCATTTAATGGAGCTGTTGGAATGATTGCTGCAAAGAAACACCATTTTTAATGCAGATACTTGTCACATTGTTCATTGTTCCTGGAAAGTTATGCAATATAGAGGAGCCCGAGATGCTTGAAGTTGGAGATATGATAGGTTCGTGGGTTTACGGACCAGCTACTGACTTTGAGTGATAGCGGAGATTACGTAATGATAACTTGAGCGCATCGGCGGTGGTAGCCTGGCACGTGATAGCTATCGAACGCTTTGCCTTCTTGAAGTTCTAGATAATTCCCACCTAGTTTACTGCAAGTTTACTCTTGAAAAGAGAGAAAAATTCTATGCTTTAGCGTTAGTCTTAGAATGAGTGAGAATTCCCAGGAAAATATTGAGGCCTCTGACGCCTGAGCTACAATTTCCAAACAGTATTGCCTCGTCACTTGACTGAGGACTCACTTCGTCATTTGGCCATTATTTAAGGTTTAAACCCCGACCATACCAAAAGGTAGCGAACTTGTCGGTCCTGCCCCTGAACAAGCCTGAACAAGCCTGAACACGGGATATCAAACTCTGAATGACGGTCAGTTGATCCAGAGTCCAAACGTCTGCTGAGCTCTGTTATGCCATGTAATTTTAAAAGGCTGATCAAGTCCATTTCAGCTGCTCGGTGGACTTCGAAGTGTCATATACACAAGTCCATGACCTTCTTGTTGAATCATGGGTCTGCGACCAGCGGCAGATTGACTCAGGACTGGCAATGTAGCAAGGAAACCGTTATCCACGATGGCACACCAAGTAATACGACAGAACATGATATATAATCTATATATGACTGAGGGGGAAGGCCGCAAGCGGCAAAGGGCCAAACCTTTGCATTTTCCTTGCAGAAATTCTTGGGGTAAGCTGGTGGAGAATGGGTTGAATGTGCCAGTTAGGATAGAATAGAGAAAAACATTGTTCTACACAAAGGTTGGTTCTGTGCTAGTGTCGGTGGATGGCGTATCCGAGACAATGTCATACCCATAAGACCTGGTAGAACACCTCCAAGTTATAAATAAAGGTAAGATTTAGTACGAGTAGTGTAGGGACTTGACAAGTGAGCTAGACCTTCCATACTGTGCAAAAAAAATTACTTCGTGAAGTCGACGGTGAGCCGCCGGCTGCTCTGCTTGGTTACAAACAAGCAGACCTGGGCTGGGAAGGGATTCTTGGAACAGACCAGATAGTACTCCCAGCCGCTTCTTGGCGTGATCCCTGCCAGCAATGTCGTTGAAGACAACAGTATCGTTCACAACATTTGTGAGCAGATGTTTGTCCGGATTACAATCCATGAACCAGGATATATCTTACTGTGATGGTCAGAGGCAACTTTTGCAAGTTTCCTGACATCACTTGAAAGCTTTGAGCCCTTCAACAGAGCTGTGAGATCGGATGACACGACCCAGAGCTGGATGGCTGGTACGGTGCCGGTTTTGCCCTTCGGGGAAACACCTGGTTCCAAGAACATCACTTTTGTAGTTGCATACCGAGTATGCTTTCTTTCTGCTGAAAAGTTCAGAGACACGAAGTATGACGGTTACTGCGAACTGGTTTCAATTTTGACTCAGGTAGCAGCTTAGAAGCACGACAGGGACGGCATCTTTGTTCATGACCACCTTCACCTTCAGGCTATCTGACATACTGTTGAGATACTGAGAACATCCTGAGAATTGTCAGCCATTTTCTGTCCCGTTTGACCACAATTGCAGCCCAGTGCTTAGTAGTATATAAATCTTAGTACATGTGGGCTGGTTAGTAAAATGACCTCAGGTTGGTGCTTGGCCCGTCTACCTGTTCCGGTGGCCTGCTTGCTGGATGGCTTGGCCAGGGTAGATCGCATACTCTTGTTGGCGGAGGAAGTGACCTTTTCACGCGAGGTTTCGCTGACACAGATGGTTCAGGACTCAGTGTGCGCGCACCTACTTCACAATTGGGCGGAATTCGACATGACTGGTTGCCGGGTTTCAGCGAAGCATCAAACATGGTTGGTCACCTCTGCTCATATTCTGGGGGTCAAGCGCCTCCGGTGGTCTGAGCCACCGCCCATCTGTACCCCAGCCTGAGGAACGGCGGAGGCTTTTCAGATATCTCTGTCATGATGACATACCCGCTGTCCACGGAAACATATCAATGCGCACCATCAAAGTAAGGTTAGGGTTGCCTAATTGGCCCAATATGGTATTGGTACGAGAAATACTTTCACTTTCCTGTAAGAAGCCTTACCTAAAGTCGGCAATAATCTATAGAGAAGACTGCACCGTCATTTGTAATTGCGACTTTTGACCACTGAACTCGACTTCGCCGCTGAGGCTCGCTAGGGCTCGCTCCGCCAGTTTAAAGTTCTTGATGTCAAAGGTTGAACCGCGCTTCAGAGGTAGCAAAAGTATGAATTGCTCAGTCTGGCTGCAGCCACCAAATGTTTGGCAACCGGATGAGCCGTGAAGAGCGAAGCTACAAAGCTGACACGTCTCTGACACAGTATCTTTCAGCTTCAGTGGCAAAACAATTCCTCACCAATCAGGAATGAATATGGTGCGTCGAACCCGATTTTGAATGACGTCCGGTTACTTGACAGACGGTAGACCACCATCGAAATGAAGGTTGAGCACATGTAAGCCTCGTCAGATGCGAACACATGAACGTCTGAGTAAGCAGGCAACACAAAGGAGCCTCGTCAGATGCGAACACATGAACGTCTGAGTAAGCAGGCAACACAGACATCTTTACATTGGCTGGGCGAGGACTACTGGTACTGAACCTCAAGGTCAGCTTGGGTTGTCGAGTTGGATGTGGCACAGTGGCGTCACTGGCGTGAAAGAGTGTGGGAAATGCGAGTTAGTGGCACGTGATAGCTATAGAACGCTTTGCCTTCTAAGTCCGGATATGACTAAAACTACTATTCCATCTATGAGATAAATTTCTAGCTGACGGTAGAGATCATATACTGTCGAAAGAGGGGAGAAGTTAAGACAATCTCTGTGGTCAATTATTGATCCGGTCCCTATCATGAATGAAGATTCTGAGGCAGGCAGCAAACGAAAATATTTTGGGTCATGGCTCAACTTGCTTATGCCGCGGCCAGGATTTGATTGCCGTTTCTCAACCCTCAACGCGCTTATTGCGATATATCCTTATACCTTGTCATTCCAGAGGAAGGCGAACTTGCCGGACCTCAGAACCGGGAAAAGACCTTGCCTACGAGATAACATAGTCTTTACATCTACAGAATTGTTCGCCACAGTACTGTTCCCCGAACAATACATTCTGATGTTCCACTGATAGTTGATCATACGAAACAGAAGTCCATGAACTTTTCGTGCATGCCTAGGTCTAAGCAGAAGAGCATCACGATCTATATCACCACACGTTCAAAATCGATACGAAGATATCCAATGCGAACGACCGCTTCATCACTTTTTCCCGACCAGATCGTGCACCTCGATCCATCTCTTTGGCACGCCCTTCTCGAGCAGATAATCCACAATAGCCCTGGATTGCTTTCCTTGCACGAGGACTTCCATGCCAGAGTTGGCAGGTTTGCCGGGAACTGGGGAGACTGTGAATCCAAGAAGAAGTAAGCACAGAAAATTCTGTATCCTTCGACGTAACGAAGAAACGCACTCGAGGTCGCTCCCGCGCAAATTTTCCGCAAATCTTCAGCCATGTTGTCCGGCACGATGTTAAAGGGCTCAACACCAGTGATTAATGTCGAAGCCTTACGTCCCTGGCGTATCTTCGTCACGACTTGGATCGGAGAAAGTTTGCCTTTCCTATTCCGAAAGAATGGTCAGTAAAATGTGGGTTTATGAGGATGTATACACACTTGACTACCTCAAAACCCTCGGCCTTCACTTCATACCAACTCTGCATCTTATCCATGACTTTCTTCATCAATTCATCTCGTTTCAGGAATTCTACTTCGGTAGATTCTAGTTCTGAAGATGAAGCTTTGTTCTTATTCTTAGATGGTTTCCCTTTTGATGCGATACAAAAAGCCAGCCGTGCATCGACGTTGATGTAAGCTTGATCGTGAGGATTGACCAATTGCTCAGTAGCAATGTAGGTATTGAGCAAAGAGCGGACCTCCGAAACGGAGTATAGGTTTGAAGTACTAAGATGAGGAAAATTCGCTTTGCAAGTAATCAATACAAAGGGAGACTACGAACCTCGCGCCCATACCCTCGAAAAGATCCACACTAGTCGAGTGCGGTTTCCACAGTTCCCGGACTTCCATTTCGGCACTAGCAGTAGCGCGCTGTTCTCGCTCCTTCTCTTCCCTCAACGTCTTTTTCGCAGCCTTAGCCTCGACCTCGCCGACGGTAACGAACGTGTGATGCGTCTGGACATCGGGATGCAATGCATTCACTGAAGTGATTAGCACATCGGTCTGAGCCGAATGCTTCTGTGGTGCCTTGGTTGATATCAACGAAGATTTCTCTACAATCTTCAGAAACGCGCTCAAAGACTTGTGCGAAGAGTTTCTGATAGTTATGCTGTAGGGATCCGGACCAGGAGATTCGCTAGAAGGCGAGTAGCCTATGGGTGCAGAGGATGGTGGAACAACGAGTTCAGGAAAGTTGGGTCGGTTCGGAAGTATGTGGGTTGTGTAGAAGATTGTGGCTGGTATTGGGAATGTGGAAGCCGGTAGTGAGCCGAGGTGTTTTGCGATACACTGAACGACAGCCAGGCGTAAAAGTTGGCTGACTTCATCGGAAGTGTATATTGGTGTATCCGGAGCCTGGGTTGTTTCTGAAGCCTCTTCCTGCGCTGGTGATGTCTCATCAGCAACGGTATCATTTTGACCCGACTCCTCATTCACTTCATACATGAGCGAAACGCTCGCAGGTACCTCCCCCTTTAGCCCATAATCCCATAGATGGTCTTTCCAAGTATGTAGCATGAGAACAGCCTTTCCCTTGTCTTGAGCATTATTCTGAAGGCGATCGCTGGAGATGGCCATTCGTCCAACGGCAAGCGGGGGAGATATCATTTGATTATCATCGACAGATTCGTATTTGCATATCGAAACGAGCTGTCCCTCAGCAAGTAGTGGAGGACAGTGCACCACTGTCTTGAAAGGTTAGAATCAGTTTTGTCCGCGAGTTCAGAAGATAGATTAAACTTACCTCCTGGGATCATCAGATCTGCACCACCACTGAGGATGGGAATAACTGCCTTTGGGGTTGAGAGAAACGGCAGAAGCTTGGGATGTTTCCATAAAGTGTATACCGTTGGGACGATCGTTTCCAAATCAGCGCCTTTTCCGAGAGAAAACCACAAAGGATCGCCATTTGGGGCGAGATATGCAACCCCAGGCTCACTGAGATGAGTGGCAAACTTGACAGAAAGAATACCCTCGGGAACCAGACTTTCTGCTTCCTCAGAGGTGATGGAGAACGATTTGGAAACGATTTGCTTGAACTTTTTTCTATCAGAGGTACGCAGAGGTGAGGAAGTTTTCCAATTGTTCACTGGTTTTTTGAACATGGTGAGCTATAGATGAAAGAGTGACGGCGCTTATTCTCAGTATTCGACGGCGTTTATTATTTTTTCGTCCAATGCCCAAAGCCATATCTGACCGCTTCTCTCGAGCTCATCAGCCTTCCGCCAAAGCATCCTCTTCATCTAAAGATGCCTCATCTTCCTCTTCTACAACTAATCCCATCTTCAACACCGAACGTTTCGGCCAGCATATTCTGAAAAGTCCACAGGTTGCCCAAGCGTACGTTTTGAGCTATTAGATTATAAGAAAATGCTCACAAGTAGATAGAA
Organism: Rhodocollybia butyracea; assembly: GCA_015501585.1. Lineage (NCBI taxonomy): Eukaryota > Fungi > Basidiomycota > Agaricomycetes > Agaricales > Omphalotaceae > Rhodocollybia > Rhodocollybia butyracea. The sequence continues at coordinate 201,203 of JADNRY010000012.1, read as the reverse complement.
TTGTTGACAAGGTATATGAACCCGTTCATTGGTCTCGTTCTAAACTGAACCAGATCTCAAGGCGAATCTGAAGCCAACAGACAAAGTGCTGGAAGTAGGTCCTGGCACCGGAAACTTGACTGTCAAGATTCTTGAAGTAGCAAAACATGTCACTGCTGTAGAGATGGATCCACGGATGGCCGCTGAATTGACAAAACGAGTCCAGGGAAAGTACGTATCAACTTTGTTTTTCCGTTTTGCGTGATCTGATTTTCTCTTAACGTAGACCAGAACAACGAAAACTCGAAATCATCATTGGTGATTTTGTCAAAGCCGATTTACCCTACTTCGATGTCTGCATCTCGAATACGCCGTATCAAATTTCCTCTCCTCTCATATTCCGTCTTCTCTCTCATCGACCATTACCTCGCGTCTGCATCCTCATGTTCCAGCGTGAGTTTGCTTTGAGGTTAGTTGCGAAAGCAGGGACTACACTTTGGTCACGTCTATCAGCGAATGTGCAGTTGTATGCCAAGGTCGATTATTTGATGCATGTGGGGAAGAACAATTTCCGGCCTGCGCCCATGGTGGAGAGTAGTGTTGTGCGAGTCGCTCCGAGGGATCCGCCTCCGCCTGTAAGGTTCGAAGAGTTTGATGGACTTGGAAGGATCCTGTTCAGCCGAAGGAATAAGACTGTGCATGGAAACTTTATGGCTAAAGGTGTTATACCGATGCTGGAGAAAAATTGGCGGACGTATTGTTCAGAGACGAACCAGGTGCGTAACGATTTTCTTCTAGTGGACTTTCAGCGTTTTAACTTGTTTTCTAGATGGTTGAAGACGATGCCGATATGAAAGCCAAAGTTGAAAAAGTTCTCGAGGAGACTGGAAACGCTGAAAATCGTGCCGCCAAGATGGATGTGGACGATCTTCTAAAGTAAGCCTTGGTTTTTTTCATGTTGTTTTCTGTTTCTGACTTTTGACCTCTAGATTGCTATCTGCATTCCATGATGTTGGTATACATTTCGCATAATAGCTAGAATTCTTATAGATGTAAAAGTATAATAACATGTACTACTTTGTACCTACCTTATTAGTGTGGATTTTTTTGCGCGCCAAATTTCCGATCATGCAACGCCAATGTCGTCGACTATTTTCCACTAGCATCGCTGAACCTAATAGTAGCAAACGCCGAGTGATTTTCTCTGGGATACAGCCAACAGGTGTACCACACGTACGTTTCTCTCTCGGCCAAATTTCTCCATACTAAAACACATAAAGCTAGGCAACTACCTTGGTGCTTTAGCAAACTGGGTCAAGTTGCAAAGAGATGCTCTACCCGAAGATGAACTACTCTTCTCGATTGTTGGCTGGCACGCCATGACCTTGCCACAACCACCAAAGCAACTTTCGGATGCGAGGACGGATATTTTAGCGGTTCTTTTGGCTATAGGTATAGATCCTACACGGTCTATTATATTTCATCAAGAGCATGTTTGTCAATCCCTTGCTTTTCGAATGCGTTTTGAATTATTTATTCTGTAGAATCCAAACCATACCGAACTAGCATGGATTTTCAACTGCATCACTCCAGTGGGCAAACTTCGTCGAATGACGACATGGAAATCACGTCTCGCGGCGTCGAAAAATCAAGGAGACGATGCAGAGATGGATGAAACTGGGTTGAATGTTGGACTTTTTGCATATCCTGTATTACAAGCTGCAGATATCCTGCTTTACAAGTGCGTTTCCATTGTTTTATTCTCAAGAATATCTAGTCTGATGATATAGTAGGGCAACTCACGTCCCCGTAGGAGATGATCAAACGCAACATTTAGAACTTTCTCGTGTTATCGCAGACCAGTTTAACCGGAATTTTAAAGCCAAACGTCAACTTTTTCCGTTACCTACTCAACTAAGCAGTTCGTATGCTTCTTATATTTTGTATCCTGGTCTTATGATATCCTTCAGCTTCCTCAAAACGTATCCTGTCTCTCCGCGACCCAACCTCCAAAATGTCCAAATCCGCACCCGACGCTTCATCCCGTATCCTCCTTACCGACTCTTCGTCCCAAATCGCATCCAAAATCCGCTCCGCAGTAACCGATTCCATTTCAGGCATCACGTACGACCCCGTTAATCGACCTGGAACAGCCAACTTGCTCACAATCCTCGCCGCGTGCAATGATGAAGACGTAAATAAGACGGTTTCAGGATATGTTGGGAAAAATCATGGTGCTTTGAAGGCAGATGTGACTGAGGCTGTAGTGGAGATGCTGAAAGGACCGAGGAAAGAGTACGAGAGGCTCAAGATGGACAAGGAGTATTTGAGACGAGTTGCGCAGGAGGGAGCTGACAAGGCGCGCGTAAAATCGGAGGTTACGATGATGGAAGTAAGGGAGAGAATAGGTTTGCTATAATGGCCGTAGTTAAATCAGAATGAGCGCTTTTTTGAAGCCACGGGCGCTTGCGCGTTTGTTTCTTACCATAATGCCTTCTTGTCAGTAATCATCCTCGTCCTCTATGGCCCTGAGGACTTATTCGTTGCTAAAGTTGCAGAACTTAAACAAAAGGCGTCAAAAGCTAAAGATGCCACAGTAACTTCTGTCAAAAATACCAAAGATCGGCATACGAGGTGTGTATAAGTATAGCTGGAGAAAATATAGTTGATAACATGGTTATTTCTCAGTGTTCCTCTAAACAACACAAACTGGAATCCATACGACGGAACTGGCCCTCGTCCGCCTCCTCCACCGCGAGTAAACGCCAATTCTAAGCCAAAACCTCAGTCAACTTTTCTCCCGCCCCCTGTTCGAGGTGGTTCAGCCTCTCCCCAGCTTCCTAGTTCTTCTCCTTCGCCGACTCCCCCTTTGCCGGGCCGAAGTGGCCCTCCCGTAATTAATCGTTCTTCTCGTCCACCAGGACCTTCGGGTGTTAGTCCCAAGCCCAGTCTCAAACCCAGTCCTGCTCTTCCTACTCGAACACCCTCTGCAACTCCGTCATTACCCGCACGAACACCTTCTGCAACTCCGTCGTTACCCGCGCGAACACCACCATTGCCATCGCGAGCGTCTTCGTATCAGCAACCCCAGCAGATCGATTGGACGAATTTATCCCCAGAAGATAAGCAAGTGTTTTTCAACTGGTTGGATGAGTTTTTCACCAAATCGTATGGCATTACACCTTCGTGAATGGTTATGAATGTATTATACAAAGTACAAAATTATGCAGTACGGTAATTGGCTATTTGACCACGCCTAAGGAACAGCACCTACTCCTATCAGCAACGCGGCTTATCTGGGCCCCTCATATTCCCAGCACTTCTCAAATATATCATTTGACCTTGCTGAATAGTTTAAAGACGCAGAAGTGTGCCAATAATGTGAAGCCGGTTGGCAGAACCTAATCTTTTGGCCCTAGTACCTGGGAAGGGCTTGTCTACGTACTTATGTCTACTGTAACTTAATGGGACAATCATCGCCAGTAAGCAGCAGTAAGCCCTTTGGTGTCACGAATTCTTCCGAGACTCCGAGTCCTTGCACGCACCAGGGAAATGGTAACATCCAAATCACACGAGCTTATCGGAAGATTCTCGATATCCGGGTCCGAACAGTTTTTAGAACAAACAGAATACACTTTAAAGGTGTAAGGTTTCCTGTAGTATTTATTGTTTTATTGTTTCCGAAGAAAAAGAACGCTCCGCTTAGGTCGGGTTCATAACCAAAATTATTCCTGCCATCGGAAGCCACAGATTCTGAACTGTGACCCTCGGACATCCAGTCAGGTCCTAATCTAACACTATCAATTGGGTCCACCCTCGGTCTCGTTCGCTTCTTTCCTCGCAGCGAGACGCAGCCTGAGGCACGCTAAGTCAGACTCCAAGACGATGGCTTTGGATTCATTGCTTACTGATTCCTCGCTCCTAGAACTTTGAGAGTACGTTTCTGCTCTGCTTCAGTCATGGTGGACCAGTCTACATCGTCGAAATGTAATGTGTTCGTTGTTCGCCAGCACTAGAACAGTCTGTAGCCTTACTTGCAATTCTAGATAATGTCTGAAAAGATTTGAGTCTAAGTACTAGTAGAATTCCATCCATGAAACCGAATCACATACACCATCGGAATTGACAACCATTGGCCCCAAATTGTCAAGAGGAACTTTGTCGTCAGAATCGACGTCGAGCTTCACATCCGAAGATGCAGGGGCAGCAGGCAGGCCCAGAGGGGAATTCGAAGACATGGTTGAAGATTGAAATGTGAATTTGATGCAAGTTACGATAAGATAGACTACCAAAGAATGTTCGAGAACGTACAAAATCGGAATACAAGTACAAGTATAACAAAACGAGGGCTAATCGATATTCTTAAGGAGATCAACTAGGGATCGGTCAACGATCGTCGAAACATTATCTGAGCGAGGCTTGACACAGCAGGGAAAGTGTTGGGGATGTCTGTGGACAACATTCATCAGCTGGATCCAATGACAGTATTCAGGCGCGTACCGAACAAATCCAGGAGCGAAAGCAACTTCAGGAGTTATCTCATTACCTTGGTTGTCCTTCGCTTTGAGTATATCAACTGTAGAGACCATCGTAGCCACGGCGATCCAGATGCTATAGTCTGCGAAATATCGACCAGGACAGCGCCTGGAATACACTGAATATGGATCTTAGATTTGTTTATTACTACTTACCGTCGGCCAAACCCAAAAATTACATCGCGCGGATCAAGCAGATCTGGATCGTCCAAGTAACGTTTAGGACAGAAGAGGTGTGGCTGTGTATAATTCTGTAGGATTGAGCTAAAGATCAAATTAGGACTGCTCGAGACCGCTTTGACTGTTGCGACAACTAACTAGATGTTGGCCATCTAGTTGTGAATTTCCGGTTAGGCTTGCTATCAGCGTTCGAGAAAATTGGGTGAGGTTACTTACAATAGTCGTGCCTTTGGGTATGTGAAAACCCCGGTAGATATCGTCTTGCATCAATCGATGAGGTAGGCCCAAGGGCACAGGAGCATTCCATCTATTTAAGTCTTTATAAGCATCAAACCTACAAATTCAAGGGAATTATTATGTACCTGCATGCTTCCTTGATAACACACTCCAAGTAGGGTAATGAGGCTCTGTCTTCAAAAACTGGCAGCCTGTTCGTGCCAACGACGGCATCCATCTCTGCCTGAGCTTGTTTGAACACCTCGGGATGTAGAACCATGGCCAGAACAAACGTTGACAGAACGGAAACAGTCTGCATAGGAGTTTGAAAGCAATTTGGTGGGGAACTGAAGCTTAGACTTACAGTATCTTCGGCAGCTACACGGATGGTAAGCAATGAACCCGACACCATGCAACAAGCGCTCACCTGAAAACATGGTTCCTGCAACCCCTTTGATATCTTCCTCGTCTTCCTCGGTTAAAGACTCTACTCCAGCAGGACTACAGGTTTCTATTAACCTGGATGTCAAACAAGGAACGACGTTTCCAGATAGCTGAGTATAAAGGGTTATTTATAATCCTCTTGGATGGCTGCACACTCACCACTTGGTTCTTAACCATCTCGTAAGGGATGTTGAACATGCTATCGACAGTTTCTTTGACTATCGCTGCGTTTCGCTTGAAGCCTGCCAAAGGTGCCCAAGACGGGATGTACCTATCCACGGTATCAGCTTCCAGTGTCCAAGACCGACAGCGTCCACTTACTTTAGGGCAGGAATATAATCTACCAGGGTTGCAGCGGGAGTACCGGACTGAATTGTAAGCTTCCCTGCTCGCAGAGCTGAATGTATGTAAAGAGTAAAACGATAAACGTGTATTCTATAAGAGATCTAGGAGATTACTGACCGAGCTGGACCAAAGGGTCATCGTTGGATATCACATCAGTCCCATATGTGATTTTCATTATCGTCGCTGCGGCGAATCTAAAGTTTCATTAGAGAGTTTAGAAACTGAGAAAAGCCGAGGATATACCTTTGCAAATGCTGGGAAACATCGTGAGGCCTGGCTATTAAATTTTGAATCAAACAGCAGGTTTCTTTCTCTTGAATAGGCCGTAAAGTCCTGACGGCCTGTTGATTAAACGTCTGGTGTATGAATCGACGATGCTTTCGAAAGCGTGGACCACTATGTTTCCGTTAATGAATGACTCATGGCGAGTTATTGAAGGCAGGCTCACTATCGGGCGTGCGTAGAGGCATTTTGCCACCCCATTCTAATAAAAATTAGGCGAGTGCGTGTAATCGTGGTTTCAAACACTTACAGGTCATTCAGCAGCACGAAGTTAGGCCGGTCAGAATAAATGGAACTTCGCGTATCCAGTAAATCTTGGACAGCTTCCATAGAGCTCAAGACTAGCACGGGCTGCTGAAGAATTCGGAGATATACTACATCTCCTATGGTCAGAAGCGCAATGTCAGGTCTTTCTGTGGGCTATCTCAAGCACATCACTTGCCGTATTTATGGAACCATTCACTGAATTTTTCCTCTGGAAAAGTCGAAGGTACCTGCAAGATATTTCTGCAAATGTTCTCGGTCAGTGTTCATCATGTAGTAACAAGTTTCGAGGGATCAAACTTGCCCAATTAAAAATGCAGGGTCGGGCCCTGGTGGATACTTCTTTCGATGAGATAACAAGACCCTGTAAATCATATATCCAAGGAAGATGGTGGCTATGACGAGAAGCCATTGAGGAAGGGGAAACATTAAAGCACCCATAGTGCAAGTTAAAGAGCGGGGAGATTTTAAGCATGCTTATATATACCACATCCTTGTCTTGTTCTGGCAAATTTGCGGCCATTCTTTCTCAGCCACGTCGAACCCGATAATAGTTTTTGAACACTATGCCTCGAAAAGGAACAATCACCAATGATATCAATAGGCGGTCGGCAGTGAATAGTCCGAACAGCATATTCCTTCGTTATGATTACGAGCGATTAGCTGCTAAGACTTTAAAGGACCTTGATAGTTGATACTCGGATCTCTCCGCTAAATACATGCACATCAACGAGAATGGATCACTGGGTTTTGTCGCGATAACAACTGGAAGTATTCGTGAGATGAAGAAAACAATCCGAAAAAAGTTTACCTATGAGCGCGTTGATGTATGTACCACGAGACAAGAGCTCCTCGCTCCGGGGCGGTTAATACGGATTTGTATTACATGAGACCATGGCGGCTTCAAAGGTGGAAAAAACTGGCTTCAGGAGGTCGAGGATTAATGAGTTCGTTACAAGCGATTGAAAGTAGTGTCTAGTGTGACTCGGGTGGTTTTACCCATAGGGAGCAACCTTGTATTGAGAGATGAACGCGTTATGGATTGACAGACGCACCTAGTCCAACCTTGTAATGTCCGGTAGCGCTAATGTGTTTTCGGACTCTACTTTCCGACGGACGGTGTCTGACTAGCTCACGATACACGATACAGCTTATGTGACGTTCAAATGTTCTCTTCAGTAGGTAGGTTCTGTAAGCTTAATTAATGACGGCGGGATCATTAACATTCGAGCTTTATCATGCCATTACCATTGCGAGGCGAGTTACCCCATTTTCCTAGCACGTGATCGCATCATGGACCGGCGGAGTTTGAATCGGCTAGCTCGTGGTCTCTAATGATGAACGGAGCTATCGAAGGCACCGCGACTTTCAAGCACACGGAATGGCTTTTCAAAGGGCCAATGGAATTGTCGTGGCAGAGCTGCTCTGTAGTAGCGGTACCGTTCTAAAATCTATTTGCTGAAAGCAGTCTTCACAAGGCGAGGTAGAAGTCTCGACGTACCACAGGCCTTGATTTTTCGCAAACTACAAGGCTATTTTTGATCTGGACACGCATTACACCCGAGTTCTGCCAATAATACCATCTTGTCACACGGAAACCAAAATGGAATCCGGAAGTTTTGAACTGTGGTCAGGAAGGGATGAGCGCCTGAGCAAAGGGCGAACATGACAATGTGGCAAAAAGAACTTTAGAGACAGGTCCTCGGTTATATGATTCATTACTTCCTTCTTCGCTACTTCTTCACCTCCGATGATATTCACAGCCGCCTTTCCCTCTCATTCCATAGCCCCTCAAAACTCTTTTCGCCATTTGGCACCCGTAGTTACACAGACCCCATTTGGCCGCACTCACCGCTGTATACTGGAGCTCATAGTAGGTTAGTACTGACGCCGGTATAAAAGAGTTCCGCATTGGGCCCGCATACCACTCCCACCCATTGAGATTTCCTCTATATTCGCCTCACATACCTGGGGTTCACACTCCGTTTACTTGTATGGATTTCCATATGATCCAACGAAGCGATTCCAGAAGCACTACTAAGACAGTTGATGCTCGAGCGTGCGGCTCTAACGGTGATCGTATTACTTACCTGTAGTTGATATTTCGTTCGTTTCTGTAGGGTTTCTTCGGCTCTGTCAGAGCTTGTATTCTGCCGTTGCCACGCAATCCTTATACAATGGAACTGGAGCCACACTTGATCATCAATGGATGCTCCTTGTCTGTGTCCAGCCATCGTTTGGCATGCTTTGTATTTTCCCAGATGATCGCAACGCTTCAGTTGCGTATCCATTCTATTCGAAGGCACGGACGCATTTGGTTAGACAGCCGAATAACACAAAAGTATTCCAACGGGAGGAATAAATTCACTTTTTGATGTGACAGTTCTCATATTGGCAATGGTACAATTCAGATCAGAGACGTTCCACGGCGGAGACTTGGTTCTTGACGCATATAAATCCAGGGTCTCAGCGGGCCGGGGTTTGCTAAACCCAGCTTTGCCCTCTTACGTTAATTAGAAACACTCGCGGGACCAACCCCAATTTTGATTTTTCATAAAGAGGAGTGGTCGTCCATTTAGGGGTCTTAATACGGCAGTGTTGCGATTTTACGCAAAGCTGCCACTCCCTGCCACTCCGAAGTCTAGTTGAGTAGATGTCAACGTGTCGAGGTATTCCTCATAGGTTCATTCCAAGCCTCTTTATCCAAAAGTGATGCCGGCCTGGATATATAAATTGTTTGGCATAGTCTACTTTGCCCTCGGAGAAGAGGCTAGAGCCGCAGGAGAGGCTTGACTCCCGGGGTCCCTCATTCCTCACCAGCTTCATCGGCCACCTCGCTAAGGTGGGTTTATTGCTGAGGAAATGAAGAGAAGCGCTCTGTTCAGGCATGTTTACTACAATTCAGAGTGAGTGGGCAAAATGATGGAAAGGCGAGGCTCATAGTGCCGCTTCGAAATAACAAACTTGAAACCTAGCTGGAGTCAATCACACATTCAGTGGATGCTGCGCAAAGCTACAAAAGGAGATATGGTCAATGAAATACTAGTAAGATGCAATACCAAGTTCGATGGGCTACAGACATATAGTTAGGGCTAGCTAATAGTGTCAAAGTGCATTCTAAGTAGCTTTCAGCCAAAAGGCACGCCGGAGGTACTCACATATAAGATACGTGCTCAAAGTACATCAATGAAGTAGAATCCGGGTATATCACTACGAAGTACATTGATTGGCTAAGCGCATGACACTGACCTGGTGAAAAATGATTCCATAGTTCTGGCTGCTTGACCATTATTCTGTTTTACTCAACTTTTATTCTATTTACTTATGCTTTCGCACTGTTTTAACTTGTTGTGCATTTCATTGTGGAAGTAGCTCAGCTTCAAACTAGTATCCTTCTGTTCCTGCAACACCAAATGCCGGCCCTCCTCGTCCAAACATCTTTTGCAAGTCCCCCACCAGTAGCTCCGGCTTTTCATGTGCTGCATAGTGTCCACCGCTCTTGTGCTCAGATTCAAAAACAAGATTAGCCCAAGAGATGATATGTCTGAGCCATCATAAGTATTTTTCAGAAAATGTGCTAAAAGAAGGCATTACAGCTCACGTTCGCGGCGAATACTTCAGCTCTTTTGGAAAGAACGATGCACCCATCGGGATCGTCGATGAAGTCCATATATGCCGCTCTTTAGCTTGCACAGATTCATAGTATATTCTCGATGCAGCAGCAGGCCCGGATCTTGAAAACCAGTATATCGATATCCAGGTCAAGACTGTAGCGGAACGTTCATTCTCAGACCGAACCAAATATAATCACAAACACACCTTCATCATCGTCCCAGATATACCCCTCCTCACCCTCTGTGTCACTCCAAATGATCAATTTCTCGTATATCCAAGCTAACAGACCCACAGGTGAATCTGCCAGAGAGTATCCTAACGTCTGTGGCTGCGTCGACTGTTGCTCGTAGTACGCTTTGCCTCGAGAGTAAAAGTACTGAGTGCGCGTCTCGATGGCTTTTTCACGAGGAAGGGATGGCGTCAGGAGAGCGCGAAGGTATGAAAAAGGCTGGGATCCGAATGTAGGAGCTGGTCCACTGCGATAACACAAGATATGAATATTGGTAAGAAGATTCGAAGGGAGCAACACATACGTTGGGTAGTTTGAATGCCAAGCTTTCAAGTGCGTGCCTCCATAGAAATGTGCCATATAACGAGTAATCTAGATCCGATATGTTAATCGGATAAAGCTCACTGTGTAGTTTGAGTACTTACATGGGATCCCCAATCACCGCCTTGAGTCACTACAAAACTAAATAAGCAGGGAGTTGGATCAGTACAATTTACGTACCATATTCATTGTAGCCCAAAGAAAGCATCAACTTGTGACAGATCTGCATCCCCAAAACTCGGTCAGAGAGGACAAACGAGAAATTAGTTCGCAACTGACTTCTGCAAATTTCACACCACCAAAACCCGGTTTTGACGGAGCTTCCGAGAACCCAAATCCAGGAAGACTGATAGCCACAACATGGAACCTGGGGAGCTCGGATGAAGTAGGTTGGACCAGGAGTGGAAGGATCTTCCGAACCTCAATGAAGCTTCCGGGCCCTTGGGCTATGTCAGCATAAAGAAAACGCGCCAATACATTGAAACTGACATCCGTGAACAAAGAGTAACGGGATAGCCTTCGCGACTTTGCTCTTAGCATGAACATAATGGACATTTAATGTTCCGAAACCGTTCACTTCGACGTCTTTCGTAAACTGTGGAAGCTCTTCATTTAACGCTGCTTCTTCCTTGCGCCAATCATACCCCTCTTTCCAGCGGGAAACGAGACGCTTCATATCCGCAAGCGGAACACCATACTTCCATTGAACATTGTCGAGTTCATCTGGGAAGGTGGTGACCTCGAGTTTGCGTTTGAGGAGGGTCAACTGGGACTCGGAGACGGAGATTTTGAAGGGAGTTTCGGCGGTAGACATGGTCGCTTGAGTAAGAGTTGCAAGTATAAAATCTGGCAAGAGTGGGGATATGCACTACAGCAACAGGCGCAAATTTAGAAGGCGGAAATCAGTGTTGATTCACCGGAGCTTTTATCGAAGAAATATACTTACTTAGCCTTGGAAAAACATCAAGCAATGTCGGCCGAAATACCCTAAGCGCTGTGACTCTCGGAGTATGTACAGAATTGGCATTTATATTGTTATAGATACAGGTAAAACGTCCAATATTCCAGTAAAATATCTAAGTAGAGTATTAAGCTACTAGTGAGATTAATGAAAGTCATAAAACCGTGCATGTTACGTCGTGCGTCGTTAGATCATAATGCGTTCAGCACGAACAGCTTCCGCCCTGACTAGATTGGTCCTCTGAAAGGCCAACAACTTGTACACCACCTGGGATACCACCACGACCTCCGTCAGTCCTCTGGCCCTGAAAGAGAGGTATGAAAATCTGGCAAGAACAGTCCTAGACTCGGAACGAACTCACTTTAGATTGACCTGCACCATTATCCCATAATTCCGGTGTATCTAGTATCTTCTCGACAACTCCCTGGAATGTCTCCTTGACATTTATTGCGGTTTTTGCAGAAGCTTCAATGAACAACGAGCTCATGCGCTCAGCAAAGGCTGCGGCCTCGGCTGTGGGTACTTGACGGGAGAATTCCTACGGGACGCATCAGCGTCAATATATTCCAGGATGTTGAAGTACCTTGTCCAGCTTATTCCCTACTAGTATCTTCACCACAGATTCAGAGACGTATGTTTCGAGCTCACTATACCATCTTGGCAGAGCGTCAAAGGACTCCCGAGAAGACACATCGTAAACTGCCATGTGCTGTTAGCCTTGTGGACTACATCAGGACCACACGCACCTAGAATGATCCCCTGAGCACCACGATAGTATGAGGATGTTATTGTACGAAATCTCTCTTGTCCAGCCGTATCCTAGAGACATTACACTAACGTCCTGAGAGCTTTATTGAAGTGCGTACCCATATACTAAGCTTGACTTTCTTCCCATTCACATCCATCTTGTGTACCTAGTTCCAACAAACCCAGTTGAATACAGATGAAAACGTTACACAGAACCCACCCACCCACCCTAAAGTCAACACCAATTGTCGCGCTGCTCTCGTCCTCATTAATCCATTGCTCGTCAGAAAACCTCAGCAATAGGCTGCTTTTTCCTACTGATGAGTTGCCTATGAGTAAAAGCTTGACATTTATTGTTGACTGAGACCCAGTTGGAGCCATTGCTGGTATATGAGGAAGAGAAAGGATAGTTATGTCATGGTGATTTTGCGCGCGCTTACTGTGGCCGGAACGTGCGGAGCCCACTGAGTCACGCGCACAGGAGCCGGGTCTGTGTTTCTTGTCGTCTACCATCATCATTCATCTTGGGATCGCTATGGCTGAAGCCAAAGTGAGTAAAGTTCCTTTAACTGTGGACAAACACTATAACATTTTTTAGGGTGCCAAACAAATTGCCATGTCTCGTGCCCTAGGAGCTGCATTTCTCAATCACCAAGTGGAACAGCTCGAAAAGTCTGTCGGAAATATCCATGTCCAAGGCCCTTCGTCGGGGAATTGGAGGGACAGAAACTCTAAACATGCACCGCCCAAGCGGGTCCCTAACAAAACGCTGAATGGTAACGGCGGCAACATCAGGAAGGGGGACACCGAATTTCAGTTGCTTTCCAGAGAGAAGGACAGCACAAGAGCGGTAGATCCGGATTCTAAAAGACGATCTAATGAGCAGCCCGACAAAGATGCGGATATCATCGTAGTCGATGCAAGTGTGCTGGTTCATGCTCTCAATCATCTCAAGAAATGGTGCAAGAATGGTAGAGAGGAAGTGGTTATTGTTCCGCTCGAAGGTTTGTACAACCGCCTATGTCAATTTTACCTCATCTCATGACTATGTAGCCCTGAACACTTTGGATCTGCTCAAGAAGGGTACAAACTCTCTGGCTTTACGAGCTCGCGCAGCTTCTCGCATTCTTGAGGCTCAAGTCGGCAATAATCCTCGGATCCGTGTACAGCGAGATGACGCTTTTGTCCTCTGGGATAACATCGACTTCCAACCCGATACCGATGATTCGGACGAGAAAACCCCATTCCACAGCTCTCCTGAATGGGTTCGCCGCACTATCTGCTGCGCCCGTTGGGAAGCTGAACATGCACTCACACCCGCTAATGTAGACGCTGCAAAGCTCAAAGTCGCTCTTGCGATATGCACTACGATCACATCATCTCCTTCCACCTCCATTACCAAGCTGCCAGATGGAGAAACTCACGCCACACTTTTGGCCCCTGTCCCTTTGCCAGCGCCTTCCCATCATGGTCATGCTAACAAGCATGAGCCTCGCACTGTGGGATCTCATGTCGGCTACTGGGCGACCAAAGCTGGTATAACAGTTATCGACTTTAAACCTTCGCCCCCGCCGTCTCAATCTACGTCCAGAACAAATGGAAGTTCTGGTCACTCGGGAAATCCTCGTTCTTCTTCAGAGGAAGATCGTCCCAAGCGAATTCTGAACAAAGGTGGACGTCGCCCACCTTCTAACGAGAGCAACAAGCTTAAAGGCGGACTCGTTGAGCGTTCGCCTGCTGTTCTTGCGATGATGGAAATGGTCCAGCGCCCAGACAGCAAAGCGGTCAGAGTCCTCGCTCGTGGCGAGAAACTCGACCCCGATACTTGAGGCCCAATAAGTTACTCGTCAAATGGACTTTTCATATTCGCTACGAAATGGATCTTGTCAGGCTTTCGCACACTTAACTTCGCCCCTTTATACTCTCTCTCTCTGTTACTAGATTCCTGGCTATACTGGATTTGGTTTGAAGGAGGAATGTTGGCGCATTGACGGTGTGTTTTAATATGCCGTTTACGACCGAGTTTCTGATCCATTTGTAGCCGTGGACCTTTCAACAGCCTATTGATGGAACAGGTTTTGAGAAGAGCTTTGTCGGCCTGCGAGGTAAACCCCTTCCAGGGTATGAAACGTACTTTCCTCTGCGTGGACGACACATGGATGCACCGGGACAAATACTAGGGATGGGTCAACAATGGCCTCGGGATTGAAGCCTTGCGTGGCTTGAATACATTGAGGCCCCTCAGTTAATGGACGTGCGATCTTTCAACTCGGCCAGCCCCAAAGTTTTGTGCGGTATCAACCAATTTTTTTTTCTTTTTCTCTTTGTTTTCTCTGTATTTCCTTTCTGTCGCCTGTTCATTGTTCATATCCATCCCTTTATTTATTAATCACTTCCCTATCCGATACATGTATGGTCATTTGAGAGAATGTGAATCATGAGTTTACTCTTCATTTGCTTTAACGTTAATAAGCGTTGATATCCATAGTACAGTATTCTAAGAAAGCTTGCGAAGTGAGGTATATTGATGGTCATTGCACGGTAGAGTGTCCGGTCAACCAGTAAAAGAACGGGGCGTGCAGAGTCTATCAGGAATCCGAGAAATCTTAGTGCGAGCAACAGTATATTTAGTTCGAGCTGGAGTAATTCGTGTTGGAGAGAAGACTTGAGCATTTCCGCGCACCGACGGTGTGTCATATAACGAAGTAAGAGAGTTGTGATGATCCCTGCTTCAGAATTCCTGTTAACAAAGGACATAAATTCGAAATTGTCCTGGAGAGCTTACCTGAAGAGTCTTCCTTCTCCTACAAGTTGATTTTGCTCGTGATACGACCGACTTGAAGACGATACCAGCAGCTGGTGGATGTACTTGCGACACGAAAAGCACAGAACAATAAAACCCTACGATAAAAATCAACGAGCTTTCAATCATAAGCATGGAAAAACTGATAACACACAGTAACCGCAGAAAGGCTCCGTCTTAAGAGCCAGAAAACGATAATCCAAACGAGTTCAAGAATTTTGAGGAACGGAGAGTTGGTCCAGGCGGACAAGGAGGTACCTAGTCAACGCTCATTCAGGTCATATACACAAAATCCTACAGTGGAGCAAAGAGTAAATAAAAACGCACCTCCAAGTAAAAATCCTAGCACCCTGATCATATTCGATTTCCACCACCTCTCGGAGTTCACATTCTCGTATGAGAACGAATCTCCCCTGGGATGCGGGGGGAGCAGCTTGTCCTTGAGGTCTATCGCTGCCACGTCAAGTGCCACCATGTGTTCGAGTGTCCTTCCGGTCAGGTCAACGAGAACGTGGTTAAACTGCTGAGCTGAGTCCAAAATAAGTTGACGAGCTTGATACATTTCTTGCACCGTTTGCTTTGAGACTGAGTCCAGGGAGATAGCAGCAGAGGCCGTAGAGAGCGAGAGTTGAGAGATTACCTGAGTTCCCAAAGGAAAGATGGTTAAATCGGCAACCCGAATGAGAACATTGTGAAAGCGAGTCTGACCTCTTGCAGGGCAGAAAACTCGCTGTATAAAATTCTCCATTGATCCCGCGTCGTAGCCTGGCTCCTGTTAAATTGATAGCCCACAGAAACGAAGCGTTACGCACCGTCATCTCATCGACGATGGTTTCATGACGCCGTTGAGCAAGCTGAAACGTTTGGCTCAGGAGAGAATACAGACTGTCCTCTAATCGCGGGACAATAGCTTGTAATTCCTGAGTGTGCTGCATCCAGACGGTTCATCAAATACAGATGGGATGAAGGCATTGGGAACCAACCTGTTCTGATAAGCTACCCAACGCTGAATTGATCTGGCAACCAGTCAGAGATAGCCATCTTCCATGTAAGAGACCTTACCTGGACCACTTGAACCTTGCGATCTTCCACAGCCTGATTGCGTAACTCGTTGAACGAGCCCATTAGGGTATCGAGCACCTGCAGGAAATCATTAGCTTCATACGCACTATAAAGAGGGTAAACAAACCTCTATACTATGGCGTTGAATCTCTTCTACGGCACCCGAAGACTGAAATCGAAATTGTCCAGGCAGCAAATGTAACTCGTCCACAATAATGGACAGGTCCTGGGGATGATATATTCGTAATAGCGAAAGAATGCGTTGTACAACGTACAGCCAGTGATAAGGACCACCTTTCTGTGTGAAGCTCATTGGCCTGTTCACGGTCGATTATCTTCCGAAGGAAAATTTCCTGGTTCAAAGAGATGTTGCGGAAAATATCTTTCGCGTTGTCTATAGCGAGGATGTCAACTGAGAGGAAGGAAGCAGCCGCAGGACCCACCAATATCATTCTCTCTTTGAAAAGTAAAGCACAATTGGGCTAGATAACGTTTCGGTAAGCTTTTGAATTTCGAAGGCAACATTGACGAGCAGACTCACGAACTTCTCGAAGATACCCGGAATAGCTTGACCAGAATTGGGCGCTACGGGATAAAGCACTGCGAAACATATCTTCAATTTGGGATGTATGCGGCCAAAATTAATCGAACTTGACACAGTCGCCTCTGACATCTGATTCCGCGGACCTGTCTCCGTAGGATCCCAGGCCTTCACGTAGATGAAGAGAGAAAATGTTGCATTCCAAAGGTGGCGCATGGTGTTTTGCAGTTGCCAATTCGCATAGAGTCATCGAAATGGCAGCTATAAGGTCAAGCTTACTTACTTGATCGGTTACACGTAGAATAAATGTACTCACCAACTACTCTCTCCTCTTCGTTCATATTCAGCTCTGCACAACGCGTTCTTATCGATCCAGCCGCTTTTCGGAAACAGTCCGAACGGCGCGAATAGTCTTCAAGGGAATCTACTTTTGAGGTCAGTAAAGATCAGGTCTATGAGATCTTCTTGAAGACTTTTGCCTGGCGTCCATTCGTGAATTTTCAAAGTTCCTGTGGATCATCTAATACTATTAGAGTTTTGAATGAAATCCAGACTAACGGGTCGAAGAAGAATCTAAGATAGGAGTTGATGCTGACACTAGAAGATATTTCACGTAGAAGAGAATCGAAATGAGGCTTAAAAATGGAGACATTCGAAGTCAAGTTGAACGGCCCAGAGCCGGCCCGCCACTTGGCTATCATCGCTCCGAACTCGACCGTACGTTCTCATGGACGTATGCCGTCGTGACACCAATTGCATATACGTCTTGAACGTTGAAATTTGAACCTTTGGAACTTCATACATCATGTGCGGTTCCCTGATTTTCCACTCCTTTCAAAAACCAGTCATGCCGCCTTTGTGATCACTTTTGTCAGAGGTTTCAACTTTAAGCCACTCCTGCACATGGTTGCTGTACTCGGTTTTCACTTCAAGAGAGCGGGTGACTCGATATTAGGACTTGAGGAAATGGGGACAACGGGGTACAAAGGAAAGCGATTTAACTTCACGTACACAATTCATAAGTAATGTATATAACGAGCGAGCGAACACCTACGTACATATCACACTCTAACAGTGGCTTACCATCGGTTTTTTGGGACCCCAACTCTGAGAGCACAGAACAAAGTACCATAAACTAGCGCGCTACTCTACCCCTAGTCCGATAGTTACCGCAACAATTTCTCTGCCAATCGGACCCTGGTGTTTGCCATACATAGCTCCTTGTCTCCCCCAATTTTCTATTCCGTGTTCCGAGTCTTACAACTAGCCTCCGAGCTTACTACCACGCTCTGGACTTGGAGCTTGTACGAAGTACTCTTTCTGGAGATCAAAGAGAACAAGTTCAAGATTTGCGGAACGTCATATCATCCTATTTGGCTCCATAAAACTTGGAGTATCTTGACACAGGGTCTGGCAGTCTGAAACCTTATCGGGGTATAAGAATATCTGTGTAGAGATGAGTATCTCTTTTTTTTCTTTTTAAAAAGACTCTGTTTTACCGCATATAGGCTGTGAGTAACTCCAGGTGCTAAGCCTCATTAAGGGCACTTGTCAATTGGTGGTGTACGGCTCCAATGGCGGTGTGGGTAGCTAGCACAGCTTACTATGGGTAGATTTTCGCAGTGAAAGAAGGGCAATTCTGAGAAAGTGAAGCATAAAAATAGGATACAGACGCAGTGTAGGAGAGGAAGAGAAATCAGGTCCGCTTTGAGGCCCCCTTCTGGCTCTTGCTTGAAGGTAGACGAGATACCGATTTAACTAGTACGTAGTTGGAGTTTAAGGGAACCATTTATCGCCGACGCTCTAGTCCTTGAGCTTTATCTCCGATCCTGGTAGAATTTTGCAACCGGGATTTCTTAAGGATTTCCCGGATTTCTAGGTCAAAGCGTTCTTTACTGAATGGAAACATGGATACTAATCTCAGATAGCAACTTTTCTCACGCTCGGTCACATGAACAAAAGCGCGGAGGCTCCTTGACTTGACGCTTAACACATGGATTACTCAAATTTGACAATCGGCTACTAAAAATGCATCGAAAAGTGGCGTTTATAACTGTTGAAATGACACAACTTTTCAAGGCCGCGAGGCTTGCCGACCCGATTACTTGGCAGATAAGACCTGCGCCATACGGTTGTCCATTCAGCTTTCATCAACTATTCTTGCTATCACGTATCTACCCCCTCTTCACATTGAATGGCGGATACCAATATGCACCTGAGAACTCTGTCCGGAACTAGGTGATAAATCCCAAAAGTTCCTGTGGGCGTGCGACGTGCGTAATCTTACCGGAACATTTTATATTGCGTATAAGAGGCGAGTAGCTTCTCACCCATCCTATCTGCTCCACTCTTCAGACGAGCAGGATGACAAGCACACAGGAAGTTCCTGCACGACAAGACAGCGCCTCCATCGATGACGTCGAGAAAAAGGATGTTCAGACCTCTAGCGATGAGAAACTAGGCTATGTGGAAACTGCAGACTCTGTTCCAGCAGATAATGAATCAGAGCAGCTGCGCTTAAAGGAAGTTGAGGACCTCGAGGTACGCTTTGCTGCGTTATTTCTACAAGCTTGAACGATTAATGCCGCTTCTGCGTAGGCTCGCCTCGCTGCCGGCACCGCAGATGACGAGGAGTACTTCGTCCGGAACGCGCACGATATCGCTATCAAAGGTATAGTGGGGCCTGACACGCATTCTTTCTCGAAATCTAACATTACTTACGATGTCAAGTCTTGAGTACTCGGTGAGACCACTTTATGCTCTTCGTTGCCAGGGGTTGATATTAATGTCGAACTACTAGAGATGATTACGAGCTCCCTGTTCTCACCTTCCGTATGCTCTTTCTCGGACTCGGCTTTTCCGCTTTCGGGTGCGTAAATTAGTACTCATATGGAACTTCCCCTACAACCTGGCCCCCCCACTCATAGATCGGTTTTGGCTCAACTCTACTATTTTAAGCCTCAAACTCTCCTTGTGTCACAGGGTGAACCTTCTTACTTTTTCTATCGTGTGGGCCGAGGGCTGAATAAACGTATTACAGGTTTCCTTCTTATCATGCTATACTTTTTCGGAAAAGCTTGGGAAAAGGTCCTCCCTTCCCGTGGGTTTTGGTGGCATATCAATCCTGGGCCGTTCAACATCAAGGAGCACTGTATGCTTCTCACATGTACACTTGGTCCCAACGTGAACTAATCCCATAGGTTCCGCTTTAATCATGGCGTCGACGGCGAGTTCTTCTGCGACAGCTATTCAAGTCATCTCTGTCCAAAACCTTTACTAGTCAGATGAAATTTCTTATTCAAAAAACAGTTCCTAAATATATTTCCAGCAACAACAACTTAAACCCTGGAATCGCTATATTCACACTCCTTGGTTCACAGTTAATAGGTTGCTCGATCTATCACAGTTCCTGCTTCACATCTGATGGGCCATTCGTTTTGCAGGTTACAGCTTTGCCGGATTTTTGACAGAGGCACTAGTTTATCCCTCGATTACCTTCTGGCCCACGGCCATTAGCCCTGCTAATTTGTTTCAGGCGTACGTCCTTGTGTTTGTTATCCGGCGAACAGCTTATCTAAAAGTGCTCAGGCTCCACTTCGATGGTGGTTTGTCAAGCAAACGGACGAAGCTTTTCTGGCTTGTATTCACCACCATTTTCTGCTACGAGATCATTCCCCAATGGATATTCCCTCTGATGACTGGTTTCAGCATCTTTTGTCTAGCAGATAATACGTCGGAGGTCTTCCGCAAGTAAGGGAACGCTTTGATGTATCGACTTCTGACTGATTCTAATTCTAATTCAAAGCGTCTTTGGTGGGGCGAGTAACAACGAAGGCATGGGGGTAGGTCGTCGTTATTACTTTCCTTAGGCTTAGACATTGAACACTCTGATAGCTCTTTGCCTTCTGTTTCGATTGGAATCTCATCGGATCCGCCTGCCTTTACACTCCCCTCTGGTATGATTTTGCTAGTATACATAAGACTGTACTTGTTGTTTAATTTTTGGACTTTAGGACTCAGTTGAACCAGAATATTGGTATTTGCTTAACGGTGACTGCTCAGATCATTACTACTGGAAAGAGCGAGGTACTCACATCCTTTTGCAGTATTGCCTTATGAGCGCGATGTATTACGGCAATATTTGGCAGGGACGTCGATTCCCTTTCATGTCTCAAGCAATTTTCGACATCAACGGTTTGTCTCCCTTTCTCTTAAACTCAACTCTCTCTTTAATCAATATAATCAATATCTGATAGGTAATCAATACAACCAGAGCGCAATTTTGACGAACAATAAATTTGATCAAGCCAAATTCGAAGCAATCGGAGTAGGTCCTCTGTGTTCTGCATTCGGATGTTTTCACTGATTTGGACTTGTAAAGCCGGCGTACTTTGCTGCTTCGAATGCTCTATACTTTATTACCGCTAATCTTGCAATGGGTGCTACACTTGTCATGTCTGTCTGTTCTATCGTGAACAGTTGAAGCCGTTTGTGCGAGCTCTCAATCCGTGGAACAAGACAGTCACAATTGTTCATGACGAGCACTATATCGTGATGAAGAGGTTGGTTCAAGATCGTCTGTCATCCTAACTTAACGGGTAATTGAGTTTCTAAATAGATACGAAAAAGTACCCCGGTGGTGGTTCGTTGCATTACTGGTGGCTGCATATGCTATGGCACAGGTCATATTGGTTTATTAATGATCAGGCGATAAATTTACCCTCTCTGATATTAACAGGCTACTGATTACACTGGCGATTCCCACTTCACCTGGTGGCAACTTACAGTGGTCTGTACGCTTCACTTCGCTACAATACTGTTCTGCTGACGGTATCTCACTCATAGATCTTAATCATCTCCTTGGTATTTGTACGCAACCATCTCCTATTTTTCTTCTGGGGCTGTTAACTTACTTCTGAGTCTCCGCTAGACAATGGCCTATTGTACTACATCCGCCATCCTTGGATTCGCGCAGTTTAGTACTCAGTTGGATGGATTCTACTCCATGTGCGTTCCATAGAACATCACCACTTTGGCTCTACCAACTTATTATTTTCTCATATAGGATTGCTTCATACATGGTTCCCGGAGATCCAAGTAGGTGTCAATACTTAAGCGTTACCCTTTCTAAAACTTGTTCTTAGTTGCAAATATGTATGCTGCGCTTTATGGAAGTCAGCCCACCGTACAGGGTATCTTGCTTTTGGGCGACTTGAAGCTCGGGCAGTATATCAAGGTGACGGGTCTTGAAATTTCAACAGAGCGTCGTCTGCTAATCCGCATTGAAACAGATCCCACCGAAAATCAATTTCCTCGTTCAGATTCTTGGTTGTGTTGTCGTACGTTCAGTTTACTCATATCGATGGGAAACTCAAAATCATCTAATATGGCAACAGGGTGCTCTTTTGAACTATGTCATGGAGCTGTCTATCGTGAGAAACCAACGTGCGGCGTTACTCACTATAGCCGGAACGCGTCTCTGGTCTGGCCAAAACGCGCAGTCCTTCAACTCGAACGCAATCGCCTGGGGAGCCTTGGGTCGGGAAATGTTTAGTCCTGGAAAAACCTACTATATGGTTCCAGTTGCACTCGCTCTCGGTGCTCTTATGCCTATTCCCCATTATTTCCTTCACCGCAAGTTCCCGAAGAACCAGTTTTTGGCGAACTTCAACACAGGCATTGTTATGCAATACTCTTGCTTCTTGTCGGGTGAATACTTGCTACCTGGCGTCGTTACTGTGATAGTGGCTAATGCATGCCTTGATCAGTCGGAATCAACTCATCTGTAAATACATCTACTTTCCTGGGTATAATGTCGCAATGGTGGGTTCGGAGGAAGTACCCAAGGTGGTTTACGAAGTGTATGTCTCGAATTTTGGGTGTCGCATTCGAAACTCATCCACATCATTTGTAGATAATTACATCATTGCCGGGTGAGCCATCTAGCAAGACAACTTTGACGATGATCATGCTCATTTTTTGTCCTCCCTTCCCCCCTCCCCCTAGCGGTAAGTGTACACTTTGGTTGATATCTTGTTTGCTTATCTGAAATTCCGGGATACCAGCTCTTGATGGTGGTACACAAGTTATTTCCTTTATTCTCAACTTGGCCGTGAGTGACACCCATTCTTTTTCCTTTAGCCTGGCTATTGAAACACTTACCCTTAGATATTCGGTGCCGCAGGGCCAACGGTATTTTTCCCCAATTGGTGGGGTAATGATTTTAGTCTCTCAGCAGATAGGTGCGCACCGCCGCCAGATTTATAATGACTGTCACTCTCTGTATGCTCGTTTCCCTCATATGGGTAAGAAGAAATGCTGTATAATATTAATATATGCTTCCCTCCGAAGAATTCCCTCGACGAACGCTTTTGAAACATAGAAGCTCTCGAAGTCTTCGTCGTTATATACTGGACGCTGGACGTGCAGCCTCTTCTTCGTTCCAGTTACCAGACGAGAGCTAGCCAGTCACAGGTCATATCTCTATCCACCTAAGGCCGAAGCGCCTTTGGGTATGGAAGTCTCTGCATTTTGGCTGTCGCCGCCAACAAGAAGTGGGGTGAAGATCCATCTCCCTGTTGTGATGAGTTGATCAGTGTCACTGCATGGTAAAATCATAAGTTAAGAGTAGCTCAAACTCACAATGAAATCAGATGGAAAACCGACGTCAAAGGGAAGAACACTCTCCAGCTCTTTGATATGTTCATCGGTAAGAGAGATGTTCAACGCTTCAAGGTTCTCTACGAGGTTTTCTACCTTCCTCCCTCCGATGATAGGGAATACGTATGGAGTTTTCTGCATCACGTAGGCAATCGCAACTATGGAAAGCCGTCAGATGTACTTGATTGTGACTGAGAAATAGATCGATTAACATACCCGCAGAGATACTGTTTGCTCCGATATCCCTTGCAACTTTCCCTAGCGCACGACTCATTTTAGTTTCATCTTCCGTACGTTCCCAACCGCCGAAACCAGCCCAGGTACGTCCAAGTTCACCGGTAGCGCGGCGCCGTTCTTCTTCCTCATCTGTTCGCAATTTACCTCCAGCAAGGACAGCCCAAGGAGCCAGTGCTAGTCCTACAGACAGATATTGGTGATATGGTCCAGCCACAGAAGGGCAGTAGTACTTACCCAGTTGGCGGGCCATAGGAATGATATCTCGTTCGAAGGAGCGGTCCATGACATTCCATTTGCCTTGATAAACCACGAACGGCGTCTTTCCGTGGTCTTTGGCGTACTGGTTTGCTTGCGCGACAATCCAGGCTGGAGAATCGGAGATGCCCTAAACATGGACAGAAAGGTCGATTCACGAGGTTGTTATATCAGAAAAGCCACATACGAGATAGATCACTTTGCCCGATGCGACCAGATGATGCAAGCTATCCATTACCTCTTCCACACTGGTATCAAAGTCCCACCAATGCAGGTATAGGATATCGATATAGTTGGTGCGCAATTTTTTCAAACTCGCCTCTACACTGAGATGCAGAGATTTGGCATTATTCCCTGTATAGTTGACACGCTGCTTGACTGAAGAATCGTTGGCGTTTTTGAAGTTGGTTGTGTACTATGAGCCGAAGCATTAGACCAACTTATCAACAGACATAGAAGGGCTGAGCTACTTTTGTAGCAAGAACAATTTCATCGCGGTTTCCTCGCTTCTCCATCCACTCCCCAGTGATTTTCTCCGAGGTCTCGTCTTGATAATTATTGGCTGTATCAATGAAGTTGCCTCCCATGTTATAGTATGCATCGAGGAGCTTGAAGCTGGATTCCTTGTCCATCGACCCCATGAACTGAACAACAACAACAACAACAACAGTCAGCAGGGCCTAGTTATCGAATCGGGGGAGATTTATGCATACCGATTTCCACTGAGAATCACCGATACTCATCGCTCCAAGGCATATGGGCGAGACTCTTACCCCAGCGCGTGGGGAGAGTACTCGGTAAACACCAAGCTTGGATGCGGGTTCGGGAGCAGGTTGCATAAAAGACATACTCGAGTGTTGAGTCGGTTCGAAAAAAAGAACTGACGTTTTTATAGGGAGAACCCCTAAGTTAGAAAGGAGGCGGTCTCACTAACCAGGTTCGTAAGCAGTCCAAAATCCTAGTACACCCCGCTAACAACTTCATGATCGTACCGATGAGAATCCGCATGGGACCAAGGTCCAGCGCTAATTGTATTTCGGAGCTAAATATTCGAGGTACAAGAGGAATTATATTGCTTCATCGTCTGAGAAAAACTCAGTCAACAACCCTTTTCCGTTACTAATGGGAAATAGTGGTGCCAGTCCTGGACTTCGGAGCATGATATTGGTAAGATTAGGAAAACGACCGTCATTCAGTAGTCCGTCCAACCGAAGCAAATCGGGCGTGACGCTCTCTGCACTACTGTCCCAGATGAATTTAGAAGAATAGGGTTGGTGGTAGATAACTAGGTGTAAAAGTGTCGACGAGTGCGCGCAGGACAGTAGGTCTACAAGCATTGTTACAACGGGTTTAAGGTGGAGAGGCTGGATCTGGAGAGTTTTGGAACGGCCGATGTAAGTTCCATACACGGTAAGGAACAGGTGTAGGGAGCGGAGGTTTGGCAAACTATTCAAGTGAAGAACATCCAAGTGTACTAACATACATGAATGTCAGTAGGCGGGCTTGTCTATCCACCAGTGTACAATACTCACAGACCGGATCACTGTAATAGTCGGGTATATCAAGAGAAAGTTTTTCTATATTTTTGAATCCTGCCAAGTTGCTACCAAGCAGCTTCTGCAATGAATGTTGTTGAATGTGTCCGTCATGGTCAAGATAGGGAGCCAGTGGAAAACGAAGGTCTAAAATACTTGTGGTATCCACTCCAGAAGAGAGCAAGATCGGGAGGACCTCATCAGGACCACCGTTAGAGATGCGCAAAGTGTGGATACGTAGCTGTGCGTCTGGTTGCTGATGTCTACACAGGTGAGAGTCGAGATACTGATAATGGTTAGGAACCGATAGGTACAGGTTCAAAAGGTTTCCCGAACAGCTTGCAATAAGTCTACTGATAGCACCACTCACAATCGGCCACCCTCCCGCCTCCTCCACAAGATCAATGGGTTCATCGTCAAATCTGTCAGGTTCATCGGAATAACGTATCACCATTAGTCGCAGCGTCTGAACGGAATCACAGATAGCTGTCTCCAACACGGGTCTGAGTGTCATAAACCGAGTGGCAGAAACATGAATGCGGATTTCCTTTGTGACGATTTTCCATTTGAGCAGGTTCTTGAAGAACAGCTCGGGCCATCGTCGTTCATCTGGTATATCCATTGAAAAAGTGAATAATGAGGCGGGTAGCGTGGTGTGCGAGCACTGGAGGAGGATGTACATCTGTTCTGCTTTCTCTCGGGTGATGCTGATAGCAAAGGACAATATTCTAGCTCTGCTACGGGGGAACCAGGATTTGCAGATGATGGAACACCTGGAGAGGGATACTCTATCTCCTCGAAGGTTATCTATGATGAGCTCTACAAGCTCAATAGGCAATCGGACTGAAGTAACTTCGGTACTGTCTAATCCCCCTCTAGTTGGTTCGAGAACCGATTTTCGGCGGGGAGTATGCGGACAGCAGAGACGTTTTATGAGATCCATGGAAATTGAGAGATTCTGAGTTCATTGAAAAAGAAACAACCATCTTTTAACCCTCATAAATCCCACCTCTAGACGACGCGAGATATACGCGATTGGTAGGCGCTTTAAATAACTAGGGGTTGCGAGAAGAAGCGCCCAAGTATTGTCAATTTCCTCGGCGCGCACTGAAAAATTTGAAAAAAAAAGTTGTTGTTCAAGCCTTGGCTGCATTTTTGGTCTGCTCCTGTAGTTTCACTTGAATTACATTAACGACAGCACTCATGTTATCCCGTTTCTTCTGTACCGTGTCCTCTAGTGTCTCGAGGTTCTTCTGGAGATAATCGACTTTGGCCTGATAGTATTTCGTTGCCTGTGGACGCGTCTGAAGCAGAATAAGCATTCATCTAGTTGGCAAGTAGGCATTGTATACACTTGCCTTTTGAACAAAATAACCCGTGCCCACGTCTACCAATACGTGCTCCGTATCACTGAGCTTTCCAGGAACGTACAACGAGTTTGTTAAAGGAACAAGAATAGTGTTGTCTACAAAGAGATCAGCAGAATTCAAGATGGAGAGTGCACAGGACATGCTTTTATTTTGAGGTTTTATCTCTGCTACGTTTTCGATACACGCCTTGAATTTCGCTTGAGCTTGTTTTAATTGCGCAAAAGAATTTGTGAGATGGTTCAGTTCCTATAGATCGTGAGGTTCAGATCTATGAACAAGAAAACAGACAGTACCTCTTCAAACTGTTTCTTGATTTCCCCAAGCTGATTTATATCCAAATCGCTGAGACTGATTTGCTGCTGGGCCATGGTGGCAAAAAGCGAAGGTGAAAAGTAGCAGCGTGACGTGACACACTTGAACGAAACCCTGATGAACGACTTAGGTCCGTTGATGTCATGGCGTTGAAAATGTTCTTCCTAACTTTCCCTAGTGGCAATCTTTCATGCTTCGTTCCACCCAACAAGAGGAAATGTCATAGACTGGTCACTGAAATCTAGCGAAGGTACCTTTCCAGTGTTTATTGCTACATGGATTTTCTTCACATATCATCTAGATGTCAACCTTGACAACCTAGAATTCAACGCTTTGCCTAGTGGTCTACATCTCGTAGAACAGGATATTATGTGAATCAAATTCGACTTTTCAAATTATGTGACTGAACTGCTTTTCTCAGCTACTTTTCGAAAGACGGCCACCAAGGGGTCTGCGCATTCCGGCGGGTCAAGTCAACAGAGCAAGGCCATAGGGGCTTTCGGCTTTCTTCCTTGGGTGTTCTGCTTGCTAAATCACCAAGACCAAAGCCTTGGCGACATGTGGCTGCTCTCAAGAATCTCATGGTAATGCTTTATGCGAGAATGGAACTTACAGATACGCTGCAGCCTTCTGAGACCGACTGGGAGGCTACGAGAGAATACTTTGATGAGCATAAAATGGAATCTACAGACCTTGGAGGTGCAGGCACCTGGTCTGGGTGGAGCCATGAGCTGGACGGGGTGAGCATTTCGGTCTGAGCATAATATGTCTCCTCTACAATTTTTGTTAGGAAAACCGGGACCCATTAAATCCAACGTTGCATCTTCCTCATCTGTTGCGGATACTGGACCATCCACCCTCACTTTGTACAAGCACGTTATCGGCAGGAAACGCATTCTAATATATACCCTTCCCCCCGTCGAAGCTGCTTGCATATTCTGCCACGTAGCTGCCGACTTTTGCTACGAACAACAGGTTGAGACTGGTTCTAACCGTTTGTCTGGAAAGAGCAAGGAAGGAATTAGCGTTCTCGGCATGATTACGTTGAGCGATGTTGACAGGCTAGAGGCAGTGGGTAAAACGGGAAGAGGGTGGATCGCCTGCACGACAGATGCGATATTTCTAGAGCGACCGTCCTACTACGATCTTCTGATAGATCTGACTACCTCGACACCAGACAAGGCGACGCGGCCCACGTTCTATTCATCTCTACCGATACCTGCACAGCAGGCATCAAGTTCAAGGAGTCCTACGCATTGTCTTTCTACCATCCGATTTACTTGGAGTGATGTAAAATTGGTAAATGAGGTTTCCTTTGACCTAAAACTCATGGCTTACATTCTGTCATTACAGTGGAACGAATTAGACCGCATTCTTAGTCTCGATTCGTCCAGTTATCATTCTTCAAATTTATCCTGCTGCACGACAGGCGGGTCTGATATGGCTGACCAGAAATTCCAGCTAATCACTGCTTGGACCGACGTGTGGCGTGTATATGAGGATGTGTGTCTTGTTTGCGCTGGTCTTTGGATGGGTTCGTGGAGAGGCAATTCAATACAGTCATACTCCACTTCTAATGGCGCTGAGAACTGGGGTTCAGTCAGACTTGAAGGAGACGATGACCTGACTATGAATACAATGGTTGGGAGCTCTGAAGGGGGCCAAATGCGAAACCTTGGAGCTGGAATTGAGGGGAGACCAGTAGCGTCTTCATCGATAAACAACCCAATGAAGAAGACAAGTGGGATGTCCTTGGGCACAGGAAAGGCATCTGGGAGTAATAAGACACCTCAGAACTCAATAACCGATGTGGGAGACAACCAACCAGAGACAAGTATAATCGATACCCCGGAACGCGACGACGCGCAGCTTCGAACAACATCAGCACTACTCCAGACCTTCCATGCTCATACATTGTTCCAGTTGTCAACTCTGGAATCGCTACTTCCACCTCCCCCCGAGCGATCAAATGGCACGATACAGCTTACACCAAAGAGTATCTTGGCGTTTGAACTAGGACCTTTCAGTTCAATGGACGAGAGATACCTCGAGTGGCTCATTTCCGAATACGGTGGTGGCACGACGCTCACTGTTCGGCGAAGTTGGAGAGATCTCTTTGGTATCGTATTTGGCTACGGCTACTGATGACAGTTTTCGCGCTACATAGAGCCATACATCTTTTTGCCTGCTTAATTTACGTTCCTTTATATCAAGATACCAGTCTAGTCTTCGATTATATCTACCTCCTACGTGTATGGCATTGTAGATCGGTAACGTTAAATTTTAAGTTACAATGTCTGACTTGGATGAGTCGAATGCTGAACATCAGTGGTCGCTCCAATAGTGTATGTGGAGTGAAAGTAGGCAGCCAGCTTCTTCCTGAATTAATCCAACGATTTGCCACCGGTAAGTAGGCTCTGGTGTGGAAGCATGGTAGCTAGTACCTATTCTGGGTCCCAGAATAGTACCTCTCAATGTCTTTTCCCTCTCATCTGAGGACTGGTCCTCCATGTGCATGCGCTGGTGGTAGACTGAAGCCCATTAGGTCTATCAGCCTTACTTTGAAGTGATCCCATCTCTCATAATTTAGCATAGAAAGACGTGGTATTGCAACCGTAGCAGGACTGATGATTTCAGACGCTCGACGCTCGTTCCTGTATCAAAATAACCTAGAAACTTGCTAGAAACGCGTCTTTACTGGTGTAAACAGTTCAGGATGTAAATAGCTCCGGAAATAAATAGCCAATAAGTTCTGGAATTTTACCGCCCCTTCAGAGACGGTACTAGTATAAGTACTACCTTATATTCAACCTACAAGTAATTCCTGCAAAATTTTGGAGTGTAAAGCATAAAGGTATTATAAGCTGTATATATACCAAGCACTGCGGTTCCCGAGACCAGGTTCTTCATCCTCCCTTCGCATGTCCTTTCTTCGTCCTGCTTTCCCAACATTCTGCCTCCACAGATACCAAATATTGAGAACACATGTGAATCCCCCGACAACACTGAAAACAAGCAACGTAATCGTAGCTTCGGTATAAGTTGGTGCGGGGCTCAACGATCCAAGCAGCCAAGTGGCGAGGATTCCTCCACAGTTTGCCATCATGAAATTGAGCGCAATCGACGCTGCTCGACGGGTATGCGGCGAAATATTGGACGAGTTCCAAGCAGCCAATATAGGTGCTGAAGTGTATGCGCCAGGAATCGAGAAGAACAGAGACCCATATTGCACACTAGCTGATTTTGACCCTTGAATCAGCGAATATCAGTTGTGGCAGTCCCGATACTTGAAGAGGAAAAGGTACCTAAGAACATCGCAAATCCAATAGTACAAAAAATGCAAGTCCCCATAGCAACGATCCCTCGACATTGATAGCGATCAGAAAGGTAGGCCACAAGCATAGATATCGCACAAGCAACCGCAAATGGTGGGACACTCATCAGCTGGGCCGTTGCCGCTGTGTACCCAAGGCTTACGATGATTGACGGGGCAAAGCTATTGAAATATCTGTTAACACCATCGAAAATCAGAAACACGATGAAAAACAAACTAAGCCAAAGCAAAAAGGTTTGTTCCAGTCAAGAAGAAAACGACGTTAATGAGCCCGAGGTGAGGCAATTTGAGTGCTTCTACGACCTCCTTCCAAGAGAACTTATTTTCATCCGGATAAAGATTCTCTTGCAGTAGCTTGTTGTTCGCATACTCCTTTTCTTCAAGTGTGAGGAACGAGCAAGCCTCGATAGAGCGAGGAAGAATGAAGAATGAAGAAAGTCCAAACAGAAAGGTAAAGAGGCCTTCAAGGATGAAAATCCATGACCAACCCTGATGCGAACGAGGCATGAAATTGTAATAGTAGACGCAAGAGGTGAAGGCTTACTGGTCGGTTACCCACTCCGGCCATTCTGATGATACCATATGCTAAGATACCACCGAAAGCCCCCGAAAGAGAGGCAGTGGAAAAGAAAGCAGTTATACTAACAAGATCTCAGGAGAGCACCAAAATTTGAGTTGTTAGCGTACCGGGTGCTCATCTTGTACCGAGGATAAAAGTATGAGAGATATAGCACTAGTCCAGGGAACATGCCCCCTTCGAGAAGGCCCAAGAAGAACCGACATGCGAGTAAGCCCGAGTAAGATGTGACAATACCTTGAAGTGTGGTCACGATCCCCCAAAGAGTTAACATTGTCGGAAGCATATAGTTGGGCCCTACGGCCTGGACATAGTGATATCAGGTCATGCTTCCGGTCGTGACAGTCTGACGCACCTTGAGAAGGAGATTCGACGGAAGCTCGGAGACGATGTACGGTACATATGTAACCGTAAGTGCGATGCTATATTGCTTGTTTGACATTCCAAGGTCTTTCTGTAGTCCGGCAACACGTGCATTCCCTATGTTTGTCCTGTCCTAGACGGCAGAGAGCGTTGGTACTGATGAAGTCGATAAGCATTCATTCGGACGTACCAGGAAGGACAAAAGATAAAACAAAGCAACGACTGGCAAAATGCGAGAATCGAGCTTTTTCCAAACCCTACTTTCTATCTCGATACCCTTGAGAGAATGAAGCTCTTCGCTGGGGCTTTCATTCAAAGAACCTTTTTCAGCTTCGATATCACCCTCTTGAGGTCTATCAGACGGAGAGACGGGCATGATGAACGGGGCTTGAGCGAGAGAAGTCTGGAGGGAGTACGAGTTGGCTCGAGGCTATATAACATAAGTAGCAGTATGTAGCTCGCGCATATCACTGATGAATACGTCAATAAATGTCAGTCAGGACAATTAATATCACTTTGATCGGAGGTTCTGAATTCATTATCGCACAGGCTAGTGCCTGCTAGTGCAGACCTGTGCAGACAGATTCTCTTGAAAAGTCTTGAGTTCTGTGGGTTTAATATCATTAATGACACCTTGCACGCACCTAGCATCCACACGCACAGCGTTCTTAGGCCGGTTCGATCTTTTTTCTAATGCAACACTGGCAGCGCTATGATCGACACTAGCTCTCTACTTGGCGATAGTGTCCCCAATCCTGAAGGTTCATGACGTCTTGTGTGCACTCAAACAAAAACAAAAAAAGGAACTTTCGCGGCGTATGACTAGACCAGAGTACTATTCAATGGACACAGGTACCAAGAAAGATGGTTATCATGCGAGGTTTTGACGTGAGCTAAGCACTTTCGCGGGCACCTTCAGTATGTGGTTTGAAAGCCAAATTCAATATCAGGGTATTCCTACGAGCTAACAAGCGGTACATGCTGCCGAAGAAACTGGATTTGGGATCGAATAGATAGCTCGTAGTCAGTTCCGCCTCTAAACATGTCAAAGTGCCCTAAAAAAACAAGCACGATGAAATCTGAATGCACAAAGGGAAAAGAAAAGAATACAACCTCCAAGCAGATGCAAGACACTTGAATTAGGAACGACAGTACTGGCTGCAATGGTAGCTTTTGCCGGTCTCGAAGCATCGTTCTTTGGAGCGACGAGTAGCACAGGACACTTGATGAGATGGGCTGTTTGTATGGGCTTGTAAGGAGGAACACGGAAGAAAGCGGATGCAGAAATCTTGAAAACGATTCATGTCAGAAAGGACTCCAAAAGGAGGTAAGTAGGAAGGAATCGCACCCGGTTGTCAAAGCTACAGGGAAGAGAAAATACATAGGTAGATCAGTTTGTGTCCCACAAGCACGTACCCGACACCCTCTGATACCCAAAGGTAACCTTCAAGTGCATGAGACCGTGTCACTGCGCCAAGCTCACCTGGCCGGGCAACAATGGGGATATACCAAGGTGAGCTGAATCCCAGTACTTGCTTGAACAAATCCATGAGACCGTGAAGCCATAACTTGAAGTAATTTATCGTCATCAGGAAAGGCAAAGGTCGACCGAGATGGGGGCTCTGAGAGATGGTGGCTTTCACTTGTGTACCAAGCTAAGTTTTGAGGAATGAAATTGTATTAACATTAACGGAGGGGATCGAGTAGAACCCGAACCTCGGCTGCTAAGGTCAACACATGTCCACCTATCCGTGGAATCTGAGACAGCAGCCTGAAAGATACGCAAGAAATACGCTTACCAGCAAAACTAAACCCCCAAAGAACGATTCTATCCGAGTCGAGATTGGGATTCTGTCTGACCCAATGGAAGACTGCGCGATAGTCTTCCAGTTGTTCTGAAACGTATAACGAGTTGCGACGAGTCCCATCTGGTTGATGATCGGTTTTTGAGGGTTCTGTTTTGTTGCACGCTGTGCACAATACGCACCCGAGTTGCCCCAACGTCTGTAGTCAAATAATATGCAAGCGTATCCAGATGCGGCGAACTCCTCGGCATAAGCAGGCAATCCGTGGGCTTTGCATAAACCGAAACCATTTGCCCTGGAAGAATGCGCATGGATAGTTTTAATTTTAGAGGCATCGACGTACATTATAACAGTAGGAACTGGGGATTGGCAAGTTGTTGGTGTGTACATCCATGCATCTAGGTTCCATCCTGAGCGAGAAGAGGGAACTTTGATGTCGGTCCTCTGGAACAACTTGCCAGGTTGTAGCGACGTTGGGGTTTGCATTTCTTGCTACTTGTCTACTTGTGAATGTACTGGTGAGAGTAGCAGTAGTAGTATCATGAGAAAGTCGTGGTCGAACGAACCGGGCCGCCTCTTGAGAAGAAATTGGCTGGAACATAGCTTCACTACTTCACGTCACTGTGCAAGAATCAGAAAACCTTGGGCAGAATTCCGGGTTGAAATAGACCATCGTGATCGTTGGTGGTTGTCATTTACGTCATTGCACATTCAATCTTTGTCAATGGATGGCATTTATGTTCGACCAATAGCCATGATCGGTTCGATGGCGTAGTTGGTTATCGCATCTGTCTAACATCCTGAGTCATGTGTCTCTTTTCACAGAAGGTCCCCGGTTCGAGCCCGGGTCGAATCATTTTATTACATAACTCATTTTCGAGCTAAAGTTTTCATTCCGCAACGCGTTCTGACATGGCAGTGAATTCCAACTCAGTACAGTTGTCGATGAGCTCGAGGCTCGATTGATTGTCTACACGCGTTTATTTTCTTTGAACTTGGGGCTTTTATCAAACCCTGACAGTTTTCTGCAAGACAACCCATGTAGATATTGACAGCGATAGTCGGAATAAGTCTCTTATAAACAGACATATCCATGTGTATAGAAATGTAAATACATCATAAGCACCTACATATAAGCAGACAGCCTCGGCCGCACAGAGTGGGCGATATTCTCATTGACAAACAGGTCCGTACGTTAACGCTTGTTGATGCAGCCTTGACCTGTGCACATGACTGACCTCCAGCTGAGAGTTTACGCGTATATTCTATTAGTATACAAAAAAACAGTACATCTCTAATAACACTACTCCAAGTCACAATCACGTACAGACGCTTGTTGATTATTCGAATCTGAAGCGTTGTCCTGCAACTTACCAGTAAACACCACTGCTCCAGCCTGACTAGACTAGGCTGGGGATGATGGCTTTCAGAAACTATTCGGATTTTCTTCAACTTTCATGGGTCGATGCCAGTGATATCTGCACTTTAATTGCTGGAGCTTCCACTGACTTTGAATCACAGTCTACTTCAATCCGCGACTGCACACTGTGCTGACCAACGCTTATAGTAACACCGGAGACAAACCGGAGGAGGAACTTGAAGTGCCAGAAAGTTTCGTTATGGACAATTACACAGTCCGGCAGTATACTGACGACACGACGAATTGCCGAAAGGCCGCGTTAGTCTCACCTAGGCTATAAAAGATGTTCGTTCAAAGTACAAGGAAAATCAAAACAACACACTAGTACACCTCATCTTCCAAGAAAGCAATGTCCATCTTTCAGACAGCACCTCCTCCACCCACCAAGCTCGGGGTACTTCGAGTACTTTCGCCCAATGCTGGAGTGCATGTCTCCCCTCTATGCCTTGGGCCATGAGCATCGGAGACAAATGGAATGATTTCATGGGCTCGATGGACAAGGACGCCAGTTTCAAGCTCCTCGACACCTACTTTGACATGGGAGGTAATTTTATCGACACAGCGAATAATTATCAAGATGAATCTTCCGAAGAGTTCATCGGCGAATGGATGGAAAAACGAGGGATCAGAGACCAGCTTTTTGTCGCCACAAAGGTAAACGAATCTAGTTATATCGCCCGTCCAATTTGCTGAACTTGGCGTACAGTTCACAACAAACTTCAAACGTGGCAATGACTCCATTGCCCAGAAAGCCAATTACACGGGAAACAACCTTAAATCGATGCACATCAGTGTTGAGGCTAGCTTGAAAAAGCTACGCACGTCGTATATTGACTTGCTGTATGTGCATTGGTGGGACTACGATACCTCTGTCAAAGAGGTCATGGACGGACTACATTCACTTGTGACGCAAGGAAAGGTTCTATATCTTGTAAGTAAATTTCCCTACAACTTTCCTCTATATTCCTAACGTGGCTACCATAGGGAATATCCGACACTCCTGCTTGGGTGGTTTCTCAAGCTAACGAATATGCTCGAAGCAATGGAAAAACCCCGTTCGTCGTTTACCAGGGGCTCTGGAACGTCCTTGACCGTTCTTTTGAACGGGATATTATTCCTATGGCTCGTTCATTAGGTACATACACCTGCAGATCACGCATAAATCTTGTTAATCTTTTTTAACTCGCAGGTTTGGCTCTGGCACCGTGGGGTGTTCTTGGTCAGGGAAAATTGCGCACTGATGCGGAAGAACAACGACGCAAGGAAAGCGGAGAAAACGGACGTACCATGATGGGTGACTGGCAAAGGAACGAAGCAGAAGTGAAGGTATCTCGTGCTCTAGAAAAAGTGGCCGCGGAGGTCGGAGTAGGTAGCAACATTGGTGCCGGTACGTTTCCCTTCCACGAGATTACTTTCACCTTCATCAAACATTTTTCCAGTGGCTATTGCATATGTGATGCAGAAGACACCATATGTGTTCCCTATCATAGGAGGAAGGAAAATCGAACACCTTCAAGCGAATGTACAGGCATTGAAAATCTCACTCAGCGAGGAACAAATCCAGTTTTTGGAGGGTGTTATACCGTTCGACGCAGGATTTCCCCACAGTTTACTCGTGCGTATCACCCCTTCTTGAAATGGGTGTGGTTGAATATGCTGATTTTTTATTAGGGAGATGGAACGAAACCTTTCATTGGAATGATGAATGCAATGACATACCAGAAAGTTCAAATTTCTCAGCCGATCAAGCCTATAGATTAAAGTAGCTGTGGTATGCCCCGTTGTATGATCTATTTACCACTAAGTACCACTGCTATAGTACTAGGTATTACTATAGATCTGAATAAATGTCATTTAAAAAGCCAAACTTGAAAGCGCAACGTCCGATATATAGGAAGAACTGCCGAGTTAACCAGCACAAATTCTGTGTATACGCGTGAGGGCTAGAGACCACGAGACACGAAATCGTCAGGCTGTATACTTACGCTTCCCGGGTCTCTCTTATGGTAAGCGGTCAGGAATAGAAGTCTTCTTTACGCTTCTCCTATTCATAACATTTGTACTTTCTATCTAGCTTCGCGTTCTCTTAATTGATGTAGGGATGGTTTGAATCTAATCGACGTGATCGAGTTCTGGTCAAAGCTGCAGATCAATCCCAAAAAGGAAAGTAGAGTCAGTACGTTTTTAGCTCTGAACGCGTGAACAACCGGGATCCTCTCCCCTTCCGAGTCCCTTCAAACTTCACGTCGCCACTCGTGTCTCCGCTGTTTTCAATTACGCCAATCCTACTGTGTACTGTATATAGCATTTCTTACTCACGGTGGAGTCAGAAGACCAAATTAGCAGGACTTGGAATGTATGAATAGGACAACAGAATTTATCTAGCACTGTTGAAATATATAGCTACAATAGATCGTGCACCTAACTTCTCACTCCCTAAATGTTTATCTCGGTACTCTTCAGTCTCCCTTTACTCTTCTCATTAAGCTCAGCTGCTGTGTATGACAGCTTCGAGGACCTTCCGCCAAAGGAGTATGATTTTATTGTTGTAGGAGGTATGTCCAGACTGAATAGTAGTATCTTGCACCCTACACCTTAGTTTCGATAGGAGGAACTGCAGGAAACGTTCTCGCAAACAGGCTTACGGAGAACCCGACGTTCTCGGTGTTGTTGCTCGAAGCTGGTGGAACGTGAGTTATTACCTCTTCTGCAACTAATAATATTCCGTTAGCTAGCTCATTGCTAATCCTTCCAATCAGAAACATCGACGCATTCGAAATCGATGTTCCATACTTTTGTACCAGGCCTAAATCCCAATATGACTGGAACTACACGACTACTATCCAGAGCGGACTGAACAATCGCTCAACGGGGATGCCAAGGGGATTCATACTAGGGGGAACCAGCTCCGTCAGTGAGTCTTTGCTATGAAGATAGAATTTCCAGTCCACTTTTTCTTTGAGCCTTCCCTCGAGTCCTTCCCGCCCTTCCGTTCCTTTTATTTACCTGGCAAGTGGCTCCGGTTAAGTGATATTGCACTTGATATTGCACTCATTCAAAAGTCTTTTGCGGCTTCCCAAAGTCCTTACTTACATTTCCTTCCAGACGGCATGTTTTACACCCGTGGGTCAGCAGATGACTACGACCGTTTCGCAGCTGTCACTGGAGACGATGGATGGACTTGGGATAATATGCAGCCTTTTATTGCACTGGTGAATATCCCGTACACTTTAAAAATTTGGTCTCAATGCATGCCAATCGTGCACAGAACGAGAAATGGGTACCCCCGGCAGATAGGCACAATACCAGAGGTCAATTCAACCCTGCCATACATAGCACCACTGGCATAAATTCTGTCAGTCTCTATGGATTTTCCCAGAGTATCGATTCTATGGCTCTAAAAGCAGCACAAGAGCTCGGAGGATCTTCAACTACAATTTGGATGTCAATTCGGGTCGCCCATTGGGTTTTGGTGATTTCGAGTTATTAGCTAATAACGATGAAGTCCGCTGACTGAATTGCACCGTAGGATGGCTACAGCGGACCGTCACCACCCAAGGGCGTCGAAGCTCCTCTGCGACATCATACCTCGCGCCAGAGTTTATAAAGCGAAAAAATTTAGACGTACTTTTAAACACACGTGTTGCTCGAGTACTTCCAAGTCCGTCAGACAACCCCTCTTCCGTATACGCGTTTCGAAGTGTCGAATTTGCGCAAGATCTTGATGGTGAGTAGACTGGTATAAATCGTTCCCGAATCGTCAGTCTATCTCGCGCATACATGTAGGTCCCTTGCACCAGATCAACGCATCTAAGGAAGTTATCCTCTCCGCTGGCGTTATTGGTTCCCCGCAGATTCTGTTGAATTCCGGTATTGGCAACGCTACTGCTCTATCCGCGCTCGGAATACTTCCACTCGTCAACCTCCCCAGCGTTGGGCAAAATTTCAGTGACCAGCCTCTTATAGCAAACACTTTCGTTGTTAATTCAACAAAAACGGATGATGCAATAAATCGAAATGTGACCGTGTCAAATGAGGTTTATACAGAGTTCAATAAAACAGGGATGGGTCCATTAGTGGATACATTCGCAAACCAGATCTCGTATTTCAGGGTGAATGAGAGTTTGATAGAGAAGTTTGGAGATCCATCTTCAGGGCCTCATTCACCGCATATAGAGATCTATCCTGAAGTAAGCGATCTCTTGAATTTTATTCTAGTCGGTTTAATGTTCTTTACAGAATGGTTTCTTCTTGATTCCTCCAGCCACTGGTAATTTTCTTACAATGGCAACCTTGATAGTCAGTCCGGCTTCTCGTGAGTTCCTTATCCCAATAACTGCTTTGCTTTTGTTTGTTGAAGCTGCATTCAAATCGAATCACTGTAGGCGGCTCTCTTACTATCAACAGTACCAATCCCTTTGAGCCTCCTCTCATCAATCCCGGATACTACACCTCCGCTTTCGATATCGCCGCTATGCGTCAATCATTGCAGATCATGTTCCAATACCTTTCAGCGCCGGCCTGGGACGGCTACATCTTATCCCAGTTCGGCGATTTGGCAGATATCAGGCCAGACTCTGACGACAGCGTATTGGATAATTATATTCGGGACGCATCGGCGACAAGCGCACATCCTGTTGGTACAGTAGCAATGAGTGCCAAGGGAGCAGACTATGGAGTCGTGGATCCCAATTTGAAGGTGAAGGGAGTGGAAGGTCTGAGAGTAGTGGATGCTTCGATTTTCGTGAGTGGCTCTCTCAATGGCGTGGGCTTCTTTTACTGAGAGGTGTTGTAGCCATTTGTTACGAGCGGACATACCCAAGCACCAGTGTACGCAGTTGCAGAGCGGGCTGCTGCTTTGATCAAATCTGATTGGCTATGAATAAATGACGTCCATATCAATAGTGGTAGTCTTAAGTATGCATATC
This sequence comes from Rhodocollybia butyracea, assembly GCA_015501585.1. NCBI lineage: Eukaryota > Fungi > Basidiomycota > Agaricomycetes > Agaricales > Omphalotaceae > Rhodocollybia > Rhodocollybia butyracea. Next base: position 161,883 of record JADNRY010000012.1, on the reverse strand, counting down.
AATGATCTATTTCCACTTTCGGACGATTGAAATACTAGGCTTTGATTTGTGGGAAGACAATTTCGCCATATGTACTGTAAGTATAACTACCTTAATTATTAGTACCAGATAGGACTTTGAAATCGGTCTTCCTCTTCTGCTTACTATCCTCGAGAATGACTGTTCAAGGGTTTGGGTTCATACTACCTTAAAGCTAACGTTGATCTTAAAAGAAGACAGAAGTTTTCTGACCAGGTGAAGAGCCAACACCCTATGACATTTAAATTTCGGTCCTAACCATGATCTGGTGATGGGGACGTTCTAGTATATCAGTAGAAGTTCAGAAAATGAAAACTGATAATCGCGAACCTTTTCAATAAATCTAGCGATCGTCTTTGACTATACGTTTAAGTAGGTTCGCAGTGTTAATCGTGTTTATTCCTTGATCTCAAGCAGCTTTGATGAAGGGGAGTTACTTATCTCGTCTAGCACCCAAGGCTAATAAACTAGCAGGCTATCATGGCCACATACCAGCCATTCCGGAATCCAATCTCGGAAGAGTTCGAACGGAAGATACTCAAGTAAGCAAGCATATTTTTCCAAACTATGTCCCACTACATGATAGTACACCAATTGCCACCTTCCTCCTGACGAGCCCGACGTCGGGTTGCCTGCATATCCTGCAAACGTTGCCCATACAGTTGTTCAATTCTGTGCTGTTCTGCCAGATCTGCAACTCTCCTATGGTGTACCTCAGGTGCAACTCGAGGAGCTGGAACAGCATCCAAATGCTGATAGGGGGCCCTTTCTAGCCTACGAGCAGCCAGAGTATTCCACATCTCTAGTTCACGAGCCTGGGCAACGTAGTCTACATTGTGGATAACACCATCATTAATACCAATCCCACCATGTCTCTCCCTCATATGATCGTAGATGTCGTGAGCTTCGAAAGTGCCCATGCAGCTCCAACAAATATGCACCCCACATTTACAGGATATATGGTTACACCCTTCTGTCTTTTCTATCCAAACGTCACATGCTGGACACTTCTTCACTCCGGTCGTTTTTGCCCACTGAGTGTTCAAGTCTTCGTTATTAACTTGATCATTACGTGCCCGTTGTCGTTCGTCACAGGTCAAGCCTTCGTGATCTTCATGACAACGAGAACAGATCCCAGACATGCAAGATGGGCAGCAGACCCTCGTTTGATCTCCGGGAGTATCCCGAGGAGTACACCGGTAAAGTCTTTCGCAATCTGGCGTTGGACAATACTTGAACATATTCGGATTCTTCTCCACATACTGAACGAATGCAGCTTCGAGAAGAGAGTTGAACTGGGCTTCAGTAAGAAAATTCTGGATGATGGGTAAAGCAACTGGAGCCCTACATTGCGCCCCATCTCCAACACAGATCATTGGGAAGTTTTTGACGTCAGCGGTGAAGAAGTGTTGAGCGCAGGCAGAGCAGTACTGATGCCCACAGCTGAATTGAACAGGCGCAGATATCTCATCCAAACAAATCGGACAAGGAGCGTTGGAATCTCCGTGGTTGATCACAGGTAAGACCTCATGAATAGACTGTTCAATGAGACTGTGTAATGCGTGCTGAGCATCTTCACCTCCTCTGATAGTGATACGGCAAGGAGAGGATGAGATATCCAGGGAGACAGTTTCCTCTCCGAACCGCTCCTTGAGGGAGGCAACACCTCTCTGGACGAAGAATCGTATACTGGAGCGTTTCAAGATCACAGTATACTCCTGCCTCGCCAACCTTTCGATTTCCTGGCTAACCGCGTTTCGGGCCTTCTCCACAGCCGCCGATTCCCCGTATGCCCGGACAATCTTCAGCCTTCTATCTGGGACGACCAACGCGCCGGTAGTGGATATCAAAGAGCGAAAAAAAAGCTGCCCCGATTCCAATATGAATGACCGGTGCCAATACCCCAGCTTCTCCCCTGCCGAAAGATTTTCAACGCGAACTCTGAGCATTCCAACGGCCTTCGCACCAGTCCCCCCAACATGAATGAAGACCTTTTCCTTTTCACGTCTCTCGATGATGCGCAAATTCAAATCCCTCTTGTCCACCGTGTTAGACAGAAGCGTCTTCCAGCTTGCGAACTGGACTTGATATTGATTGAAGGGAATGGAAATCTCGTACTGGATGGGATCTGGAAGCCATAGGCGGAAGGATGAGTTGCCGATCCAATGAAACTTTCGATTCACGAGAAAATCATGAAGTTGCTTAGCAGAATGCCATTCGTCGAAACGCGCAAAGATTATCCGATCGGCAGTTGGGTCTGTCTGAAGCGGCTCATCAAATTCGGGAAGATGAGTATACCTGGAGGTGCAGAAATCGGATATGCATGCCTTTAGCTGTGGTTTGGCGGCCACATCATCATATGCCAAAATAGATATCCTCCGGACAGCTGCTGCTTGAAAAAAATCTTGGACTGCAGTATCTGCGATTTCGCCCGGAAGACCACTGACCAGAACCTGAGCTTTTCCGACGTTACGGCATCCAGTATCATGTTCTGCCCGGACTTTTCGACCGAAAGCCGACGTCCCGTTGAATTGCCTGACCATTTCGTTCGCGTGGAGCATGTCGCGGCACGTTATCGCGTATCGTGAAGAAGGTGCTCTCCAAGAGATTTTCAACGATACACCATTCCTACGGGAATTCATTCCAGCTGCTCCTCCAGTCTGGTCGACTTCAATCTTGAGAATCTGGCCTTTGAGATTAGTGCTATTCAATCTACGAGCTACATCCTTGCCCACTTCTCCATCAGCGATAACCGTTCCTTCCTGAGCTTGATTCCATCGCTTTAAACTGACGACATGGATCTTTCCCTTGTTATTCGTTTCATCGTCACCTTGTATGGACTCCCAGAGCTGGTTCATCTGTATCCCCAAGGGGATATTCCGAATTGTCACGCGGCACGTCTCGAAACCAGGAATGACCAAATCAATGTTGGCGCCAGCACTGAAGGTGACGATAGTGGACCCAAACTGAATGCGCTGGATGGTGACCAGAGCATCGGCGCGATGTTTCTGCGCGATGAGAGCCTGAAGTTGACGAAGCTGCACCTTTTCGAGGGCCAAAGTCTCTTCGACTTTCCGCTTCGCTTCAAGCTCGAGCTCTTTCTTCTTTTTCTGCAAGGCCGCGGTTCGCTTTCGAGCTAACTCCTGCCTCCTTTCCGCTTCCCGAGCAACCTTGGTCTTTCTCTCGTTCTCCTGTTCCTGGTCTTGTCTCGCTGCCTCCTGCTCCACCGCTAGTTGTCGCAAACCCTGTGGTTCCGCATTCCCGTTTGGAGTGGCCAGAACTGTGGTCTCGCTTACAGATTGCGGAACGAGGTTTCTGCATGGTGTTTGCCCTTGCACATGCGCATGAGCATAAGGACATTGGTCACCTTTGGCGCAGGAGCCCTTTCGCCAGGCAAAGCATGGCTTCATGCGGAATGGTCTTTGAGTCGACCTCTGGGGTTCAGACTGGTGGGTAATGTGTGTTAATGAATGTAGTCGACAACGAGGTAAAGTTGTTCACCTTTGAGTCGACCTCGATGCTTGCTGAGGTTGAGGGACTAATACTTGTAGCCACCACCGTCCTTGATTCATGACGCCATTTGCATCGATCGCCGTAACGACATTGGCCTCGAGCAAAGAAGGGGCAGGATTGGGTTGAGTCAGTTACGGAAACCGAGCCACCAGGGCTATTGTTGCTTGTAGTGGCGTCGGTGACGTTTCGTAATGTACCATTGGCATTACCAGCACTGTTACCTGCAGCAGGGGCTGAATTTCGTTTCGAACGACGTCGGGTTGCGTTTGGGTTCGTCGACATGGGTGTTAACAGTAGAGTATGGTGCCGATCGGAGAAAAAACGAGGCTACAGCGGTCAGTACTTAGTTGCCTCGTGGGACGTTGTTTACCTTCAGGAGTCAAAGGATGTTGGACAGCTGGTGACAGCGGAGGAATCGACGACGTCAAAAATCCTGAGTGGCAATGGTCCTTCGTTAGCGTAAGGAGGATATTAGTGTAGGCCGGCCAAAATAATCTTATGTAGAAGCTAGAAGTTGAAAAGAGACGATTAATTATATAAAAAGACGTTGAAATCTTGCAATGAAGACTAGAACTCCGAATAAGCCATCTCTGCACATCGCAAGATACGTTGTTGAATCAAAAGCCACTAGAAAGCTGGTTGAAATTTGAAAAGGAAGTAATGAGAGTGCAAGTTGCAATCTAAGTAGTCATTGCGCCACCACGTCTGATTAGCGAGCAAGCGACGCGAAAGCAACAAGCAATAATTGCAACATCATATAGATTGCATAAAGGCGTCGGAAATTTGGATAAACAGTTCCCCGAGGCCGTGAGAAATGAATTGGTCACGCTCCTTGGCGCTTCTCTCACACCTCGGACATTCCAGATCGTTCAGACTCGCAAAATTGACTAGCGGTGTTCCTTCCTTAGGCTTTCCACCTTTCTTTCATCCTTTTTTATCTCTTTTCATCCGAAATTTCATCCTCTTGGTCACCGACAATCACCAATGCTGTAAAATATCAGTACACGCCATCAAAATAAATGATACCCCCACGCACAAAAAGCCTGATGGCTCCTGTATCGGGCGCAATATGTATAGGAAACATATAAAAGCTATCGAGGAAGGAAGAAATTTCCCGGTAGTCAATCTCACTCTACAATGGTTCTCAGCCGAGCATGGTCTCTCACAATAGCAGTATTATGGATGGCAGCTTCACCAGCCTCCGCCGCTATCTACGACCAGTATAGCGATCTTCCAGCGGGAAGAGAGTATGATTTTGTCATTGCAGGAGGTACGTCATGAACATTGTTCTGTTCTTTGGCTAAACGAATTGCGACAGGGGGAACCGCTGGACTCGCAATCGCCGATAGGCTATCGACCAACTCAAGTTTCAGGGTACTAGTACTCGAGGCCGGGACATCGTATGTCTTTCACTGCTCTCTTTGGGCAACTCGCTCCTGGGCGTCGATGGTGGTGTTGATGTTCCCGATTTTTCCTCTTTCTGGATCCTGATGCTACTTCAATGTCTATTCGCGCAATCTTGACTCATCGTGCTTCCGTATAGGTCCGTCGGTGTTTTCAATATCACTGTTCCATACTTCAGTACCCGCCCAAGCCTACAGTTCGACTGGAATCTCACTACTACGGTTCAATCTGGATTGGGCGACCGAATAACATTTTTTCCCAGAGGTTTTATTTTAGGGGGGTCCAGCTCCGTTAGTGAGTGCTCTCATGTCGGTCAAGCGTTTATTGGGAAGCTGATGGTATACTCTCATAAGATGGAATGTTCTACACGCGTGGATCAGCGGCTGACTTTGACCGCTTTGCAGCGGTAACAGGAGACGAAGGATGGTCTTGGGATAGTATTCAACAATATCTTGCTTTGGTCCGTATCTCCTAGCTCATCTGTTACATGGCTCTTATATGTGTGCATCAGAATGAAAATCTCGTTCCTCCAGCAACTAATCCCAACACTCACGGTGAATTCGACCCCGCCGTTCACTTTACTAATGGCACAGTAGACGTCAGTCTACCAAGTTTCCCGCAAAGCATAGACTCGAAAGTCCTTCAAGCTGGTGACGAACTAGGAGGGTCATTCTCATTTAATCTCGACGTCAATTCGGGCTTGCCATTGGGTCTTGGTAATTTTCATCTCTGTAATCAGTCCTGCAGGTTGTAATTGTGACATATTTAGGTTGGCTCCCAAGGACCATCGATTCACAAGGCCGCCGGTCTAGTTCTGCTACTGCGTATCTGGGGTATGCTGCAAAAAATAACTTGGATGTCCTTGTCAATGCAAGGGTAGCTCGTGTCACCCCGACTAGCCACTCAAAAAATTCCGCCTCCGGTCTTTCATTTCGTACTGTCGAATTTAGCCAGGATATTACCAATAGTACATAATGATTCCCCCACTATATTTTCGATGCTCAAGGTAATATCTTAGGTACCTTCTTTCAAGTAACGGCGACAAAAGAAGTTATTATCTGTGGCGGTGTTGTTGGCTCTCCTCAGGTATGTTACGATGGGATAAAACTTGCAACAATGGTTTACAGTTCATTAGATCCTACTCAACAGTGGTATAGGCAACTCTACAACTCTCCTTGCTGCTGGTATTCCCCCCCTCGTTGACCTCCCTAGTGTCGGCCAAAATCTCTCCGACCAGGCTTTCATTGCCAACGCATTTTTGGCAAACACCACTGACACCTACGACGACATCAATCGTAATGATACAGTCTCGAATGAAGATCTAACAACATGGCTTGGTGAAAGTGGGCAACCAGGAGACGTTCAGGGAGCAGGTCCACTGGGCGATACCTTTGCAAATCAAATTTCGTACCATCGCGTGAGCGACGAGTTGATAGAGAAGTATGGGGATTTTTCAGCTGGAGTGACTTCGCCACACTTGGAGATATATCCTGGAGTGAGCTGTGCATATAATTTTCTACTTCTACTTTTGCTGATTGTTTTGGTCACTGTCAGAATGGGTTCTTCATTGTTCCTCCTCCCACTGGCTTTTATATGTCAATGACAACTGTAGTTGTGAGCCCAGCTTCTCGTATGCATGCATCTACTTTCTCGACGCAAGAAACTGTACTAAATTCTTTCCCCAGGCGGTTCCATTACTATCAATGGCTCAGATCCCTTCGCTCCGCCCCTGATCGACCCAGCATACCTCACTGCTGACTTTGACATTGCCGCAATGAAAGAAGCCATCGCGATGGTCTACAGATTTTTCAACGCTTCAGTGTGGGACGGCTACATTCTTGCGCCCCCAGAAGGCCTACCAAGCCTCTCAGAGTTTTTCACATTGAACGCTACGGATTTGGATCTTCAACTTGAGACCTACATCCGTAACTCGACAGGTACCTCGGCACATCCTGTCGGCACAGTAGCGATGAGTGCAGTAAATGCAAGCTATGGGGTTGTCGACCCAGATTTGAGGGTCAAAGGGGTGAATGGCCTGAGAGTGGTGGATGCTTCTGTTTTCGTGAGGCTGAACTTCAATTTCAATTTGTTTAGTGTGCTAACTGAGCGTACAGCCTTTTGTTACATGTAGTCATACGCAGGTGCCGGTCTACGTTTTCGCTGAAAGGGCTGCGAAATTGATCGCAGCGTATTGGCAAGAAGTGTAATAGGTAGTAAGCTATGGTCAAAGATCTCTTAAATCATAAACGAGAACAACTCACCAAGCTAAAGCTGGCTGGCGTCTAATTGGGCCCGCGCCAGTTATTTTAAGCCTAGCCTATTCCGGACACAAACCATAAGCTGTTATTCCTTCCTTTCTTCCTCCATTCTAAATTTAGAAGCGTTCTCTTTCCAAGATACCCCATCTGTGAACTTGTGACCGTAAACAGGTCTACCTTTGCATATGCTTTCCCGCTTGCGCTTAGTAACTCGTTCATGAGTAGGATGACGTGCTAAGACCTCTCTCTCTAACACTACCATCATGGTCAATACACCAGTGGAATACCGCCAGCTAGGTTCTTCGGGTCTGAGAGTTTCTGTACCTATTGTGAGTAAACGCTCCCATCGTGCGTACACAAAACTGAGATTTATGCGATATCTAGCTAGGTGCAATGAGCTATGGATCACCGTCGTGGGCTGTAGGTTGAGGTTTTTCGTGGTTGCATTAATCTTTCTCATGGTCGTTCTTAGCCCTGGGTCCTCGGAGAAGAAGAGTCTCTCCCCATCCTTAAGGCTGCGTGGGATCGAGGCATTAACACCTGGGATACCGCGAATGTGTACAGCAACGGCGAGAGCGAGAAAATCATCGCTAAATTTATCGAAAAGGTTTGCCGGAATATCGATTCTCCGGTCACTTTCTAACCTTTTATCGGAATACCAGCACAATATTCCTCGTCACCAGCTTGTTCTCTTGACCAAGTGTAACGGGTTGGTCGCATCGGATCCTGGAACTCGAACTGTTTTTAATCCTCAAATGCGAGACTTGCCCGAGTATGTCAATCAATCTGGCTTATCTCGAACTGCTATCTTCAACGCCGTCGACGCTTCCTTGGCGCGCTTGAAAACCTCATACATCGACCTCCTGCAGATCCATCGATTTGATCCCAGGGTCCCCGTTGAAGAGACGATGAAGGCTCTGCACGATTTGGTACAAAGCGGAAAAGTCAGGTACATTGGGGCCAGCTCTATGAGATGTTGGCAATTTGCCCGTATGAATGAAGTTGCGGAGAAACACGGGTGGACCAAATTTGTCAGTATGCAAAACGAGTATTCACTGTTGTACCGGGAGGAGGTTAGTCGCTTTCTGAAAATCCAAACTATCCTTAATCAATGTGTACCAGGAGCGAGAAATGAACGCCTACTGCAACTTCAACGGCATCGGACTAATTCCTTGGGCGCCGGTTGCTGCCGGCGTACTGTGTCGTCCTCTCAGTGAATCTAATGCTACTACTCGTGGCGAGACTCGGAAGTCAAGCACATTCTCCGATGCTGATAGCACCATCATCAATCGAGTAGAAGAGCTCGCAAAGAAAAAGGGATGGACAATGACCCAAGTGGCGCTGGCCTGGGTGGGGATGAAGGTTGCTAGTCCTATCGTGGGTATGTCAAGTATCAAGCGGATCGAAGAAAATATTATTACTGGAATGACGCTGGATGAAAAAGAGGTGACATATTTGGAAGAGCCGTGAGTTTTCGTTTGTCCTCTGCATATTATTTACTCAACCTTTGGTCAGGTATGAGCCGAAACCTGTTAGGGGGCATTCTTAAAATTATTCGTAGCACGCTGTACTATGGTATTTTGTACCACGTTCTGAATTTAAGAAGCTGTTTAAAAAGCTGCTCAACATGATATATCTTACACTAAACAACATAAACTATACATAAGTACTCTCCTAATGACTTTAAAGCAACACGTATCATTGTCATTGCATTCGTTCAAATCATTTCCAGGTGTTCGGTCTGTGATGCAAGATAAATTCAATGATAGTCGAAGATAATTTCGGAGACTTACCCAAAGCCTTCTGGCGGAGGTGTAAGTAGCGAAAGTTCTTGACCGTCAGCGGTATTCAAAAATACCTTGAGAACCTGAATCAGCGCCACTTTGGGGCTAAGGAGTGCCATTTCGACTTACAGTATTACCCCACCAGGTTTGTATAGTGTTTGCACCAATCGTACCTTTCAAGGGGAATTGCAGGCAGAAGAAGATTACAACAGTAGAAACTGCGACTCCAGAATCCATGGCAGCAGAAAGGACATAGTTGTACTTTGTCCACCAGGAAAAGTGTCTGCGTCGAATAACATAATTGAAGATAAATCCGACAATGGCCCACGGTATATAGTTAATGGAAGTGGCAGGCGGAAGGTTACCGGTACCAGTGAAGACAACAGGGAAGCTGTAAATAACCAGTGAGCTTTACAGAATTATGTGGTTTGATATACGTACTTGACGTAGCGTACCCAGCTGTTAGGCCATTTCAAGTGGACAAGCCATGCTCCGAGGGGTGCGAGGAACCCAACCAGGAAGAAGAATAACAAGCCTGCGGAAAATATCAGTACATCATCTGGGTAGCCCAAAAGCGAATTGACCATTGTAAGTCGCTCCTGAAGAGAAAATTCGGCGTGGTCCTATGACTCCCCAGATTATTGAAGCAGTCCCAAATACGGTTGTGCTTGGACACTTGAATCCGTCGGGTTGATCCTGGTCACACATACCCTGGATATTAGTGAACATCCAGGCCTGAACACCCAGCTGGGTGGTTCCAGCAATGACTGCGGCAATGACCTGAGCAGTAAACATGGTCCTTGGTGGAATCTTCATGTAGTGACCCAGCTTGAGGTCCTGAGTGAACTGTAAGGCTAAAGGGCGATGTGAGGAACCGTTTCTGACAACCATCATGCGTGTTCGGTCGTACCTTGCGCCATTGTAATGTACCCCCAAGTCTTGAACATCATCATGGCGATGGGCCTCCCTATGTTTTTGATTAGCATTGTACAGTATCATCTAGTCCGGCTCACTGACCAGGAAGGGCATACCCGATAATAAGCTCCGTGATAACGTTGAGTCCAACTGAGATAGATGTGAACAAATGCATAAAGAGGAATGATTTCGGGCGCACCTTGCTGGTTAGTAATAGCCTGGATGATACCGATGGGGATGATGTACACGAATGCTACAATGGCATAAGCAAAAACAGGCCCACATGAGTGAGGTACTTACATATCACAAGGGCAAGGATGAAATACTGTACAGGGAATTTTGTGTCCCACACTTCGATGGAGATCACACCGAATACGAACATGACCACTATGAATTTTTGTTCAATAGCTGGAGCGAATGAGACTAGAAAGACATGCTTACCGAAGACAATCGCAAACCACCAGTTTGGTACTTGGGGATAACGGGCCATAAGCCTAGCATGAATATCAGCTTGTTCATGGATGGAGCGGCGAGCTTGGTGCCAAATTTGCTTCCGGTAGAAGAGGCTAAAAACAGGTTAGCAGGGCTCTATCTTCTGACTTGAGTCGTTGCATACAAGGTGTGTGTCAATGTTGCAGTGACACTTGCGAATGACAACCCTAACCGAATAAAGGTCAGTGATTTACTCAGCTTTGCATTTCTATCAACGTCTTACCATAAGCAAGCGCAAAGGTGACTGACAAGTACAAGGGACTGTATGCGGTGTACGCTTCCTGGTTGAATGTACCATCTACATTAGTAATCGCGGTAACGTTATATGCATTGCCATGTCTATCGAATGACCCATCGTTCAACACTCTGTGGATAAAAATATGTAAATCTTGGGATGATCGAAAGGAGCAATGAACATACGGTAGATATGCAGAGTTCCAAGTGTTGCGGTACTTTTGATTCGGTTAATTCTCATTCAGAGTGGGAACGATCGGAAACATACATAAAGAATGGGAGCGATAAGCCCTGAAAATTGCGTCATCGACACAGTATCACAACGTACACAGACGCACTCACAGTAGAAAAAGACAAATGCAAAGGCGACATTGGCCTCAGCCCACCAAGGTGTAGCTAGGGGCGAGATATTGAATGCAATCTAAAGATATCAATCAGTCCCTCCTCAAAAGGCTAATAAAGAATGCTACTTGAGCCCAGTCAAAGGTGATTGTGCTCATTCCTAGGCCGGATATGTACTGCGATATTGTTTCTCGTTGAGTATTCATGTGACCTCATGCATGACAATAAGAATCTTACACCAAACATTTGGTTAACTTTGATGTTTTCGGGAGCAATCCAGCATACCCAGGTGAAGTAGCTCAACGCCTTGAATAAGTATCCAGGGAAGAAATACCATGTGAAGGAGCCCAGGAACGCATAAAGGAAAAATCGTTCACGATTAACTCCCCCACGCGACCCTACTCCTGCATATTGCGTAGAATGGAGAGTGCTAAATAAAACATCAGTACCCCGAAGTGCAAAATGCTATAGCTAAAACAAACTAACTTGAACAGGGCACATGTAACAAGATTAGTTGGCCAAACTACAGACAGTGAGTATGTGCAAGATTAGAGTCACTTGTGGGCTCACTCATTGAGGGCGGTTGGACCAGGAATCTTCGAGCGATACCACCAATGGAGAAACCAATGAGCTGAGTAGACATGACCATCAGCCACTGATAGCTGAAGTTGAACACTTGGTCGTAGAAGACCCGCTGTACAGCAACAATGTCAGTGGCATATGCACTTTGGTAACCAACTGTAGCCATTATTGTGACAAGAACCTAGCGAGAAGTTAACCTTTGCCCACAAAAATCTAAAGTGATATTCATACATGTTCTTTGATGCTGAAAGGTCCAGGGTTTAATGCCACACCAAACACCTTCACGTTGGGGACAAATTTTGCCCATGCACGGCCAGCAGGGAAGGCAAGCAATTGTGCAACAATCTGACAAATGAATTCAGTACTGTACTGAAGAGGCATAAGAGTGCTTGACACACTCCAGTGATTGTGACCGAAGGGTAGCGAAAGAAGAAGAATTGATTTAGACCCTGATATTCAAACTGTTGTCAATTTCTGGTAGAGTTTATGGAGCACCCAATCTTACTGGAATAATGACTGGTGAAAAAGGCAGTCAGTATGAAATTAGGAGAAAGTAGTATGAAAGGACGAACTAGACACCATCAAACCAAGGGTCCAAGATCGCAAAGTCGACACGGGCATGTTGAAGTCATCTGTATTCGACACAGCGCTCCTACAAGGAGAAAGAAATCAGTTAGGATATCGGGGGTCGGAGAGGGACAGGGAAGGGGAAGGGAGTGACGGACGTAGCACGATATTTACCTCACTTCTGGATAAGGGGAGTCATCCTCTGAGATTATGATGAGCTCATGTAACAAGAGGAGAATGAATGAGCTCGCCTAGTATTCCCTCGATTGCATCGTTCTTGTCAATGTTAGGATCATCGAAGTCGGGGTGTGCAACCGCTTCGATAGCCTCTGTAAAGAGAGTAAGTATTTGTTGGTAGTAAGTAGTTCATTGTGATGTACCCAGTTCCCCCGTGGTGAGCCCCTTCTCGGCGTCGATAAAGTCTCCACTCTGCTTTTCTTCAACAAAAGACATGGCGTGAGGGAGCCTATAGCCAGTGAGCAAAGGACGGAAATCAGCAATCCGTGTCTACCCCTTGCCTTTATGGGTTTCGGGAAAGATAAGAGCCACTTCGAACATATGGTCAAACACTAGAAGCATATACCTAACGGGAGCTTCGGAACCCACGGTGACGTGACATCAAATGCCCAGAAGTACGATACTACCTAGTCCGGAGTGGCAGAATAGAATGCTATTTGCGTAAGATAAGTGCCGATTTGTGAAAAATTTCCTGGTCCCATGCAGTAGCCACTTCTGAACTTTGACATTCCCCTGACACTCCGTTCAAACGGAGAACGTAGACTGATGCCAATTAATATTTGGTATTTCATAGTTACCGTCGAGTTACGACGGGCTGCCTAAACCACATCGAAAGCGGTCACGAGTGGGCTTGGAAGTTGAGATTGCGACTATACCACAGGAACGACTGCTTTCATCATGTGGATCTGGTGGACTTTCAGAACACGGCACCGGATCCTTGCATCTCAAAAATGGACTGAGACTTACCTTGGTAAACTTTATTTTTGGGTGCTCGGAAAATTTGAACTGGGAAGCCAATGGAATATGCAAGATAGTAACGTAAGTTGTGTAATCCTACCATCCCACCGGGATACGTCACAACTGCTCGAATCTGAGGACCGTCAGTCATAAATCCGCCGAACTCTGAACGGCCGTAATCTCTACACAGGCAGATATTTTTGCGCTCTATAGTTGACCGGTGTTGCCTATTGTACTAGGAAGTTCCGAGGCTTTCGTTTTCTGATTTATTAGTGTATTGAAACTCTTCATGATCATTGTTGAACTGCAGATTTGAGGCAGGAGTTCTTTTAAATGTGCCTTGAGGAATTCAAGTTCGTGTCATTTGCTATTACCATCTCACCCAAATCGTAGCCTTTAACTTCCCTGACTGCATTGGGAACAGTCGACATAAGTTCCGGGAACAGAGATCTGATTCCCGGCCTATAGGAGAAAAATCCAAGAACCATAATCACGACCAGCATGGTCACCTAAAGACTGAGTCTAGCCCCGATTAGATACTTCACATTTTCTAGACCATACTGTGGTCGTTCTGTCTGGCGCATAAGCTGAGAGAGGACGGGATGAAGACCGGTGAAACTAAGCCAGATACAAGGCATAGTTACCCTACCCGTTACATTTCTTCTTCGTCCCCCCGCTGATGCGAAGAGAAACTGATTATCATGGCAGCTACTTATTACCATATTTATTGGTAGAAATCCATAACCAAGTTTGGATTGCTCAAATCGAATGAGGATTTTAGGTATCTTCGAAAAGATACACAAAAGCCTATCGTTGAAGTCCACCGTCTCACGCAGCGATGTAGCATATGGATTGCGTTCCTAGACTTACAATTTTTTATTGCCACGTCAACATCGGAGCGATTTCCATTAGTTCCTCGCTCCGCAATAGCTACGCAAGACCATCCTTGGCCAAATTTCTCATACATTTCATCGTGTGCCGCTTCGAATCCATCACGAGTGCAGTGTATTTCCCAAGCATTAGTCCCTCGAGAAACGCGGATAGATGTAATGCTAATGCGGGAGAAGAGGGGCTTGAATCCGCTTGATTCTTTTCGAGATTCTTTTGAATTCATTTAAACGCCCAAAACGGGTCACGTGCTCCAATGATCCAATGTTTTATCGATCCCTGTCCACAACCATGTCTCTTGCATTCACAACTGAAAAACAGCTAGCAATATCTGCAGTAAGGAGAGCATGCTCCTTAACCTCATCTGTCTTTAATAAACTGGTGAAAAATGAAACCTTGACCAAGGGAGACAAGTCGCCAGTAACTGGTAAACCTTTAGTCTCCAAGGCAGTCAATGAGTTAACCTCGGAAATATTATAGTGGGAGATTACTCTGCTCAAGCAGTCATAAGTTCAATGCTGCATTGTGCATTTCCGGAGGATCCCATTGTCGGTGAAGAAGATGCAGCTGAATTGCGTGCGGAAGCCGGTGCTACACTTCGGGGTAGGATCGTCGAGCTCGCGAACGAGGCTCTCGTCAGAGAACTTGGACAAGGAGATTATGCTGAATGGGGTATCGGACCTGGATCTCAGCAAACTTCTGAACAGCTATTGGACGCGATTGACAGAGGAAACTATGAAGGTGGAAGGTCTGGCAGTACGTTTTTCGTACTCGCATCTGGACAACAACTTGACTGGTAATCCGTAGGAATGTGGACAATTGATCCTATCGATGGAACCAAGGGGTTCCTACGAGGGGAACAATATGCCGTGTGTCTGGCTTTGCTTGTTGATGCAGAGGTCCAAGTTGGCGTACTTGGATGCCCTAATCTACCCGTTGACTCGTCAAAACCGGATGGAGAGAAAGGTTGCATATTCGTTGCTGTTCGAGGTCAAGGTGCCCAACAGGTGTTTACTAATTCACAGTGTCTGGGCAGTATCTTTACTTATTTTTATCCATAGATGAAACTCTCTGGTGCTGACCCGGCGCCTTTATCAATGCCTCCATACTCTCCGTCGGCCTTCAACTTTCTCGAATCTGTGGAAGCTGCCCATTCCTCACATTCCACCATTAATAAAATTTCGAGCTTGATGGGTATCACACGACCCCCTATTCGAATGGATAGTCAAGCCAAATATGCTTGTTTAGCTCGCGGAGACGGGGGGGCGTATATGCGAATGCCTACTGGTGTTGGCTACAAGGAGAAAATTTGGGTCTGTTACCATCTTCGTCCTAGCTTGTTCACTTTTCATGTTACAACAGGATCATGCTGCGGGATCCCTAATAATCGAAGAATCGGGTGGAATCGTGAGTGATTCTAAAGGTCAACGGCTCGATTTTGGACTAGGCCAAACTTTGGGCGAGAACTACGGTGTTATCGCCACTGCAAAAGACGCGCATGCAAAGTTATTGCAAGCCGTTCAACAGGTACTTCGTGATCCTTCCGTTCCGTCTAAAGCCTAGTTAGATCCTTGAGCTAAAGCGAAATAATTGTCCGCTTCTGTTCGCAAGTACAGAATGCAATAATTATACATAATAAAAAGAGAGGTCTGAGACATGAATTTCGACCCCTGCGTTTGAAACTTCTCATTCCACGCTGCTCCTCACTCGTCGTCGTGTTTCTTTTTTGTGAAAAAGCTTCTCTTTTTCTTGTCTGATGAGCTGGTCCGGGACAGCGTTGGCGGCGTGGATTGTTGGGGTGGAGCAAGAGTGTTGCCGTCTTGGCCGTTGCCGAATGACGAGGCTCCCAATGCGCGTATTAGACCTCTGTACAGAAGATGATTGGTAGCTGGTCAGGAAAAAATTTCAACTAAACGTACCTCTGCGTTGCATCTACGTAGTCTTCCCGGTTCATGCGTTTCGATGTCTTGACCGACACTCCCTTATCTGATATGTCATAGCCCTTTTCCTTTAACCTAGCGGAAAGTTGAGAGCTGTTCAAAAACAATAAACCCAAGCCAACGCACTTGACTTTCGTAGACTTGACCCCTTCAGAAACTGAGCCAGATAGTTTTAAAATGACATAGATTACACCTCCGAACACTGCGATAGTCTAGCAAAGCATTCGTAAATCATACAAGCCTTTCTTTCAATACGACTCACTGTAATAAGCGCAAGGAAATCGCCCCTGTTGAAGAAAACAGTCAGTGCGAGAGTAAAATTAAACGTTGAACGCACAAGGTAGCCATGCTGGTTTAGCTATATAGTTTAATGTTCCAAGTTCTTCAGATGTGTTCGAAGAATTATGTAACTTGAGTTAGACCTTTAGTTCCTTTGAGAAAGTCAAGTTGGCCAGGTAAATAAACGTTGAATAACGTTGAATCTCGAGTTGAGGGAAAGTCGTGGAGCTGGTTTCAAAGAGCGCTCATACTATAGCATCAATCCCATCAAAATGCCAAGCTAGGAAATATTTGTTAGATTGGAAACCATCCAGGGACCCGAATTGCACCAAGTACATATGCGAAGTATGCCATAACTCAAATGTGGGCTACCAGAGGCTACCAGTAACTTACTCGTAGAAAGTAGTGCGTAAAAGGGCCAGAAAAACTTTTTTGCGAAAGTTTCTGGGGAGCTTCGTCAAACGTTTAACCCCAAACTCGTGAGTAAATTAGCTATTGGACCGGAAGGACTCAAAGAAAAGAGAGACTGATTTTAAAAGTACTTGTAGAGATATAACAGCCTTGTATTGCTATAATAAGCTTTAACATTCCAAGTAATTATCACTTGACCAAGGCTCTATAACACGGCGGAACGAAAGATAACAGAAGTCAAGATAAACATAAGAAAAAGAAAAGGACTCTTAATATCTCCTGTCCCTGTCCCGATCATCGTACCTGTCGTACCTATCATTTTAGAAAACGAATGAGAATGAAACGAGAACGGAAAGCCCTCCACATACCTATCATACCTATCTCGCGACCTCCTATCGTCGTATCGGTCGCGATCTCTGTACCGGTCATCTCTCCTACGGTCTCTATCCCTATCACGATAATCATCATAGCGGCCTCTTCCACGACCACGATCGTCGTAGTCACTGGCGTACCGACTGTCATAGGGTCGAGGATCGTAAGGGCGTTCACGTTCTGCTGGAAAATCCATCGATGGTATTATGGTAAATCACGAAAAGGAGAGAGAAAAAAGGCCAACCTCGTCGTTTACTGGGTCCATGATACTTGCCTGGAGTTGGAGTCCTGGCTCTGCCGCGACGGGCCTACATAATTTGGTTAACGAGGGAGTACATAGATGATGTTGGCCAGACTCACTCGGGCAACAGTTATGACTTTCCCCATGAGTTCAGTACCGTTGAGCGCAGTAATAGCAGCGTCAGCTTCCTCTCTACTCTCCATCGTGACGAAACCGAACTGGCGTGATTCTCTCGTATGTGGATCATAGACGACAGAGGCCTTTTGGACCTGGAAGTGATGGTTAGACGCGAGTAACGTCAGTGATAGTGCGGACATACTCTGCCAACTTTGACAAATACTGCCTCGAGTTCCCGGGTGTCTACTTTGTAACTCAGACCAGATACGTGAAGGTTATTGCCTGGATTCTCGGCCTCTTCTGTCGATCGACGACTAAAGTGGAGTTACTATAGGTTGTAGCACACAAGAGCGGACATACCCTCTATCACCAGGACTTCTGCTCCTACTTCTTCTCGACGGTTCACCGTCAGCTCCAGGGCTGGTTCCTCTATGAAAGTCGTCGGTAGGAATGCTAATACCTCCATTGGTATTATTTGAAACTTCTTTTGGGTCCCAAGCTGATGATTGTGAGAAAAGTCAGGGTCGTTTGGAGGCGGATGGCGGAGCTGAGAGTTTAAGGTCGAAGTACTCGGTCGAAAATCGAAATAACACAATTATTTTGTCGGAAAGGGTGCAATTTGTTGGCCTTGAGCCGACATTCATGTAGGATGTGCAGGAAGTAGGTACAGAGAGAGAGACAAAAAAGTGAAAAGGAAAAAAGTCGGAAGAAAAAGGCGTATTTTTTCAGAATTCCTGCGACCATTTCGAGCCGAAAGGGATGAAATAGAAGTCGGGCCGTTGCTGAGAGTCGTCGCCGACGTTGGATACGTACCGTTGTCCATCGTTATGCCGTCCTTGTCTTCACTTGATGATGTGGTTCAGGTAAAAGAGTTTTAGCGCCGAAACATTCGACACCGGTTCACTCTACGGGCCGGCAGAAATTTTAGTCTTCGACGCCCCCATGTTCCCCGATGGTCCGAAGGCGATCATCCATTTCCAAATGAATTACTTCAATTAGACCGACATGAACTTGGCGGGATGGACAGGTTGTTCTCGGAATGTGCACTGTTGAAAAGTTTCCTGGGAAGAACGTCGACGTGATTGAACGGCGAGCCAGCAGCGTTCGCATAGTTGGATTCTTGGTGGCCTAAATACTCAAAGCGGCTGTAGAAACAACTGTTATACACTTCCCTCGAACTACATTGCATGGTTCCTTTGAATTTTTATCGAGCCTAATTACTCTCTGCCCTTTCTTAGCCTTCTCCCGCGGTTGACAGTTGGACAAGGAGGAGTTCGAGTTTCCGCTTGCAATGTGATACTCTTTCTCCCGGAAAAATAACCTCTCGTCCCTCAATTGATGCTTTTCACTTCCAAGCAAAGAATGCTGCAGCCGGTGTGTTTTTTCGTGCCAAGAGGCATCGAAAAGTCGGAACGCAGAAATTCCGGCGGGTAGCTGATGGCGAAAAGGACCGAGCAGGCCCGTTATTCACCCGTTCCCACAAAGTTCCACTGTCCTTTATAACTGGTCAGCAGATGTCTTTCTTGGGCAAGATATGAACATCTCCCATACAGAACAGGCGAATCACCGTATTATTGCTGATGAAGACCTCATCGGCACACATCCCTTTTCTGTCAAGCGTTTGTGGAATAGGGAGCCCCTGGATGATTTCTACCGAGAGGCTTTGGACAAGTATCCCACTGAGGAAAGTATTGATGCAGTGGAAGAGAAACGCGTAAGGCAGAAGATAGACCGCCTGATTATTCCTTGGTAGGTATATCTTGTGTTTACCAACAGGTCTTAAGCTAATTTTTTGTGGGACGCGCAGTCTCGCTGTTTGTTATGCATTTTATGTAGGTCTGTTGCTGACATACGATACCATCATATTGATGTTGCGTAGTATATCGACAAGACGACCTTATCCTACGCTGCCATTTTCGGAATCAAGAAAGACCTAGGGCTTCAAGGACAAGAATATAGGTATACATCTCTCTTACTTTTATTATTATCATCTATTGATCCTGTTCGAACTTCCTACAGCTGGCTGTCCTCCATCTTTTACTTTGGCTGGCTGGTATGGGGCATACCTTCCAACCTGCTTATGCAACGGTCGCCGAGTGGAAAATACCTCTCAATTAACATCTTTCTCTGGGGTGCTCTTCTGATGTGAGTTTTGCACCTCACTCAAGACACAAATTAATCCAAACCTGGGTACGTAGGGCACAGGCAGCCTCGCGTAATTTTACTGACCTCGCGATCTTGCGTATTCTATCGGGTGCCTTCGAAGCTATCGCTGACCCTGCGTATGTCAAACAGCTTTCATTCGATGGTCACGGGCTGACATCGAACAGATTCATGCTCATCACTTCAATGTTCTATCGGCGGTCGGAACAGCCGAACCGTATATCTATGTGGTACTCAGCAAATGGGATCGGAGTTGCAGTTGGTGGGCTCCTTGGTTATGGAATCGGTCATATCAAAGGTTCTTTGGCTAGTTGGAGATATGAGTACGTACGATCGCAAGTATGCCGAGGGGAGGCAAGTTTAATGTGCTTACAGGTTCCTCATTGTCGGCGCTCTCTGTTCCGCTTGGGGAATAATCCTCTTCTTCTTACTGCCCGATTCACCACCGACGGCGCGGACTTTTACCAGAGATGAGCGCCTTCTAGCTGTAGCTCGTCTTCGTGGAAATCAGACCGGTGTCGATAACAAGAAATTCAAATGGGACCAGTTTCGGGAAACCTTCATGGACCCAAAAACTTGGTTGTTCTTTTTCTTGGGTTTCGTGGGCAATGTTCCGAACGGTGGAATCAGCAATGTGAGTTCGAGCTCTGTCTTCAGACCGTAGATTTACCTGAAATAGTTCTCAACTCTCATCATCAATGGTCTTGGCTTTGATACCCTTCAAACCACACTTTTGGGTATTCCCCAAGGAGCGTTAGTGTGTATCTGGATCGGATTGGGGTGATTAATCTCTGGCTACTCTATTCGAGCTCTCTTCACAACTTGTATCCTCAGTGCCATCCTCAACGCCCGTCTTCCTCGGAATTCCAGGACACTAGTCTGCATGCTCTTCATGCTTCCCACCATCGCCGGAACTCTCGGGTTTCTCCTCGCACCTCAAGATGCTCATGCCGGTCGCCTTGTATGCTACTACCTCACTGGTTCATACCAGACGTCCTTCGTACTCGCACTCAGTATCATTACCAGTAACACCGCAGGACAGACCAAAAAACAATTAACGAGTGCTTTGATCTGGCTTGGAGCATGTGTGGGTAATATAGCTGGTGTGTTTTTTTTCTTTCCTCCCCCATATGTATATCCCATTGCTTAACGATATCTTAACGTCAGGACCTTTCTTCTACCGCACCCAGGACGCCCCAACCTATCGTCTCGGTATTGGTAGTATGCTCGTTAGCAATTGCCTTGAAGTCCTCATCTTCGTAGCTCTCCGGTTCTATTTTATTCACCAGAACCGCAAACGGGATGGACAAGCTGCCACAAAGACAGATAGTCTTTCAAACGAGACTGCATTTGCGGATCTAACGGATTTGCAGAACGTCAAGTGAGTCTTGTTTTATTTGTTCTGGATATCAGCTGACATCTTCGCTTCTTTTCTCAGTTTTCGATATGTTTATTGATGTAAGAAATGAATTTTGGACTTGTAAGTAAATACAAATAGGCTGTGTTTTATCTGGGTCTTTTGGTCTTTGGACGATGCGATGGAATGGAATTGACGAGCCAAAGTAGTAAGTACAGCCGTTTTATTCACACGGGCCAAAGCGGAGTATATGATGGTGACTCTTCATCTCAAACTTATTCTTCTGGGATGCAAATGTTGTGGAATAAGTGATCTGGTACACTTGTGCACTCGGTTGTTAGACCTTTAGTACAATTGTCTGGGTCTCCCCCAGGACCTCTACAGTATTTATACTACTTACAATACCTTCTAGAATATTCTACACAGTACTGGTAAGTAAGCTGAGTAAGTAATGAGTAATACTAACAAAAGTACTAGAACATTCCAGTACAGACTCAAATCTACAACAGCAAATTCCGGGTCAGTGGAGTTACATCCCACCATTAACAGATATCTGTACCAGTGCCATATTAGCACGGCGTTTTCTATTGAAATATTATTCTTGCAATATCTGTTAAATATCCAACGTCTCATCATGTAACAGCAGATACTTCATGTCCACGCCTCCCCCCACTTGAGTCATTGGCTAATTCTTTGAGTTGTTCTCGCTTGCTCACTAAGTTGTTAATTGCTATCTTATACTCATGCGAGGCTAAGCGCGTTGCAATTGCCTTTCGATTCCTTGAGAAGCTCCGGTCACCAGATCAGCACCAAGAGAGTTTGAAACCATCTTTGAGGAGTCACAATATGAGGCTAGAAGTGAAAGGAGAATAGAGGGGTGTTGAACTACTACGGTGAGAGTCTCTCCTCACGGAGAGTTGAAGACGTACCATCCCTATCTGCGTGGTGGAAACTAAATTTCACGGTCATAGGCGTTCATCGTCACTCGCCATTACAACCAGCCCGATTCCCGTTCCAACTACTGCTCGGTGATATTCTTTCCAAGCAAATGATTAGACTCTCTTAAGCCATCCTCCATCCACCATGAACACTGGTACAGCAACCGTTACAATCCTTAGCACGAAGTATACACTGGCAAACCCAGGGATATTCCCGTCTTTTGAGAGCACATATGCAGCTAAACGTTACTGCCTTGGCTCTCACACGTGGACTATACCACCCCTCAATTTTCGCTTTCTTTGGTTAACTCGAGTAATATCTTCGTTCCTTTTTTCAGCTTAATCTCATATCCTCGTTCAAGACGTGGAGAAACCGAGCGCGTGTAACGTAAACGTGCGCTGTTCTAATTCAGGCCTTGGGACGATGTATTGCAAGTCAAGCAGAAAACTAGCGCCATTTTATTCCACAACCTTTCACACAAGCCAAAGCGGAGTATACGGATTATAAACGTCAGTCGAAGAACATTCCACCATTGACAGATATCTGCAACAATAGGATCAGTCTTCATATTTGTATGTTTTGCGTGCGGAGAGGAACATACAGTCTGTCCTACACAGGGAAATAAAATAGAGTGAGTACTATCCTCTTCAAGAAATACGTCATACAACTAACCAGTGATATACCCCGCCTCCTTGGAAGCCAAGTAAGAGACAAGACTTGCAATATCTTCTGGATGACCCAGCTTCGTGAACGAGGGTAGCGCCTGGAGGAGCTATAAAAGTATTTATTACGGAGTGGCTTCTACGGACAGGTTATTGGCGAGCATACCGAGCTGTAGGATTCAGGTGAAGAGCTAGCGCTAGACACTGGTCCAGGTACTGGGGTAAATAACAGGTTTGAGGTTGTATCTCATACGACGTACACATTGGGGTTTCTATCAAGCCTTGAGGAGAGGAAGTGGGCTCAGCTTCAGGAGGGTTCACATACAGTTGACTAACGTACCTGGAGCATATGCATTCACCGTGATACCGTATTGACCAAACTCCATTGCTAGTAGATAATCTTGCTGTCAGTACTTTTCTCTACGGGCGAGAGTTCGATACTAACCGGCAGTCTGTGTCAGTCCACGAATAGCAAACTTGGATGCAGTGTAAGCGCAAGCGTGAGTTGCGCCTAGTTGATGTTTAGGTAGTAGTTAAGAATGGAGAGCAGAACTAACAAGCGGTACACACCTTGCTTTCCAGCAACCGAAGACGCACCAATGAGCCTTCCGCCTGGTCGACCTTGTGCTATCATCTGCTTAGCAGCGTATTTATAGCAGAGAAAAGTTCCTTTGGCATTGATTCTGAGTATGTTGTCCCATTCATCTCCGGCTATCCAAACGAAATGATTAGCGAAGATGATTTTGGAACACTTCCCAGAAAGGTACTTGCCCATCGAAAGAATAGAAGCGTCATTTTTGAGAATTCCCGCATTCGCAACCATCTGTTAAATGTGCGCCTGAGGCTGCAAGTATAGGACTATGTAAAATCACTTACTACATCCAAACCACCCAACGATTTAGATGCAAATTCTACCATGCCTTCTACATCCTTCTCTTTACTAACGTCCCCTGTAACGGTGGATACCTCATGTCCATATTTATTCTTGATTTCTTTGGCTAATTCTTCGAGTTGCTCTCGCTTGCTCCCTAGGTCGTTAATTGCTACCTTATATCCGTCCGAGGCTAAGCGCGTTGCAATTGCCTTTCCGATTCCTTGAGAAGCTCCGGTCACCAGAGCAACACCGAGAGATTTCAAGACCATCTTTGTGGAGTCGCAGAATGAGGCTAGAGGTGGAAGGAGAATAGAGGAGTGTTGAACTGTGGGGATCTCTCCTCACACAAAAGAGGTATTTATTCCTTGTCGTGGTGGAATGATGACCTTTCATGGTCATACGGACAAAACGAACGCCGAGATTGATACTGTTTTGTAGGAACCGAGTATTTGGTTTACAAGTCTAGCCAGCCCATTTTCCGAACTAGTCGCTGAGTATACAAGTGTCAGTCATGGCTGATGGAGAGGTTTGATGCAAGAGTTGAATCAATACCAGGCCCTACGAGGCCCTACGAGGCCACATCTGGATCTTTGAGTTTGCTGTTCCTCGAGTCCTTGTGAAAGATACCGAACATATCCGTTCCTGTGCGAATGACTAGACATACTTCCTCTGCGAGAATTTTCTTACAAGACCAGCCCCTGCTACCACTGTCTTGAACCATACTCTCCTGCATATTACCATCTCTAATACAATGCCATATCAGATTTGAGTTCAATTTTTCCACACATTTCTGCTTCATACCTGGTCCTACCTCTTCCTTATCAGTCTGATTTCGACCATACTTGTATACCCCCTGAGAAATAATGCGATTTTGCGGAAACACATGCTCTTGAACTTGAATTGTGAATTAGGGGGTTGAATTTACAGCATACCCGATTACTCCAGAACACATATGGCTCTTTATAGTATGGTGGAAGGAAGAAAGGTGGTAAATTGCAGTGGATAACTCGCATGGTACTAGTAGATCTGAACGTCAGATCAGCCGAAGGTCCCATAGTGCGGTATGAGCACCTGGATGGAGTGGCGCATCTAAATAGACTGTAGTACTAGCATATGTTCTGAGAAGATAATGCCGGCTTTGCCGACCGATGATCAGGCGCAAACGTCCTACGTGCGGGCTTTTGCGAAGGAGCTGTCGTATGAAACTCTCAGGTAAAGTCAGTATATGCTTTAATAAAGATGTTTTGCCTCGCCCTGGGCTTGGTCCGGCGCGTGGGTGGGCAACCCAAAGAAATGCGACGGGAAAGGTGAACGAGTACTGTAGTATTTCGCGGGAGGGTGGGTTGGGAACGCGAAATACGTAGAGTGTGCTGCGCGCGATGAAGGCTGGATATATCGGCTGGCCTTCTCGAACATGACGTAGACGAAACGATAACACTTACAAGAGTAACAGGTGTCACGAACTGTCACGCGCACCGATTTTTGTGACGCCACGTCTTATCCTCTTCTATCACAACGCGATGGTACGTTCATCCACTTTCCCGCCTACTGACTACTCACACAGTCTCCAGCCCTCAGCGACGGTATCCGACTCCGTTCCACTCGAAACCGCTCATGAAGACATGATTGTCCGTCCAGTTTATCCACAATATATTGTATTGCAAGCTAATTTATGTCCTCTTCCTCTTCATTCTCGTATAGCATGATGCACAACTAGATTACTATGGAAAACGTCTCGCGACATGCTCCTCAGATAGGACAGTCAAAGTATTCGATGTTGTAGAGGGAGATTCTTCGAAAATAACTTCTGCGAGCCATACGTTGAAAGGGTGCGCATTGTTGTTTTCTCAACAACACCCCCAGCTAAAACCCAATCTACAGACACACAGGTCCCGTTTGGCAGGTCGCCTGGGCCCATCCAAAATTCGGCCATATTCTGGCATCCTGTTCGTACGACGGCAAGGTTTTAATCTGGAAGGAGCAGCAAGGTCAAGGCGCAGCTGGTGGTTGGTCGAAAGTCGGCGAACATACGTTGCATACTGCTTCTGGTACACTCAATCCGCTCGGTTACTCGTAAAGTAACTAACGAACCACTCCAGTAAACTCTGTGTCATGGGCTCCGCACGAATTGGGTGCTATGCTGGCTTGCGCATCTTCCGACGGAAAAATCTCCGTGCTTACCTTCAAAGGCGCGCCGCCTTTACACTTCTCCCTTCTTTATTTTTTTGTTAACGACATTTCACAGATGACGGTAGCTGGGTCGCCGACATTTTCAACGGCCACGCAATTGGCTGCAATGCCGTCTCCTGGGCTCCAGCTGTCCTACCCGGTTCTCTTATCACCTCTCCCCAACAACAACAATCCATCCCAGGTCAACAACAGATGCAACCCCAATCCATAAAACGCTTTGCTAGCGCCGGCTGTGATAACCTCGTTAAAATCTGGGGATACCGCGAAGATTCCCAGTCATGGGTGGAAGAAGAAATACTGGAAGGACACGCTGACTGGGTTCGAGACGTTGCATGGGCTCCCAACATTGGGCTGCCAAAGAGCTATATTGCCACTGCATCTCAGGATAAAACGGTGTTGATTTGGACCAAGGAGACTGTGACGGCTCCTTGGGTGAAGGTGGCTCTTGATCCATCCTCTGGTCTTACTTCTCCTTCGCCTGCAGGAACTACAACGGGAAAGTTCCCTGATGTCGTGTGGCGAGTCTCTTGGAGTTTGGCTGGTAATTTACTTGCAGTGAGCTGCGGCGATGGCAAAGTCACGCTTTGGAAGGAGAACTTGAAGGGGATTTGGGAGTGCGTTAACGATATGAACAGCTGAATATCTATACAACTCCGGAACTTCATTATGAAACCTACTGGCATGAGCAACGGAAGCCCAGGAAGTGCGACCAGCGCCCAAATATACTTCAGCCTTTCTTAGTATCAGTCATTGAAGGTGTCAGTTCCCAGTGCCCACTGCCGTCGACTTTCCTGTGAGGTTGTGGGGTGAGAGATTGGTTCACAGGCAGATAGAAAGACCCCCATGTTTAGACCGAAAATGTATCTGTCCCACAAAATGACGACGAGTCGAAGAAATGGGATGGCTTGGGACCAAGTATATGTACCTGTCGTTAACTATTCACACTTTTTGTCTCCGAAAGTCCAGGTTCGAGTCCAAGATCCACAACAGACACATCCTCTGAATGGAAGCGGATCGGCCGGAAAGGTTCTAAGTTGAAAGTGATTCCTCCTCGAGCTTTAACCGGGCGGGAGATGGTAGCAATTACGAATCTTAGTTCAAAATAAAGGAAGTGCTGAACCCGCACTTTTGGCCCAGGAACTAAATACCCTGTACGAAGTTGCGAGAAACCTGAGAGGGACAGGTGAGCCTCTTCCCTACGGATCATAAAGGTCTAGAGAATAATGTGATATGGTGCAGTTTAAGTCTACACAATTAGGAGTAAGTATAAGGTCTATCTAGTTTACTTTGTCTTCGCCTGCGGAATCGTCTTCTTATACGCTTCCTCAATTTCCTTTTGGAACTGCGGTAGAACTGGCAGATGGGTCTAGAAAAGCAAAAAGTCAGGCAAAGGTAGCAAACAGAGAAACAGATAAACGAACCTTGTATTCCATACTGAACTCGCCTGAGAACGAAATAACGTCAAGGGGACAGTTCTAAATAACGATACAAAGACTGGGCGTACCTTTTCCCTGAGTAGAACCACGTAGTTGGTTCGAATAGCCAAACATATCATTAAGAGCAACTTCCGCTATACACATAAACTCATCATCGCGGACTTCACTGTCGACAATAGTCCCGCGACGAGTGTTTAACCCACCAATGACAGCGTCTATTCCACAAGGATGTCAAGCTCAACAATCAAAAAATCAATGCACAAACGTACTTTGAAACTCAACCGGAGCAACAACTTCGACAGTCATAATAGGTTCAAGAATAACAGGGGCAGCGGTCTTGTACGCTTCACGGAAAGCACTGATAGTTGCCAATCTAAACGCCAATTCGGACGAATCGACGATATGGTATCCACCATCCTGAAGTACAAATCTGCATCCGGAGATGGGGTTCCCCGACAAGGTACCTTTTTCTAGTGCTTCGAAGAAACCCTACAGGCAGAGTGTTAGTCAGTACTTGGAATTAGTCACATTAGAAAACAGAATAAATTTACCTTTTCGACACCGGGAATGTACCCCTCCGGAACCGATCCACCAAGCACATCATTCAAGAACTCTGTATCCTTCCCGCCATTCTCTTCATCAGCCTTCATAGGTTCGATATAGCCAATGACTTTGGCGAATTGGCCCTGACCACCCGTTTGTTTCTTATGGGTATAGTTGAAGTTTGAGCGGGTGGTAATTGTTTCACGGAAAGCAACGCGTGGTTTGCCTGTGACACAGTCTACGTTATATTCTCGACGCATGCGTTCGACGTAGATTTCGAGATGGAGTTCGCCCATGCCGGAGATGATGGTCTGAGAGATGTAAGTTAAGGTGAGTGAGTGTAGCGGTAGGCGGGTACTGTACCTCCTTGCTTTCGTGGTCAACATGTACTCGGAATGTAGGATCTTCTTTCTGGAAACGGTTCAGAGCGCGAGAAAAGTTCGGTGTTTCAATCCCTTTGGATTTTATCGCCAGCGATATAACGGGTTCTGGGACGAACATGGAGGTCTATGGTATTGTCAGTACGGTGTAGTATGAGATAACCTGATCCACCAACCATCGAGAAGCTAGTCGACCCATCAGTGAATGTATCTCCTGAAGAACATTCAACACCAAACATGGCACAGATTTCACCAGGCCCAATTGATGGGACATCTTCCATTTCATCACTGTGCATCCGCACCAACCTGGGCACCTTGACCTTCTTTCCGGTACGAGCATTGTAGATTGTGGTCGATTTTTTCAATGTTCCCTGATACAGCCGCATATATGTCAACTGACCGAATCGACCTTCTTCCAATTTGAATGCCAGTCCTACTAGAGGTGCCTCTGCAGCGGGAGTAAGTGGTACCATAGGAGCGGTTGGTGGCTTTTCGGTGTCGTGCGCAAGGGCTTCGGCTTCGGAGGGATTGGGCAGGTAGGAACAAACACCATCGAGGAGGGGCTGGACACCGGTATTTTTGATTGCGGAACCGAGGAAAACTGGGGTGAATTTGAGACTGATGGTAGCGCGTCGGATTGCATCATGAATTTGAGCGTTGGTGGGGGTTTCGTCTATCAGAATCAGGTCACCAATCTCTTCATCCACGTCAGCTAGCTGTTCGATAAGTTCGCGACGTTTTTGAGTGGCGAGTTCAATGAGGTCGGCAGGAATTTCTTCTGAGATAACCACTTCGGTTCTAGAATGGGGATTTAGTACGTCGGTAGATGTGATACGACTGAGCACATACCCTTTTACACCTTGGTTGTAGATCGAACGCCAGTGAACCAGGTCAACAACACCGCGGAATCCATCCTCTACGCCGATGGGTATGTGAACGGCAGCCGCAGGTATCCGGAGTTTGGAGCGAATTTGGTTGACGATTCGCCATGGGTTTGCACCGGGTCTAGAGTGCTAGATAAAATAGCCGTTTGAATGTGAATCCAGAATGCGCACCGGTCCATTTTATTAATGAAAGAAATCCTAGGAACATCATAACGTTTCATTTGCCTGTCAACTGTGGTGGTTTGACTCTGGACAACACATGAGCCATGGTACAAAACGGAAACGCAAAAAAACGAACCTGCACCCCAGACACGGCACATAAAACCAAGATAGCACCGTCTAAAACCCGCAGTGCTCGTTCTACTTCTATGGTGAAATCAACGTGTCCTGAAAGCTAATGCATGAGTCTTAGCCAATGACTTTCACGGAAGAAACAGCATACCAGGTGTATCAATGATATTAATCGCGTACTTTTCCTTAATGTTCTTTATCGGGTCCATAGTCTCCCAATCACAGAAAGTAGCGGCACTCTGAATAGTAATACCCTTTTCTCGCTCCAGATCCATACTGTCCATCTTTGCACCGACATTATCACGTCCTCTGACCTGCTGAGTGTCAACCGAAAATTATACGAGAGGTAACTGAAAAGCAAACTTCGTGAATTTCCCTGATACGGCCAGTATAGTACAGGATACGTTCTGTTAATGTTGTTTTTCCTGAATCAATATGTGCAGAGACACCAATATTTCTCTGTAGCCTTAGACGTATTT
The DNA here is from genome assembly GCA_015501585.1 of Rhodocollybia butyracea. Lineage (NCBI taxonomy): Eukaryota > Fungi > Basidiomycota > Agaricomycetes > Agaricales > Omphalotaceae > Rhodocollybia > Rhodocollybia butyracea. Next base: position 132,353 of record JADNRY010000012.1, on the reverse strand, counting down.
TGTCCGCGTCGGAAAGAGGATAGTGAGGAAGTTCGTCCTCTGCCAGAGGGGCTGTTTGAGTTTTGACGCGGCGGAAGCCCAGCGCCGGCCACGTCGAGCTGACCGTATTAAGGGAGAAAGCTGGCTGCGAAGCATTTTACCCCCCCTGCTTCCGGTGAGAGTTCCGAAAAATATTAGCGCGCGTGAGCCAAAAAAAAATCTCGTTAGACGCTTGCCCATTGCTTTGTACTTCAAAGCTTTCCTTCTTTCTTTCTCTATCATGACGATGGGCAGAACCAGTGAGTATATTTTTGCCTTTGGCTCTGTTAAAAGCAAACCAAATTGGATTTCCAGAAACTAGAAAGCCAGCGGTACCACTAAAATCGAGTACACTAGATTTCTGTTCTCTCGAAACAAATACCTAATTTTTCCTTTACAGAACTCAAGAAAGATCCCGGAATACCCAGACTTCCAGATCTGAAACAGAGAAATGAAGCCAAACTACGAAGTCGTCCAGTACGTTCCATGCATCTACCATGAGGCTCAGCGTAACTAACTGGTTCTAGACCCCTCCAACCCATAAATCAGATCCTGACTCTATCATGGCGTCGGAACCTACATTGTCTTCACTAGCCAGACAAGCTTCTGATGCAGAAAACGCGTTCACGTTTTCACAAGGCGCCGAAACCCAAGACCCTTCATCATCCACTGGTATAACAGGCAAGACAAAAGAACAGATCCGAAAACATTATCTGCGAACATTACACAAAGTCATTGATGAAGCTGATATCGTGATCCTTGTTTTGGACGCGAGAGATCCAGAAGGCTGTCGTAGTCGATTGGTAGAAGAGGAAGTAAGAAGACGAGAGAGCGAAGGCAAAAAATTGGTTTTCGTGTTAAACAAGGTCGGTGAGTGACCTATAACATGTTCAATGACTCTTCTGTTACCGTCGTACTCACTCCTTTAACCTTAGATCTTATCCCACGATCTAACGCCCAAGCATGGCTCAAACATCTACGACATAATACGCCACTCTGCCATTCTTATCGCCTTCTTCTTCCCAACACCAGCGGACGAACATCTCTTCGTCTACGGCACCATCGCTCATCAAGCTACTCAAAGCTTATAAACCAAAAGCCGGAAGCGTTACTATAGGTGTCGTCGGCTATCCTAATGTCGGTAAAAGTAGTCTCATCAACAGCTTGAAGAGAAACAAGGTTTGTTCTCTATCTAGAGGTTGTTATATCAAAAATAATCTCGAAATATAGGTGTGCCCTGTGGCGGCTCAGCCTGGTCATACCAAGGAACTTCAATCGGTGCAACTAGAACGGGGCATGCGCATTGTTGATTCCCCCGGAGTCGTCTTCGACGAGGATGATGAAGATTTCAAAGGTCAAAAGAAGGGAAGCGTCCTTCTTCGAAACGTGGTCAAGGTCGAAGATGTGGACGATCCTATCGCAGTTGGTGAGCCTTTTTCTTAAACGTACCCAGTTGAAACATATTCACTACCTCAGTCGAGGAAATTTTAATCCGTACAGAGAAAGAGACAATGCAAAAGATCTATTCTCTTCCTGATTACAATGCCACCCTTGATTTCCTCACGATGCTCGCTCTCAGTAGTGGTCGATTATTGAAGGGTGGAACTCCAGACATAATCGCTGCTGCTCGTCAAGTCCTCACAGATTGGAATCATCAAAAAATTCCTTACTTCTCTATCCCTCCTGCGATCCACCCTTCCTCTATTCCCTCCACGGTTCCCGCCGGTGCTGGACCTTCCTCGATAGCTCCTGGCGCTGAAAATGTCGGTCAGGCGCAAATCCTATCATCATTCTCCAAACCGTTCGAACTGGAGGGCTTATTTGGTGCTGCTGACGCTGGTGCTTTTGGAGGCGATGTTGACATGAATGACGACGGCGATGAGATGTTTTGGGATGCGAATGAAGAATTTGATAACGAGAATGGGATGCAACAAGACGAGTTGGTTTTCTTTCGCTCCGTATGCCTATCAGTGTCTGACATCGGTATCGTGTAGGACGATCACGGCTGAAGAACTCACATCTAGACGAACTTCTCTTGGAAAGCGTGCGCGTTCCCCCTCTATACATCATGAATCATCCCAGTCCCAAACTCCATCAGCACAAGCAGGAACGCAAACCTACGAAACTTTTCAACGTCAACCAAAACGTCAACGGAAATCTAAAATCATTCCAGCGTACGATGCTCTTCCGGATAAGCATGTGCTTGAGGGCATGAGTAAAAGTAATCCTTTGAATAGACGAGTGTTGAAGAAGGAGAGGAAGAAAAACAGGAAGATGGCTAGACAGACAGATAGAGCAGATGTGGCTGTCGATGGTGGAGGGATGGATATTGATGACGGGGGTGGGGATCTAGGGTTGACTTTTATGGCATGAAAATCTTTGAACAGAGAAAGATGACTGTATTAAAGATTGCTCTGTTCGTTCGGGTTTCGATTCCTTATGTCAGTCATGCTGCCAGGGGTTTAACAAGCTTGCTATATCCAGCTTTGTCTTGTGAGAAATTTTCTTAAGCAGGCTCTAGACGATGAAAGTCCTCAAAGTTTGAACCGGTATAAAGAATCGGCGCGCAGCCAACACCTGAAAGTGTAGCCTATATATAAGCGCATGGATTGCTAGTGGTGTATATACTATGTATGTAGTAATAGAATGTACAATGCCGAAAAGTTAAATAAGATTTTACGATACGAAATCTATGATAATGTCCAACCTTCAACGAACAGGCTAATCAGTAGTACTAGCCAAAACTTCATCTACTACCAATCGCCTTGTCGTCATTATAGCCCAAAATACGCAAAAACCCGATGTCCAAGTGTGTACCAAGCATAAGATAAAGCAATCACAAGCGCAATAATGAATGTAACATTTGTAGGGAATGTTTGTCCAACTAGTGGTGTGTACCTTTGAAGAACTTAATATGAGAATATCATTAACCAAGGGTTAAGCACGATCTAAAGAATGGAATGGTCAGTAAACAGCCTCCACTTGACTGTTTAAAACTCACAGGGAACAACATGTGCCCAGAGGTAACGATGCTGAATCAAGATGTTAGTCTTAAAAGATAAAAACTAGAGAGTTGGCTCACGATAAAGGGAGGATAATGGCCCAGTCTGAAGAAGGAATACGCCACGCCTCCGGTACGAAGTCAAGGGTTAGCACAATCATGGTGGCAATAGCAATAGCTCCGAGAATCATGATGTGTCGATAACGCTTCCAGATACGGGGTACTTCAATGAAAGAAATTTGATCGTTCAACTTCCTACGTGGGATAGTCAGCACTATACAGAACAAAAAATAAAATTATACAAACCTTTTTAGTCGCTTCCCATTTGATGTTGTAGGAGAACATATGGGCGAGCAGGGCGGCTGAGAGATGTATACTTAGTCCGCCAAAGAAGAAGAAGCTACATCCAACGTCAGAATGCATCTGTAAACCCAGGATGAAGAAAACTTACAAGAACGGAATCCAGGCGAAGTTTTCGATCAAACCAGATAAAATACTGCGGCGGCCCAAGCGGTACTCGAGCAATGTGAAACCAACATTTCTAAAGAGAATCTTAGTATAAATCTCGCAGTGTTTTGATAGTGTATAGAGCCTCACCCTGCTATCGGGAAGACAAAGCAACAGGCCAGCCAAATTTCGAAACTGTGCAAGTAATAGCCATCAATATCGGCGGCCCATCCGAGAAGGAAGTAGTTGAGGACAGAGAGCATGGCCTGCTTGGGAATTAAGAAATGGTCATGGAAGATTACAGAAGCAACTCACCGAACCAGCAAGCCCGTAATAAGAGAACATGTAGGACATCCTATGGAGAACGGAGGTCAGGGATTCGGAGAGTTCACAGGAATGAATTAATCAGACGAACATGCTGATCTTGTAATGTACAGGCGCTTCAGACCAGATGAAAGTCCGAAGTTGCTTTGTAATCGGACCCATTTTCCACCAGGAAAAGAGGGGGTTGAACATCAATTCGTTACATCCTAGAAAATGAAAATGTATAAAGAGCAGTAACTGTACAGCAAAGATCAACACACCATAGGCGTACTTTTGCCATCGATTTAGTTCATCGTCAACCGTCAGAGAGACACCCTCTTTAAATCCTCCATCTGAGTATGTTGCCCAACGAATGATGTACCCTTGGAGCTATATATTATGTATCATTTATAACAAAATCACAAAAATGTGATCCAAATCCTACCTGAAGTCGCAACGCCATGTCAAAGTCCTCTGAGACGTTTGACTCTGACCAGATCTTTTTCACGCCATCATCAGGATCAATGAAGGCGGCATCTTGAATCGCAGACCATCGCAGGAAAGCATTGTGACCAACGAACGGGGCGACTTCACCGTTAGCACAACCCATAGAGATACTGGGAAGAGCATATATTAAAAACACGGTAACATAGAATGTATGACTTTCGTACCACTTGTTAATACGCCGTGTGAAATGGGCAATTCCGTTTTCGAAGAAATGGTGGGCGACTTGCATGACATCTGTTACATACTGTAAGAGGTGTAAATTGTAGCTGTCGAGGCCACTCACCAGACTCGTGTTGAATGATAGCGACATCGGGACATTCTGCGAGCTCACGAGCAGCGTCCCGGAAGCAATCCTGATTAAAAGTGTCAGTTCCTTCCTGTTTCAACATCATTGATTTACTGACTTCCGGTACAATCGTGTCAGAATCAACGATTAAAATGACATCCCCCATCCGAATGGAACGACCATTGCAAGCCCAAGGCTTCCACTTTTTCCCGTTTTCTTCGTAGACTTCTTCGATGGCCATCTGTAGTGCTTTGTCCTCCAAACATATACCATCGGCTTCTTGGTTTGAAGCCCCGCTCGCCTGTAACGCTTCCAATTCGACGAGTTTAGCCTCCATTTTCATCGAGAGTGCTAATCCATAGTTCATATTGGATGCCTTTTTGAACCGACCAGCCCGCTTGAAACCGTCAGCATCGTTAGAATGACGTGGTCGTGCGACCCAACCGATGTTATGATTAGCATAGAACTGGATTCGTTCTTCTCGTTCTTCAGGGCTGATTATTTGTAATCCGTCGTCGTGAACAAAGATGGAAGAGGTTCCACCTTGCCTGGCGTAGGTTTGCATAGCTTTTTTGAGAGAATGAACCGAGGGGGCGCTGCCAAAGGCAAAATGTTAGCAGAGCTCCGAGGAACCAAGGGAAAGAGAAACAAATAAATCTCGCGCAAGGCCGAGAAACAAAGAGCCCTTTAGGCGGAGAAGTTCGGGGGGCCAATGCGGTGGCGTCAAGCTTACATTGTTTCTTCAAGGCTCTCGCGATAGACTGGCAACTCTACCGTGACGTGGGGCAAACGCGAATCTACTTCAGGATTGGGACCTGGGGGAACTGCAGAGTAGTAACGAGAGTTCTCATCGTACTGAGAGACCGGACCAAAACTAGTTTGTAAAGTCAAAAAAAAAAGAATCGAGGAAGACTACGACCTGCGCTCACAGGAAGGTGACACTAGAAAGTGCTTGGAGGGCAAAGAACTGCGTATGGCCAATGAGATGAGATTTAGTATTACCACTGAAAAAAATGACCCACTAGGGATATGCAGAATAGGAATGGGGTGGTCACCAGCAGCAAAAACCTTCTCCAGTCATGATCCAATCGATATTCCTGTATTAAGGTCGACGTTCCACATCCAATGAAGACTATCAAGATTGGTCGGGATCACGAAGTCCCTTCAAAGTAAAAACAACTCACAAACAGACAGTCCGGCCCCGAAGCCGCCGTAGAAAGGAGCGTAAAGCCGTGTAGGCCGAGGTGGAGGGGCTGATCCCTTCTCTAAATCAGAGGCAGGCTGTGGAGTTTTCTTCGAAATTTTCCAACTGAAGATGTTCCATTTCGATTTAGGTTTCGGCTTCTCAGTCTTCTCGGCCGGAGATGGTAAGGGAGGGGCTTGGGATGGGACGCTGGGTTTTTCGGTGAGGTTGACATCCGAGGTAGTAGTCGAAGGCAAGCCGGATACACTTCCATTACTGATAAGTGATGCAGCTCCGCTAGTACTTGCGCGTGAGCGCCAGACGAGCTTTACCAGCTTCATCTCAAAATCACTGCAAAAGGAAAGAATGGTATCGAGATCGTCCGACCAGACTATGAGAACGCGTTCGTCACGCTGTGTGTCTAGATGAGCGTCCATTTGTTGAACAGGTGTAAGTACGTACAATGAAGGCACCACATTGTTCCTTGTCCGCCGCTGGCAACTGAGCCATGGTATCCAGGAATCTGGATACGAGTTGTGACATCTAGATAGATGGCAGTTTCGGAATCCCGGCTAGACATAACGTTAATATGATATGTCTGCAGGATATGATAAGATCATACACGGTGGCAAGAGCAGCGTGTACAGCCGCACTGCGAACTTTGATGGCCACCAGAGGGTTGAGCTGCCTGACGGCTGAGAGAAGACTGTCAGATGACAAGATGCAAGACAGTTCTGTCACGCACCGCTCTCGAATGGTACCAAATACCGATTTTCGTATGGAAACACCCTAAAATGACCTTGATGGTTTCAAGATAAGGGAAAGGAACAGAGAAGACGAGGGATTGTGAATACCTTGTTCAACACGAAGGCAAACACCTGCGGAGATGTTTTCTTCGGTGGGTTTAAACCAGGCATCACCTTGTGTCTAGAAGCAACAGTATTGTCAAAACAAAAAAACCTATCAATGGTGTTAAAAGCTTACTCGAGCCCAGAGATAATGTAGGACGGCGTCGTAATTATCGTAGTCCATTCTGATCCAATGATTAGTGTTGGCTGAGGACCGCGAGCCGTGGTGGGGACCTAAAGTACAAAGAAGCCGGGGACATAGTTAACAAGGGCTGAGGTTTATAAAGAAATCAGCGCGTTATTGAAGAAGATCTGTAGTCGGACAAGCTGTATTGAATCATCAAAGAAGCTTTGACAGCTCGGATGTGAGGTTCCTTCGTGCTTGGGCGCTTCTCGATTCTTTAGGTATAAGGTACCAGACGTGGGAAGCGATGTTCTCAGCCACCTCCCTGATCGGACTGAGCCAATACGCCTCACATTAATTTCTAAAGTAAAGCCAAAGTGCGCCAGAAACTAAGCAGGAAAATAAGAACAAGCCCAGCTGCAAATCCGAGTTCCGATGTCTGAAGGACAGTCGAGGAACACCAGGGGAGACACTGACCATCAAACTGTAGCTTTCGAGGTACAAGCCATCTACTGGTAGGTGACATGACGGGAAATTCGGAAACGGAAGTAGATGCCGAAAATACTACCCTTTTCGTTGTATCGGCCGGCGACGCACTATATGCTATGATTATACGCCTATACTAGTACCTCTAGCTATAGGTCGAGCCCCGCAGTAAGTTCGAAGAGTGGATACTTCGTCTGTTCACGCCACCAAACAGTCGGCACTTATCAGTTTCCGTTATTGGTTTCGCGTCATCGATGGGCGTAAAATCTCTTGAAGGCGTCTTAACATCACCATAGTAAATGAAGCAGGCTTAATGAAAGATAACAAGCCAAAAAATCACTTTCCAAATCACTGTTCTCCGTCCTCCGTGACATGGATAATTGGATCTCCTTGAATACATGCCTTGGCTCGTCTTTTGAATGTAAAATCGACACAATCGACACGGAACACAATTCCGTCATTATTCTGAGCACAGCAAAATTTCTCAGGCTTGGATACGGCCAATGGCTGTACAAAACGGCCGTAAGTATTGGCTGCAAATCACAGCTGAGAGCTGTGCTTTACAACCGTAAAGATGATAGGACATCCCGGTCGAGATGACTATACTAGACCAGTTCTAGCTTAGTGAGTTGATTCTTACATTTCATTATGTCAAGATATCCAAAATGTGGAGTGCAAAGTTATGCGTCGTGGGCCAAAAAATCGGAAAGCGGATTTGAGTTTCTTTTTTGGAGTTAATGAGCTTTTTTCATAAGTAGTGAGAGTTCCATGCGGTGCATGACGGGGAGGCCGAGGCCCGCAACATTTTCGCTGTCTCTAATGACGACGATGACCCCTCGATAAATCCTCCAGAGGTCATGATATATATCCATGGGGTATAATCAGGAACCGCATGATTTGCGTTATGTCCACCAAGGGAAGTATGGATGCGTTCTTCGAGGCACGCCGTTTGGATAGGTACACTCATATTCAGCGTGTACCTATGAATATGTAGGCCCCTCCACGGAAAAGAATCCGACTACTTCTCCCATGCCATGCTAGATATCATAGTTCAGACCCGAGATAAGTAGTATTCTAGGACACTGTTGAGGGGCCAGAAAAATATCATTCACCAGTAAAAACAGTTCTTCAGGGGCAGTTTTTCTGAATCCACGAACTGGCAGATTGGATTTAAATTGAATACTCGCCATAACTTCGGGAACGAAACGCACTTTGTTATTCCATACAGCCGAATGTCGAACATGAGGCGGAATTATAGCCTTGTATTCCGAAAGCTTTCAAATACATCATCCAGCTCTATACTTATGTATGGACTCCGAGATCTTGCGAGTGAATTGGTGTGTCAGAAACGAGAGCATGCAATGCAGTGAGGCTAGAGCATTGGGTCCACGCATACATCGATAAGAACAAAGACCCTAGATGTCGAATGTTGAACGATGAACGTGCTGGATGGGGTCTTCATCAACAGGAAACCTCCAACGTTCGAGACGCGGAGGGTTCGGAAAGAGATCCAAATAGGAAGATACGTGAAGCTCGTGAGTATGAACAAGAGGGAACCAATTTTGACGGTAGGAAAGCGGGCATAAGATAGTCGGTATGATCGATATCCCGTTCGGATGGTGGCAGCTGAGCGAAACTTGTAGCAAAGGTTTGATACTGCAAGTCATTATGATAGATATCTTGTAACGGTTGTATTCATGGTGTATGTGTAAGACAACGCATTTAGAACGAAAAATCGCAAAGTCTCTGAGAAAGTTTGAGTCGGTACTCTCTCCTATGGGAGTGGTTGAGTATTGAGCGTGTATGGGGCCAGCCCAGGGCCGCCAGAGCGTGCAAGGAACATTGAACATGATCCTCCGATGTATGCAAAAAGGAGCCAGGTGTGAGGAAACAGCCTAGTTTTGAACAGTGTTTCCTACGGCAGAAGATTTGCGTTGAGCACATCGGCCCCTTGAACGGCGTCTGGGGACTCGGCGCCGATATTCCCACAATCTCTTCTTTCTTGCTGCGGCGGCGGCGGTACCAAAAAAGCTCAGGTTAATCCGTTTGGGAAGATTTCAAAGAAGATGGCCTAACGACTTTGCTTCTAGGAATGAGCTATCCACAACTTTTACCGTGCAAAAGTCTCGTTTTAACCGTTCTACTCGTGATTTGATCCACGTCGAAAAGGCTTCTGGTTACTCTGCGGTGTCTTTGACTGTCTGTTTTACTGTTTCCCTTATGCTTGTCATCTGGACGATTAAGAGTATAGACGTCTGACTCTTACATCAGTCTACCGAACAGTCCGCATCTTGGACCTTGGCTGTTCCTGATAGCAGGGTGAAGCAAACATTTAGGCTGTCATTCTCTGCACAGTCCGAGGTGCTAAAAATGATTGTTTTCAAAGGACTGGCTAACACAAGATGAAATGTTGGACATAGGAACTGTACAATGACACTGATAGGGCAACCTTTACCAGAGACGAGGCTATGGCTCATGACATCGCTATATAGCTGACCCTTTTGCGATAAGCATTACAGCAAACAAGATTTGGCACATTCAGTCGAGAAATTCGGTACCAACACTGAGCGTTATTTTCTTTTGCGATTTGGTCGAAGTAATACGTCTAATTTCGGGAGTTGAGGTAAGATGCCGTTACGCCGACGAACCCAGTTGGCACAACATTGATCTCAAAAGTAACAATCAGAGCTTTCTTGCTTGTTCCCACTTGTCTCCTGTTCATTTTGTCCTCCAGGAACAAACCTGACATCCCGAACGGTAGGCCCGGAAAAGTTTTCAAACCGTCTGATATCTTATTTGTATAACAGGGATCCATCCATTTATAACACAAACTCTGTTGATCTCTTCTTGTCTTCGTCCAAAATGTCCTCTTCTGGCCCCAGCTCGCGTGATGACGGACCCGTTCCTCCTTCACCACGATTCGTCGAGCATATACAAGACGTTGACATTGTGGACGACCACACCCAAACTCGTGCTACCCCCGTTGTAGAGTCGCCGCCAATAACCCCGCGCAGTCTTACGTTCTCGATCCCCGCGAATCCTTTTTCACCCCCAGCAAGTGTCCTCAATTTTGGCGAACAAACACCAACAGTCACGCCTGGCGCTCACAACGAAAGTCATTATCCGTTCCCCGACACTAGGTCCCGCAGTGGATTAACATCGGTCGCAACTAGTTATGCAGAACTTCCAAGAGTTAGTTCATCGATATACAGCAGTAGTCGACCAACCACCGCGTCCACTACCACTACAGATTCTGCTCAAGGCAGTACTCGTCATCTATCAAGCCGTCTCCGCGAGGCTTTTGCTGCTCCCTCAGTGCGTCCCCTCACGATACACAGCGCTCTGGCCCCATCAAAGCCGAAACGAGACCGTCCCAAGTCAACCTTGCTCACAACTCCGCCGCAAAAACCTTGGATCACCTCCCGTGATCCCTACTCGCGCATCGCATACTTTATTACTTACGGCATGATTTTTGTGGGTGTTGTTATCAGCGGCGTCAAGTGCTTCTTGGACTACAGAAATGTCCAAATACTTTCTGGACCCCTCTGTATGGTCTTGGATGAAGACTTTAGTAGCGGAAATGGTATTTTCGGAGAAAATGGGACCTTCTTGAGAGAGGTGGATATGAGTGGCTTCGGGTTAGTGGCGATTGCGTTTCACATTCGAGAAAGCTAAAGCATGGTGCTATTTAGGAATGGCGAGTTTGAAATGACTACTGCCTCTGAAAACAACTCTTTCGTCGAGAATGGGTTTCTCTACATTCTTCCGACCTTAACCTCAGACAGTATTCCAATGTCCGAAATCCTCGATGGATATGTCTACAACATCACAGGATGCACCTACAATATTACACAGGGAGTAGCCTACACCGACTCCTCTACCAATGCCGGTGCTAGTCTAAATGAAACTGGTATTGGCTCTAGCACTTTTGACGCAGCCGCGTACTACACGGCGTGTTCTGCCGTCAGTAATTCGACCGCGGGCACCATTATTAACCCTGTCCAAAGTGCAAGGCTCAGCACACGAGCAACCGCGAGTATGAAGTATGGAAGGGTTGAGGTTGTAGCCAAAATTCCAACCGGGTGAGTTTTTCTCCCGCTGCCTCGTTGGCTGTTTTACTAACTATGCTTTAGGGATTGGGTACGTCGTAAATCAATCTCGTTAACAGTATGAGCCTCTAATTTTTTATCGAATGTCAGATGTGGCCTGCGATATGGGTACGTCAACAACGCCTTTCGTTAACAGCATAACCATCTGATCCTTTGTTGTTGGTTGTAGATGCTGCCAGTCGACAACGCCTATGGCGCATGGCCATTGAGTGGTAAGTAATTCTCCTATATGCTTCTTCGCCTGCGGCACGCCTCGAGTTCTCTAATTGCCCGCATCTTCCTCTTCTTAACCCCATTCTTTGCCTGACGACGTTCGTAGGGGAGATTGATATCATGGAAGCCCGGGGGAACGGACCGAGCTACCCCTACCAGTGAGTCGTGTTCTACTCTGCATGTTGATCTCTAATAACGTTCACAGAGGAACCAACTATGTCCGCGGATCGTTGAACTGGGGTCCTCTTACATGGCTCAATGAAGTATTCAGAACCTATGGTTGGTGGCCGTTGAAAAGAGGGTCATATGACCAAGGATTCCATACGTACGCTCTTGAGTGGACGGAGAAATTCATGTTTGTCTTCTTTTACATTGTCTTCTCGTGCTTCTCAAGTTAAACCTTTTGTTGCATAGCCGCATCTACGTCGATTCACGCTTGCACCATATGATGGATCTAGAAATAAAAGAATCCTTCTGGGATCGGGGTGAATTTCCCGCTGTGGTACAGAACGGCTCAGAGGTTGTCGCACTTCAAAATCCTTGGGTTAACGGAACCAATGCTGCGCCTTTCGATCAACGTATGCTTTTCATGAGGTTTATTTTTTCTGGAGCTCATTCGATCTTTAGGGTTCTATCTCATTCTCGATGTGGGCATCGGTGGTACTAATGGATGGTTCCCGGATGATCCTGATAAACCTTGGTTAGATGGGTCGAAGAGTAAGCAGATAACCCTCAGAGTTACAGTACATACTCATGCTGGTTGCAGCTGCGATGCGTGATTTCTACCTGGCCCAAGATAAGTGGTACCCGACATGGCCGACAAACCCACAAGATCGTGCTTTCGTTATGTCCGTCCCTCTTTTTCATTTCCATGGCGAACAGCTCTCATCCCTCTCTTTGTTTAGTGATTCTGTAAAAATGTACGAGTCGTGCTAGGCGGCCAGGGGCTGATATATATCGCATTCTTGCTCGGACATTCTCGCCGTTCGACGATACGAACTTTACCCTTACATTGTACATGCCTCCACCTTCTTTTTCCTCTCGTCTCACTCTAAGGTTCCATCGAGTGGTTTCTGTCTTTATAGTCTTGATTCGCTCGTTTTTGTCTGAATGTTCAGCACGCACACTACTAGCATTACATACCATATCGATACACATATATTGCGCACTACACTTATACTCATACGATACTTATTTTCCCACTCACATTTCTTCCAATGTTTATAACAAGAGTTTATCTTGCGCCTCCCTTGTATCTTGGACGTACAAGCTCCGTTGTAGTCAAACGCCACCCCATGAGAGTGCATGAGGAGGCATTCTTCTTTCCCTTCCTTCCTCCCGTTGCTTCTTCCTTCGTCCGACCTACCAACTTCGACAGCCATTGCTTCCAAACTCGCGTCGATTCATAATATAGGAGGTTCTAGCCAAACTAAGATTTCGAGTATAGTGCGTCCCAGTAGATCCTGGCTTTCCAGCTAAAGCTTGGTAGACTTGGAAGCGATAATTAGTGCAAGTACCCTTCTTGTTCCGAGAACGCCTATCATGCTAGTCTTCAGTTCAGCCTTTTTCGAGTTACTCTCACAATTTGTGCAGCGTTTACCCGTCCACATCGGACGAAGAGAAAGGTTTGATCATTTCATTACATATTGAATCTGGTAAAATTTTCGACTTCAATGATCTGACTTGCTTTACCAGTAGTAGCAAAGTGCTCTTCGTCGTCCGACTCTCGAATGTGGTCGTGTTTCAAGATGATGCGCCTGATGTGAGGCTATCCGAAACATCAAACATCATCATCATCAATCACAGCCTCCGATGGGTATATAACTCTCCGTAGGCTCTGTTTTATCTTTTCTTGTTTGAAATCCCTCACTTTGACAGTGAATTTCTGCCCTCCCACAAGTCCCGGTGACTTGCTCATTGACTGCTGTGCGGTACAATAAACCCTCTGGATTTTCGCTGGTCGAACCCATACGAGAAGCTACTAAACAATGGCTAGTGCTCAAGGAATGGATCTTAACAGGGGACATAGTAGTTTTGGTTTTGACAATCTGGAAGGTACAATCGATCGAGTATAAAAGTTTCCGAATATTATAATAATCTTTCATTTCTAGCTTTTCGTCGGCAAGCGTGGTGGCTTATGGTCCTCTGGGCTTTGTCTCCACATTCCGTACAAATCGCTTCCGCAGCGCAAGTGTGTACCACGAACGGTACTGGTCAAACCATATGTCATGACAAGCTTTCGGGGGGAGCTATTGCTGCGATTGTAATTACAATACGTGAGTTTGCTGTTCTGTTCTGTTCCTATTAATTATTTATATTCATCGTCTTATCCAGTCCTCGTACTACTTCTCTGCTCTGGTATATACTACGTTGTGCGCCGTACCCGTGCACATCGTTCAGATGCAGTATCTACCGGGAATTGGACGTTCGGACACCAAATTCCCCCTCTCGGGTACAACAGTCGAAGGCGGCGCGATGCAGAAGAAGGCGACGATGATCTGGACGGCGAAAAGTATCTATCTGTTGACAGGAATCAGATTCAAGGCCCTGCCTGGGAGGCCCGATATGATCCGTCGTCTGCGCCTCTTCCTGGCAAAAGTACTTGGAGCTCCAGGTTGCGTGGAATAAAATCTGGTGGGCGCTCTGGCTTTGAGTTCGGAAACTATGGATATGGACCTGCAAGTGCGCCCGGACATGGGATGTCCAGTGATAGTAATCCTGGTCTTAGAAATGTGCCCCCGGTGAAAAAGCCAAGGAGTGCGGGTGCTGATTCATGTAAAAGTCCAAAGTCGCCTAAGCGGCACTGGGGATTCTTGATTCACGGATCGCAGTCGAAAAATGGTTCAAAGAGTGCGGGTCCTGGACCTGCTTACGAGCCCCGGTTGAAAGCTGCACCCCAAGCTCGAGCTAGGGCTTCACCTGGGCTGCAAATCATTGCTGAAGGTCATGGAGGTTACTATGTAAGTTGATCACTACCACCACCAAAATTTGGACTCAGATTTTTTCCGTTTCTTTAGAACTCGCATTCAGCTATTGTTCCTCCGGTCACGCCTCACACTCCACGCACTCCCTCTCGTCTAGGAACAGCCCCCCCTGTCAGCGCTGGTCCTAACGGATTTTCTTCTGCACCTACTGCTCCGAGAACTCCACGTACTCCACGAACTCCACGAACCCCCGGTACTCCGCTTACACCCAGACCAGCTCCAGCGTACTCGCCAGTAGCACCTCGAGGTCATTTGGGTGCGATATAATTTGGAAAAAAAATCAAGAGTTCAGTACGTGCGTGTTCTGTTTGCTTTTCCACTTTTTGGCCACTCTAGTATGAAATATTCAGCTTTAGTTCACCCCACTTACGCTTGCATGACATTCTTAACTACATACTATGTACCTATCAATAAGCTATTCGTTCCTTGCGTATAAAACCGTTCCAAATAGCGCACAGCCCGGCCCGTCAGTTCAGATGCAACCAGCTCATAAAACAAAGCACCTCACAACCCTCGAATACCCTTTTTCCACCTCCTCTACTCGATATGCTTTTCATCTTTCTCAAACCCAGTCGTTGACAAGCCATGTTTCGGGCTTAAACTCAGAATCCGCGTTGAGCACCACAAATTCAACAAATGGAACGACGGGGACAACACTATGGCTTGGTGCACAGTGTCTTGCAGTCTATTTAGCACAACACCACAAACCTCTTTCAGCGAAAAGCAATGCTGAACCGCTGCAAGCAATCGAACTCGGAAGCGGAATTGGTTTATGTAGCTTAGTGCTAAGTGCACTTGGATACTCAACTGTCTACGCGACCGATACAAGGCTGGTCATTGACAGTGTACTAAGGAGAATATTGAGGCGAACAAACCCGAAATCTTCGATATCGATAGAAATCCACAGATTTTAATTCGAGAACTGGACTGGCATGTTCCGCCTGGAAATTGGAATTGGAACGATGAAAATGCCATCGCCTGCTTTTCTTCAACGAAATCAGAAACCGCTAAACAGGCTACTATGCCTAAATTCAACCTCATTATTACTTCCGATACAGTATATGATGAGTCTCTTGTTCAGCCTCTTTTACGGACTCTACATGCACTGTCTGCCCAGTCACTCTCGGTTCAGGCGTCGAATCTGTTTCATCGTTATCCCCTTCATCCTCTAGCGTTCATCAGCACCGCTTGTGTTTCTCGCACTCGAACGTCGTGATCCTGCGTTCATTGATTCGTTCCTCGCTTCGGCATACCAGTGGGGATTCGATACTCAGCAGATTCCCAAGCGAAAGCTTTCCAAAGTGCTGCAAAAGTATGCCGAAAACTGGAATCGAGATCGTGACGAGTGGGATGGTGTAGAGATTTGGAAGCTGGTGTTAAAATCGAACAGAATCGCTGAAAATACCCTGTCGACTACGGTCGAAATCTAGTCTTTTGTCAATAGATGTACATCATAGATTTGATTCTCGGAGGGAGCACAACTGTAAGCCGAAAAAAAAAACAGTGCCGTTGCAATGGTGAGCTTTATCGATATCGGTTAACAAGTGAGCACGGAAAGCGAGCACGGAAAGCAAGCTCATTCGACTTGCTAGCATCCTGTCCTCATTATATAGAAGTCTCCTGAAAGCCTGAGAAATTCTACCATCGACACGATAGTCAATGTACCGAGCTTAAACAGCACTGGTTACATATATGTATTGGAACATACGATGTATTGGGCTCTTGCAAAGGATGTATATATGCAAACAAGAAAAATGCAGTGTACATTTGCATTAGTGCAACTGCATGATAACACCAAGTAGCTTTCAAAGATCAAGTAGATGGCTGTGGGGGTCCTGTTATATTGTGTAAGCTTGGAAAGTTGCACTTGGAGCCATCCACAGATTGAAGAAGTGCAGAGGAAGGAAGGATAGTAAATCTGCTGAGCGCGCGTTACTTTCAGTGTAGGAGCCATGTGATCAAGAAAAGGTTTATGTCTATAGCCAACATGTATTACAGCGAAGAGGCAACATGAGAAGAATCATTACCATGTCATCAGTAATATCAAAACTGAGGGGGTCTCGTCCGTCCTTTTCGCATCGGCTATCGACGTTTTCAAGTTGCAACTTCGCCTCTAGCCTTCGCAACCTACAGCACCACAGTACACCTCCAAAAAGCCCACCAACCACTGCAATGAAAGAAAGACAAAGTGAAAAACAATAGCTAAAACAAGCTAGAGGGTATCGGAAAGAGATATCAACTTCATCAACGAAAAAAGTGCGTTGGATCATTGATATAATGAAATCCAGGCGAATTAGTAATAACAATATATACAGGTACATTTCAAGAAAAGTGTGTATGTACTGTATGTACTGTAAGTGAAAGGACAAGAGAGGCAGAGGGGCAAAGATGCAAGAAGACGGGATGGACGGGATGGAGAGTCAAAAGAAGGAAAAGAAGAGACGAGGAATACAGGTGATAAAAACTTACGAAATATACGACAGTGAATAAATAATGCAGGTTGATACATCATTAAGGAAAGTGTCAGAGAGAGGTCGAAGAAGTGGCATCGTTGGGAGAAAAGAGGTGGAAGAGTGAAGACAAAGAGCATCTAGGACAACTAGAGAACATGGGGACAGAACAACAGTCCAAAATGCAAACCAAATCCCAGACCGTGTATTCATACGTATCGTTCATTATGTATCGCGTTTGTTTCTGGTCCATGTAGGTTATGAGGGATACATGGGGTATGGGTCGTC
The DNA here is from genome assembly GCA_015501585.1 of Rhodocollybia butyracea. Lineage (NCBI taxonomy): Eukaryota > Fungi > Basidiomycota > Agaricomycetes > Agaricales > Omphalotaceae > Rhodocollybia > Rhodocollybia butyracea. Next base: position 115,106 of record JADNRY010000012.1, on the reverse strand, counting down.
ATCCCAGGTATCTGTAATTTGCGAAGAAAAGGCATTAGTATAAGTTGACTGAAAGTAGATGGAGTACGACGGGGAACTCGAGGATGCGAGAGTAGGAAATCCAATACCGTCGATCAGATCTGCATTGCCACCGTAGAAGAAAGGTTTAACGTGTGGTGGCGGCTGGCTCCCTACTCTCTACACTCAACTTCTTCGAAGGAGTATAGTGGAACCCCAGTCCGTCCCCGCGTAATGCTGAACACAAGTAAAAGCATAAGACGAACCTTCTGTGATACTCCGCCATGCCGAGAATAAAACACCGACCGCAGCAGTTTCTAGGATGGTGGCGATGAACGATCCATCTATTTTACTGGTAGAGCCCTATGGTGAAGGAAGAGCAGTTGGTTAGTCACTCTGTGATGTGTAGAATCGAAATAGATGAAGATATGTAATCCTAAGTTTGTGGAGCATGATAAAGATAATATCTAGCCAAATCTGCACTAATGCGATGTGCGGGTGACATTTGCGGTAACAGGCATGAATGAAAAAAGGGAAGAAAGAGTTATTACTAACCTCGCAAATAACCTTTCCTAACAGGAACCAGGCCAATTGGCTAAGGATGAACAGGCCTGCTGATAAAATATAGTGCCACATTGGACGTATCTCGTTGAGAACGACGAGTACGATGTACGTCATGATACCGAAATAGAGGACTGAAGCCCTGTGACATAGGATGAGAAAAGAAAAGCCAGGACAGGAGAGATGAAAACTCACACGGCTGGCCAAATACTTGTCAAAACGAATAGAGCTATACTTCGCAGTTCACTCGGGTCATTCGAGGGTCCTAGTGTCTTGGTAATTCCCAAAGCAACATCGAACGCGACGTAAGTGGTTCCAACGAAGAAGGCTACAGCGAAAATGAAGTATGGCTATTACATCCTCAGTAGAGTTCAAAAGTCTGGATGAAAGCAGGTCACGCACTATTAATGCCGCAGGAGTTCCATCTTCCACCATCTGTGTTGCGACAAGTGCATTCATAAGTAGCGCCCAGAAAAACATGGCTACAAGTCCAGCGTGTATCGCAGTTAATGCAACCAGTGAAGTTGATCCTTGCTCGAGTAGTGAACCGTTTGTGATGAGTTGGAAGGGTAATGTCAGGAAATATATGACCAGAAGATTTCGCAATTCGACTCGGCCTAGCAAAAAAAAAAAATAATAATAATAATAATAATCGTCAATACGAAAGAAATCCCAAAGTTTTGGAATTTTAACTCGCCGACTGCTGCTTTCCGCCGCTGGGCTCCAGCAATAAGAGCTAGTACAACAAGCATGGCTACAGCGCAAACCACGATATTTGCAATATTTCCCAGACTCTTTCCTGTTCCCTGATGTGGGCCATTGATACTTGTTCCGACTTTTGGAATTCCACAAACTGGATTTATTCCCATTGGCGCAGAGCTCGCAGGGGTTGAAATTCCAGTCAAGAGATTTGGGTCATCTCTGAGAAGTTGTCGATAAAAGAGATTGCACCAGGTATACGATGGTGTGTTCCTGCATAGGGTATCAAAGTCGCCAAAGCGTGGTTTCATGGTGAAAATCCTTCAAGGTGGTCTGAAGGAAAGGTATAGATAATGCAGGGTAAAGGACAGAGAGACTCTTAAAGCTTCTCGTCGTCGTGGTGAGCACGACGTTCAGCACAGGTTCTCGTCGTGAGAGTTGAAGGAGAATCCAAAGGTGGATAAACAAACAAATGATCGGGTGTCGCGTGTTCTATGTATGCATGGCGGCCCGCGCTGCTTTGGCTTGGCTTTCGGCCTCAATACTCATTTAAGCGCCTCAGTACAGGACCCCGGACAATAGGTGGGGACTGGGTGGGGAGGTCATGTTTTTTGACCTCAGTTTTTATCCGAACCAAATTTTCGATTTTGACCCAGTTTTTATCCGAACTCATACATAGCCTGGGCCCGGACCGGTTTTTTCCTTGAAAAACGCTGGATGGGGTGGATTTGAGTTGCTGGCCACAATTTGATGCGCTTGGGGCGTAAAAATTGCTCAAAATTACTTAAAAATCACCTAAAATCACCCTAAAAATCCCAAAATTTGAGCCATCTGGGGTAGTGGTCAGCTCCAAAACTAGCCAGAGTTATCCAAACTTCCTTTAGGGCTGCTCAATTCCACTCGCCGTGTCACTCACAAGTCACTCACGAGTGAAATCAAACGCAAGCCGGTCGTGCCGTTTGATCTCAACAGGGTCTTGCGTCTGGTAGAACAGGGTAGAGCTCCGGTTGCTCGAGAACAACCGTACGACTGCGGCCGGGGAATCCCCCTCCCCTCCCCTCCCACAAGTCACAGGATCAGTTACTAATCTCGTTATTGTCATCACTCATACCGGCATCCGGCAGCTCCTCCCTAATCAGGTGTACTAATGCGTCTGCCGGACTTCATTCACTGACTTCGTTCACTGACTTGTTCGTTCACCCAGGCTGACTTGGTGTACTGACTTCACCAACTTACCAATACTGTACCTGTAGTATGCAGATGTTTCGCACTTCCTAATTGCACTGACTATATGTAATACATTTGTTGGCTTGCTACCCTATGTGTGATGCCTTCACTGACTTTGCCCACTGACTATCCTCACTGCTTTAGTATGTGCTATCAGTGCACTGACTATTCTCACAATTTTCCAAACCCAGTGACTATCCTCACCATCTGAGTAGGTGAAATCAGTGAACCAATTGTCCTGATAAATTTTTAAAGCCCAGCCCCCACCAAGTATGTTCACTGACTAACCTCACTGCCTTAGCATCTGCAGTAGGTGCACCCACTCCACTCTATCCTCAGAGCAGTCAGTGAATGGAATGGGTACAGTTTTGCAGAGTGTAAGTGAGATGCATTGGCATTTTGGATAAGTCCATGTAGAGTCAGTTTATGAGCTCAGTGCACAGAGTAAGCTGGAAAGGAAAGAAATAGTCAGTGAAGGAAGTTTGCGCATAGATTTGGTGTGCAGAGTTGGTATATGAGCTCAGTGCACGGAGTAGGTGTGCAGAGTCAGTATATGAGCTCAATGCATGGAGTTGGTGTGTGGAGTCAGTTGGAAGTCAGTATATGACCTTAGTGCACGGAGTGAGCTGGAGGAGAAGAAAAGAAATAGTCATGCAGGGAGTAGGTGTGCGGGGTCAGTATATGGCCTCAGTGCATGGAGTGAGCTGGAGGGGTAAAGAAAAGAAATAGTCAGTAAAGGGAGTTTGGGTGAGGATTTAGTGGGCTCAGTGGGTGTATGGAGTCCATATATGAACTCAGTGCACTGAGTCAGGGAGCTGCCACACTCCACATTGGAAAGACTGAACAAACCAGAGTGCCTTGAGGCTTGGGCAATGACAGTCTACATATTAGAAAGAGCTCAGTGGGCTCTCAGAGTCTGGTGAATAAAGCTAACGAGGTTGGTATTAGGCGGATAGCCATTATTACTGGATCCGATGTAGTTAGTTAAGTATCTAATGTTCAATACACAGGCAGGCTCTATGTAATTTATGAAATGTCAGCCAGAGATTATGACCAATGGATATTACAAGCTGTGTGAGTCATATAGGGGATTGGGAGGGGGATTCCCCCGGGGAATCCCCCGGCCGCAGTCGTGTCATCTTTCTGGGTTGCTCACCTCAGAGCAGCCCACCCCCTTCCGTCGCCTCCCTAAAACAGCTCATTAATTATGTCAGGATCGGGCTGGGTCCGGGAGCCCTTGTTTCTCGTCATATCAGCTCACATTTGATTTCACTCGTGAGTGACAGGGCGAGTGGAATTGAGCAGCCCTTTTACCACCTCCGCCTACGGTGGTCATTTTTATCCGAACCGAAATATGTGATTTGGCTAAAATTTGGACCATTTTTATCCGAACCTATGAATGTCCTCAGCGCCTATTGGCGCCGCCTGTCCGGGGTTCTCTCAGTACTCATCATGGCTCAAGCGCTCACACCTCACACTGGAGACATAGTGTGACCCAGCTGCCAGGCCTCCAGCCACCAGCGCCAACTTGACACGAGCGGCGGTGTTTTGCCAATCACCTCACTATTAGTATCAGTTTGAATTTCAGTAAATCCTGCGTCGTGCTTTTTACTATGCTCCCCCGGCTGTCTCTCCCGGAGCCCTGTGTTCACGCTGGCTGGGGAGTCACTGATATTCAGTCCACTCTCGCTCCTCCCACAGGGACATCTTCACCTCCTACAACTGGGACAAGCGCTCAGCGCTCCGTCGCAGTCGCTGTGGCAAGGGGTCCAGGGTGTGACCTCCTACCATCGGATGCCTCCCTCGGATAACAAAAATAACTGACACTATTCCTAGTCAACGTTCAACGTTCAACCCTCAAACTCATCTCTGCGTGTGAGGTCACTTTGTCCATGAGGAGAACATGGAGGCAGTACAGGTTTACTTCCTCTGCCACATGCCGCTAGGCCTCTTCAGTTATGCCAACTCATCCTGAAAGGTAACCCCTAGCCCTTAAACGCCTCATCTGTTATCTTTTGCTTTAAGTTCTGACCTCCACCTGGTCTCGAATAAACTTCCTAGGGCTCTCATACCTGCAGTATTATTATAACCCAAAGCGTCAGGTTTCTGCGGTGATTGACACGATCTGCCGTTTGGTCAACACAGGGCCGCAATCAAAGATCGATGGCCCTGACAGCTGGTCCAGGCTGGCTCTCCTGCGCGGTACATAAACGCGAGCCCCAGAAGAATGGGCCTTCTGACTCCCAGTCTGACACTTACGGCGCAATCTCACACACCCAACGGCATCTCACAACGTCTCATTGACGTGGGTCCTCAGCTGGGGGGATACCACACCCTTGACCGCTCCTGGATGCAGAATGGCAGTCAAAGAAGTGTCGAGGCTGTGTCAGGCACATTGAGACACTCCAGCACGTCTTCCTCAAGCGCAACCCCATTGAACAACCTTCCTAAGATCACAGCAGTGCACAAACAGTTCCTGGACACCATGTCTGCTAGCGCTAACTTCCCTCAGTATTATTCTGACGCCACCACCTGAAACAAATCATTTTCCCCTGGAATCATGTGGTCCGGTTCTTTTCCATTGGGATTTGCTAGCCTTGTAGCAGGTTTGATGAACCTCGTGTTCGTGCGAGCTTCGCGTGATTGCGCGTGTTGCCTGTCTGTCATGCACAGTCACTGGCGCGTATCGCGCGTTGTTTATTTTTCGTACTTTGGTTTTTATTGAATGCAGACGATTCTATCGAGTTTCAGGACTCTCGACGCGGACAATATAGCTCGAGTTCGTCAACTGATCCAACGCGATTTGCTGAGTGCTCACAGTATAGTACATGATCATGCATGCTTTCGTACAAGAGGTCCAGATGTGTGCAGATTCGTTACGATTGACCAGTTTCTGTATCTGAGCTCATTGTTTCATACGTATCAGTGATATTTATCAGCATTGATTATTACGTTGCTATGATTACATCGGCAACAAGATGGCAAAGGATCGGAGTTTGAAAAAATCGAACACGAGTTCATCGAACCTTGCTACTAGGCTTTATATGAGAACGAGTATTCTCTTCTCAAAGACTAGTAGCTAGGCTAGGGATTTGCTAATAGTAGTAACACTGTAACAGAGGAGAAGGGGAGTTTCGGGAGTCTTTTGATAGCAAGGATGGAAGGGAGTAATAAGATATTTTATATGGACCATCTACCTCTGAGTTGGACGGACAAGGGGTAACTAACTGCGTTCTCTCGAACTGAACGAAGAACTCCAGTTGACGCTTAAAAACCAAACCTCACTAGGTATTGTAAGGCTCTCGAACTCTTATGGACGCGGCCTCGTACAGAGACCTTCCACGTCTGTGGGTCAGTATAGCTGTCCAGCTTTCTTCTTTTATGATCGTAACATTGGGTTAATAAATGCAAAAAAGCAAAACAATCATGGCTCGACCCGGGCTCGAACCGAGGACCTTCTGTGAGAGTCGTGTAAGACAGATGCGATAACCAACTACGCCATCGAACCGATGTTATAGGCCATGTAACTTGACATCTTGAGAACTTTAAGCAAATTTTCAAACGAGCTTTCGATTTGATACTCGGCTCCACACTACAGCGGAGGTCCCACGAGGGAACAGTCGAACCCTAAGGGAGGGTAGCAGCTCGACTCACAGAGAGCAGGAAAACAGCGCCCTTAACAAGTATAATGGACTCCCAATCATTTGCCACTTTGACTACGCCGTTGAGCTCCATTTTAACTTATTTATTTTGTACGAGGAGTTCATCACCCAATTTTCAAGAAGATCTTCAATTTCTCAGCCGGCTCACCTCAGTTGGTGCAGAGAGCGCAGCCCCAGCAGTAGCAAGGAAGTTGACAATCGCGAGATGAGAGCCAATTTGATTTTTGTCTTCTCGTAAGCGCTAGGAGCCGCATACACGTGAAACACGGCAATATAAAAGCGCTCATAGCGGCACCGTCTGACTTACTCTCTCTCTTTATCCACATCCCTCCCTATTTCCCAGCCTTTTGCCGAGTATCGCAGAGAACCTCACCATATGTTTGACGACGATATCCAATATCTGGGTGTATCGCCTCCTCGAGCTGGACATCAATCTGTGACTGGTGAGAAGTGACCCTGTGGCAAGACCTTCATCGATATAGAAACTAACTTTGAATTTCACTCCAAAGGCTTTGCTTTGCACATTGAGAACAATGGAAATCAACCTGCCCATCGTATGATGTTCCGCAAGGTCAACACGAATACTGTCGTTGTTGGTCGGAAACCACCCAATCATGGCACAGGGGCCTATGATAGCGACAATGCGAAAGCAATGTTTCGCTGCGCCGTCGTGAGTAGGGCTCACGCCAAGTTTACCTTTACAGACTCGGGTTCCGTACGTCTTAAACCATGCTCCCTTTTGATTACAAACCTCACTGATAAGGGACTCATCTACTAGTTATATCTTACTGATACTATGTCTCACCACGGGACTCACGTCAGACCATCAGCGGACTTGCTTTCGAGGAAAATCACCCCTGAGACGCCGGTTCAAGTGCACGACGGCGATGTGATCACTTTTGGGAAATCTGTGGGCAGGAACAACGAAGTCGTTCGACCCGTAGTTGCCCGAGTCGAAATAATCCAGAGTACTCCCCCTACTCCCACAAGCATGCCATCCTCATCTTCAGGTAGATACGGACTGCGAACAGGTGGCATTCTTTCGGAAGAGGATGATTCCAATTCCAATTCTGGCTCTCACTCAGAGTCTTCGTCCGAAGACGCAGACGCAGACGCTAATATATCTGCATCGGGTCATGACTCTGATGTTGTGGAAATTTCTCCTCCTGGTTTCCATCCCCGTTCAATCATACCGAGTGTCAAGCGTGCTTTCCGCTTACGCAGTCTCATGTCGAGGTCGTCTAGCCCAGGTAATAAACTGCAAACCTTCTAAATCTAAATGCACTAAATTTTGTTGTAGCTCCTTACAAAGCAGACGCTTCTTCCCCTATTCCAATCGAAGACCCAGATGTAACCACATCTATCAACTATGATGACATATTTGATTTTGGTAGCAACCCTTCACGAAACACCAGCAGGTACAAATGGAATGATTTCCAGAGGACAGCCAAGCCCTATACTATTAAGCAGCAGGGCCGTTTGGGTTTGCACCGATCCTCGCATTCGTCGCAATCCTTGTCGCAGAGGTTGAGGTCCAAGTCGCCTGTCAAGTCAAAGTCCAATTCTCCTATGGAGCTCGCGACGCCATCTCCGTCGCCTTCTTCCCCAGCTTCCCCTACCAAGCTCCTCATGGATGAGCCTCTTCTCCCTGCTTCTGTACCTGCCTCCTCATCTACGAAATCCGTCCCTCAATTGGCTCACTTTTCATTTTCTGCCCCGCTGCAACGATTTTCGGTCAGCGGACCCCAGTTGGCTCCCTATCTTTCGATGAAGCAGTCGAGTGCATCTGTGCAAGGCATTGACGAGACTCAGACTTCGCAATCTGCTTCTTCTCGGCCCTCCTCTGCCATCTCCTCTGCTAACGACGGCCAGGAAAGTCCATTCGTAGGACACGCAGAAGAGGAGTCTGTTACAGAAGAGAAAGATTTATCAGTCGCTGTGGAGGGTACTCCGCCGGAAGCGGGGGAAACTGAGCTCGTTCATCGTAGCCCCAGCCCTGATAACAAATCCGGCGGCAATGATGGTGCGGTCGACGCTGAGGACGAACCGAAACGTCCAGATGAACAGGTATTTGCTGAGGTTACAGAGGAGGACAAAATGGACACGGATGCGGTTCGTGTTGAGGCTGCTGATACTGATGCTCAAGCTTCCTCTCCTGCTACGCCTACTGGTACCAGAGTCCCCGGAATGACCATCGCCAATGCGAATGCAAATCCAGTTTCGAGTGTTTTCCAGCGCGCAGCGGATATTCGTGCAGCGTTGTCGAGTTTCAAGGTGTGTCTTTCTTTCGTCGTTTGGACCAATTCATTTACTGCACCCCCTTAAACAGGATCGATTCAGCGCCCCTCATGCTGACGCTGGCATAGTTTCGATTTCAAGTGATCTTGTTACCGCTCGACGTGGTGCAGACAACTCGGAAGTCGTAACCGCTGAGGTTTTCCAGGCGTTGAAAACTGCGAATGAGGTGAAGGTAAAGCAAATCGACGATGAGCTGACGAGCGTGAAGGTATGTCATACCCACTTTCCACTTATTGCCCATCAATTCCGTCCTCACTTTATGCTTGTGTATCCAGACCAATATTACCGCCCTCCAGCTCCAACACCGCAAGTACCGAACTCGGTTCAACGATAACGTGGCTACTATGAACACGAGAATGGCGCAGCTCAGTGCTCTCTCTTCCGGGCTTTCAGATGCACAAGTTCTTCTCGACAGTTTGGACTCTACGCTTGGCGTGGCCAAATGCGATATCGACTGGGTGAGAGGGGAGTCTGATGCATTGCGAGGGGATACTGATGGACTTCGTGGGGACGTTGATGCGATGAGGTATGACATTGATGGAATGAGAAGCGATATGGATGAATTGAGGAATGATACCGATGCTCAGCGGATCGAGGTCGATGGAGTGAGGAATGATTTAGCAGATAGTACGCAGGGTATTCGGGAGGATATGAGGATGAACGTTGATACTCTGCGCCGCGATGTCGATGGAGTGCGGGGTGATATTGAAGTCGTGAGGGGTGATGTCGATGCCGTACAGATTGATATGAGTGGTGTGAAAGACGACATAGATACCATCCATGGAGATGTCGCAGGTTTGCAGGGAGATATTGGCAATGCGCAAAATGATGTCGATGGTTTGAGGTTGGATTTCATTGAGGTAAGGAGGGACATCGATGATCTCATGGTTAGATATGGGCCTGGGGACATAAAAGAAGAAATAAAGGAAACGACGAGGGGAAAGTTTGATGAAGTTTGGACAGATATCAATCGTGTTCGTGCAGATATGAACACCTTGCAGCAACAGTTGGGGGATGATCAAGCTCGCGGTCTGGAGGATTGGGACTACGAATCTCCACTTGATAAAGTTCGTGCTCGTCTGGATGATGTGGAAACCAAAAACAGGAGTTTGTGGGGTCAGGTTGGGGATATGAAGCAGAGACTTGATTCTCAGGAAGAGGAAATGAATTTATTGAGAGCAAGGGAGGATTCTACCGCGGGTCGGATTCAGGAGTTGCAGGGCATGGTTGATGGTAGGTTATCGTTTGTTTCCCCTTGTTCTTGCATTCATCCTTCTTTCGTTGCAGAAATACTCAAGATCAAGGAAAAGAGTACCGCCGAGCTAGAGACCCTCACCGCTGCCCGGATCGAAGCTGAGAATGAGCTAAGAATTGTCATTGACATGCGCAAACAAGCAGCACTCGCGGCGCAGGTATGTATTCCCGTGTGTGAGGATCACGGTTCTTCTAAACTTTCTGGTATGAATCAGGCTATCTCTGCCTCTTCGGACGTGGTCCACTCGTCACTGAAGCGAAAGCGCGCTGATGAAAGCGACGATCTGGATCATGAAATTCTGGACAATATGGAGTCCTCCAGTTCCAGCACCATTTCACCGGATGTTGATGGTTTAATGGTGCCCACTCCCAAGCGAGCTCGAAGAATAGCGAGAGCGCGGCGTGTTGGGACCGTCGTTGCACAAACTGCAGTGGCCGTCACCATCGGTGCTGCTGCAGCTTGGACTGCGTTGGCGTTCAGCTAGGCTGTTACTTAAAGCGTTCCCTGAAAGACGATGGGTGACGAAGATGCTCTGCTTGGAACAGATTGTATGGTATGCAGTATGTATTTGTATAATGTACTTACTTTAACACAAGGACTCTTTTGTTTGTACTAAAATACAATTTTTTGTCTGTAAAATCCTCAGAGTGACAAACGGCTCGAAAGATATCGCACTTCGTATCGTACTTCATTGACTAGTTCTTGTACTGATAGTACAAGGTGCCTATACCTTTACTTCCTCCCTTCAAATTAAATGAGGCATTTCTCTTGCACGAAAGATACCCCAACCTAATTAACCCCCTGACGCCGCTGCTTCCGGACGACACGTCCACTGCGAGTTCCTATCTACGGCGACCACTACGTGACTACAGGAATCTACTGAGTAATTCTGAAACAGGAATTACAGAAATTATTTCACACCTCTACGCCTCTTCTCCTCTCCATTTCTTCGTGAGAGAGTACTCGTTCGTAGGCAACGAGTTACACGGCGTTACTTATTGGTGGGTTAATAGCTGTCTAACTGTTTGAGCTTGTACGTCTTCAAGATAAGTTGGTTTTTTTTTCTTTCCTAGGCAAAATCAACGCTATACCTCTTGGTAAATCTTCGTGTAAGCCTCGTTGATGTGATCTGATAAGATCATTTACATACCATTGAACATTCGTCGTTATTCTAGAAGTTATGGTTTACAACTTGGTATCTGTCCTTCATGATTAATTGTCAACCCAGCGGAGCTGACATACTCCAATCGAATAGTCGCGCATCTTCTGCTCTGGCCGAATACCATCGCCATTCCTTGGTCCTGGCATAGTAATCGCTACTGCGACTTGGAATTCAAGTTTACGCAGTATCTCGTCGCTATAGTTCCGCCTCAAATCATCCAATTCTTCACCTTTAAACAGTTCATCTAACTCTTCATGCCTCAGCATTCTCATCGCCTCTCCCACTGTCCTTCCATCCCCTTCTCTAAGCTCTGCTTCTTGCTGGGTTCTTGTGCCAGGTCTCTGTGCCACATGATATCGACCAAAACCATAATAGGCGGCTGTACGATTCCATCTCAAACGAATTTGAGCTCTCACATGGGAAGATACAGAGAGTGGAGGATCTGGTTCGACACTCTCAATTGACTGGGTTTCATCGTGTTCAGGTCTGAGTGATGTTATGGAGATGGGCTAGGTCACAGAGGATCAGCAGGATCTGGCGATCAGTGAAGTCGTCGTACCATAAAGTCTTCCCATCGTCCTGTTTTTATCCGTGGGCCTACATTCTCTTCATTTGAGACCAACGCTTCAGACTCCGCTACTTTTACTCCTGCTTCAACTCCCTCTGTCAACTTGGTCCATAAATCCCATAATCTGGGCCGTAAGTCCCCCCTACAACTCTTTACTCCTTCAGTTCTGCCTACCCTCCTTGCATCCCACTGTGTTCGAACATGATATGCCCTTCTCCAGCCTAGGGTGGCTATTGCCACTGCGGAGAAGAGTCCTACGGCGAGAAAGACAAAAAGAAGTATTTGAGACTGGGTGGTGTTCGGGCCAATTAGGGAGGGTCCTGAATTGCGGCCACCACTAGTGCTGCTTGAAGAAGGTGAAGTTGAAGTTGCTGACATCTGTGGGTCTCGTCTTGGGGTTTAAAAATCCGTGTCCTTGAATTTCATACCCTGTGTACGATCGCGGGGGATATATGTAGCTGCTGAGGAGTATAAGCACTAGCTACGTGAGAGTTTTATTCCATGGGAAGTATGTCGTGTGTGAGATCATTGGCCCGAAATAGAAGAGCTAAAGATATGTGGGATGTATTGAAAAATCGATAGTGAACAAATGGAGGACTGGAAACACAGAACTCAACAAGAGATGCGTTATCCTATCAAATCCCTCGGGGAACGTGACAAGCATTTCGGGGAAATAAAACCGAGATGTATCATACGATGTTAGATAAGCGTAGATATATCATACAGAAAACTCTACTCGACAAGATAGATGGCGCCAGTTGCGGATGTGCGGACGTGCTTTTCAGGTGGGTAGAGCACTGTTACCAAAGGTGTCGTTATGAATGTCAATGTCACTGCCTCCAAAACAAACATCGAAAAAACCAGCGGGCTCAAAATCCCAGCGGAAAGACCGACGTTCAACACGATAAGCTCCATCAGACCTTTACAGCTCATCAGGCTGCCGATTGCACCGGATTCTCGCCAGCTGAACTTTGCAACATAGCGCGCAGCAAGACAACAACCACCGAATCTACCGACGAAGGCCAGAGCACAGATGGCAATCGTATAACCCCAGATTTCGCCAGAGTTGAGTAGGCTGAGATCGGTAGAGAGACCCGAGAGAGTGAAATATAGGGGTAGGAAAATGATAGTGACCATATCCTCGAGTTTCTCGGACAAATGGAAAGGCAGGTTACCTTCTCGAGGCACAATTATTCCTGTGATGAAGGCACCAAAGATAGCATGTACACCAATAACATCCGTGAAGAATGCACTGCCGAAAAGCAGGAACATGGTGATGGTCATGAAGGATACCGTCGGTCCATGCCCTTCAGTCGAGCCTGTCTTGCGTGCAAGCCAAAGAAGAGCAGCCTTCCCAGGGAGCAGCAAGAACAAGGTCCAGCAGACACATTCAAGTAAGATGTACAGCACTCTGAAACCTGATCCTGCATTGACCAGAGCGACCGAGAGGGCGAGGAGTATCCATCCGATGATATCGTTTGCCACACCCGCAGAAAGCACGACAATGCCAACAGTGGTATCAAGGAGCTTGAGCTCTGTCAAGATACGGCACAAGACAGGAAACGCGGTGATAGAGAACGCGACAGCTGTAAATAGCATAAAATGCGTGAACTGGACGAAGCCCAGACCGCTCTCGTCCGTATCTATGAAGGCTCCGTACAGCTGGATGGATAACCCAGCACCAGCAATGAAGGGAATAATCATGCCCGCCAATGCAACAGTCGCACTGTTAACATGAAAGGTAAACAAATGGATGCCTGGGTCAGGTCATATCGACTTACGAGAGCTTGATGTTCCTTCGGATGACAGTCATATCGATTTCGAGTCCGACTAGAAAAAGAAATAGACAAAGACCAATATTGGCTACGAGCTTGAGATATGGGATAGATTCAGATGGGAATATATGTTCTGTAAATCCCGGAATACGACCGAACGCAGTGGGTCCCAGAAGAATCCCTCCAAGAAGAACTGTTTGAATAACATAGTGAGTATGACTAGATATTGGAGACACAGAGACATACCTTCTGCAATGACTTTCGGTTGGCGTATTTTACAGTGCAAGAGAGAGAAGTGAAGCTGTCCCAACGATGATACCTATGATTGGTTTTTAGGACTATCTAAACTGGGTTGAGAATGAAACACGAACCGACTTGAATAATCCATAGTCGCAAAGGATCTGAGGTGTATGCACTAGAGCCTTTGCTAGCCGTCATTTCTCCTTGGTCTTGCGCATTTTGTTTCACGATAATAGAGAGTATGGTTGTTGAGAGTTCACCCATGTTGAAGGCCTATTTTTACCTGGTACGCAGGAAGACTCATACCGAGAGTATCATCACGGAGCAGGTTTACCACTATTCGGCTCTTCTTTACAAAACTATAGCTTTTGTCCGATTCTGGCGTGTGCGCGTCTTACATTTAGCCTTGAAGGTTTGATTGCCCGCTTCTGCATTGTACTGTACCTTGCTACAGAATATAGTAGCACCCGAAAAATGTTATCTGGAGGTAGCTTTATATGCAACGCATTGTGTACTTACAAGTTTGTCGCCGAGTGCAGTGTTGCTGTCAATGTAGCTGATTGTTGAGAGCTGAGTCCATTGCGAGTTCACACTGGAGCAGAGCACAATACAGGTAGCAGAAAGGAGCCTGTGGAACTAAGTATGAGAACGAAGAGAAGAAACTCTGAATTTTAAATTGAATTAATAATAACATGGTCGTGACGCGTGACGCGTGAAGAGCTGAGCACGAGGCGTCGCTTTGATTTGTGGAAATATTATTTTGTACAATCGACTCTTTGCCTGCTTTGACCAGAACCAGAACCAAGTCCTCTTTGTCTGTGGCCACGATGCTACCACCTTTGGAGTTTTTTCTTTGTCCTGGGAACCTGAGTGGCTATAGAGAACCGGTATAAAAAGCAAAGAAGACGATGGGATGTAACTTGTCGAGGTATGTCCCCTTTCACATTCCCCAGATGCTCATCGTCGCTTACTTGCTCAGTGCTCATTGTTTGATTATTCTACCTTGTCCGGATGTCTTCTACCAAATCTCCTTTGAATCCTCGCAATGTACCACGAGAGTTCGTATTCAATTCCTCATCATTGTCATATTGTGTTCACATTCTGGCTATCCTGTAGTCCATCCCCGTTATTCCTGCCTGATTCTGATGACTCTTGCAGTGATTCAGAGGATGTCGTTCAGTCTTCGAGGTCAGTGAATGTCGATATCACTCCGTTAGTACTCTGATTATCCTTTCATTGATAGTCAAATTCTCCGAGCCTCGTCATCTCGAGGTCAAACTACAAAAGAGGATAAACAGAGGAAAAGTCAAACACAAGGGCGTTCTAGGGACAAGAAATCGAAGGAGAACTTGAAAAAGAGGGGTTTCCAAGGACATGACGCTCCAAAGCCGAAAAGCCCGAAAAACTATTATCCAACCGGAAAGACTGCCAGCACCGAAGCTCCCCCGTCAGCCCCCATGCTTGACTCCAAAGCCAGAATCACCCAGCAAATCGATTCACTCAAACTTGTACCAGCCAAGTCGGTCAACTTGTCTAAACCTACTACACTTCGTCGCACGCACTCACAGGTGAATTCACAAAGTTCACCTACCTCGTCGCGCAAGAAATTCAAGGGCAACGCACCTCCGGTAATCGTTAAAGCCCCAGATGTTGCGAACAAAGCCCCATCACGACCTCTGCAGAACTCGGTTCAGCAGAACACTGTCAATACCAAAACATCTGACCGTGTTCATGGGACTATCACGTCGACGAAACCTATCTCTGAAGCTCAGAGGGTAGAGAACAGGCCCGAGATGCGAAAGCGCAAAAGAACGAAAGAGGGACAAGGGGCCACGGATGAGCAGGTAACTTTGACTGCTCTCACCACACGACCGCAAACAAAGAGATGAGAGCGGCACGTACATGCGCACTTTGAACAGAGCGGCTGGTGTGCCACAGCATGCAAGGGCAAGGGAAGAGCTTTTGGTGAACGGAACAGCGACTAGAAGAAGCATAATGATATACGTCCTTTAAAGTTAACGACATTTATGACCTTATATGAACTCCTTTCCAGATATTCATTTTATGCTTAGTTTACCATCGAAGGAGCTGAGATGATGGCGCTTATTTCGTTTACAGAGCTTTTTCAAGTTTGTCATCGACCTGGCGGTACACCGGAACTTATCCTGATTTCTGTCAATCCGGAATGCCAGCGAAACATAAAAGAGTCGAGTCCGCCTCGATACCTCATTTCGGCGGTTTGTTCCGAGTCTTTGTTCGTCTGGACGCTGTGACCAGCTGCATGGATTCACGGCCGCGGAAATCACCTGTGCTTACTCATGCAGTGTCAGTTGATTCTGCAGCTCTTCCCGCAACGCATTCGATGACACTGACTGGCAATCCTACACCATCTGCACATCCTCGAGCCCTTTCTAACGATTCTACATCCTCGTCTTCCACTTCTTCAAGCTCGGCGTCTTATCGGATACCTCTTAAAATCCGCGATTTCACTTATGCTGCACCAGACCCGAGGCATCAGGGATTAGGAGAGGATGGACGAGGAAAGCTGAATATACCCAGAGAGAACAGAGTCCGGGCTGTATACAAGCTGTTGCTGGATGAAGCTGGGTACAAGGCCTGGAAGGCAGCTGCAATTGGCGCAGAAGATTCCCCGGATAGCGATGATTCGGATGCGGATTCAGAAGAAGAAGAGGACGAGGAAGAAGAAGAAGGATGGGATGGCGAGTGGACCGTACCATCCGATGAGCAACCTCACTCGCTCTGCCCTGGGTTGTACCGTGCACTCTACGCCTTTGAACCGGAAGGCTCACGGGAAATGGCATTAAAAGAGGACCAGGTCGTCCGAGTTGTTGGTCGTGGAGGCGGAGCAGGCTGGGCTGTCGTCGTCGTAGACGGTGTGGACAATGAAGGAAGAGTGCGCGTTTCGCAGAAGGAGCAGCTCGCACTCGTTCCAGAGACTTATCTTGAGCTTCTCACTCTAGATGACAATGAATCTTCCCTCTCCTGACTTCATTCTTCCAGCCTCTCACTATACCATCTATCTGCATATGCGCTTCCATCCATGCATTATACCCACCCATGTTTATCTTGTATTTTGCTCTTTATCGTTTACTTGCTTTGTGTACGCTCAATTCTATCTGCCTCTCGTGTTGTAGCTTGTGTCCATGTACTCGAATATAGTTCTTCAAACAAAGCCATATATATAATATTAATAAGGATGAATCTCGGGCTCCAACTATACCTAGAGTCGTAGCCAGATCATGAGACACTTCTTGCATCTTCCACTCACTCCATCGTTTTGGTTGCGTTTTGGTATGCTGAAATCTCGTCAGAATTGGAAATGAAATACCTGGGCGCCTGTTTTCCAACTTGAGATTTTTACTAACTGACGAAGCCGTTGCATTCTTCATTACCATGAATACCCCAGTGGATATAATACAGGAACAAGGCAAGTACAATTTCATTTCGTTGATATCGATTAGAAAAAGACGGCCTGCAGCGAGGCCCCGAGCGCTATGTAATAATGAAAGTAGATATGCATAGGTATACGTCAAAATCCCAAATAGTGAGCAATCCATAATAGTCCAATAGCACAGAGCGGTTTTATAATCCCGGAGTAGTAAACCCAGGGAGATCGGGCCAGAGACCAAGCTGGGCTGGGTCTCCTCCAATCCGAAGCCACGAAGAATGCGAAGGCGTTCCAGCATTATCCAAGATAAATAGCTGCCACCAGCCAGGTGGAGACACAAAGGCATTCGGGGGTGTCGTAATTGTGCAAGTTGTTCCAGAGCACGAGAACGCCGGGAAGATCGTTCGTGCTCCCATAGCATTTCCATGTGTGCTCGAAACAGCCGCAACAAGCGACACTTTTATGTTGGCTATAGAGCCATGGAATACCTTGACGTTGGTGATAGTGAATGATTGGCTGTAGCCAAAGTCGGTTTTGGAAATGTTGTACTGCGGCGGAGTGATACCTTGGTTAAGATACGGAGGGATGTAGACCTCGATACGCATTTCCTCAGGGAGACCAGGAGTCTGCGGGTCAGATCCTGACACGAGGATTCGTCCATCGGGGAGAAGGATGGCTTCAGAGTGATACATCCGCGCAACGATGGTGTTGTTAAGGATAGAGATACGCTGTCCAACAGGGAGGGCTGGATTATATAGGAGTGCATTTAGGTTGGGGTTTGAAGCCAAACCGAAGCCGGCAACACCCTCCTGAGCTCCGTTCAGAATCATCATGGTACCATCAGGCAATGGAACCATGCACGTCATGACACGGGGAGAAGGCTTGTTCGTTGCTGTCAGCGAAAAGTAGACTGTCGACGCCGATGAGACTTACCATTCGTTCAAGAGTCCAAGTGGCATTTTCTACTTCCGGTTCTATGGAAACACAGTTGTCCAGTACTTGAGCGGGACCAGGAGTGCTTCCTCCGCATATAAGAACACGGAGAGGATCGGTATAGGCTACACAGCACTCTTAAAACCCGTGCCGGGAAGAGAACAAACATAAGACTCACGAGCGGATTGAGGGAAGGGAATCATAGACCCCTCTAATGGGTAAGTACGTCCTGCAAGGACTAAGGAATCGTAGATCGTTAGAAGTAGCGGAAGTGACCAAATTATATCCACTCACAATTGTTGACGGCACCGGGCATGTTGGGAAGCGTTTGCACAGTTGCGAAAGTGACCGGGTCGAGGATGCGAGCCTCGTTATAGTAAGCTAAGGTTCCAATTAGCTGTCTGCTTGAGCACAAGTAGATAAGGCAATATTACCGGTGAAAATACGACCGGAAGGTAGCATGGTAAGGAATGGGTAACTACACAGTATCAGCCATAGATAGTAGAAACGCGTATAAGACTTACAGATTATATGGGTCGGTTCTGTTAAGGAAATCTAAGAAGACTGTGTTACCACCTGCAGGTAGGGGAAGAATCTCAAGAGTTGGCTCGGGAGGCGCGTTACTTCCGGTCTCTCCACCCATGACGAGGATTGATCCATTAGAAAGAACCAATGCCCCAGGGTACCATCGACCAACCTATGCGAACATTGAATATTCAAGCATAGCGAGCACAAGGAAGCACTCACTTGTAAAGAAAGCTCTTCAAAGTTTTCTTCCCAGTCATTAGTTCCATTAACACCCTATATGAAGATGTGAGAAGGGTGAATAAGAGGAAGTTTGATTGAACTGACGGCGGAACCATCGGGTTGGTAGAGCCTAACTCCAAAAGTAGATTCCAATGACCAACCTATTAGTCGATCAGCTTTGACTCGAACCTCATTATATTATGCTCCAATCGTACCTCCAACATTGATTTGTCTTCCGCCTATGTCAGGTAAGATGACGCTTCCAGAGCAGAATACATCAGTCTGAAGATGCATCGTACGCCAAGCGGCATTAAAGTCCGATACCAGGCTCAAGTCGAGTTCATATGCTCCCGTGGAATTATCAAATCTGGAGGTAACAATGAACTTCACCGAGAAGAAGTTTAGAGACAAGACTTACTCGCTAGTACCATGTTTCTCCAGGAATGTGACCTTGTTGTTTATACCAAGAGTGGCGATCAAAGGAACGACAACACTGTAACAAAATTATGAGAAACAAAATATACATAAGCGGAGGAGCATATACCCAGGGACGAAGAACTAGGAGAGTGCATCAGGAATGAAGGGCATATGGGGACAAACTGAACTCACTTCGTAGAACCCTGTGTTCGCTGGCCGGTTAAACACATAAAGGGGCTCAACAGTTGATGATACGTTCCATGTGTACATTTGGAGCCTCGACGGACCTGTATGTGATATTTACAGTCTTGACATATCAAAAGGAAGAGCGCACTAACCTCCGCAGAGATGAATAGGGTCTCCTGAGCATTCCATATTACAATCAGTTTCGGGGGCCTGTCACGATTGAGACATCATACTAATGATAAGATTGGCCACCTACAAGAGTCGCCTGATTGAGGGCAATGTCCGTTATATCTCCACAGTCTGTATGTGATGCACTCAGGACAATCAACAACTTATAGAATCTTGTGGGACTTACAGCATTCATCGCTGAATTCCATACCGGCGGCATTGTATCCAAAGTCGGAACATTGGGTGGTGCATGCATTCACCGAGTTATTCAAAGTGAGGAAAAGCTGCCACGGTAATGTCCTAGTACCGGCAGCATTATCCCTAGAAAAAAGTCAGTCAGAAATGTTTCAAATGCAGTTAAAATCTACCAACGTCCAGCATCCGGCATATGTCCAACCCCCAGTCAAATTTGTTGTTTGCGCCGAAGGGACAGGAAGAGCAGTGACAGTTTTCATTGAAGAGTAGACAGAACTACGTATGAATATGCCAGATCAGCGCTGAGTCCATTATAGAACAGACATGGCACTTACAGTCGGTTTGGCCCTCCACAAGCCTCCCTGAAACAAATGTCAAAAAAAGTCGCTACATGCAGGGAGACAGACCGACGTTGCGTTACCGGCACACCCCATGTCGCATGTCGAGTCAGCTGCAATGACAGCACCATTGACTAGTTCATCCCCACAAACTATGGAGATCGATTTCTTTAAAAATTTTGCGAAATGATATCTGCTATTCATACTCACAACATTGATCCTAATCAAAAGACATCAGCCAAAGGAGATTAGATTTGTAATCTGAAAACTGACGCTGAATTCTATTCCGGCCACGGTGAAGTTCTGACTTATACAGAGGCCAATGCATGACTGGACTGTAGCATTCGTAAGGCCGTCTCCATCGAACTGGAAGACTCGGCCATCGACATTATCGCTGAGTGTCAATGAGAGAGGGATGCTCGAAAGATGTTGAGAAAAACATACACATAGCAGCCAATGTAGGACCAAGATGATGGAAGTCCTGATGTTACCGGGAAGACGGGAGCCGCCCCGGGCGGGGGGGCAGCTCCGCCTGTAGAAATTGGAGGGAGGTTGTTGCCTGTGTAGTTGTACATCTAAGAATACCATTAGCGGAATAATCGAAGATGATCACAAAAAACACCTCACATTGAGCGCGTTTGGTCCCCCACAGAACTAGGAAGCGTTAGTACTGAGATCTTGTTCCGCGCTCGCAATTGCTAACCTCAGAAGCATTGCCAGCGCATACCTAGGAGCCCGTTAGTACCGATTCTATCAGAAACATGGCTAAAGAATCACCATATTACAGTCTGTAATCGGTATAGGGGCACCTCCATTGTTGATAGCCGTGTCACAGACTGGGATTGTCAGTGTGGATAGTTGACTTGGGACAAGAAGTACTCACAACACTGGGTGGAGAACTCGGTCCCGGAAAACCGATATCCGGCAGCGAAGCAGCTTGCTGTACATTCTTCTATACTGGTCGGATTGGCCAAGTTCATTCCCACCGTAAGAGTGCGCTGGCCATTGATACCGTCACTGAAGATAACGTCTCGAAGTTAATATCTCGATGTCAATAACGATAAGAGCTTGGTCCCACACGCACCTATAACAGCCGAGGGATGTCCAATTGCCGACTTTAGGCACGGTAGCTGGAGGAGGAGGGGGGGTTTTGCCCGAACTGTATACGTTGAGGAAATTGGCCGCACCTGAGACAGGGATGATGAACAAAATGGACCCACGCATATCATAGCGAACAACTACTTACCACAACTTTCAGTGGCGTTTCCGACGCATGGTTCGTTACAATCAGCTGCAGGAGCAGTGGTGGCATTGTTTTGAATAAAGTTATCACAATCTGTGTTGATGGCTATGAGATAGTGCCCAGCACAGTTCAATCAAACGCACAGCATTGAGAACCGAATTCCACTCCCGCAAGAACGAAGTTATTGGTATTGCAAAAAGCAATACACAACTCTATCGTCATTCCAGTTCCATTAGCGAACGTTGCGCCGTTCAACGTCCGAGCATTGACACTGTCCCTAGAAGAACAAAAGATTTCAGATGGATTCGACGGGAACGCGAAAACCGGTGTCCAACTTACGTATAACATCCTTCGGACGTCCAGTTTGCTACTTTTGTAGGAGCAACTTGTCGACGGTGTCGACCACCGGCATGGGCGTGAAGTGAATGAGTGTGAGTAGTCGAGGCAAAAGTTGACTAGAGCAGAGAAGACGCGAATGCGATGTTAGTTCAGAAGGTGAAGATTCGAGGCGTTGCGTACATGAGCGAACGTTAGCGCTATCGCCAACGCGAAGGCTTTGAAGGGTGGCATTCTGCAGGTAGACCCACTAGAATTAGCCTAGTGAAGGGAAGAGAGACACGTCGACCTTTTATACTTCTAGTCAATGATCGTCGATCAGTCGAGGTTACATCTGGCCTGTAACCGCGGAAAGGAGTGAAGTATTTTGGCCGAGACGATTTGCTATACTCAAGCTCTGTTTCGGCTTCTACTCAGACAGTAATTCATTCCGAGGAGGAACAAGGAACGCTCCTTCTTGGTGTACCTAAACAATTACCATACAAGAAGAGCGAATATGTTGAAATGATTTGTAGGTCCTGAAAGGCTGAATATTAGAGTGTCACAAACATAGCTCCTTGCGAGACTATAGGCAAAGTGCACTTACCCTTGTGCCGGGTCTTAACACCGTTTTCGTGAAGCACGAAATGACATGCGATCCGGTATCTCTGGGAGTGACTCGCTTCTCGAACAACATTTTCGCGTAGTTCTGGAACTGAGAAGAGTCAGGAACGAGAGATACTGGTATGTTCACCATGTCCATCTCTTAATGCCGTTGATTGAATAGACTAGACATGATGAGACTGTTGAACAACAAAACTATAAACATAGTAGCATAAGCGCTAAGCAGGTCGAATTTGGAAAAAGTAGAACCATATCTGGATCGCGCTTGTAAGTATTTCTTGGAAGGTACGTGCCAAGTTGTTTGAGGGGTCCTTATTGGGAAAAAGGGGGGAAGAAACCTACGAAGAACAGAGGAAACACGAGATAGAGAAGGATAGAGAGAATCAGCCACGGTCCAAGATGAATTGATGCGAACGTGACGCACGTACCATGGGTAGCGCAGTTATCAACGAAGACATTTGACACTGAGGTATTCGGCCGCCCTCCGTTCCTGCGGTTCGACTGAATATAAAAAAAGCGAGAAATAGCCTGATCATTAACAAGTTCCTCAATCGGCGGCGTAAAAACTGGGACTTTGAGAAATGATACGTATAAAACCCGTCCAAGGATAGATATGTGTTCATTGAGTCGATGGTTTGAGACCCTATGCCAGGAACAGTTTAAAACAAGCACACTAGATAGAAACAAAGAACAAGGTACTGTCTGGTACTGTCAGGTCCTGTCCATCCAGGTAATTTCACAAGGAAAGCGCTGGCAAAAACAGACATGTTTCGGGTACATATCACTAACCATTCCGTCTATCACCGGCACCTCCTAAACTTTGAATTCAAGCTGCACCATAGGCTGTAAGGCGGACAAAGTAGA
The DNA here is from genome assembly GCA_015501585.1 of Rhodocollybia butyracea. Taxonomy (NCBI): domain Eukaryota; kingdom Fungi; phylum Basidiomycota; class Agaricomycetes; order Agaricales; family Omphalotaceae; genus Rhodocollybia; species Rhodocollybia butyracea. Next base: position 92,223 of record JADNRY010000012.1, on the reverse strand, counting down.
CCGTGCTTCCGAATCGATGCCCCAAAACCGGAGATTTGATAGCAGAGTGATAAAAGATGAAGTACCGTTCAGGTTCGATACCGAGTAGTAAAGGACACTACCGTGGTGCGCTTGGAGTAAGGAAATGAAAGGTCAAAGAAAGATGAGCACGCGACTGGTGGCAGATGTCCAGATATCTACATTTTGTTTGCGAGATGAGAAAACTGAACACAGATGCCAGAGGAAACAAGGAGAAACAAGGTCAAAAGGATTTTAGGAATATAGAAGCCGAACTTCGAGTTTCAAGCCTGGAGTGCCGAAGCTCAGAACTTTAACGCCGTTCAATATTCAAGGTTCACCAGATTTTAGGCGCCAATTCTGCCAGTCTTGGTCTGCGACTGGTAATTTATACAGCGATTCCTTTCTTATCAACAACGTTTTTATTCTTGGTCATAGACTTACCGTCGTCCAATTTCACTCAGCTGAAAAGAAGAGCTTCACTTGCTTCTCGGCTAGAACTTGGCCAAATCTGAATCTAGAACTTCTTAGCCAATCTTTTTTTTTTGTAGGAGTAAAAAAAAGAGTATATGAAAAAGAAGACCTCACTAAAAAAATATACGATGAATATATGCGATACTTACGCGAGTTGCGGTCTGCTACTTGACGCGGCTCCGTGGCGGACCATTGTCTGGGTCTTTTACTGGAAGAGCTAGAGGTACCACTGAGAGGTTATCCAGAGCTCGTGTTTCCAAAGCATGAAGGAAGAGTGAGATCCACTTCCTCATCGAGAGATTAAAGTCCACTGACCTGTTCCATCCACCAATTCATAGGAAAACATTATTGAACCCTAGGCGTTCATTCCATTCAGCGACGGACCAGGGAAAATCATGAACGTACTATACGGTTGGGGCGCCAATATACTGCAACCAGTAGAATGATATTTCCGACGGAGATTCGTTCAAGTACCAGTGGAGATAATATCAGGAAAGCCAAACCTTGATCGCGATCTAGACTTGGGGAGGTATTGGTTCAGCAGGGGGTTTATTGAAAGTCAGGCTGCTAATGGCAGCCAAGGTTAAGTTGGGGGGGCCAACGCGGCCAACCCCTGCAAGTGTACAATAGCTTGGTGTCCAGTCATACATTTGTTAAGGATTTCGAGCTCCGACTCCGCCAACTGTGAAAGAAAATTCGGAAATATTAGGCGTTTTGAAAAGCGAAGGACTCGAGGCTCTTCGCGCATGTCCATAGTACGATAAAGCACGTAGTTCTTCCAGCTTCATTGAAGGATAGTTATGAACTGAAGCCTGCCTGTGAAAGCCGAACTTTTCTTATGTAAGTAGAAGCTCAAACCTTAATCCACTATTCTCAACGGCGCCTGGTTCAACAAAGCCTCTTCCTGCAAAGCTTCTCTCCTTCGAATAAACAAAAGGCAAAGAGCCATCGCAAAGGAATCCAGAACAAGCCGAATTTCAGAATATTTTGTAAACAAGGTTTAGGGCAAGAACGAGCCGAGACGTTGGTTCGGAGCTTTAATTTTCAGCATTTTGTTCAATTTTTTCTCCGCGAGATTGAGCGGTACGCAACTTTATTTTGTTGATCCCAAACTCTAATAATGAAATTATGTATATCCTCTTGCCGGCTCTGTATCTTTGTTACTGTTTTCGTTGTCGATGTGCTCGACGATGAACAGGCGTCGTCTTACATCCTACCATGTCCTCGGCTTCTCAGCAGTCTCCGGCCACTACATGGAATGAACCGCCTTGGACTGGCTGGATAGAGACCACACAGGATGCTCTTCTTATCCTTGAAGCTGCTCGTCAAGGCCTTGTTCCTCGTGTCAGAAGACGTCTCGTAGATTCTGAGAGGAAATTGATTACTTCTGGCTCGGTCTTCGTCTTTGATGAGGATGAAAGTGGCATAAAACGCTGGACAGATGGCTTCTTCTGGAGTCCAAGTAGAATCCTCGGCAATTTCTTGCTCTATCGAGAAACCGAGAAACGGGGCCCTGGACCCAAAGGCACTGGGCCTGACGATTCTGCAGATGCGAGTGCCTCTCAATCGCCCGAAAATCATTCTCTTAGTCGCCCCAAGACCGAATCGACTAAACAACCGGGGGTTGATAAACTTCGTGAACGGTCTTTAGTGGGAAGTCTTACCAATAGCGACAAATTCAAGTCCGACGGGCTTATGAAAAAGGTACGTTATTATTTCTGGTTCGCTTGTGCTTTTATTCATGATTGCATTCCTAGACGTTCTCCTTGAACATCAACGGAGTATCCCAGCATCTCATTTCCTACTACCGCATCGAAGACGTAGAGAATGGCCGTCTGCGTTCGCCATCGTCTCTTCCTGAACTGGCTTCATTGGACATCAGCCCAGAGTACCTCGATAAAACTCACTTCCGAAATCCTCCAAAGGTGGAGGTCGGCCCGGATGGTGTACCTCGGTATCGTGGCGAAGCCGACGATGTAGAACCAACCTCTTCTCCACTATCGACTGGCCTTCCGCTCCTCACGGATGGTCGTGCTACAGATGCAAATAACACAAAGCGTCTGATTAAGCGCTTTGAACCTTATCCATCCACTTCCACCGAACCTACCACGAAAAAACAGCGAAGGCATGGTAAGTCCCCAGAATCTCCGGATGATCGGCGCTCTTCTTCTCAAACCCCCACTCCTACCATGCCTTCTGGCCCCTCGTATTCCAATGCACCTAGCACTTCTAGTTCCGGCGGTATGCATATCCAACCCCAATATCCAGGTCACTACGCTCTTCCAGTTGGATATGCGCATCCGCAGCCTGTGTATCCCTATCACCCTCCTACTGCCGCTACCGGATACGAACAAGGAACCTTTCCACTTCCTACTGGACCATCTGCTCCCTATAACAGCCCTCCCTACCCGGTTCCTCCTCCGACTTATTACGGTTACCCTGCTCCACGTGCTCCATATCCATATTCTCATGCTTGGTCGTCCTATCCTGGATATCTCCCCGCCCCTCATCCTCCTCAGCATCCCCAACCGCCGCCAGCTTCAGCTCCCACGCAAGAGGAAAATGAAACATAATTTCTCGACCACTTTCTGACGTCTCCAATGTAATTCTCTCTCCGCTTCAGCTTTTTTGTCGTTCCATGTGTTCCTTTCCTTCCATATGTTTTGAACTGCCTTCATTGCTGTTATTGTGTGTATAATCTACTTGGTACCTGACTGCGTTGGGTCCTCAGTGAATTGTGTTACCCTTAATATTCCCATTCGCTCTATGTCACTATGCTCGTATTACTTGAACGTTTTGTTGCTTTCATCGCTTTTCTCGCTGTATAACCTGCTTTCCTGCTATACCTGTTGTTTGTATATTAGCCTTTGCCTACTTCTCATCAAGTCCTTTGTCATTGTTATGCATATAATCTCTCTCTGTAGCGCTTCAGCGTCCTTATGCATCCCATTACTCCAAGCGCTCTGAATTGTTACCAGTACCTCCTTACTTTCCAAGTCTCGTTGTATAGTTTGCACACAAATTTTGTGTCCGCTTGATTCTTACATCATCAAATATTCATCGCTTTGACCGCTCGGATTTCCCTTTTTACGCTGCGAAGATCTTCGGTGTAGGCTTGATACCTCAGATATGGGTTTTCCTTTCGGTGCAAGTTCAATATCTGGCGTATGATTTTTCCTTTTCATACAGATTTTGCATCCACTAGATTCTTACATCATCAAATATTCATCGCTTTGACCACTAGGATTCCCTTTTTTCATGTTGTGAAGATCTTCGGTGTAGGCTTACATGGGTTTTCCTTTCGGTGTAGGTCTGGTATCTGAGATATGGTTTTCCTTTCCATACAATTTTTGGATTCTTACTTCATCAAATATTCATCGCATATTGATAATCTGTGAAGATTCATGCACTTTTATGGGCGCGTGGGGTTGGATTTCAAGCAGAAAAACTTAAACGTAAGGTCCCGGTTGTTCTGCCTGTGAAATCTACACTTACCCCTGAATTCTCATTATCCCTAGATGAGATACCTGCCTCATTCATCATGGCAAGAGAAACCCATGTCAGATATCCAGCCTACAACGAAGATCTTCACAACGTGGAAAAGGAAATCCGAGTGGTCAAAGCGATGAATATTTGATGATGGAAGAATCATTAAGTGAACGTAAAATTTGTATGGAAAGGAGAGCCATATCTCATATATCAAGCCCACACCGAAGATGATTTCCTTTTCACGTTGTGTAGATCATCTTCGGTGTGGGCTTGATATCTGAGATATGGCTCTCCTTTCCATACAAATTTTACGTTCACTTAATGATTCTTCCATCATCAAATATTCATCGCTTTGACCACTCGGATTTCCTTTTCCACGTTGTGAAGATCTTCGTTGTAGGCTGGATATCTGACATGGGTTTCTCTTGCCATGATAAATGAGGCAGGTATCTCATCCAGTACTCATCCAGGGATAGTGAGAATGATTCAGGGGTAAGTGTAGATTTCACAGGCAGAACAACTGGGACCTTACGTTTAAGTTTCGCTGCTTGAAATCCAACTCTACGTGCCCATAAAAGTGCATGAATCTTCGCAGATTATCAATATTGACTACGCGTTAACCTTAGTTATAACTTGACATTAAATACCACTTCCAGGACCACTTCCTCGTGCCCCTCATCCCATATACGAGAACTTGTACTCGTGGAAGTAATAGGATGATGTCAAGCCCGTCAGTATTCTTTTGGGTGATGTATTTGAGCTTATAGTGCCGCTTCTTTGTGCTACAGGCTACAGCTGTTGCGCTCATTTTTTCCGATTAACTCGCGCAAGGTCTCCACGTGATATCTGCGTGATTGATCGAATGACGCAAATTTTCTTTTTCAAAATTTCTGCCATGTCATTCTTCTCTGTTGCTCCTCGAGCATTCTCTCATTCAAATGCTAGCTCTCGTTTTAACGTCTTCCGCTCATCTCTCCCGCCAACAATAAGATATGCTAGTGGCGCTGTTTCATCTCCTACCAAAAAGACGCCCCGAGCCCGACCTCTTATAGCGCGTTACACCGACGAAGTTCCCGTTGATCTCGCTCGAGTCCAGTCTGGTATTAATGTCAATCTACGAGACTATGCAAAACAAAAGGAGATGGGACGAATTAGCTATGACTTGAAGACAGTTGATGGCAAGGTTCTTCCAGCCGACGGGCCCAATTTTATTGGTGAGCTGCAATAAAGCACAATAGACGGTTGAAATAAATCTGTATACCGAATTAGGGCCCAATGGATGCTCGCTACGAGAACCACTTTCACCGACATTCCAAGAAGTGGTCCGCAACTTTCGCGGTGCAAATATCCGAATCTATGTGATACCTGAAGGTGCTTGTGGACTCTTTCGCAGAAAAGTATCCTGTTCTGACGAACATTCATCAGGCACTAAACTCCCGGAGTCCTTGGTAATTCTACACGAACATTCCGATCACTTCTCAATCCAGTGCACAAAACCTATGACTCTTGACGGTATGCTGTAGAATTCATTTATATCGTTAAGCCTAATCACCCTCTATCCTTCTCCAGCGCTAAATCAGGAATTGACGGAGTTTATAAACGACCATGGGAGAGTGCTGGACAAGGAAGGGTTTGACGAAGAGTTTCCGTTTGAAATATAATGCAGCATTCGTCTACGATCTAGAAACCAAAATAAAATCAGCTCTAATTCACTTGCCTGTGAGTGAAAGGACCCGAGGAGAGGGATATTAGGCGCGCAGACTTGAGACACTGGAGTGGACGCCATTTCTTCTACCGGAGATGGCAGTGAAGTAACCAATATATTACTATGCAGCTCTTAATTTTCCCCGCAATCGTGTGTCTATTTGGCCATACCACCAATACACGTCGGAATTCCGGGATCTTTCTAATTGAAAATGGAGAACCGTACATGAAAGTCCAAATACCTGGGGGAAATTGGTTTTGTGAAGCAGTACTACAGAATTCAATTACGGTAATGGAGAAAGAGCAAAATCTTGTGATTATCATGGAACGACAGCGGGGACTATCCATCTCACCTCCCGAGGTGGACGGATTACACTTGGGTGCACAATTGACCATTGCCTTTCAATCATGCCACGCGCCAGCGAGTTTCTTGCGTTGGAGAGGATTGATCATACCGTGCAATTGAACTCGTGGTCGATGAAGAGACAAATATGCATTCACTGGGACCGTGTCTGCTACATTTCCTCAGGATCCGTTTAACCTGTGAACTAACTTGAGCATTTTGCCTTCTCTTACTTTTGCCATTCCTGAGTTGGAGTCCGTAAGACTCCCATGAAGTCAACTTGGGTCATCCATTTATCTCGCAGAGAATCCTGACACTGAGCTCCTGCCATCCTGGAAGAATTCAAGTTGTCAATTCCTCTCCAACACTAAATACCTCTTTGTCATCAAAAACTGTACCGGTATAAGCTAAAGTAGCACCAAGGGACTGAACCTACTCGGACGAGTACGAGGAGAAGGCCAAGGACAAGCTTCGTCCTCTGGCCTGACCAAATTGAAATAACTTTAACTTATAAGTGTACATTGCTAGGGTCATGTGATCCCAGAGCTCAGCGAGACTTTCGCGTCTGAAGTTTGAACAGATGAATATTCTCTGTAAAGTGAAGGAGGAAATTGGCCTGTAAGGAGAGGCAAGAGTATAAGGAGAGGCAAGAGAAAGGGCTAAGCCTGAGGGCAGACATTTTCAAGCCGCTGATTTTTGGAAAAACGCATTGGCTTAGGTAGCCCTCCCATTGGCCAGCCGATCAACATGCCTGGTAAAAAGTAGCATTTAAGTACAGTATAAAAGCCACATGGTGATGATCATCGATTGATAGTCAACCTTTCTTCCGCTCAGTTATGACTGACGATAAAACGATAATTTTGTACGATATTCCTTTTGCAGAGCCGGGCGTATGCTGGTCCCCGAATACTTGGAAGACAAGGTGCGTAGCAGAGCTTGTTTAGACTGTATACATTGAATCCGTTTAGTGCAGATACTGTCTCAACTACAAAGGGCTTCCATACCGAACCGAATGGATTCACTATCCTGACATTAAACCCCTTTGCCTCAAAATCGGCGCAGCTCCGACCGATTTTGAAGATGATGGCGTCACACCATTATACACACTCCCAGTAATCTACGATCCGACTACGAAGAGAACGATTTCTGAATCATTCGATATCGCTATTTATCTTGATATCACGTACCCAAATACCCCTCGAGTCCTCCCAGAAGGTACACATGGGCTTCAGAATGGTTTCTCCAAGCTGGTCATGGCTCGGACACCTCGTAGTCCATGGGTTCGTTTGGAAGTAGTCGAAAAACTTCCGCCGGGAAAGAGTCAAGATTATTTCCGGAGGACCAGGGAGGCTACGTATGGAACCAAGTTTGAGGAATGGGGTCCACGAGGTCGGGAGAACGTAAAAGCATGGGCCGAGTTCCAGAAAGGGCTCTTTTTGTTAAGCGACCATTACACCAAGGCCAAGGAGGAGACGGGGGGCAATTTTTTGTGTGGGGATAGTCCTACATTTGCAGATTTTGCTTTAGCAAGCATTCTACAGTGGTGCAAAGCAGGGTATGGGAGCGAGAGCGAAGAGTGGAAAGATATCGTGACTTGGCAGAAAGGGAAATGGGGTGATTTTGTACAGAGCTTGGACAATTATACGCAGGTGGTGTAAATAGTATATTACGATATGAGCTTGAGACACTTTTTTCCAGCTTACCATTATGCATTACGCTCCGCTAGATCTTTCGTCGATCTTTCGAGTATGTAGTAACTTATATCATATTGGCAAGGCTGTCGTTGTTAAACGTTTAACGTTCAGATCGTTGGAGACTTTGCCGCTGTTTTGCCGGTGGTACCTGGCAATCCGCTAACTGCCGAACCTCTTTACTTCAGGTGAGATACAAGTGCGACGGCTCCGATATTTTGTGGCCGTCAGATGTAGAATCCTCCAAGAATGAGGAATCTGGTGTTTGTCGAGATCCTCGTTAGCACAAACGACCGTTCAAAGGCTAGTGAGTGACACTGCATGCAAATCTACATAAATATTTGTGGAAATAGTAAGATTATGTTAAAATTGTATGGAATTTCATGCAATCTTAACATAATCTTTCTATATTCACCCAATTTTAGCATAATTTTACTATTTCCATGAAAAGTTATGTTGATTTGCATGCAGTGTGACGTTGGATGGACTGTGACTGTCATGTGCTTCAGTCCAACTCACAAGAGTGAAGAAAATCGTAGCCCAGCGTTTGCCCAGCGTAGTCCCTACCGAAAATTCGACTCGGATGAAACGGAAAACAACCGATGAGAATGATGTTTTACTTGAAGCAGACAGAGTTTTGGGTTACTGCTTGCTTCAACTGAAGCCGGGTAATTCGACTTTGACTTCCATGGATCTGTATGGAGCAAGAATATCGTAGGGATCCGCGCTGATGCACGCTGAATCCTGATGCACGCGGAGAGTCTCGAATTCAGAATTGCGATCTATGCTAAAACGGAGCAAGACCGATATCTAATCTTTGCAACCCATATAGGAACGGTTTCCACCAATAATTATTAATACCTAGGCACTCTCCCCTCTCTCAGGCTGTTGATCTTTCATTAGTATCCGCTTTCTCCCTTGCCGCAGTGGAGCAGATACATATACAAAAATAGTAATATTGAGGAACGTCTTCGTGAATTTTTTTGAGCGCAAAGTTCTCGGTGATGTGTGCAAATGTGCATATAGTCACTCAAGGGGGTCTATCTCAATTTGTATGATGCAACCAGCATTCCAAATATTTTCGATGTTGTGATATTATTTTTGGTGGGTGAGTCCAAGACATTAAGTATGAAGAATGAAAGTAAGCCAAAATAATAATAAAATAGATAGTGCGACTTGAGCTTCAAGTAGATGTACTTTTTGATACAACCGGCAGCAGTCATTTCTCCGGGGAACACAGTAAGTAAAGATAGGTCAGAAAATTCTAAATGATCCCAGACTTGGTGATAGTCACCCGACGAGTTGGATGGCCGGTATTTGAACCTTGGGCTTCAATCTGCTTGACGACTTCCATACCCTCGATTACCTTGCCAAACACAACATGTCGTCCATCTAGCTAGACCATAGTTCAGCGTATGCATAGTGGAGTTTCAATAAAGCATTGACCCATCTTGTAGCCACGGTAGTGATGAAAAACTTGACAAGAAACTAGTGATGAGCTGTCGCTGCACGATAGAAGGCTACATTTTTTACCTGGCTCCCATTTGTATTTGGTCCGGAATTCGCCTGTTTTCCAAGTGTAAGCAGATAGAGGATCGATTATCAGTCGCTATCATGGTGTAGCTACCATTGAAAGAGTGCCAGGCTCGGAATGACTGGCCCGGAAGTTTTCGTCTAGAATTGAATGAGACTCTGCCGACCAAAAAATATTCGCCTCACCAGTAAACCGGGGGCCGTAGATCGACTGCCCTCCTGTCCCATTGTAAGCAGTAAAGTCTCCTCCTTGAAGCATGAACTGGAGTAATGTAAGTAGCTTATCGTGTAGGCCAATGTATGCGCTTTAAGGATAGGATCTCACCTTGGGAAGGATACGATGGAAAATACTGCCAGCGTAACCAAATCCATGTTCGCCAGTAGCCAATTCGCGAAAATTTCTGGCTGTCCTAGGAACAACATGGTCGTATAGCTGGAAGACTATGCGCCCAGAGGGTTGACCCTGGATTGATATATCGAACTATAACCTGAACGTCAGCTTGAGCATATATGCACGGTTCTGACTCACGAAAACGTTGGACCTGCAAGCGTTCGGAACAAATCGTATGTTAGAGCGGGCGAAGTTTCTCACATAGTTCTAATATATGCAGCTAACTGAGATTGATTATGCGTAATATTTCCTGGATAGAAGGAGGGTAAAAGTGGTGACCAGTCGAGACTTGAGTCGGAGTGGAATCAGTATCGCACACGTGACGGTGAAAAAATTGCTCCGAGTTCACTTTCTCCGGTCGGAGAAATTTTTGAGCGAAGGTGCAAGGTTGTTCGTGATCTCCCCGTAAGGCTTTTATATCGGTCTACAGCTTCTGATCTGCTTTCAAGTGACGTTCTATTCAGTAAACTCCCGTCGAAGACTCACCAGCATCATCAACCTTAAGCCGTCCAAGGAATTTGTGAAAAATCTTATTCAATATTAAACAACACTTAACTTGACCCCTCAAAGTTTCAAATATCATCCACGAGACAATCTCTTGTCACTGTTACATTACACCAATATTGTGGCCATTCAGAATTAGCTGCGTATCAACTGTTCTCTTTTCTATGACACCTATCGCCAAAAAAACGAGAGTGTCTAGTACTACTACGTCAAAAATCACTGTCCCGAAGATTCTCATGCTAACGTACATCAAAATGTTTCCTGGATTGAGCTAGTAAACTTCCGAAAAACTCCAACTAGTAATAGGGGTAGGATGATATTTAAGTGAGTAATTCCATTGAGAACTACATACTCGTGTCCGTGTATTCTCGTGGTGTGTAAATGTAGTAAAAATATGAGGCACAGGTCCGCACTACTAACTATAACTTTGCTATATTACTATCAGATACGTTTCTCCGTTGTTGTTGCCTCATATGACCTATATTCACGGGGCAATGGTTGGCAAATGGCGAGCGAGTTTGTGTCTTTCCAAGGTCGACAGGTTTCGTCTCGAAACCGTTCCCCTCAAGCGTTTGCCACTACCTTGTATCTGCGCCCCCCAAGAGAGCTTCAAGCTTTGTGCGTGAGCATCCAACGTGCATCCTCTCATATACCTTCACGTTTGTACTTGATTCTTCCCAGGACGTTCATTTAATAGACACTGCGCGACTTCCTCTGTGAAGAGACTATATTAGGAACGCCGACACTGATGAATTTTAAATGGTCTATAATACGGTACCTCATTGTAGGCTGGCGTTGAATATTATAGGTACAGTAGGAGTGAATAAATCATGTCGAAGGTACGCCCAGGTACCCTGGTACGCCACGAAAGCCAAAGCGTACATATGTACATTAGTAAGATAAAATATCATGATGTCTGCAGTATTCTAATAGACCAGACTCTTGTCATCACGTCTATGTGGTCGACATACGATGGACAATGATTTACCTGAATGGTACTAGTCATGATGCGAAGCAATCTTGAAGTATTTGCCAGCTCCCCGAATCTTTATTTAGCGTTCCGTCCAACGGACTTTCGGAGTAACCCGTAGCCATGATCACTAGTAGCTTGGGACTTTATGGTTATTTCATTCACCATATAGCTTGTCTAAGAGTTAGATTTGATGGAGAGTATTCTTTATTGAAGATATTACCTCCACACCAGAACTTGTAATAAGGCAAATTTCTAGGTAAGCAAACCAGCAGGAAGATAAATTGAACATGAACCATTGAACACGATTTTCTCTGAAGATACAGAAAGTAATGAACCGCACAGAAGTATCGAAATGCTAGTGACGGATGTGAACTCTGATTTGTTGTCCAGGGAATCCCAGTGAATGACGATTATCTTCCATGGCCGTGACCTCAATTTCCCCAGTGCAGGGATTGCTGTTTTTCGACATGTCCTGATTGCCCTGCTTCAAGACGGCCTCCGAGCTTTCAGCAGTACTAGATGCGCAAGTGCAACGGAAACGTAATGTGTGGAACATCTGAGACTGCATAGCAGGGGCGGCGGTCATTTTGTGGCTAGGAATATGAAGTTATTTAATCAGAAGAATCGAGGCTTGACCAAAGACGCACTTGAAGGATATGTGGGAAATCTTTCGAATATCACGAGCGACTAGCTGCGCGCGTTTTTCAAGGTCCCAAGCGGGATCGGCAACGATAGAGTGGCACGCCTTGTAATTTATACGAGCATTTTTGCGCGCGTACTTCTTCAGGTTCTTGTACAGGTCAGACGAGGTCTGGAATTCAAATCCAAATGCCATCGGATCGTTCCGTGATGACTCTGAAGTCTAAAAAAGAGCGCGTTAAAATACAAAAAGAGGGGGAAACGGAGACTCCGTGCCGTATGAGAGCCTGCCGTGCTATGGCGTTTCATTTTCTTCGCTGGCATCGACCCATCTTCCTCGGCGCTTTTTCTTTTCAGAGTTGGAGCTGCCGCAACAAGCTTCGCAGAAGAACCTTTACTTGAATGATTTTTTGACGCAGTGAGCGCCTTGTTTTCCCTTGCCTGCTTTTTTCTCGAGCGACATTTTGTGCATGATTTAAAGCCTGGATCAGCATTCGCAGAGCATTGGTTACATTTGGTTGATGAGATGGTGGAAGGCATTATAGTGGATGGTGTGGACGTCGACATGGCTGATGTTCTAAAACTTGAAAGAGTCTCACGTGGTTATTATATCGTACGCGACGAGCGCCCATCGGCCCGAGAACACGCGTCAAGCACCTCGGAGTCATGCTTCAACTTGCTTAAGCCATCCCTTCCTTGTTTCGTCTACGTCTCCAGTCTCTATCAGGTCAAACATGGCCACAATGATACTGGGGATATACAGGTTGATACATTCGGACTGTGTTAATCTTCACCATCTTTCCTGATAGCTTCTACTAGTGCTGCATTTGCAAAACGACCAATGGTCACTCAGAGCTTAACATCCGCTGTCATATTTGGTACAGGAGATGTTATAGCTCAGCAAGGCATTGAAAACAAAGGACTCGGGAATCATGACGTACGCTATTATACTTGATTCTTGACAACTCGAAGCCAACGCGTTTTACATTTAGTTTGCCAGGACTGCTCGCTTTGTTTTCTACGGTTGTACGTGCTTTCACATAAACCTTGCGTCTATTAAAGCTCGGAGGTGCTCTGACATTCCACCCGTAGCGTGTCTGTTTGGACCAGTCCTCACTAAGTGGTACCAATTTATCAACCGTCGACAATTTTCCAGCCAACTGCGTGCGATCACATATAAGGTACACCCTGCGTCCGCCACGCCCTTAGTAGATGAACCGATCTCTGATCATCTTCGTTCTAGGTTGCCCTTGACCAGCTAGCATTAGCACCATGTAAGCTGCCATTGCTGTTTGTTGACTATTGTACCTATCAAGGCCCTCAGTTGTAACGGTACCGATGTTCTTTGGCACAATGAGTATCCTGGAAGGCCAACCAGATGAAGCTATACCTAGGATAAAAAATGTATGTGATTTACAAGTCAAGTACCTCCAGACATTTTATCTCTCTGTCCTTGCTGGCAGGCTTACACCTCAACGTTAGCGCGTGGTTGGTGAGTCCATTTTGGGACAACTCTGGATAAATTCTGCTCAACTTCCCATACGCTACTCTATCAGGTGCCTTTTTATTCCTGCGCAAATAATTAACTTTTCTTTGGTACCGACATCAATGCGATTGCTGTTCCATGCTTCTATTGGGTTGTGTTGGAGTATGTTCTTGAGTCTCTTCACTCTTGATTCTGATTTTTGATTTTTTGACTATTAATATTACAGACACCTATCTATCGTTCTTCAATGCAAAGCAAAGAGAGTTACTCGAAGAACATAATGAGAATCCGCCATAAGTTTGGTTGTTTCTGGATGCGTTTTTTCCTATTAGAGCACTTATAGAACCATAAACTTGCTTCTGAATTTAATGACCTTTCTGTTGAACTTGATCCCACCTTCGGTTCCGATATCTAGCCATCTTTTGATGACGTTTGTGATGTATACAGCACTGAAATGTTGATATTTCAATGGTCTGTGGGTGGGATGTCTTTCCCCCCTCTACATACACAGCGGAGTAAAAAAAGGGACAACAGAGGTCATTAATGACAATTCCATTCAGTTTCCATCATCAGCTGTTGTTCACCCGCAAATGATGAATGCCTTCTGGTGAGTTCCCTTATTATCTTGTTAGCTTGAAACGTCCTATGATAGAGGACGAGCACTTACTAAGGAACTTCGGCAATACGCGGGGGCGTGGGGGGAGTCCGGGCGCAAGCCGTAGCCTGAAATAGGAGCATAATTGTGCCATCCTACTGTTTAACACCTTAATTTACGACCCAGGGCTGATTTCCACTGCTGAGGTTTGTCGTGAGCTCCCAATTAAATAAATGTAGCTGTCTTGCACTCTTTCCGTGTGACTGCAGCCAGCTCCGAGAGTAGGGTGATTGGTAAGGCCAGATAGCAGATTTTGTTGACGAGCAACTTCTCAATGTGGACAAAGCGTACCTCAAAGCAACTCAGGACGCCGGAATGTAGACACGCACGATCCGGGGTGTATCTGCTACGCGAAAAGGTAGATTTAAGAATTGTTACCAATTCTTAACCTGGATCGTATATAAGGAGAACTACAGGGGTAGCCGTAGTCTCGTAAACAAACATGTTTACACGGAAGCGGAAAACTCAAAGATATGTTATCAGCTTTTGTCCATTCAAATACAAGCACTGATATCCGCAAATGGATAGCAAAAGCGTTATAGCGAGCTATAGCTCATATATGCCAAAGATGTTTCTACCACGCCGTTATTAACGATTGGCTGTAATGTCCAAGTAGTAATGTCCCAACGTTCCTGGTAGCAACTTCAAGTTCCACCCCTATCTCAAGCAGAAAGTCAACTTCTCCTCGTTATGCTGTATTAACCCGCGGTCCAATCAGAAGTAACTTCGTGAATCTGGCGCTCGCATATAAATCGTCAGTGAGTGACAAGTGAGTGAAGTAAGTATATCACGTGAGACGTGCAGTTCGCGTCACCGGTGACTGGTGACTAAAACTGTTCGAGCTTCGTCAACTGGACTCTTGGCTCTCTCTACACTCTCTTCAAAGTTTGACGGAAATGCCTGAAGACACCGAAATCACGCCACTTATCCATGCATCATCAAGCACCTGCGATGATACGCAGTCAATAACTGGTACAATACATGGAAACGCTTTACACCGTGGAAACTCGGAAGGACAATGTACGCCATTTGACCTAGTAAATTACACATAGTTGATATAAATATTAGCAAGCCATGGTGAATCTTTCGATAACGTTCCTCATGCAAGACGGAAACTGGGTTAGACGCAAAATTCTTGATTTAGGACCAAAATTGAAGCCTCAGTTCTACAGGGCTATTCAGTGCCATGTTTCTGGTCTTTAATCGTGTTATTGGGACTGGGTGCGCTTCAAATACTTACCAGCGGCCATGTTCACAATTTGACCCACCGTAGGATCTATGCAACACCCAGTGTTATCCTTCGGACATCTGGTAGTGTAGGTGTTGCACTTATCATGTGGATCATTGGTGCTGCTTTAGCTGGTGTGGGCACAGCGGTCTATGTTGAGCTAGGGACTGTGAGGGATCAGTTATCTTCTTTTGACTACGAGTGGTTTGTTTATCATCATAGTCCAAACTAGGGCCTTCCTCGTAGCGGAGGAGAAAAGAACTATCTGGAATTCATCTTTCGAAAACCAGACACACTTCTTGTCACTTGTGCTTATTCAATATACGCTGTTATCATCGTTGGTATTTCCCTTGTCACTGCGAATTCCCGAATTCACACATTTTTGGAAGGGCTCAGCTGCAGCGAACAGTGTCGTATTTGGTGAATGTACATTTTGCTTTTCGCTGTCCTCGGTTTGAATCGTTCTTAGCATTCGCATACCAGATGTAATCCACGCCCTCGACAAAGAACCCTCTCGGTACAACACCCGCTTTGTTGCCTTCCTTTGCTTGACGTTCATCCTGCTTCTTCACGGGTCACTACTCAAATGGGGCCTACGTCTCCAGAATGCTCTTGCCTTGTTGAAGTTGGTTATCCTTTCTGCAATAGCAATATGTGGTATCCTAAGTTTGATTGGTGTGGAAGCATTCGCTGTCAAGCAAGGGTACGAGATCCCCAGCAACTTCCAGTGGGACAAATTATGGGAAGGAAGCCGGGGGGATGTGAACGCGTTTGTAACGGGGCTATACAACGTTATCTGGTACGTCTTATCGGTTCTCGTTAATTGATAACCGCACGTTAATTTGTTCTGGCAGGTCCTTTGTCGGTTACTCTACAGCCAATTATGCCCTTTCCGAAGTTCGTGACCCTGTTAATACGATCAAGCGTGCCGCTCCCTTGGCCATGATAGCAGTGTTTTTTGTGTACATCTTCGTGAATATTGCGTACTTTGCTGTCGTTTCCAAGAATGACATTTTAGGCAGTAAACGCATTGTAGCGTAAGTCCAATTCGATTCAGTTCATCGTCCGTCCAAGATTCTGATAGTGCAAAGTGCGTTGTTTTTCCGCAATCTATTCGGCGAACAAATGGAACGAGTGAGCATGATGCATACTTTTTGTTTCTGGATTTTTGAAAATTGTTTGTCGAGAATAGGCCTTGAGCGTGTTCATCGCTCTCTCGACTCTGGGGAATCTTCTTGCGGGACAGTTCAGCCAAGGTCGAGGTACGCACATCAGGATAATGATCCCTAACTTTTCGTGATGTCCTTTTCAGTTGTTCAAGAGCTTGGAAGAGAAGGGCTACTTCCGTTTTCTGCTTTCTTTGCATCGAATAAACCTTTCGGCGCTCCGCTTGCGGGGTTATTTACTCAATATGTTGTGTCTGTGGCGTTTGTGGTTCTTCCACCTCCTGGAGACGCATATCTCTTCATGATTAGTTGTGAGCAGCCAATGAGCTTTCCTTCGATCAATCTGTTACTCACTCGCGCAATTTCAGTGTCTTCCTACTGCTCCGCTCTGATCAATACGCTCGTGTCCTTTGGACTGTTGTTACTATACACGTCTTATTTGCGGGCATACCGCTGGAATCCTCCTTTCCGTGCACCAAAACTCGTCGTAATGTTATTCGCATTGTCAAACCTCTTCCTCGTAACTGTGCCGCTAATTCCACCGTCATCTGGATCGAGAACCTATGAGCATCTTCCATATTGGGTAAGTAACGTACATTCTTACTCGATTTATCTGACTGCTACTTGCTTCCCGCTTTGCGATCTATAGTCTCACGTATTAGTAGCGTTTTCCGTGTCGGCGGTGGGGATAGGGTACTGGTTTATCTGGATCAAATGGCTTCCTAGGAAGAAGGGGTACCGGTTGGTTAGAGAGTGGGTATTGCAGGAGGATGGGGTTTCGAGGTATGTCTATCAGAAGGTACCGTTCTGATGTTAAGCAGACTCGTTTTTGTGGAGTGTCCATGTTGAGCTTCAAGGACAATTAATCACATATAAGGTACACGATTCTAGGTAAACAAACATGGGCAGCAGTGCGTCGAACTGCCGGACGACTGCCGGACGACGTTATCAATACTTGCAGAGTTACGAGTGACAGAATTCAGGATTGCCCATGAAGTTCGTGGAGTTATAAACTTTTAAGCAGACTGCTGTAAGCAAACAAGCGCTGCACCTCGGACTAGAAACCATGCTTGATGCTATCGTTAAAATAATTTTGAAAGAAAGTCGAAATTATTTAAATAACCTTGATGGTGGCTCCTTAGTGCATTGTGAGGGAATTGAACCCCCAGCGGGTCGGGGTATAATAGAGAGCTTCCAGAGTAGCCTGCTTGAGGGCTGCAATCAAAGATGATCAGAGCCCTTGTGAGTGCAATGACAGACGCCTTGTATCTTGCTCTCCCTCCTAATCAATTCCAGCCGGCGTCCGCACGGGTTGGCATAGCATCGGAAACAGGGACCAGACTTTCTGCGTGTGTTAATGCTTACGTGAGATCTCTGTTCTTTCCATCTTAGCTTCAAAGTAAGAGGTTGGAATTCTAGAAAGCTGTGAATCTCGACGGGGAGACAGAAGGAATCTCGAGCTGGAAGCAATTGTGAAGAGGTGGGTAAACTCTGATTCAACAGAAAGAGTTATTAAATCTTGTCTGCTTTCTCCGCGTTTTCTCCCTTTGCTGATTCGATTTGCCTCAAAGGAGCTTGACATCTTGACGGAAATTGTGACGTTTGTTGGACGGGCATTTTGCTTGGAGCAAGACTTGAGACCGGCATTGCTGTGGACGAAGGGAATCAGGTGTTACTTAGAGCCGGAAGAAGCAGCAGATTGTGGAAAAAGTCTACTAGCTGGTCTGGTTGAAGTGACTTACGGCTTGAAACTTGGGATCTACACGGAGATTTTGCGACAAGTCTACGACATATAACCAAATACTAGTCAGTTGTTTTCCCTTTACCTTTCGCAATGCCAGGGCTTATTTCCGTCCTTTCAATGCGTCCAGTACCAAGTCTTTCAGAAAGTCACTTGAATTCCCCACATATCAAAAATCCGAAAATGCCCTCTCTATTCTCGCGCTCAAAATCCAAC
The DNA here is from genome assembly GCA_015501585.1 of Rhodocollybia butyracea. Classification (NCBI taxonomy): domain Eukaryota; kingdom Fungi; phylum Basidiomycota; class Agaricomycetes; order Agaricales; family Omphalotaceae; genus Rhodocollybia; species Rhodocollybia butyracea. The sequence continues at coordinate 73,993 of JADNRY010000012.1, read as the reverse complement.
AACGTTTCATCACTTCCCCTGCCTCCCACCGCCGTGTTGCCTACGGATCCCAGCGAGCAGTTTGTCGAGACAATTGTTCCGCCAACAGCGTCTAGCAGTCACGGATATGGCCACCTCCATCTTCATCCCGGTCTCACAATATCCGTTGACCATCTGCACACGCTAGTAGCCATCATCAATAAATACCTGGACGTCGAAACAGCTTTTGTGTTTAGTGCAGATGCTATGGACTTGGATGCTCCGAGGGTCGCCAGGCTCATTGCCAAATTTGTGGATGCGCTCAAAGCCAACGATCTGACTCGCTTTGATGACGAGGCGCGTTTCGCAGGTTCACACGAACTTGGCATGCTTTTACGTTGGGCGTTGGCCAGGGCACTTCGGGTTGACCAATCTGCCAATAAATTCTCCCGAGGTCTCATTCCTTACCTCGCGTACCTTAACTGGGCTAAACAAGAGCATGTCCAAAACTATCCACCGACACATTTTTTCTCAATCCTTCAGACTCGTACAAAGGTCTCAATACCTGTACCCGTGCCTGCGTCTCCGGGTGGAGGGGTATCAGAGATGGGCCAGCTGCGCCCTGACGGCTCAACTGTTGTAGTACGCGAACAGCTACGAGAGGTGATCCCAGAACCTCTAAAAGCCACGCTACTCACTTTATTTGGGTTACTGGCAAGGCTTGTAGCACATTCCGCCAAGTCGGGTATAACACCCCCAGCATTGAGTCCACTATTTGGTCCGTTGTTGTTCGGCTTGGGACCCTTAGATATACCAGAACGTATGCAGAGTTTCATCTTCCCCATCCAACCGTTGACCGAATTTATTTTAGATATAATAGAAGATCCGGCATCTTTCAATTCCATATACACTTCCTACCTTCGTTCTGTACATGCAACTGAACATCTTTTACTCTCCTTTATTCGATGGCAAGATACCCCAAGTACACTAGGCGGAGGGAGTGTCAACGGTACCAACGTACCCACGCGGTTGAAAGAATGGATTCGTGACTATCCAAGGGCTTTGAGTGGTCATGCGAAAGTTTTATCTCTAGCGGATAGCCTGGGGTCATCGACCCAAAGTATGCCAGATCTCGGATTGCGTAAAGGCGCCAAGACGATCCGTGTTCTTTCTGCGAGACGGACTGTACCTACGTATGATCGTGATCTCGTTCGCTCTTCGGCGCGATGGGCTTTGCCCTCGAGCCAAGGAATGCTGGCTGACAGTCGGGAATGGGGCCGGATATGCCCTCTTTCCTCGCCCGCTGATATCAAAGATTCCCGAGGGGGTGCCGGAGAGAGATTACCTGCAAGGTACTCCGAGTCCTATCGGAAGAAGATGAACATCCCTCTCGGTGTAGAACCTGGTTCGTCACCCTACGCCCCCTCCCTATCTTCTTCCACTAGTTCTTCCTCCTATTCCTCCTACTCCGTTTCGCTTTCGCCTCTGACTCGGAGCACCTCTGCAACATCAGCATATTCATACTCTGAGGGATCGCCTGGTTCCTCTGGCCCAAATACCCCAACATCCCCCTCCACATCTCAAACTTCGAGCAGATTCAAAACGCTTACCGACGCCCAGTGGGGCCTTTTCGAATCTTCCGGTTTCTCTTCCCCGTCCATCGCAGCTCGAGGAAAGACGACGAGGGATATAAACTCTGCGTTAAGATTCGATCTCACCGAAAGTGCACGAAAAGCCCGTATCGGCCAACGTGAACGAGAATCAGTTTCATGGGGAGACTTTATGGAAGCTGGATTCGATCGGGATATGGATCAGAATGCGCCTCTGGGCTTGCCTTCTTCTACATCTTCCAAAGGACTGGTTTATGGTGAGTCGTATGTGAAAGAGGGCGGTAAAACTCGCGATCGAAAGGGCGCACCACGCGCTGTAGGCGCAGGATATGTCGGACTTGGAGCGGATGGCAAGTTGACTGACGTTGGGGATTTCGTATTGGATACTGGACTCGACGCTGCGCTTCAATTCAATTTGAGTGACTTTGGGATATTGGGGAGCACTAAGATGTCTGCGGAACGGGGCCTGACTGGGAATGAACGTGAACGAACTCTCTCTGCAATGGGCAAGAGGTTGAAAAGGAAAGAAAAGGTGAACTGAAATGCGTTGTATTGTTGCTATCATTACTCAATCTCTTTCTCTACTCAAAGCCCCTTCCTACATTCACACATTCGACCGCGCCCATACTAGGCTCTGAATCACTCATCGAAGCTGCGTTTCTGGATGTCTGGGTTGATCTGGTTAGTTGGGGATTTGCTGCAACTGTCACGGGTGAGAGCTTGTTGGAGGTATTGGAGGGAACAGGGATGCTTGGGTATTTTGCCTTTTGTTTGAGACTATGCTAGCTGCGCACTGATGCATTTTTTCATCATTTCTGTTACAGCTTCTATGCAGACGCGAAAGGAACGACTCTGACTCTCAACCGTTCCATAAGCAGAGATGACACCGATCTGCTTGATCCAGCAGTAGCAGCTGAAACAGCACAATGGAAAATCGATTTGTTTAAGGAATGCAACTGGGCTCTGGTTTGCACTTCTTTACTGTTGCTTCGTCTTCGATACTGATAATACCATAGGTTGAATTCAAAGCTCTCCCGAATTCCTCTTCCCCTGCTCCACCAAGTTCACATAATACGCCCACCTCTGACCCTCGAGATCCAAGGATCGCAACCTCTCTATTACTTTTTGAAGAATATGTCCCTCGCGAATACCGCGCGCAGCTCGGCCACCAGCTAGCTGGGATAAATACAGAGTTGATAATGAATCCAACCAGGTCTTCCTCTACTACCGCTGGTCCAGGCTCAGGTTCGTACGGAGGAGGTTCGATGGGTCGTGTTCGTCTTGGCTCGTTATTCTCCTCTCCCAATAGCGGGAATTACGGGGCTTCGACCTCGAGTTTGGGTTTGGTTGATTCGAACCGAGGAAAGAAGGGGAAGAAGAGTAAAAAAGACAAGAAAGACAAAGCTTTGCCTACAGCGTTCTTTACTGGGAGTACGCGTACACTTACTGGATCAGGTGCGGCAACCCCGACGCCATATGACTCACGTAATGGAGCGTCTTCGACTCCAACCCCGTACTCCCGAGCTCGACTTCAGCCGAACGCCGACCTAGAGTCTCCCTCGACTCCAACCGGCCCGGGAGCTATGAGAGCTCCAACACGCACAAATAAATTTGAAGAATTCGACGCGATACTCGCTGATGGAAATCGCGGGACCAAGGTGATCACTCTCAATTCAGCATTGCGTGAAGATGGATATACGGATAATGAAGAAGATGCTCAGTACAGTGCGTATTCCCGCACACACGAAGGAGGATTACCGGAAGGAGCTATGCCTCCTATGGATCTACATTCTCCCTCGTCTTCATCGATTGGACATTCCCTTCCACCTCTGCCACCCTCTGTTCCTTCGTCCAAACCTCCTCTAACACCCATTACTACATCTTTGTCTGCATCTACCTCTTCGCAGCTCCCCGCTTCCACTCCCGCCGGGTCGTCATCTACAGAGCTATCGACGTCACAACCTTTGGAATCCGAGTCCAAAAAGTCGTCATCCAATCTCTTCCGTTTAACACCTTCGAAACCAAAGGGACCTAAAGCTAGACGACAATCCCGACAAAACCTCGTACCGGCAGAGTATTCTACTGTTGAGTTTGAGACTAGACTGACGGGACCTGGGTCGGGTGGAGAGACGGAGGATGAAACAGGTGAAGATAGAGGGGGTGCAGAGATAGGTGCATCAGGTCTCGGGGACGATGCATTCCTTGAAGAAGCTGCTCGACGTAGAAAAACCGCGAGGCTGACTGAGCGGGATAAGTTAAAGTCTGAGCGTCGCGGTGGCGCAAAACGCTTCAGTTTAGGGTTAGGCAGGGGCAATGGAGGAGGAAATGATGACGATGATGCTTGGGTGGATATCGTTATTCCCTCCAAGAACCCTACTACAGAAGGTGCTAACGATAGAAGGGGTGTAAAGGGAGATCCGGAGGAAGCTTCTCAGGAGGTTGCTCGAGTACTGAATGCTGTGAGGGGTGGGCAACCTTATCCGTTGGACGACGAGAGTGACTGGGAGGACCCCAAGGGCTCTCCACAACAACAGCGCGTTGGTAACGGTAGTAGTCATTTTGGTGCGATACCCTCAGAAGTTTATTCCGATGACATCGAGGTGCAGACTGTACCAAGGAAAGCACTGGTTCATCCTGAAGGCCAGTACGATATACATAATGGGGATGACCAAAGTTATCACGAGGATGAATCGCGCGACGAAGACCGTTCTTACATCGAGCAAGATGATACGGAGGATGCCCTACCTAAACGCCGGCTAGGTTACTTTGACCTTCATCCCGAACGACGTCCTGGATCTATTACTTCACAGGAGATACTTTCAAAGTCCGGCCCATCTCCGTCTTCTGGTGATGAGGACTACTCTGGAAGAAAAGACGAAGATGAGGACGATGAAGAGGACGATGATGATGACCCCCGAGCACGATATGCCACTCAATCTGACGAGGATGATGACGCTCCGAGGGATCTAGACAAAGTATACGCTACGAGAGATCAACACCAAGCCGATAAAACGGCGAGGCCTTTACCAACCTTACCTCCGGCGCAGAATGGTAGCACACTCAGAACATCATCTCCCAGCCCTGCATCGTCCTTACCCACCACAAAGGCTATCCCAATATCTCCCGCTCCGGCCACACCGCCGAAACCTTCATCCAAGACCGCAGCACTAATTGAGATGTACAGAGAGAAGGAGAAGAAGAGCCCCACTCCATCGACATTAAATTCTCCATCAAGCTCGGGAATTCTTCACCCGTCGAAAATTCCCGTGGCTTCTCCGACTTCAACCCCAGCTCCAAATCTCGCTTCTCCTCCAACTTCACCTGCTCCTGCCCCATCGAGGATCCCGCTCAAAACTGGATTGCCTACCGTCCCAGGTTCTACCGCTCCTTCATCTATATCTGTCCCCTCGCTGCCCACATCCCCCGCTGCCCCAGTACCCGCGGCCAAGCCTCTCTCGAAGACCTCCACTGTTGGTATCAATAGCCAAATGGACGATGATGATGAATCGGAGGAGTTATCGCCTCCGGCAATTGCACTCGGTGTAGACGCAGGTCGAGCGAGTCCAGGGAGATACATTCATGGGGCACCATTGCACAATGTCTTAGAAGAAGAAGAAGAAGAGTAAGCGGGCGAGTGGGGGGAGTGATGAGTAAGAGGACGTGGAAAATGAATCTCACATATACACGCCGTGGGCTTCTATTCCTATTGTGAGTCTGTTCCATGAGCGGGCCTTTGGGACTGGCTGGCGCTAACATAATCTTTTCATTTCTTTGTCTTCTAGGTTATTTGCGTTGCTCGAACTTTCGGGACTCGTATCTATTGCTTATCTGCTTATCCTCTCACACCGCTATGCTGCATACTGTGATACTTTTCGAAACTTCCCGCTTTTCCAGGTAAATATCTATGTTTTCAACTAAGTTGCGTCGTAAAAGCGAAAATACCCTCTCCATATGCATACTTACATATCCAATCCTTTAACTTATCATTTTACACCTTCTGAATGTTTCCGTACTACACTAGCATCACTCCTTTCTTTGTGGATTATTCCAGGTTGACCTTCTCGATTTATTATTCGAGTGCTGTTTCTACTTTCACTACTTACTTGCTACTTACCTATGCGGTGTCTGGGAAGCTAAATTGAACTCATTCTTTTCAAGTTTTTGACCTTTTCAGTACCGGATTTTGTGACCGTACGGTCCGGAATCGGGTGCGAACCCATCCGTTCTCCTCAGAAGACACCTACGAATGAGCAGGTGGTCAACAGGTCTCTATTCTTTCCTGCCCCCCTAGGTCATTCAAGTACTGCAAAGCTCAAGCCCAGACGTCATCTGCTCCGGAACGGATATACTAGCTTTAAATGCGACGTTCTCCTGTGTCGATCCCATCGTGACTTGCATAAATCACCCCACTCTCATCCGGCAGTAGTACTATGCTGAATTTACTCCCCTCGATATTCAAGATGGCAATCGGCCTTCCTCTCCTTGTTCTCCTTCAAATGACCCCCACAGTACTAGTAGTGAATGCTCAAGGCAAGACTAACTTCCCCGTGATAGTAAACATCACATCGCCCATCACCCTCGCCGTTGAGCCGCTCTGTGGATCACTTTCTTCGGAGAATTTCACTGAAGTAAATACAGGGATACAGTTGGGTCCTACGAGGTAAACGTCCATCATTAAATTGGTCGATATGCTGGCTCCAATGTTGCTAATACGTTGCTCCTGACGGGTTTCTAGGACCATTGTAGCGTTTGGAGATTCTTGGACTTCGAATGGAGGTGAGAGATAACACCTTCATCTTTGTGCTGAGTCCCACTCCGCTATTTCTTCTTGCAGCCAATGGAACTGTCCCAGTCCCACCAATGCTGTGGCCCCCTTCCCCATCCGCAGGATCCCAGTTCACAGAGAACAGAAGAGCAAGTAACGGGTTCCTTTGGGTTGAAGATATGGCCAACGAGTTAAGTGCTAAATTGCTGAACGTGCGTGGTTTCTGTTTTCACCTCTGATGGGTTTCCTCCTGTGACTTCCTCCTGTGATGCTCATTCCGTTTGATAGTATGCTTGGGGAGGAGCTGTAATCGACAATTTTGCATATAACACCACAAGCCCTCTCAACGCCACTGTAAGTTAAATTTTGCTTCCTTTTAACGCCAACTTCATTTTTCCCAGGGTATTCCAAGGACGGATTTTGTCGACGAAACTAGGTAGGCATGAATGTTGTTATGACTCGTGCGGCATTAGTTACATATGACTTTCTTAGATTATTCTTGGAACAAGGCAAATTCCTCGACGCGTTGGTTCCCGAGGAGACGATATATACTGTCTCTTTTGGTATCAAGTGGGTCTCAATACTTGGACATATGCATACTTACCGAACTTAACCCAGTGACGACGGCCAGTTCAAAATAGGTAAATGTCGTTCGAAACATTGTTCGTACACAGAAGCTGAAATCCACGGTGCCTACTGATAGCTGGTGGTAATCTGACTTTATCGTATGAGACCTATGTACGTCCACACATTTGCTTTGTTTACAACTCATAAATGGTAGATAGATCGCCAAGCTCGGGGAGCTACAAGCCAGCGGTGCGACTAATATCCTGGTGCAAGGCGTACGCCTCATTCCCAATTTTTTTCGCCTAGCTATAAATCATGATGAATCAGATGTACAAATTTGCACCGGAAATTGCCGTCCTGCAGAACAAAATTTTTGCCTACTTGCGCGAGAGCAACGCTGTCAATGGGACGAACATTGCGTTTGTGAACCTTGAGCGGTGAGTGAGTCGATAATATATACCTCACATTACCCATCTGTTCCCCCCACCGCTTGCCCACATCTCTTCAGTTTGTTCGACACCATTGCAGCCGACCCAACTCCATTCGGATACAAAGGAAACGCTACGTGCTTGGTAAGCGCGAATACGATCGTAGGAGGATGCGACGATCCTGATCATAGTGTATTTTGGATTCGTGAGTCTGAGTTTACTTTTGGCATTTTTTCTTCATCTGTTTCTCTTAGCTGGTCACCCCTCTCAAAATACGCACCGTTTGATCAGTGAATATACTATGGCTGTTTTGGAGAAGTGTGTAGTTTGAAGTTCGATTTAGGCGAGCGGCGGGAGGTCATATACATAGCAAACGAAACAGCGGCCAACCTCAGAACTCTCCCTCTGTATGAATCTCATAGTGATGAAATTGAATGCTTCTGATTTTCTTCGTGGTGGGGGTGGTGGTGTAACTGACGTGGTCTTCGGAACAGACGGTGCCCCAGCTACATGTATCGCGCAAGATACTCATGAGCTTATTCCTAGCTTTGGACAATGGACCAGTTTGAACTTTTGCACAGAATCGCCTGGGATACACCAAGTAGGTAAGGGAGAAGTTGGGCCAGGAGTTTTTTGAGGTTATCTAATCAAGCTATAGAAGAGAAAGGCTTTGAAATACCGAATTAAAATGTATGCTGGGGAGGTGATGCAAGAGAACGGAGACGGCGCTAATCACTTCACACATCCGTTCTGCCCCGAGCTGTCCCGGGCGCCTTTTTCACTTTTGTTCAGAATTGGTTCACAGTATGAGCTCAATCGCCTCCTTCTTTTCTTCTTTCCTTCCTACCATTCAAGCAGACGCTGCTGCTGAAGAAAAGCCCACCGACGAAACCAACAGCAAAGCCGAAGAAGCCAATACAGAGGAATCCAGCGAAGAGGAATCCAGCAAGGAGGCACCTGCCGAAGAGGAGGAAGAAGAACCGGAAGACGTACGTGCTTTCAGAGGCTCTTGTTGGACTGTTTGAAAATTGAATCCCACCGAACAATTACTCTACTTAATCTGCGACTCCAAAACACACTCTATAACAAACAGGAGCACCCTGTAATCCGTGAAGAATGTAAAAACTCGTCGAAGTGTGCATCGTTAGCGAAACATTTCGATCATTGTCAGGAAAAAGTTCACGCTGGTGAAGGATTCAAAGGAGAGGACTGTGTAGAAGAGATGTACGTGCCGCTGGTTTGACTTTTTTTGTGTTCGTTCATCGTTTCAATTTGTATCTCCTTTTTGTAGGTGTAAGTTTGTTTTGCGTGTGTCTTGTAATTTCTGGTGTCTAACGGGACTCTTGGACGCGTCTTATTCTGCATTTAGTCCAGTACGTTCTGTCCCATATAATCGTATCGCCTTCTCAAATCTTGAGCTAGCATGATGCACTGCGTCGATGATTGTACTGCACCCAAGCTTTTTGCTAAACTCAAATAAGCACCATTCGGGTTAGAAGAGTGTGGGTTCTGGTACGCTTGAATTCTTTACGATATGTTGCTCATTACTTTCTTTAGGACTACTTAGATTAATTTTGACCCAACACGCTCATCTTTAAAACTTTCATACTCGTTGTGTTTTAACTTCTACCTTCTAAAAACCAAAGAAATTTCCTGCGGTGGCCAAGTCATTCTCTCGTTTCGAGCGCTGCCTCCACGTTATTTAATTCATAAAACAGCGTCCACCGAATTAACAATCTTCAGCCGACCACGCAAACATAATTGGCAGGCTTCCGGACTGCGGATTAACGTTATGCACTTGTTAGCAAAAATGTGAAGAACTAGGGGAGTCGGCTTTATTAGGAGGTGGACTGAATTCGGTAGCACGGAAGCCCCATGGCCCTCTGCATAGCTATCGGTGGCGAAAGAAAACCTCTGGGGTATAGGTAAGCTCTCCAATTTCTCTCGGAATTCCATGAGTCCCGTCCTCCCACACAGCCCATATGCGTGTATTACCCATAAGATATGTATTGCATTATCTCGGCCTCTTATTATACGTGTGATTCTCCCTGTCTTCTCTAGACGAGCTACGACGAGCCTACACTGATTCTCCTATCCCTTCCACGAAATCCGCCAGTAACCTCGCGTTTTGCAATAGCAGGAGTCATTCGCTCATTTTCAAGTAAATTTTTCGTCCACAAAACTTTTTTTTTTTTTTTTTTTGACAGATAGCCATTTTTGTGCAACACGTTCCCGTTTTATACCTTTTTGTTTTTTACATCATTCAATAATGACACCCGGCGCGACCCCGTATGTGGATAAAGAAGATCTTGACCGCATGTCCGACTTTCATGACCGTAAACCATGCTCGAAAAAGGTTAAAGGTGCTTTTGTAAGTTATACATAAAATACCTCACGATTTGTGGAGGCACTGTTGCTTCATCCATCGTCGTTCTTTGAGTCCCCTCGGGCTTTGTCCCTTTTATCTTCGTTCTCCGTCGCAGTTCGTGTTCTCAATCTTTTGGGCCTTTCCGTATCTTTTCATCGCTCGGCTCACCCTACCACCCATAAAAATGTCGGCTTCACTAGCTGTAAATCACACGCTCGATGATACGTTAGGAGCGGCACTCTTGGGAATAGTAGGCGCAACCTTGTAAGTCATACCAGCTCAGCTTAAAGTGCTCTTTTCGAATTGAGATGATCATTAGTCTTTTCGGTGTTACAACTCTGCAGGTCTATCTCTACTATCAGCATTACCACCGCGATTCTCGCCTCCACAAGATTGCCGTAAGCTTGATTAGCGTTCAAACTCGAAGCAATTGTGCTGAACACGACCCAGGTTGCAGTTTTATGGATTCTTGACATGTTTCACTTGGTGTTGATTATACACGCAGTTTATCACTACGCCGTCAAGGGGTTTGGAGATACATCAAATTTGGCTCACGTCGTATGGTCTGTAATATCGAAGTATTCTCTGATACCATGGTTGATCTGAAGATGACACCAGGTCGATCAAGGTTAGTTATTGTCTTCATCCAGCGTGTTCATTGGTATTCAATAATGCCTACTTACAGCTCCAAGCTGTCATCAATGTAAGTACATTAGCTTATCAGTTTCACCTCAGACCTTCTAATTGGCAAGCAGGTGATCATCGTCCTGTTTGTTCAAAGGTAAGATCTGAGCCTGTACGCCAATAGTGGCCTAGCTAAGCTGTATTGTAGTCTATACGCTTACCGAGTGTGGATTCGTATGTCTTTTTTCTTGACTTCATGGCGCGAATAACGATGGATTCACAGTCGGGGGATACCATCATGGGGTTATGGGATACGTTGTGGTACGTACATGAGTCTTCACCGCGAAATTCATTTGGGGTCTAAAGTTTATTTAGGCAACTGTTGTAGTTTTTGGATTTGGTAGGTTGTTCTTGCAAACCGTATTACATTCTTATATACCGATGATGTCCACATGCAGGCATCGGAACTGGTGAGTAGAACTTTTGAATCCAATAGTGGGTTTTTATTGAACTCGTATAGTTTTGGCCTACAAGATGTGCGTCTCCTGATCCCTATCTTTCAGTACAACCTCAATACGCCATGTGTTTCTAGTTACACAGTACAGATGTTCCATGAGCTGCAATCTATATCGGTACGGTCATCCTTCCAGAACAAGGGTACGGTCATACTGACACGCAGTTTAGTGGGCCATCGATTCGTCTTTAGCGACGTCTACGGCTATAGATTTCATTATTTCTTCGGCCATGTGCTTCTATCTACACAAAAGTCGAGTCGCCGAGTCGCGGTGAGCCTCCGCAACCCAGTTTATTTTGTCGAGGGATAGCTATTAATAATCCGCCAGGTTAAACTTGAGGATCTCGACCATCATGCAATATAGTTTGAGCTCTGGGCTGTTCACCAGGTCGATACTCATCAGTCCAAGAATTGTGGCTATAGTTGACCTGCTTCTTCGTCTAGTGCTTGTTCCTTATCCACGCTGTTCACTGTGAGGAGGTTCCTTTCATATGCGGAATTGACTTACCGTCTTCTGGGCAGTATACGCTCATGCCAAATAACCTAATATTCATGGGTCTTCAATTCTTATCCACTAAATGTAAATATCAAGTCCTCCGTTGATGGGGTACGCGCTCATTTCATTTAATCTGTGTACAGTCTATGTTGGGTCCTTCCTGGCAATGCTGAATGCCCGCCAACGTCGTCCAGCCACGACTGATCAGCAATCATCCAAACACGGCATAGAATTCCGTGTTCAAACATTGACTTCCACTGACTCGCCGGAGCCTGATACACGCTGGCAACACCAGCCATCCCCTACCTCATCAACACCTCCTCTCAGTCCTTCCGATGATCCGGAAACCGAGAGTACATATGTCGTGAGTATTCTGAGTTTTAAGGGGAAGTGAACTAACTGTTTACGTTGAAAGAGTTTCGATCAGAGTTCAAAAAAGTCGTGGGATGTAGATGTAGAATCGCATTATGTGGAACCACCACCTGTCGCAATGGTGTATTCTCTGAACACACCACGTAGAGCTGTGGGTTCTCATGGTCTACACATTGAATTCTGCCTTACGTGTGACTCTTATTTAGGGACACTTTGATTACATGTCGTAGTGGTAAAATCTCCAACTTCTTTCTGACCGAGATCCATTGTTATTCTACGCACGGAACGCGACAAAGATCCTTCCCTTTCTAGTCATAATGTATATCAATGTATAAATTACCTGAATGTAAACTCCTGATGAGCTGGGGCTTTGCCGGATTCACAGCCTAGCCATTCAAACCATTCTTTCGCATGAAACATTGCGCGTCGCTTGGGCCATTGCTCAAGGTCATAAGAAGATGTTGTGGCGGAAGAAGTCCCTTCGAGAGAAGATGAGGAATTCGCTGAACTGGACGAAGATTTTAACGAAGAACGAGAATAATCAGGACGCCGAGAGAAGTCTTGGCTCTGGTAGCCGGGTAAATTGTTGAGAACTGTCCAGTAGTTATTCCCCATACGAATCAATCGAACCATTGGGAACCCATTTTCCAGCACTTGTGTGGGTGAGCGTAAAGGAAAGTCAACCAGAGTAACGAAAAGAAGCCCATTGGGAACTCCAGGACGAAGTTGCTTGAAGTACTAATGAGTGAAGCAGTTTGGGATTTTCACCTGACAAAGACTCACATTCAATAGCATTGTGGGCTCTCGCAGCGAAGCGGTAGTGAAGCCACCCAGCGTAAGTGAAACAACACTTCGGGGGATTAACCACGCTCCCAAGCCAGGAGCTAAATCTTTAGGATATGTAATTGTCAATCCACGCAAGGATGTGAGAGACGGGAGTATACCCCATACGCTAGCATCGAATCCGGTTGCGTGAAAAACAGACTCGTTACCTACGACGGTCAAAGCCAAGGTTTTGAGGTTTCCTCGGTTTCGCAAAAAGTCTGCGATAGACGGTAACAAGTCACCGTCGTTCAAACGCTGGGAAACACTTCCAGAGATGCTGAAAGTAAAGTGACGAAGGAATGGAAGTGAAGTTGATAAAGAACGGAAATGCGGAGAGAGAGCGCAGTCCAGAAGCACTGTTAGATTCAGGCATTCAAGCTGATGTCCTTGAGTCAGGAGATTAGGGACCAGCTGGGGCGATGTAATAGAGATCTGGCCCATAAAGCCGATGTGAGTTAAATTCCGGATTGATAAGGAGCAAGTGGACGGAAAAGAAGATATGGGACTCTCAACGCATAGTGTGCGGAGCGTGGTACGATTTTGAGAAAGAAATGATTGCAGGCTCGCAGAAGACGAGGAGGGGATGTTTCCACCTAGATTCGGCGCATTGGTTATATGACTCGTCTCATATGCGAAATGTGCGAGATGCTGGAAAGTCAAACTGGATAGATCCAGTGGTCCATCTGGAATTTGAAGAGCTAGTCCACGTAGCCGTGGATGAGAGGTCTGCAAAATTTGAAGAATGGGCATTGTGCCAGCGACTGGGGCAGTGATGTGGACATGTAGTAGGTTTATGAGCTTCGGGAGAGCGTTAGATAAGATTCCTACGCATGAGTAAGTCAGAGTGTAGTTTAGGGTCAGTTAAGAAGACACACCACTCTGGAATGAAGTTGAACTATCCTTATCGGACCTGAAGGAGAAGATCCTCAAAGTTCGTACGACGCTGGCAAATGAGGGATCTGTTATGACTCTGGTCAGGATATCAGCTGTACGTTGTGCGTGACGGCTGTCCTGGTCCCGAACATTAGATGCAATAATGGGGCTTCTCCACGAGTCAACTTCTTCCTCTGGTATATCCGAAAATCCAGAAAAGTGGAGATCTAGTTGTCGAAACAAAAGCTGGCACGCGATGCGGGAAAGAGGGTTTGGAACAAAGAGAAGAGGTTTGAGATCCCTCCGCGGGAGGAATTGGGCAATTTCTCGCCATATTTCACTTGAGAATTCCCGCTTGTCAATCGGCTGGGGGGCCAATAACTAGAGCGCCGGGTTAGTTGAGTTCAACATCTAGAAAAACAGAATACCTTTTCTACATTTACGGACCTTTTATGTAGTAGCGCAGTTGCTTCGGGATTATCAGGTTCAGCCGTCAACGCGGCTTGAAGATCTGCGCGTTGTTAGATACGCGACCATCGATAAAATGCACTTCAAGTACCCGCCTTCCTGTGCGCCGAAAATGGAGCCGGAATTGAGCCTGGCTCTTGCTCTCAGGATCCGGGCCTTGGCCTCATTTTCGGACGATAATGAAGTGACCTGTAAGCACGACTCGATCGCATTCTCGAATACAATCCTAGAGCGACTGAGAAATCATTCCGTGGTTAGCAATTTGAAGAGTTTAGTCAATGCATACCCTTTATAATCAAGGCTGTTCAGCGCGTACAGAAGTAGGTCTACTTTTTGGTTATCTGACAGACAGAGCGAAACATCGCGGATGCTCGCGTCGAGAATTTTCGGATTAAAGACGTCCATTGCGATTGAGTATCGGGGGTCAGGCCATTATAAAGAGGCTGTCCAGGCACTGAACATGGGTCCAGCCCCCAGTACGCCGTAAACATCTTTATCACTGAATAATGTACTCGTGCCAGGGCAATCGTTTAAGAGGCCAAGATACTTGTAGGGCGAGAGAAATCGACGTTGCTTTAGAAACGACGTCTCTGAAGTTCCAGCCCACAGTCATGATGCACTAGACCCGGTCCACATCGTTTATCAAACTTCATAAATTTAGAAAGCTATTTGTGTCACACACACTTGAACCAGACTTGGACTCTAGATCAATATGGTCAAATATAACAACTCACCAAGCCGATATCGATATCCCGCTGTCATATGCCGGGTCGTGTCTTTCAGCGAAGACTGGGTAGCACAAGGCGAGATAGCCATTCGCATCACCCAGAAAACAATAGCGAGCATCTCAGAGTTAAACTAAGCACAACCGAAGAGTACAGACGTATGTATCGTAAGAGAATTAGATCATCCCTTGAATAAGAATGAAGAGCAAATAAAAAAAGAGCGTATGACGGTGGCAAGACTGTTAATGTGGACATGGAAATAGTATGATTCTGCATCATAAAAGGTGAGTGGATCCGTGAAACCAAACAAACAGAGGCCAATGAGAAACCTTCTAGATACAGGGACAGGAAAGAAAGGCTTTAGAATATAAAATATAGAAAGAAGCACGGAGAGTTGTGATAGAAATAAATATATACCCACTGAGGTCCATATGGCATTCCTCTGAAGCCTATAGTCTGCGGAACCCTCTATAAAACCATCCGCGGAGAATGCAAAAGCAACATGGTCCGTTTGACCTTGGCCGACTTGAATGACCAGAGTCCACTCGCTTCGCGCCTCCGTTAAAATTTACAAGCACATGTCCATGTCCACCTCATGACAGCCACTTACAATAGCGTCCAAGCAGCGCCGAAAAAGCAGCTCGCCAACGCGAGTCCTAAACCTATGGCGGCAGGACCCATGTTGGAAAGCGGTAAAGGCGAGCCATTCGCCAGTGCAAACGTGGTCGCAAATAATTGTGTAGGATTGGGCGACCCGCTCACTGTGACTGTAGCGGCTGAAGGGTTCGTGGATGGTTGAGTGGCGTTAGGTGTCTTTGAAGAATCAAGGATCGTGAATCTGCTCGACGTAGCGTACATTGTGCTTGGTGTCGAGTTGAGGAAGAGGAGAAAGTAGTCATCTGCTGGGGGTATATCTTCTAGATGTATGTTCAAGGCCGCCGTCTGTCCCTTGGCACAAGGTACTACATAATCTCGTCAGAAGAAAAGTGTAGGGATTCCAGACTGTGCTCACCATCTCGGGCCACAAAGATAAGCCCATCGTCCGTGAGCCTTGCTAGTTCCACATCAAAAGCATCTATACCATCTTCCAGTCCCTTTGTCCATGTGACCAGATTCGCAGCGCCATTTGACCACTGTGTCGAGGATGTCGGCTGATTTATAACAAAGTATGCTAGAAGACGAAAATAAGATTTAGCCGGAGCAGTCAGATAGCACCGCTACGCTACGCACATGCTGCTTGTGAAACAATACATGCAAGAATGAGACAGAGGTTCGTGCCCAGACGGAAAGGCATCGTTCGTGACATGGTAATTTTATTGGAACTGGCAAGTAGGATTGTCTGTAGAGGAATCGTGTCCCGTTCAGAAGCTCAGTACAAGGAACAGAGGTAAACCAAAGATAAAGGATGGCGGATGGCAAAGGATGGATTTGGCAGACGGACAGATGGTGGTCAGAGGAACAAGATGCAAAACGTACGATGATTACCTCATCCGGGCCGCAACATACGGCTAAAATTCGCCTTGGCGCTCGGTCGTTGTTGCCCAGAAGTATATAGGAATTTGTCTGCCGACTTCCTGGGCCTTGGGCTTGCCAGGTTTGTCTTGGCCCTTTGCCGCTGCCTTCTAGATGAGTTTAAATTACACATGCCAATCAGAAAGGTAAGTTCAAACAGGTTCAAACCCCCAAGACCAAACAGTTATAATCGCTGGAATACTTATACAAGGAGGACATTGAGCCTAGTGACGATATTGTATAGCAGCTACCTTACTTTCAGTCTATCACCTCTCGGACACTATAGATATGGGCGCTTGTATACAGAAATGTCAAAGCTGTATGTACGGTGCCCGAAACGGATCAACACTGCCACTGATTGATCGAACTGCTCTCAATATAGCATGTAAGTATCTGTAAGTATACTCAGTCAAAATTCCAAGTAATCATTAATATTTGATATCACTATCTGTTGCCTCTGACCTGATTAGAGCCTAACTTCCGATGATGATGACTCTACTCTAGATAGATAGTCTCGATAGATCGTGCGGGAGGACATCTATGATGTTTCTTGAGGCACCGGGAAGATCAGCCCTCGAGTTCAACACATCAACAGCATCGACCCATGCATTTCCCCCTTGTTCATTCCAGCGCGCAGATAATTTCCCGACAAGTGTCTTTTGAGCGACACTATCCAGAAAGAATTTACTGGACACAATTACCATGCCTCTGCGGCAGCGTGTGAGCATGAGATTCATTCTTTGCAATGACCGCAAGAATCCGACGCTTCGGGAGCGGACAACAGAGACGAGGACATAGTCTGCTTCGTTTCCTGGACAGTAGAGAAGGTTATTAGATATGTACATGAATGAAGTATACTGCTTGCCTTGAAAACTATCTACATTGAACACTTGCTTCCAGGGAAGCCTCTCCTGTTTTAATCACCTCTCTATCTCAGCGCGCTGTGGATCGTAGGGAGTTATAATGCAAAAGTTTTTTGAACGATAGTAATTTCGGACAAGGTGAACGATCACCCCGGCCTCATTCTGTAGTGACCTGTCAAACTAGAAACTTTTTCGTCTGAATTTTACATACCATCCAACTGGACCCGGACTTTACTTCAGTACCACGGGCAACATTCACAAAACGTACACAGCTAAAGTCCATTATCTCATGGACAGATTGTAATCGGGATTCATATACTTGTGTTGATATGATGTTTCCGAGAGGTATTGGCATACGATCTATTGGCAAAATATTGGAAAACAATCAAATAGGCGACATACGAAATCTCACATTGAGTGTTAAGGAAGTAACTGTTAGACTTTAGATGCTTGATGTCGAAAACACTCTTCAGAGTCTTGGCTTTCTCCTGACCATAGGGCGGTACTAAGGGGAGAGCTTGAGAAAAAGAAGCAACGGGCGGATATTAAAAATTCGCGAACATTGCTTTGGGTCACCAAAAAAGCACACTTTGACGAGACTGTTTCGAAACTTATGAAAAACATACTAGACCAGTTCCTTGAGGTGCAGTCTAAAAGAAGAATGGGTGACGCACAAGTAATTCGAATACATTTATCTGAGACCCTTCATCCACTACAAGTTGTTGCAATGGGACGATGTCGAACGTCCCGTTTTCATCAAGTGCAGGATTAGATAGAAGGCCGAGCGTCGAGAGTATGATTTGAGCGCTACCGATGACTCGTTTCATTCCCACACGATCTGCAGGTAGCTTGTCCGTGCGAACGAGCCTTTCTTCTATTTTCTTGTAGATATGTTCGTGCCTATTTGTACAGTAGTATCCACATCATTAAAAAACTGAGGCAATGAAAAAAGGGGTTTTGGTCGTACCATTCAAAACTCCTTTGAAACAAGCAACTTGAAATCAACCTCTCGCTGTAGCAACTTCTCGGCAATGTTCTTTACACAGACATTTGAATGTCCAATGATCCGGACAGGCTTAAAGTATTCTTTAGACCATAATTCTGCAGCCGCTGAGATAGTCGTTGTTTTTCCAGTGCCTGGTGGACCTTAGTCAAGTCAAAATTTATTTATCTAACTCGAAGAGAAAACCAAGCGACGCACCATGGACAGTGACGATTGGAGACCCAGATTGAGCAGTCATTGCTCCTACGACCGCAGCTTGTGAAGAGTTAAGATGCGATAAGCATCGTGCTAAAGAGCCAGATATGGGTGTTACGGAGCGCAGACGCAGGCGACGAAGGTCTTTCTTTGTCTGGAACCAAAGATACCGGACAAAATCCGCATCGAGGAGGTTGTCTTGACTTTGGAGTATTCTGAGAAGGAGCTTATCTAGCGCCTTTTCCGAGGTCGTTGGATCGTCTTGCCCGAAGATACGAACCGATTGTATATTATTTGTTATCCCCTTTCTGAAGTTGATCTTCGTAGTCTTTCCCTGGACGACAGCAGCTTTGCCCTGGTATACTTTTCCGCTATCACTGATAGCCTCAACATAGGACTAAACATCATCATTATCGGGGGAGAAAGTAAAAGATGGAGACGATAATCTCTTACCTGAGTACTGACTCGAACACGAGACTTGTAGCGTGCGTTGACTAATCTCCCCTTTCCTTTGGCATCTACGTTGAAAGACTCGTATTCATTTTTGGATTCTCTCGAATGAGCCCTCGCAAGTATATCGTTCTCCTTGAGCTGTACTCCTAAGCACAGAAGAACCTTGAAAACAATCAGTATCACCTGGATGTACACCTAAGTTCCACGTACATTTTTCGGTAGAAGACTAGTGTCCACCTTGGCTGTCGTCAAAACTAGAGAAAGACAAGTTGTAGATCCGGCCACCCTTCGAAATTCTTGTGTGACTTAAAATCATTGGGAAACTTGGTTCACTCACTTTGCAGAAATCCAAGCTCGGAGACACAGATTTTCGGTCAAATTTTTCTGGTTATTCTCATGCCAAAGACGATCGACAACAAACGATTGGTCAATATGGTAGATTCTCGAGACGACTTTCGATGGCCACAATGCGGTGTCTGTGGATAACAGGCTTGACAGGTCCACACCCCGAACGTGATATTGAAAGTGATGGTGTAGGCGAAGAGCAATCCGAGGCATCTTAAACGCCACTAGAACAGCTTGAGTGGATTGAAGAACCTTTTTGAAGGTTACATCTAGGTCGTCCAAGTGCCGAACATTATCGTGGCCTGCTTCGATGAGATACACAACCGTCTGAGTGGCAATAGCAAAGTGGTCGATCAAGCCATTTTCCTTCTTGGAGATGTCTATCCCAAAAACTTTTTCATCGGATTGGGAAAGGGAGCGAGCTACATTTTCTGCATCGCGGCGGTTAATGCGCTTGACAGCAATAGAGGAGGGGGGTTGTAGGATTGCTTGTGTAACGGAGAACTTTTTCATTGTCCAGGGAGGTTTGAAGGAATACTTTGCTTCAAGGGTTAAATATACTAAGTATCCAAGCTTTGGCCGCATGTTTGATCGGAGCGCGGAAGCATCCAGATGAAAGTTGTTTAATACTTAGAGGCGCTGGAAGGAAAGACTGAAAGACGAAGAGTCAAAGACGTCGATCGAGAGTCCCATTCATGAGTATCTGGTTGCTGTGTACTCCTTTGTCTACGACATGTCATCAGACTGGTATTACAAGGTACGGTACAAAGCAGACATATTTTTCATCAAAAGTATACTTGACGCGATAGTCACATCGCAAGTGGCAACGGCCTAATGGCCATGTATTACGGACTCATCCGTAAGTACAATAGCTACGGTCAGCCTAGGTGAATCAGGTGTGATTCAGTATGTGGTTCAGGAGTGATTCAAAGTAGCTGAATCGGCTCTGAAACGCGATTCACATCTGACCGACCACAAGTAAGTTTGATTCACAAGGATGATTCATTACTCGATTCTGAGTCCGCGGTTGATGGGTTTGATGGGACCGCTCAACGGTGTCGGGTTATATAACGAACGCAGCATGTTGCTCAATGTGCAAGCCAACATGCTCAAGGAATTTGCGTATAAAATGTATGTCCGTGGGTTTCTATTTGGCAATTCTTTATTAAAGAACTCAATTTCAGTCCATATGTGTGAAAGGAAGACCCTAAGAGGGGAAGACAAGAGGTGAGCTGGACATGACAAACGGCGAGCACAGATAGGTGCTACAGCGTCGAGCAGTCTAATTACCTAATAGTTTATCTGTGGCTGTACGAAACGCGAAACGCGATTCACTCAAGGCTGAACCAACTCCGGAGTTGGTTCACCTTTCGTGCGATTCAGGTTTTGGTTCAGCACCTGAACCCAAGTTGTGAATCACAACCTGAATCACCTAGGCTGACCGTAGCTAATGGGATAATGGCACGTAAATTTACTCGCGCGGCAGTATCGCATAAAAGCAGGTTGGAGACGGAATGTACCAGCGATCTAGGCTGATAGTGTAGATTTCGGTCTGATTCGGTCCTGGACGCGCTTATTATGCCACGTGAGCGTCGTCTTAAGCGCCTAATTCAACATACTTTCACTCTACGATGGGCAAGTCTTCCTGTACATTGCTCATTTTTGATGCTTGAACTCATTACTTCAATATTCTAGGTATCCCAAAGGTATGTTTACAATGATATTCTTTTGTCTTATCATTCTAATATCATATTAGTTTTTTCGATGGATTTCGTATGTTATTCTAACCATTTAGTGTGCTCGTCATTAACCATTCTCGCAGAGAACGATACCCCTTGACCTCCCAGCTTATCCAAGAGAACAAGATTCCTGAATTTGGTGCGCTTATTCATCTGAACTCGGAATTGAGGATTAATTTTAGTGTTAGATAATTTATATCTCGACTTTAACGCTATCATACACAACTGTTCACATCCCAACGATGAAGACGCTCATTTCCGACTATCTGAACAACAAATTTTCACAGCCATATTCGCCTATGTCGACCACCTGTTCGGTAAAATCAAGCCCAAGAAATTATTCTTCATGGCGGTTGACGGTGTTGCTCCTCGTGCCAAAATGAACCAGCAGCGGAGTCGGAGATTTAGAACGGCCAAGGAGGTCAAGGAAGTTCGTCAAAAGGCCGAAGCAAAAGGCGAAACGTTGCCAGAAGAGAAGGCGTTTGACAGTAACTGCATCACACCGGGAACGCCTTTCATGGCAAAACTCTCAGAACAGCTGAAGTACTTTGTGAACAAAAAGATCACAGAAGACTCTAACTGGAGGGATGTTGAGGTGGTACTCTCGGGACATGATGTACCAGGAGAAGGGGAGCATAAAATAATGGAGTACATCCGTTTGTCCCGTTCCCAGCCAGAGTATGACCCCAATCTCCGACATTGCCTGTATGGTCTCGATGCAGACCTTATCATGCTCGGGCTGCTTAGCCACGACCCTCATTTCTGTCTTCTACGGGAGGAGGTCAAGTTTGGTCCAGCCCGGAAGAGCCGAGGCAACTCTTCCCTTGATTCCATCAATTTCTATTTGCTCCATCTATCTCTCTTTCGAGAGTATCTCCATCTCGAATTCCATACTCTGTCCACCGAACTCCCATTTCCCTACTCTCTCGAGCGTGTCATCGACGACTTTATCTTGCTTGCCGTATTTGTCGGAAATGACTTTTTACCAAATTTGCCTGACCTACACATCCATGAGAATGGGTTGGAGAAGTTATTCGAGGTGTACAAAAAGGTTCTCCCTACTCTAGAAGGTTATATCAACGACGCCGGAACCATTAACCTCCCTCGACTCCAATGTATTCTCGATGAAATGGCTCAATGGGAAGTCGGTGTCTTTGAGCGGGAGTACTCCGACTTGAACTGGTACAAAGGGAAGCAATCAAAGTACAAGGACGGCGGCCCAAACAAGGCCAACGGAAATGCTCTCGTTTTGAGCGAAGCTCAACATGAGATTTTCCGCGCTGTACGCGATTGGGTTATGGCGAAACCCAAAACTCCGCTGACGATGCCGAATACATTTTCTGCGAAGGATAGAAAATTTATCTTGACCGTCGCCCAGGATCTTCACCTTTCTTTAGCATGGGATGGGTATGATGAGGAAGGAAACAACCTCGTATCATTCGCCCCTTTCGTCCCGGAAGATCCCTCAGACGATGAAGAAGACATAGAGGCACAAGATGCAGTCTTCCGTGTCCTCAGAAAGTACGAAAAGGCGGACATTCATGTAGACGATGGAGATTTTGACTCGCGCGCTGCAAATGCGCTATCACTTAAAATGGATGAGTGGAAACGGACGTATTACTCGGGAAAGCTGGAGATCTCTTACGACAATCCCGAACCAATGCAGCAGCTGGTGTATCGTTACGTCGAGGGACTGCAGTGGGTAATGTACTATTACTTTACTGGCGTCAAGTCGTGGTCTTGGTTTTTCGACTACCATTACGCGCCCAGGATATCAGATCTGTCCTCTACTGCGACCTGGGGAGGGGAAGGTGGTAAAGCAATACGAGGAATCGCTCAATTAAGCTTTGATTTTGAGCTGGGACACCCATTTAGACCGTATGAGCAGTTGATGGGTGTTTTGCCTGTGGCCAGTAAGGAACATATCCCCGCGGCCTATCATGTATGTAAATTACGTTATTTTCCTGCAGCTGGACTGACCAAAATATGCAGGACTTGATGACGAACCCTAACTCCTCAATATCCGACTTTTACCCAGATGATTTTGAGCAGGACCTGAATGGAAAGAAAGCGGACTGGGAGGCCATCGTCAAAATTCCCTTTATCGACCAGGAGCGATTACTGGCTGCAATGAGTACAAAGGAACATCTCCTTACTGCCGCTGAAAAGCAGCGCAATACGTTTGGGACTACCACCAGGTTCACGTTCCGTGGTCTCAACGCTGAACCGACGGAATACCCCTCTTCTCTCCCAGGATTTTTCCCTCCCCTCTACCGTTGCATGTGCAAAATGGAGGCATTCGACCTCCCGACGCTGGATCCAGACCTAGGCTTGGTCCTCGTCACTGGACTCGTAGAGGGCGTACGAACGGGTCCTTCAGCTTTATCGGGTTTTCCGTCGTTGAATACTCTCCCGCACACACATACTGTGTTGGGATATCACCATGTCAATGTCCATAATTCAGAATCTCGCAATCAGAGCATTGTAGTTCACATACGAAACACTTACGAGGGTCGTAAGACAGAGGAGATTGGCCAGGAGATGTTGGGCAAACGTACTTTTGTCGGGTGGCCATTCCTGTCTGAGGGTAGGGTTGTGGCGGTGTCAGATGAACTGTTCCGGTACGAGTCGGTGCAAGTTGGTATGCGTGGACGGGGCGCGGAGAAGGTGTTGGGAACGCCACATAATCAGAATGGATTAGGACTTTGGAAGACCAAGGCTGATAGGATTGAGGGTGTCTACTCGAAGAGGTTTGGGGTCGTCACTGGGCCAGTAGAGGTGCTACTGCATGTCCGGCCACTGAAGGGTAGGTCTCAACACTAAACTCTCGGAGAATTATCTCTGATGGCTGGATAGGTCTTAAACCTTTGGAGGATGGTTCATTCATAAAGGAATATGAGGGAGTTGAAAAAGAGACGGAGGTTGCGGTGCAGATGTCTGTGTCTACTGTTGGCGCGGAGGACCCACGATATGTCGAGCGATCAGCTCCGCCATTATCGGAAGAGTTTCCGGAAGAAAGCAAGATTTTCTTTTTGGGAGAACATGCGTATGGCGTTGCAGCCCAAGTATCTGCCACAACAGAAACGAGTCTTGCTGTTATCCTTGCTGTACGTTGTATCATTTTTCTCCAAACGTGCATTAACCCCACTTCTATAGTTTTTCCCCTCCGACAAGACGGAGAATTCCCAGTTCAAAGCAATCGTTCAAGAAACAGCTGGCTCATCCACGTACTATCCTGCATTCCGTGCGGCAGAGATGCTTGGGTTGTCAAGTCGAGGTATTTCCAAGATTACGTCAAGTTTTATGGTTATTACTTCCGACAATCAGAAGCATAATCTGGGTTTGAGTATGAAATTCGAGGCAAAGAGCTTGAAGGTGGTGGATTATTCGAGGAAGGATGGCAGGCATTGGGAATTCAGTGACAAGGCTATCAAGTTGTTACAGGAATACCAAACTGCATTCCCGGATATCTTCGATTGTTTGAATGTTGGTGGAGACGGTGCGTATCCTTTCGAATGTCATCTACTTTTTGCTAATGCACTTCCTGCTAGCCATGTTACGGGCAACAGATGTCTTTGCTGGTTCCAATCCCGATGCCCGAGTCAAAGAGATCAAACTCTGGCTGAAATCCAAAGGAGTACGGGACTTTGAAGCCGTCTCGTTGTTCTGTGATCAACTTAGTAAAAAGACTGTTGCTCAGATTGAGAAGCTTGCTGATAATCTCACTGTCAACAAGTCTAGTACAGCGATTAAGAAGGCTATTGTGAAGGGGATACCGAGACAAGCTGTGCTTAAACCTGCACATGCGGTTTATAGGTTACAGGGGCAGAGGTTTGGGTTAGGCGATAGGGTGACGATGGTACAAGATTCGGGCGGAGTACCGTTGGCAGCCAAGGGAGTAGTGGTGGGGTTGAATTCAAAGAGTATGGATGTGGTGTGGGATGTACCGTTTATGAGCGGGACTACGTTGGGGGATAGGCAAGTTCTCTGTTGTTCTCATCTCGTCCCAAATAACTCAAGTCTTTCGTATCAGGTGTTCGGAGTACCGTGGCCTCACAGTCGAGTTCAGCTCGTGTCTGAATTTGAGTGACCCGCAGTTTGTCACATCTACGAATCCGAAAGAACAGAAACCGCCTGTTCCGGTGAATCATACAGTGCCTTTCAAACCGAGATTCGGACCGCATCCAGAAGTGAAGCCAGCACCAGGGCAAGCACCTGCGGCCGGGTTCCGTTCCGCGCCAGTGGTAGCATCGGCGCCAGCAAGTTCCTATTCGGCTGGTAAACCGGTACATATTATGACCAACCCGAATCGCGGTGCAAGCACCGGAGCTCGAGGAGGACGAGGAGGATTTGGTAATCATACTCGAGGACCTCTGGAAGGTGCTGCTCCTTTGCATTCGCCCTCGAACTCGACTGGTGCTGTGCATGCCCATGTACCAAGAGGGCGGGGTGCGCCGCGTGGATTTGGTGGTGGAGGATTTCGTGGCAGAGGCTTTGCTCCTCCGACTTTTGATCGTGGTCGAGGGAGAGGGTTTAGAGGGCGAGGAAGGGGATTTGCTCCTACCACTCCGTTACCGTCTTGATCTGCAAGGACTTTTGCATAAATTCATTTGCGAATCATACATTGTCGGCTTTCTCATTCTATATTCTATATATTTCGATATAGATACTGTAGGTAGGATGGTGTGTAACTGTATGTACAATAAACGAAGGGTGAATTGATGAGAACTGAGAAAGTTTGGGGCCTTAGAACTTTAGATACATTTTCGGTGACTGGCTTTACTGGCATTTAGAACAGAAGTGAAGATATCACGTACTTCAATTGTTTATTTATTTGAACTGGACTGAAAAAACAAAAAGACAACGCACATCACCATCCTGAATCGACGCCAGCAGGATTCGAACCTGCGCCCTCAAAGAGGAACAGATTATCTATCATTCTAATCTGTCGCCGTAACCACTTGGCTATAGCGCCTTGAGTTTCAGAAGGTGTACCTAAGATATAGGTAGTAGCTTACGGACCAGCCCGGATATCTCGCAAGATCCCGGAACGAGCACAAAAATCTTTGTCATAAAGCGCAGTGCATGAGTCACGGGGCTCGTGGATCAAAGCCGAAGCCTCGGCACCAGTAAACATCGGCAGCAAGCCAAAGCCTGGGGTCAGTTGAAGTTTGTCTTTTCTAATCCCTGTTTTCATCCTCTGCTTATTTTTTCTCAGCCAACGATATTTCCCTAACCTATCCTTATTAACTCATTCTCATTTCGTCTGGAATCGTGATTGTGCTTGAAGAAGTTTGTTGTTTGAAGAAGTACTTGTGAAGGAAAGGAAGGAAAGCTCGAGATTAAAGAAGTAAAGCGACCTTGGAAGCTCCTAATTGTGGGTATTCTTTTCAAGCGTCGATGACTGACGCTTATAGTCTCACAGTATTCCAACGATTCCGTCGCTTTCTAAAGCGCCGTTAATGAACTAATTGGTAGCGCAACAAGCAACTCGAGTAAGGCTATGAATGTAGCTAGGGACACAGAAGACGTACGGATTCGAAGAATATCGACTGGACCAGGCCCAAGCGAAGCGAGTGGAAGTAGTAGCAAAGGCACAACGACCATTACTGGAAATCGTAAAAGCAGTACTACTTCACGAAGAGGGGGCACTCCACCATCCATAATTCCATCTAAACGAAAACAACCCACTGCAGATACGCCGTCTGACCCTCCTGACCCTGAATCTATTCGATGCATTTGTGGCTTTACGTCTGACGACGGATGGTCTATTGGCTGTGATGGCTGTGGCCGTTGGGTACACGGAGTCTGTTTTGGAATTGAAGCGAAAGATAAAGAAAATTTACCAGAAAGATGGTGGTGTTGGGAATGTGATGATGCAAACACGCGAGTGGAAGGAGACGAGAGGGAGAGGATCAGAGAAAGTAGAGAAAAGCTGAGGGAAAAAGCACGAGCCATTCAGAGAGGAAGAATGGGAAAGATGAGTATGGTCGATTCACATAAACGACGACGAGCGTCGAGTCCAGCAGATGACGCTCACCATCTCCACATTGACATCCCCGACCACGATATTATCCCTCACAACGACATTCGTGAGCGCTTACGACGACAAGCTGCAGAATGGAGAGGCATTTCTGCGATTTCACCTGGTGTTGGTTGGCCTTATTTCGATACAACGCCAGTCATTTTTCCATCATATCCAAAAGAGGGAACAGGTGTAGCGTTGCATACATCGATAAACCCTTCTACTGTTCTTCCTCCCACATATGCTCTTCACACTACAGCACCTATTCCTTCTCAAACCTTTCTTGCGCCATTTCCGTCACTCGTCACTTCTTCTGCAACATACCTGCGTGATCCACTCAATGCTTATGCGAGACTAGGGATGCCAAAACCGAGAGTCCATCTGATGGGTCCACCTTTGGATCTGGCATTGGATGCCAGAGGCGTAGGAGGTCCGATGCTTGAGGATGAAGAAAGCGAGGAAAGTGAGGGGAAAATGGGAAGTGGAATGGGAACTTTTGTCAGAAGTGGATGTAGACCAAATGCAGTGTTGAGACCTGTGATCTGCGATAACAAGCAGTCTGAACCTGATTCCGACTCTTCTCTTTCTTTCGCTCTTTTTGCACTTCGCGACCTCAAAGCAAACGAAGAAGTCGTTTTGGGATGGGAATGGGACGATGCAAATGTTGTTCATTTGCTGCCTGCACTCTTGAGAGATGAAAGCGTGTTTCCGTGAGTACATTCGTTGCATTCTTTGGCTCTAATAACCCTCCTTTCGTAGACCCGCCCAGATATCTGCCTACAAACTCCAAATGGCAAACATTCTCCGTGCATTGGGCGCAACGTTCACAACGTGTGCGTGTGGAGAGAGTGCACAGGGATGCGTGTTGAAGAGAATGAGAGAGTTTGTGGAAGGTGAGGAACCGAAGGAGGAATGGAATAGGCAGTTCTTGAAGAGCGGATTTGGATTTGGGTTCACTACTGGTCATTCGGGGTTTGAGCAAAGCAATGAGCGGGGACGGAGACCTGATATCAGTGGCGAGATGTCTCCACTACCTTCACCGATACCTATCTTGAATGACTCCGCTTCTCTACCGATCCCAACCGGACCCGATCCTTCCTTCCCTCTCTTAATGAACCCGACCCCGACACTATTCGCCCTCCCGCTCCCGCTCCCGAAACTCAACTCGAAACAGACCTCGATCTTGGCCCTCTTATCGGCGTTCCCCGTGGATTCCGCACTCGCGAGCGGATACCTGGTAGTGGTGGATTGGGTGGAGTCGAGATGGATTTGGGGTATACCAAGGAAAAGCCCGGTTTGGGTCCCAAGGAAGAGGGCTTTCCATCGTTAGACGGGACACCCAAAGGGCGTGAGCAAAGAGAGAGAGAGAGGGAAAAGGCGGATGTTGGCGTAGATACAGTGGGGCACGGACCTCCTGCCCCAATTCCACTTCCTGCACCTGTTGCTACGCGGCCAGAAAGGCAAAAACAACCACAGCAGAACC
The DNA here is from genome assembly GCA_015501585.1 of Rhodocollybia butyracea. Taxonomy (NCBI): domain Eukaryota; kingdom Fungi; phylum Basidiomycota; class Agaricomycetes; order Agaricales; family Omphalotaceae; genus Rhodocollybia; species Rhodocollybia butyracea. The sequence goes on along the minus strand of JADNRY010000012.1, from coordinate 45,782 downwards.
CTTATCCTCCCCATCCTCAGTATTCATTCCAATCGCACCATTCCAATCATATCCCAAATCCAAATCGATACCCTGCTCCGCGATTCATATCTCCTTATGATGCCTTGCCATATTCGTATGCAGGATACGGACAGCCTCCGTCTCCTTATGCGCCTTCACCTTACGCTCCTCTCCACGCTCCATCTCCCTCCCTTTATCCTCATTATCCCCATCCTCATGCACCGTCGCCGTATTCGTATGGACAGTCGTATCCATTCCCACATGATAGTACTTCCAGAGTAAGGACAAGTAGTACAGGTATCGGTATAGGTATGAGTATAGGGAAGACTAGCACCGGAAAGAAGGAGTTATTTTGGGGCGAACCGCCCCTACCTCCTGATGGGAAAGGAAAAGGAAAGGCGCGCGCGGTTGATCACGATGAAGAGGGAGGAGAAAGTGTTGAGGAATGGGAACCTCGAGAGGGTGTTGAGGAGAGTTTTGATGAAGATCATGGTGCGTGTTTTTATTCTAGATACAAGACACCTATATCAACGATTTACTTAGGTCTAACTCTAGGTATCCATTCTCGATACACGCACTCTCAGCCGCAGCTCCAGAGACATCGTCGGAAACCCACGTGGTCCCGTGCAACTGTAACTGTGAACCCTCAGCATCACGCAGAGGCAGAAACAGAGGAATCAGAGATTATTCCACCAAAGATGAAGCGCAGATGGAGGAAGGAACCGGAGGTGGAGTTGATGGAGTCTAGGAGTCTGATACCGGGGGAGAGAGCGGAGCCTATTCCTATGGATGTTGACTTGATGCCTGCCTCAAAACGGAAACCAAGCATTTCGATGTCTACGAAGTCGACTAGTCCTGCACCTGTGCCCACACGGAATGATATGACCCCAGCACTGGTACTCGCACCAGCACCAGCACCAGCACCAGCACCAGCACCAGTACCAGTACCAGCACGAACACGAACCCCCGCTTCTGCTTCCACATTAAACGACACACAGACCAAAACCATGCACCCACCACCCCAAATATCAATATCAACACAAATGACACCTGAACAAATGCAAATGTCCATGTCCATGTCTATGGTTGCAGATTCGCCTCTTCTCTCATTGGCTAATTTATCGTTGATGTCGCCTGCCATTACGATTCCTCCTACGGGTCGCTCTGTGAGTAGGGGGAGTGGGGACAGGGATATGGCGAGATCACCTTCTGGACTTTCACTTTCTCTCCGTGATTCTCGGTCACAATCGCCATACATGTCTAGAACTATCCCAACTCTGACGACGGAGACAAAGCCTTCCTCTAGGTCAAAAACGTCCAAATCTCGAAATGCGAATAATGTGCCAACAGCTCCACCGCTACAGACTTCAGCTAGTACTGCATCCACATCCCGAACAACTCTAGCTTCTCGCGCACGAGCAGTCACACTAGACCCACTCGCAGCGTTGGCTGCTGCTGCTGCTGCTGCGAGGCCTATCTCTCCGTTACCTCCGCTGCCTGGTTCTTTACATGGAAAAGATGGTTCTTTGTTGATGTCCAGAAGGGATGATGGAAGATCAATATCTCCTAGATATGGGCCTTCGGGATACGGATACGATCCGACTACTACAAACTCGCACCGGGATCGCCATGTATCACAACCATTACCATTACCACTTCCACCCTACTTGGCTCAGCCATCCTCCGATGGGAGCGATGAGATAAAGATATCGCTTCCTTATGATGCATCGTTACCCCACCATATATCCCTAGCACACGACGCATCTCCACCCCACGACACATCTTCAACCCACGACGCAGTCCTCGGTCCTGGAGGCATCCGCGTACTTAGTTCTCCAGAACATAATTGGGTGCCGCTGAGGAGGCCGGCGGCGACGAGGGAGGAGAGGGGTTCAATTTCGTCTGCGTCACCGTCTTTACCACTGTATGCGAACGGGGATGCTGGGAACGGGAACGGGAACGGTGAGGAAGAGGCCGAAGTTGAGGTCGATGAGCTGGACGATGAGGATCACGATAACGGATATAGAGGATATCCAAGTATGGGGCGTACTCCGCTTCAGAAAAGTACTCCCAAGCAGAGCAGGCAGAGGTCTCTCGATGGTGGTAAGAAGAGGGTCACAAAGAGGGTCACAAAGAGTCTACGCGTCAAGCAGGAGATGATGGATGAGGTGGATGGTTCTCGTATTGATGATGATGCCATGCAAATTGATGATGGTATGGTTGTGGGGATGCAGGTTGAAGAAAAGGAAGGAGCGAGAGGGGAAAGAGGAGCAGAAACAACTACTCCACATCCCGAGTGTATCGCTCCGGTATCCCTGTCTCCATCAACGCCTCCAACCCGAGCTCAACCCCAGAACCTCGACGACAATGGCATTCCACCGTGGGTTGCTTCGCCGAAGTCGACGCAGCAGAGTTCTAATCCTGAGTATCGATCTGGGTATGCTTTGTCGTCACCGCGAGTTGTACCTTCTGTAACGGCTTCCGAGTCGTCACAAGCTGCTCCTTCCACTACGCCTTCTTTCTCGATGACCGCGACCTTGACAAGACACGAATCGTTGACAGTATCCTCGATGGCAGCGCGGGCACGCAAGGAGTATTCAAATTCAACTTCATCGTCATCTCCTTTATCCTCCCCGCTCTCTTCACCAGTTGAGGGATTGATTTCGTTACCCGCACATTCGGCTCCTCCTGATCATGAGCATCGTTCGAGTTGTGATTCCACAGGTGATAGTAAGAGGGATGAGGATGTAGGTATGATGAATGCAGATCCAGATGAGATCATTGCGCATCCTTATCCTCATCCTCAACCCGATTCTATCTCCTCTACCCCTGTTTCTTCTTCTACTTCTCTTACCCCTACGCTTACGTCTAAGCATGTACCATATCCACATCCAACTCTAGGTGTTACTCGCCCTACTCGGACTCCTACTCCTACTCGCGACATCCCGGACCTCGAACACTCGACGTCAATGTCGCCGCAGTCGCCGGCGACGGCTTTGGGGAATATTTCGCCTGCGACGCCAAGAGAAGATGTAGAAGACGAGAGAGGGCGGGAGAAGGAGCATAAGGAGAGGGACAGGGAGCCTGTTGTGTTAGGTGTGTTTTTTCTTCGTTTCTATTTTTTATTCGATTTCACTAAATGGTCTATTTTTCAAGAAAACGGCGACGCCAATCCAAATGCAGATGTACCACCGCCTTCTGATCGTGTTTATGGTGAAGATGACGGTATGTATACTCGTTCCGTTTCGAAATACTCTAACAGATCATTCTACAGGTTCCGCTCCGACCGAAATTCCGTCACTACTCGAAAGTCTGACACCCCAAACTCCCACAATTTCTCTCGCTCCAAATCTGACTCCGTCGACACCAACACCAGCACCATCAAAAGTCAAGATGTCACTCAAAGATTTCGCGATGCGTAAGAGGCGTCAGAAGGAGGAGGAGCAACGGGAGAAGGAGGAGAGGGAGAAAGAAGAGAGGGGGAAGGTGGGAGATAATGTTGTAGAGAATGTTGGAGATAAGAAACTGGAGAAGGATGTCGGGGAGGAACAGGAAAAGGAACACGTAATTGTTCCGATTCCGATTGCAGTACCAAGTGTCGAGAACGGAGAAGATGCACACAGTGCAGAGGATGTTACTATGGCCATGGAGAGCAGCAAGACAATCGACGATGACCCTCCTCATTCCATTTGGCCTACTGTTTCTCCCCAAGTCCCATTCTTCCCCAATGCCGGTCCCACTGAATGGAAAGTTGAAGGACAGGAGCGAGAGCGAAAGCCTTCCCAGTCTGATGTGGATGTGATCATGAAGGCTTCAGAGACGCTGAACAAATTGATGACGCAGAGGTTGGCGATGGTGAATGGGAATGGGAATGAGCTTTCCGCTGCCACCGCTGTTCTTGCCACTGACAATGGTGGGTTTGCAACCCTGGTTAACGGCTTTGTTTCAAAGCCTGTACCAGCTGTCCTGACCGCGTCACCAAACATCCCCAATTTCAACCTGAATCCTGCGTCCTCCTTCGCTACATCCAACTCAGCTAGCAGTCAAACTTTTCCTCAATATCCCCTTGACTTTTCTGGTTCTGCTGGCTCACCACCCAACGGGTTATCGTCTGACCTCTACAAGTATTCCCGTAGACCTACTCAAGAGGATGGCGAAATCGAAGATAACAACAATGCTCATCAATACGTGGGTTTAACTTCAAATACAAAACTCGCAACTTCGTCTGCCACATCCCCATCGCCGTCTTTTCCTCCTCGGCCGTTCAAGTTCTTGGACCCGACGTTACCCAACGAATCACGATCCCGAACACCACCGACACAGCCACGCTCTTTCGCTGCTCGGTCGCCCTCCGTGACTACTTCTCATGGCAGTCCTCCCATGCGTAATCTCAGTCTCAGTGGTGGCGTCAGCACCTCACCACCCTCAGCCATCCCTCCACAACCACCCACAACGGCATCCGCTTCATCAATTCCGACTCTGACACCAACTCCTGCTAATCCCGCATTAGGCCGTACACCTCCTTCAGGGCCACGTGCGCTTCGGCAGTTGCAGCAGCAGCAGGCACAACAGCAGCATCAGCATCAGCACCACCAAAATCCACATCAACAGCACCATACGACTGGTGGTAGTGGTGGTAGTGGTGGGGGAGGCGGATATCAGGTCGGACTCTCTCGTACAGGTACTGGGTATATCCCTCGCAGTACTCCATATGATGCTCGGGATAGAGACCGATTCCGAGATCGTGGAGGGCACGACTTTGTGAAGGATCGAGACAGGGATAGGGAGCAGCATTGGAATAGTGGGCAGAGAATCAGGGCGAGAGATGGCGGTGGCGGGGGATGGGGGCGATAGTGATGTTAGTGTGTGTGCTTTTTGTGAGTGCTGTTTTTTTCAGGTGAATCCAAGAAGTTATGTTGCTAACGATGTGACAGTCGTATTCTTATTTGCTTTCGTTTATTTTTTCTTTCTTTTTTTCATCTCTCTCACTTATCTTCCTGTATCCTCACTTTCCTCTCAATCTTTTTCCATTTCGTTGAATGTCTGGTTTGGGCTGGGTCGGGGAAAATTATAGTGTCTTTATCTCTGTCTCTCCTGTTCGTTGTTATTGTTTTACCTTTACACTCTATCTGCTTCTGTCGTGTTCGCTATACTATTTATCCAATATCCAAGTAATTTTGTATTTCTGGTATCAGGCAACAAATCATCACTACCTTGCTCAATTCTCATTATGACCATGTTGCCAGAATGGTTTTATCAATAAAAGCCATTTCGTTGTTTTCCGTCACAATCTGTTATGTATACTGAGAAGGAACTTCTTCTGCAACACATTATGGTTTATCGGACCTCTTTTGCAATGTAGTAAGTACTGGTACCTTTGCCGATGATGCAGGCTAACTAGCATGAGCGCTGAGTTATCATTAGATGATTCCGTCGATATTATGGGTCAGCATTCCCATAGTATCTTTATCTTTATCTCCCAGTTTCACGGATCTGGAAAAAGTAGGAAGGGACAACGCAAGTAGGCAATGCCCACTGTCGCCCACGGAAGCAAGGTCCTCGTCACTGGTGCAAATGGCTACATCGCTGCATGGATTGTCCGGAATCTATTGGAGAAAGGATATGACGTGAGAGGGACCGTTAGAACCCAAGAGAAAGGAAACCGTTTGAAGGAAATCTATGAAAAGTTTGGATATGGGGATCGTTTCGAGTTTTGTATAGTGTCGGATATCGTAAAGGTTGACTGGCTGACATAGATATCTTCTTGTAAATGCTGAAGCTGACTCATGCACTAGGATGGTGCGTTCGATGAAGCTGTGAAGGGAGTGGATGCTATTGAACATACCGCTTCACCTGTCACATTTAGCACAGAGTTGGAACCACAAGGTATGTACTGATACAATCCTACTGTATGAGATAGCCACTCAACCCAAGTTAGAGCTTATCCGACCTGCCGTTCTAGGCACCGTGAGTATCCTCAAAAGTGCTCTCTACCACGGCAGGGACGTTCAACGGATCGTTTTCACTTCGTCTTGCGGGGCGGTCCTCAGTGTTCATCCCGAACCGAGAATATTCAATGAAAGCAACTGGAATGATCAGGCCGTAGAGATGTCCGAACGGGATGGTAAGAATGCAGCACCGATTACCAAGTATCGAGCAAGCAAGGTTTTGGCTGAACGAGGTGAGAACTTGGTTCATGTACCTGGTATAAAGATCGATTGAATTCTGTTAAGCGGCATGGAAATTTTTAGAAGAAAACAAAGCTAGTATTAACTGGGATTTAGTAGTCATCAATCCTCCGTTCGTATGTTATCCTAACTAGCTTTTGTCTTCCTGTTGCTCAATATTCAGCTACTAGGTTTTTGGTCCCGTCATACACGACGTTTCCACCGTCTCTGCGCTCAACTTGTCCACTGGGCAGTTTTACAGCTTTGTCGTCGCGCCGGGAGAGAAAGCACCCCAAGTCCTACGTACCAATGGTAACTCTTGGGTGGACGTACGGGACGTAGCAGAGGCGCATGTAGCGGCGTTGCAGAAGGAAGAAGCTGCAAACGAAAGACTGATTGTCAGCGCCGGGTCTGTTGTCTGGCAGGATTGGCGTAAGTTGCATTGAAGTCTTTTCGGCCTGTTTTTGAATCAATTCATAGTTGATATTGCCTACTCCATTGCACCTACTCATCTTCCTTCCCATACCAATCTTCCGAGAGGTGTCCCTCTGTCTGATAGTACAGGCGGCGATGTGATGTACCAGATCAACTACGATACCTCAAAGGCTGATCGGATCCTAGGTATCAAATACCGCACCAAGGAGGAGACGCTGAAGGACACATTTGCCGACTACGAAGCCCGGGGGTGGTGAGATAAGAGGCTGGTGACAATCGAATATATCTTATCTAGCGTGCAGTATGATCCACTGTATGCATGCGTACCTGCTGTAAAACCAGGAATCAAAATAAACATACCACCCCGTTCATCCGTGTATAAGTAGATATCAAAGGTAGTCGTGATTTGACGTTTCTTTGACTGACCAGTATCTGGATAAAGTATCTGCTCTCGTTATTTTCTTAGCCACCTGTACAACAGGATATACATGGGTAACACAATTTACATTGATTTTCTTTTCCAAGTTGGACTATAAAACATAGATCCTACAAATTACGTTGGATAACTGCAGCAGGAGGACGACGGAGTCCACCACCCCCACTGGTGTACGGAGCTCGCTGCGTAAGTGTCACTTCTTTCGACTCAATGTTGAATGTGACCACGACATTGTGTAAGAACGTGTCGCCCCTGCGAAAGATAACGTGCGTCAGGTAGCTCATCCCAACACGGTGAATAGTACTCACAAAATGAAGACATTTCCTTCCTCCGGTGGGCCCCCATCTTGATTTGAATGAAATGAGTATGCATCTCGTCGTGTAATGAAATTCAACTGACCAAAAGTTCCACTTCCGCACAAAGCATTACCTTCCTCATCGGATTCACCCAGAGGGAATAGGTTGTCCGCCGGGTCGACAGTAAACGTTACACCGCCAATATTTACGGTGAATTCGGGAACGGTGGCAGAACATAAGGTAACGTAAACTCCTTCGTCTTCGTCGATAACAGCTGGCGGGTCAAATGCAGCTGCAAATGCGTTGGCAACTTCAGTTGGAACATACGCAAGGGTTGTTCCCGTGTCGAGGATTATGTCTGTTTCAATGAGTTATAGAAAAGCACCAGCAAGGTCGAAGAACTCGCACTCACTATTTGTTGTCCCGAAAACTTTTTTGTTGCCGGCAAAGGACATCGATTCAACATCTACCGTGTAGTAAAAGTACGTGACATCGGTGCCGTTTTCAGGAAGGAAAGTTGCCGCATCGTATCCCTGAAGTGGTACCGTCACATGTGTGTTTGTGACGGCGACTGGGGCGATTCCACCAAAAGAAATAAATCCAAGGTTCGGGTCAAACAGGGAATTATTCTCGGCCTGGAAAGAGCCACGGTCAAGCGCAACGGAAAAGACTAAAGGCCATCATCAAAACATGTCCAAGCTGATAAAGCACACAACTTACATGGGTTCGACACCAGCCCTTGTTGAACAGCGGAATAGAAGACAGGATTGTAGGGAATTTGTGTTTGGGGGAACTCGTCAGCACTGGGATTGGTGCCTTCGTAGATACTTGTCAAATTCGGTGAAGCAAGTCCCATTAACCCAGTATTGATTCCATCGCCTTCCCATGCAGCATTGACGGCAATACCGATTTCCTGATTGGCCACAGCCATACCTGCGACAGTGATGGTGGTAAAACCAGCTGTTCCCGTGAGGAATTCACCATCTCCGTAGGTGATGTTGAAGTTGACGTCCGGATCGACCTTGAAATGCGGAGTATCAGTGTTGAATCCCCCAGTACCGAAAGCGCATGTGGATTGGGGTACAGGTTGATTTTCAAGGTTGAAGCAAGAAAATCCTGTCTCCGGGACCCATGTGTCAGAACTAAGATGGAGTGAATTTGGGCTGGCACAAACGCCTAGTTTAAATTGTACCTTCCAGTATCAACTATGAGCTGGAACTCTTGAGTTCCAACAGTAACGTTCGTAAGATACTCTTCATCAAAATCGGACCCTGCAACCGTGCCGGTGAAGGTTTTCCCTGCTCGAGCCGCTTGACTGGCTCGTAAAGACTGCATGAGGAATTTTTTCGCCTTGGTTCGGGGGACAGACGCTGTAATCGCTACAGAGAATTCGGCAGCAGGGATAGGAGAGGTGTCTGTTCGTGGAGCAACGTCAGAGACATGACGCTTCACGGCGGGCGTCGCGCTGGCAGCGCCGAGAAGTACAGCAAGGCTGCAGAAGGTGCGTGAAAGTACCATGAGGGGCTGGGTAAAATCATCCAGAGATAAGGTGGAGTAGTATTTATAGGTACTGGAACACCTTGAGCATTCGACTCATCTAGTGTGCGTATTTAATGTCGGGCATGAGAGCTGATTCTAGCTGATTCTCATACTCAATCCTGCGTGCGACTAGAAATAGATAAACAATATTACTCAGGCTCCCGTGGATTAGACCACATGCTATCGCACCTTCAGCTTTCAAGGACCATGCGGTCAGGTTGTGCATGTTAAAGTTGAAAAGTCAGGTACTCAATCCTGCAGTTTACATGGTAGAGAATAGCATTGAATGGCACGATTGGCCAGTCCCAAAATAAGATGGCTCCGGAGAAGCAAAGAGGTTCATGAAGACCACTGTCATAATGACAGTGGTCAGTGGCAATGACAATGGTCACATTCATAAACAAGATAAGCATTCAAGCGCTCAGCACATTTGATGGGCTACCAGGCTCTCCTGTGGGAGAACAACCGTATGACTGCGGCCGGGGGATCCCCCTCCCCCTCCCAAAAGTCACAGGATCACTTAGTAATATCATTATAGTCATCACTTATACCGGCATCCGGCAACTCCTATCTTACATTCCCTAATCGGGTGTACTGACCACGGACCTCATTCACGGACTTAGTGTACTGACTTCACCAACTTACTAATACTGTACATATCTGTATGTGGAGGTTTCATACTTCCTAAGTGCACTGACTATATAATACATTTGTTGGCTTGCTACCTATGCGCAATGCCTTCACTGAGTTTACCCACTGACTATCCCCTCTAGTCTGGTATGCAATATCAGTGAGATGACCATCCAGCCAAATTTCTGAAGTGTAAGGCCTCTACGAGGCGTTGCTTAAATCACACGAGTGAACACGACAAGCTTTATAGCATGTAGTGTACCAGTATAAAAGAAGACTTACTTATGTAAGTCATACGGTATGCAGTATATAGAAAATTGAATATATTTGAATATAAAGAAATTAGATGGCGACGCAGCGCCTTAAGACCAGTAACGGCGTAGCCGTTACACCCTCCCCGCAAGACAAGCTTCGCAGAAGCGAGGCGATGATCTAGATGGATAGGAGACTCCAGCGTTGGCGTAACGCGGGGCGCCTCGAAGGTTGGCATATCCTTCAAGGCTCATGTCTCATCCATCTGCTGAACGGCTTCAGCGGACATAGGTGCTGCTTCGTTGGAAGGAGCGGTGGATGTAGCGGGCACTGCAGCAGAGGATGCAATGCTGGCTGAATTGTTTGCCACGACGGGGGTGGCGTTATGTGCAAACGACGTTGTCGTTGCGGATGTAGTTGGGGTAGCGACTGCCCCAGTGTTGCTTGAAGATGCTGTATTTGAAACAGCGTTGTTATGAATGTGTGCATTTATAACTTGTGTGGGGCCAGGAACAATTCCTACCCCAGGAACCCAGTAGTCTTCGTTGTACCCTAATGGTAGGCGTACATTTGAAGTGAAGCTAGCGCGTAACGCGTTAGCGGCGAATATTACGTCCGAGTTACTCGGTGCGTATGAATATACCCAGTTAGCAGCGTAAAATGCTGCGTCCTCGATGTCTGCGACCGTCAGTCCTTGTTCAGCGAAGAACCTTGCCACAGACAGCATGGTGGCGTTGAACGAGTCGTCAAACGCGATTGGAGGGACAGGTGTCCCAGTAGCAATAGTAATTTGGCCACTAGTGACCAAATTGTTATAATAGTTTGGCCGAAGTATAACTTCAGCCGCCAACAAATAATATCGCGCAGCAACATGAGGTGGCGTATTAGCAGGCAAGGTTGGCCTGCGGGAGGTTACCAATATGCGTCCTCGAAGAGTACGCATACTGATAGCTCTATCAGAACGGCGCCGGTATACGCCGGCTAAAGGAGTTTTAGCCCCAGAGGGGCTAGCGAGGTAAGCAGCCCATTCCTCAGGTGAGGACAGCCGCGTTGGATTGCGCACACTAGGCGCATTGATATTGGCAGTAGTGTCATAAGACCCTTCTACCACTATCTGCATCGGGGCTGGGGCTTTGCCCTTGCCTTTGTTTTTAGTCTTGCGTGGTTTCACGCTTGGATTGGCCGTATCGTCATCGATACGAGCATTGTCTCGCTCGAGTGCTTCTCGAGCTTCGCGTTCCGTGGCTGCTTCACGCACGAAATCGGCGATGAACCAATTTGTGGCAAGACAACGTTGCCATTCTGATCGCTCCAATGGATCGATCTTGTTCACTTCTCGCATTATACTTGCGAGGAGATGATGAATCCTCCATAGCCTACCGCGGGGTACGCCGCATCTCTGGGCTAGGGCAGGATCACGAAGGTACCTTAGGTACCAGATTACCTCCAACTGATTAGTTGGATTAAGTGCTTTTGTTGACTTGTCCATTTGGACAGATCGCGCATTGGACACTGATATAGGGATGGGTAAACGACGATTGTCATTTGCCTCGGCGTTGTTGGCATCAATGCCATATCTAACCCAACGGTCAGACGCGAAGTAACCACCGTCCTCCCTCCTATGAGGGAGAACTGGTAGTTCTGCAACGGGTCCAGGCACCTCAGGTGCCAGGACGGCGGATGTATCAACTGCAACTGGTGCAGTCATGGGATCCTGGTCCATAGGTCCAGAATCATTGCCAGCGGGTTCATCTGCTGGGTATTCGCTCTCTTCTGAGGGCGATCGTTCGACACGACGACGCTTGCCGGACTGGCTTGCGTCTCTGTAATGAGGAGAGCCTCGACCGCGTCGAGAACTCTCTTCTTCTCGTCGGAGGTCATCGACCTCATCTCTTATTCTATCGTACTCTACTTGTAGAGCACGATGATCTTGTAACAGATCGTTGTAGTCACGCTGCGTATCACGCAAGCGACGGTCGAGTTTATCGACGTCTCGTTTTGCGGCGCCTAGTTTCAAAGCTAGGTTGACCGCTGATTCAGCGTCTTCTTGCTGCAGAGCAGCAGGTGGGTTGATACTGTGCGCGTGATAACCGCCAGATCTTCGCTAGCCCCGTCCAACTTCGGTCGGCGTTACCAACGGCTTGTAAGCCGTGGTCTATGAAAGCCCTACATACAGGGCATGCGGGGCTAACCCCGTCCGCTCCATGTATTACGCAATGTAGGTTTGGATGGAATGTCCAGCCTACTTGTGATATTTGACTGGCGTAGCCAGTTGTAAGTGTAGGTTGTGCCATAGGCACACCATGATGCACGGTATTACCCGTCGCGTTGAATGCGGGCCCTTGCTGCGTTTGCAGCTGGGCAGGGAATGCGGAGTGGCGTGGTTCCGGTGGTGCATGATGGCGTCGTTTGACCCATCGTCGTTGTTTTCGTCGCTTCGCGACACGTCCTGACTGATTATAGCTCGTTTTACAGGCATTTTGTCTTTGGCGTTGCCAGAAGACATGGTGGTCGAGAATTAAGGAAAAGTTGGAAAACATTCCTACTTTTATTAACCGGCCTCGAGGCGAAGCGATCGGTTACAGTCATATTATGACACAGCCACTCATACATTGATCTTTAGATCAATGTATCCGATTTGGAAGTAATACTTCCTTGGAATTTAGGCGCTAGTTTGCATAGTAACTATGCAATTAGGCGCTGTTAAGTTTGTGTTCGCGGTAGATGACGCCAGTCATCTACTGCTTGTAGTTCTAGATATCTGTCTAGAGCTGTTAAATCCTTACAATTATTGTAAGTTTCGGTGGTAATATCGCCTAAGTTCCATTTGACTTGGAACATGAGTTTTTCGACCATCCCAATGATGGTCGATTATCTCGTCAACGAGCCATTCCACAGTGGACGGTTCTCCGAAATCGTATGGTTCCGCAACGGAACGCATAGGGAATAGTGCATCATCATTCGGATGGTGCTTTCGCAATAGACTTGCGTGGAAGTTATTATGAATTCCACGCTTAGCCAACTCCGTTGGCAGACCTACTCGATAATTCGAGGAGTCTTCATGTACCTCAACAATGGGGTATGGTCCAATGAACTTGGGAAGTAGCTTAGATGCCCTCCCCCTCGGCAAGTTCAAATTTTTAGTCGAAAGATACACTAAATCATTTAGTTGAATCTCCGGCTCTTGTCGTCTACGCTGATTAGCGTGATAGACTTGATATACACGCGATTCTATAATCGCGTCGTGAGCATCTTGCAGGTGCTGTAATGCACGATCTGCAAATTCATGAACACCTGGTGGTGTTTGAGTACCGCTGGGTACTTCGCGAATCATGGAAGGCATGTACCCTCCATCGAGTTCAAAGGGTGCATACCCTGTGCTTTCGTTGATACTGGAGTTCAACGCGAACTCCATTAGTGGACATTTGTCCACCCAATTCTTCTGGTCGGCATTGACCATAGTGCGAAGAATTTGTCCAATGGACCTATTCACTCGCTCAGTAATTCCATCCGTTTGTGGATGGAACGAAGTAGACATTAGGAGCTTAGCTCCTAGTAAATGATGAACTTCACGCCACCAGCGTGAAGTAAACTTCGGGTCTCTATCAGAGACTATAGACTTCGGTAATCCGTGAAGTCTTACGATCTCTTTGACGTAGATCCATGATAACTGCGTTGCAGTTATTGTTGTTTTTACGGGTATTACATGTACCCGTGAAGTTAATCGACAGATGACTACCCAGAGGTAGTCGTATCCTTGTGATTCAGGGAATGGACCAATGAAGTCCATTCCGATTGATTCCCATGGTTTCATGGGTATCGGTAGTGTATGTAGGAGGCCAGTTGGCATCCTATTAGTAGTTTTGGCGCGTTGACATTCAACGCATGCCTTACAAAATTCCTCGATGTTACCGTTGACCCTTGGCCACCAGTACCATCGGCGGATGTAATCGGAGGTTCGTTGACCTCCGAAGTGTCCTAATACTTCATGGGCTTGTTCGGCGATTATGCCTCTCAAGCTCTGTCCTTTAACAGTTTTACCGTTAGGAATGCAAAGAACTTTTTCTTTGCCTCGGTTTACAGTGTATATGAGGCCATTCTCGACTGAGAATGGCTTATGGTGCTCAGTATTATTGAGCACTTTTGAGAATAATGGATCATTAGCGTAGCAACGCTTAATGTTCTTTATAAAATCATCCTTTTCGGCATGACTAGCAAGCGGTTCTTCACCTCTTGCGCGAGAGTTGAAGATAGTAATATCTTCTTCCGTAATATCGGGAACAGGAACTGTTGGTTCCTTTTCTTTAACGGCAGATTGTAATACTGCTGCTTCATTGTCTCGAGCTTCTATAGTCTCGGCTACAGGATTTACTTGCTTCTTCTTTTGAAGAAGTCGAGCAGATCGACGAGTGTTCATGCTAGCGAGATGCTCGCTAACTAATTCTTCGATTCTTCCTTGTGGAAGGTCGTCTAGATTTCGGTCAATGTGAATATCTGCATTGACATATTCATGTGCCTCATGATGTTCATTAGGCATGTCGGATTCATAGTAACGCGATAACGCATCCGCTACTTTGTTCGTTATACCTTTGATATAACAAATATCAAAGTCAAATCTGGATAGATATTCCATCCAGCGTGCTTGACGACTTGAAAGCTTCCTTTGTGTAAGGAAGAATTCTAATGCTTTGTGGTCTGTGACCACATGTATACGATATCCAAGAACTTTATCTTCCCATTTGAGAAGAGCTTCGAGGATTGCAAGAGTCTCCAATTCAAAGACTCTATAATTATGTTGTGCAGCTGTGAATTTGCGCGACATAAATCCCGCAGGTCTACACGTCTGCCAAGTAGGGCCTTGGCCGTACATACTTCCGACTCCTGATACGGAGGCGTCACAGATAACCCATATAGGTTCATCTTTACTTGGATCAATTGGCTTCAGTATTGAAGCCTTTGATGCTAAATGTTTAATGTTTTGAAAACATACTTTGTGTGTTGGCATCCATACAAACGGAACATTGTTCCGTACCATAATTGAAAGTGGCCCAGTGAACTGGGCTACTTCGGGCATGTATGGTGCAATGTACTGTACAAGTCCCAGAAAACGCTGTACATCATTGTACATGCGCGGGGTTTGCCATTCGCGAATTCTTGACATCTTATCGGTATCTGCATGGATACCTTTATTGTCGATGACATGCCCAAGGCAGTCTACAGACTCAGAGTAAAGTTCACACTTTGCTGCCCTTAGAAACAAGTGATGTTTCCTGAGTCGTTCTAGTACGTCTCTGACGTGCTTTTCATGCTCTTTGAGTGTATTACTAAAGACGAATATATTGTCTAAATAAGCATGGACATATCGTCCAATAGCATCACGAAAGATGTAGGTCATCAATCGTTGAAAAGTGGCGGGAGCATTACAGTCTCCCATCATCATGACATTGCTAACAAATGTCCCAAAGACGCATGCAAATGCAGTCTTCCATACATCTCCAGGCTCAGTTCGAGTCTGTTCGTATGCATCGCTGAGGTCAATTTTAGATCGATACTTGTGTTTGGCAACATCCGTACAGATGTTGTCTTGGTCTGGGAAAGGAGTTACATCCTTTACCGTGTTAGCATTACGCTGACAATAGTCGATAATGGTACGAAGAGTACCATTTTTCTTTGGAATGCAAAGCATCAGAGCTGCTTGTGGAACAGCTTGTTGAATCCACCAGTTAGCACCGGTGTATTTCTCAAGCTTATCACTAAGCTGAGTCTTAAGATGATCTGGGCATCTTGGCATATAGTAGTTATACTTATGCTGTTTGTCAATGAGATTAATCCAATGATTAATTTCTTGAAATGGTGGGAGTACCGGTGGTACTCCTCCTAGGATGTCCATATGCTCGTGTATAATACGAGCACGGAGCAATGGTATTTGCTCATCCGTATACGGACCTCGCTCTGGTAGAGCCGAGAAGTCCATAATGTCTTCCTCTTGGATGGCGTATAATTTTTCATGCTCATCGTCTGCATGACCATGAGTGTAGAGTTCTTCAAACTCTATGTCGTCAAGTGGGAATTTCCACACCTTGACTCGAACGGGTCTCCTTTGTCTTTGATGAGAGATGGATCAAGATTTACTTCTCAATCCTTTTCGATTAGTACTCATTTGAACTTGATCTTTAGATCTTGTTTGTCTCGAGTTAGTATTTGGGATAGCTATGTATTCATAGCTAATCCCTGTATCGTGATTATCCTGATTAGGATTATTGTTTGTTTCGTTGCCTGTTTGTTCAACCGGCATTGGTTGAGATATATTCTCTTCCATATCGTGCTGAGCTCTTAGCTCCGCTTGTTCCTCTATTTTGCGAGGAAAGTATTCTCTAGAGAATTCTTGTATGATTTCAACGTATTTATCGAAATCTTCTGCAGATAACTCCTTTATTTTGGGCGAGGTTGAATTATCATCCTCGTCGTAGCTTTCCAGTACAACTGGGAAGTTATGAGGGAAGCTCCTCACGGAGCGTTGCATTTCAGACCGAAGATGTTCTTCATCTACTATCGTCTTGATTTCCACTGTGGATTTCGATTTACGCTCTCACTTCTTAGAAGTTGTAGCTGCAGCTAGTCATTCTTTGCTAGCTTGAGTCTCGTTTCTTCTGAATTTCTCATTGAGAACTCTACGTTTCATTGCTGTGCGTCGAGAAAACTCTACCGTGTCCTCCCCCACAGAAAGAGAAGGTGCTACCTTCCCTTTAATGCATATGGCATCTCTCTCGAAATTGAGTTTGATGCCGTGCTTACGCATAAATTGCGTACCGAGGATAGCGTCGTATCTATCAACATTAATAATGTCGTAGTATACTTTATCATCTATACCTCCATAGGAGGTATGTACATTTGCGCCAAAATTAAATTTGGCTTTACTTCCTACAGTTCCCAATTGTAGCGAATGTTGGTCCGCCAATTGGTGTACTTTGATGTTCGCTAATCGAACAAATGCGGGGCTTAAAGCCTCGATTGTGCAACCAGAGTCGAATAGCGTGAACACTTCTACTCCTGCAATTTCAATGATTGCCATCATAAGACGGCGATTTTGGATTGGACCTTGGTCAGGTCTGGTCATAAGTCTACTAGACTTACGAATGCCTTCACCCGTATTGGTTTTAGGCTCTTCGTTGGGCGTGTTCATAGCCGCCATACGATCAGTGCCATCCAGTTGTATCTGGTGGCTTTGAGGATCCAGGGACAAGAACGTGTCATTGTCCCAGTCATCCTCTAGGCATACTGCCGGTCCACAGTCCTCTAGAGGATTGATTTCAATGTAAGGGTCATGAATATGACCCAAGTACTCTTGGAAGTCGTCGTTGTCGTCATATAGTCAACCGACATATTCTTCTTCATACGTCTCAAGGAAGTATTCTCCTTCAGACTCGTGTTATGACCTGGATCTAAATCCTATACACCCAATCTTTTTTCTTCTGTAACCAACTATGAACACTATCATTAATACTTCTACTTAACATTTTACATTCATTAGTTATTCAACACCATTTGGGTTAATGCTGCACACATTCTTCCAGAACACCAGAATGATCTTTAACAGTCACTGCACAGTCTGCACAGTCATGACATCATTCTAGCTCCACAACTATGATGTCATCTTGCTACTCCACAATCATGATGTCATTCCATTGCTCCGCAGTTATGATATCACATTACTGCTCCACAGCTATGACATCATTGTATAGCCTCTTTACATCAATGACTCAATATCAGTCATTTCACAGCCAGATATCTGAGTCAACTACGGTTCCACATACATGACTCAATATTAGTCATTGCACAGCATTACATAGTCAGACTGACTCATCCGCAGTATTTCCGCAGTTATGACTCAAATCTAGTCATTCCGCAGCATTTCCTAACTAGTACACATTGCACAGTATATAAGTAGTCTAGATTTACCAATGTACGTTAGACATATTATTTTTCTTAAATCCAAACCCCCACTTGTTTGCTGTTATCACTTGTGTGAATCACCAGACCAACTCATTGTATCTTGTTGAGCTATCTCCAAGCTACAATACACATTTATACATCTTGTTGAGCTAACTCCAAGTTGTATCCACTAATATTCACCTGTTGAGCTATCTCCTAGTGAATACTTCTTTAATTGCCACTTGTTGAGCTATCTCCAAGTTGCAACTTCCTATTACTTGTTGAGCTATCTCCGAGTATTAGACATCACACTCACTATTACTTGTTGAGCTATCTCCGAGTATTAGACACCATACTCACTACTACTTGTCGAGCCATCTCCAAGTATTAGTTCTGATTCATATTACTGCTTGTCGAGCCATCTCCGAGGGTAATCTTATTATTATTTGTCGAGCTATCTCCAAATAATAACTTCTGTGAGTTTCGTATTACAAACTAGTTACTAACTTTACTTGAGCCTAGTTGTTTGAGTATATATTTTTTGCCTAGCGGTTTCAACGAACGGAAAGGCTTGCTCTATAATCTCATTAATTTCTCTTATCATTTTTACTGCCGAGTTACGTACTGTGAAGGTTTGGACGAGACTATTGATCGAGTCATAACAACTCGTCCTCATCTTCATCCTCGTTGGGTTGAAGTGCTGGAGGATATTCAAGATCCTCTTTGAGGTTTTCTTGTGGATTGACATCTTGACTAGCTGATTCCAGCTCGTCTTCCTGAATGGCGTACAATCGAGGTTGTCCATGCCTTTCGCACGTCGAGTCATTCGCGAAATGACCTGGCTTGCCGCAACGGAAGCATAGTTTCCTAGAAACTGCTTCTTCTTTAGACGGTGTCTTTGACACTTGTCCTGTTCCACGGAAAGAGTTACCAAATTTAACTGGTCTCTTCCCTTTGCTAGTATATTTTTACTAACTGTACCCTTTGTTGGGTTTTTGGTACTGCTGCTGCAGTATACGTTCTAGCGGGAGGAGTACTTGCTCCTTGTTCCGCAATAGCGCGTTTTGTGACATATTTCGAGCTCGGTGTGCTTGTTTTTCGCTTGCCTGACACGTAGTAATTGTGTAGTGCGCGATTATCTTCAATGCAAGTAACCGCTTTGATGATAGTCTTGAATTTTGCGTATTCAGGGATTATTCCCCTGTCTATAAGTATTTCAAGGATTGACATAGGCAATCCTTTAACGAAACACATTTTCATATCATATGAATGCGGTGGATGTTGCATTCTTGATGCCCATTGTACTAGTGTTGAGTGATAATCTTGTACTCCCTTAACAGGTGAGTAAGTGATTGACTCAAACTGCTGAGTAGCTTGATGAATTGTAGATGCTTGAACGCATCTATCAAATAAGCCAATAATGGCTTCTTCACTGGTCCACTTAATTGTGGTCCTGTGTGCACCAACGACTTCGTCGTTGTACCCATCTAGTGCTTTTTCTTTTAGAAACATGCCTAAGATTTGTAATCTTGCGCTATCATACGCTGGACCGCAATAGCGGTGTGCTACGAACCATCGAAGGAGTGACAATAGCCACCTTTCAAATACCTCTACATCGGGAGTACCTTCGTAGCTCTCCGGTGATGGTACTTTGATATTCTTTACTCCCTCCAATGGAGGAAGTGCAGTGCCTACATGTTCATGTATCTGCTTTCTGTACACTTTGTGTACTTGGTGTTGCCACAGTTTGCGACAATCATCGTCTGCAGTTTTCGCTCAAAGTTGTGATGCTACTTTTTGTCGCATCTTCTTCTTCTTGCTATTACTGAATTTCTCATTAGGTTGGAGAATATCTCCAATCCACGATTCGTTTGACAAATCTGTGACATCTGAATCTGTATTGTTTTGGGATGAATCATCATCCCATGGTGTGCTTCGACAATTTTTATCGTTGTTGCGTTTGTGCTCATCTCCGCTGGAGTCTGAGCTGTCATCACCGTCGTCGGGTGCTCCTGGAGCTCCTCTTGTAGGTGTTTTTCGAGGTGGTCCTCCCCCACTTTTAGAAGGACCTGCATCTTGCGCACTGTCTTGTTCGTGTATCCACACCTTTTCGGGTGTGTTGAATTTATCGACCGGTTGACATCCGTGTTGAACCCAACCATTTGGTCTGGGTAGAATTCCGAGGCTTTTCCAGTTTCTCGGAAGCTCTTATTGCGCAAGCGTTGCATCGCTACGCGACTATCCCATTCGTAGGCTATGCCTGTGTCCGGGTCAGCGTCAACTTTAGTTGGTGCTTTTTCACCAGTTGTTACGACTGGGAATGCTGTCATTACGGGTGTATTCGTCTTAACATTGTTATTTTTTATGGCAGAGATTGACTCTTCTGCCTTAATAACTACATTGTGGTTATTCAGTATGGATTCTCTTTTCGGGAGATCCTTTGTTTTGTTCCTTTTAGGAACTTGCGTTGGCGTTTGGTTTAATCCAAACCGCTCTAGTAGTTCTACGATTGTATCGCTTTTGTTACCCGGATCTTCCGGGCTTTCTGTAATTGTCTGTTTTGCTGGTGGGATCACCACGCTGAATGCTTCCATTTTAATGGTAGCTTTGTCGTCCACAAATGTGGACAATATATTTATGGGCGTTGACGGTGTCGCCAACACTCCGAATGCATTACGAATGTGATCCGTAAGTTGCGCCGCAGAGTCAGATATGATTTCTGGCTCTTCAAATATGAAGTCATTCAACTTCGGTGTTGTAGCCCTGGATTTGGGCGGTATCGGGAGTGACCTCGGTCCTCTTGGTGCTGGAGAAGTTCTCCCAGTGGGACTTTGTCTCACTTTAGGCGTATATCCTGTTCCTGCAAGGAACGTAGGTGTCGGCGTATCTGGTAGCGATGACGGACGTCTTTGACGTGAGTCTGTATAGCCTCGCTGTGTTATTAGCGATTTGCCTATTGTAGGAGGTAATTCTCCTACTTGTCCAAATCCCACATAGTTTCTATGTGTTATGGATGATGGACCTATTGCCTGCGATACATTGAGCATGGAATCTTTCCATTTTCCTGTCGAGGCATTCGAGAACAGTGTATTCCTATAGATGTCCGGCACTACTGGCAGGCGTTCGTCCGGCAGTCTAGGTACTGGCATGGCAATCCCAGTATGATCACTACTGTCTGTCGACTTTGTCGATGACTTGGACGAAGACTTCTCTTCGTCTTTTTTGTTTAATTGTGCATTCAATTGATGCATTGCCGATGTGAATTCGCTCAGGGATTGCTGATTCGTTTCCGCGATTTTCAGCATATGCCCTGTAGCATTTACTAAGACCTGTGCAAGGTCTGTTATTGAATCCAGCGCTTTAGCTGCTTTCTCATTTATAGAGACATCGTCTCTTGGTTCTTTTATGGCAGCCATTTGACTGCCTTCTGATCGACTGTTGTTTTCAGTTGTCTTCGTAGGATTTTTTTCCTTGCTGAGGTATTTCTCTGTTAATTGTATGAGGAGCTTTTCAGGCTCACTTGTTTTTTTCCTCTGACGGTTTGACCGTGTGGGAATTGTTCTGTGACGTGGCGTCCTTATTATCAGACGTGCGATTATTCACTGTCTCTGGACTCGGTGAAGTCAACCTAGTCGGGATCTACGAAAGAGTTAGCGTGAAGAAGAATAGATAGACTTAGCTATCGGAATATGGTCTTGTAGTCCGCCGTCTCTAGCGGTTATGCACACGTAGTAGAATTGAAGAAAAAAGAGTCCCTTTCATTACTGTATCTACCTGTGATATATACAGGCTGCCACGCGTGCTCGTACGTCGCCTGACTGTATACATGTGATGTGTATAGATAGGATAAAATATTTAGAAGGAAAATAGTCCGAAAGAATTGAAATACCTCCGAGTATGCGACTTTAAGGCTCTGCTGCACGGCGCAGGTAACACACTTGACTAGTAAACTAGATCTCCCGCCTACGACCATCAATGGGGACAGGAGAGGTTGCCAGCCTCAACGTTGCGATCTAGGCGTGTACCGACATCCGCCGCATTCACCGTCAAGGCACGAAACCCATCGGATACGGAAAGGAATAATGATCAAGCAAATAAATCGACGGAAAAAGAATGATAAAAACATACGATACGCCGATATAAAACCAAACCGCTAAAACTGCTACGCCCCTTCCGTGACCAAACTAAGCCGTAGAATCCATAGCGAATATGCTGGGGTGCCGTAGAAATATTATAAGTTGCTGGAATACTTCAATAGGCGAGAGGAGATAAGAGGAGATCGGGAGGGCGACAATTTGAAATGGTGTGTATCAGTGATGTTGAACGGCCGTAATCACCGAGCTGTATTCGAGTTATTGTATGCCGGTTTGTCGTTGTCCAGATTATGAGAGAAGGAAAGAGAAAAGAGAGAATATGGAGGTGGGAGTAAGAAAGGAAGAGAGGGAACGTGTGAAAGGAACTGAAACGAATTGATAGTTTTCGATGTGTAAAGCGATTTGTAATATATATGTATGTAAGTATAATGTACTGTAAACGGCGTATAAGGATGTGTAGCTACCGACGGGGCAGCTACCACTTCCACAGAGGGGGTACTTTAGATTCCGACCCCGGAATCCCTCGAAGAATCAATAGAAGAGACAGAAGAAGAAGGAGAGTTGTGAAGAATCTCGAAAAGAGTAGTAGTATCTTTGATAGAAAAATATGAAAGATGAGAAAAGTAAGGATAGAATTGTAATGTTCGAGTACAGCAGAAGCGCGTACCAACGAATCCAAATGCCATAAGTCAAACGTATCACGCACCAGATTCACCAGATGCTCGGGAGTGTATAGCGCCCAGTTGATATCGCCGATTTGTTGTGGAAGCATGATCATTGCCTTCCACTCGAAGTCAGTTGCGTCTTGACACACTTTCCTATTATTCTTCAGGAGGACACCCTCTTCCGTGATGGTGAATTGGGAAGCCATATCGAGGAACCACTCGCGAGTCATTGGACCGTTCCGCGCACCATCAGATCCAACTTCTGGTACGTATCGTTCCGAACAACACCAGATCGAACTCTGGCCACTACTTCATCCAGCGGAGTTGGGTATCCCTAGCATAGACGATATGCACGGTGTGATTGTCAGGGTGTTCATAGACCCATCGGAGACCAAGGTCGATTGGATAACTTGTTGCCAGTCCAATGGGGTCAACAAAGGCGTCAAGAATGGGGTGAGTCGGGTCCGTCGAGCGAATAATAAATGGTTGCTCTTGGATAGGCTCTATCTGGTACTCAGACCAGGGGTGAAAGCCTCGTTCATTGGGTATGTTGGATCGTCGAACAACGCGGCCAATGCGGGTACAATACCTGAAGTGGAATTGAAAATGGGGATATAATAGGAGGCGGCATAGAGAGAGATGATAGAATAGAAGAGGGAAGAAAATAGGAAGACGAGATAGGAAAAAGGAATATATATATATTACATGGATAAAAGAAAAGGCATAGGGTATAAGGAAAAAGCGAGATAATGATCACTCAGCGGTAAGCGGATGCATGTCCGAATGGAAAAACCTCTTTAGCCGTGCCTGTACACGGTCCAGACGGAACGACGGAGCTCATACTGTACAGAGCCAACTTGCTGCCGGGGTTGCGGAATTTTTGCGCGTAGAGTTTGATGTGTAGGTCTATAATAGAACAAACGGAGGCGTCGAATATTAATGTGTCCCGGAAGAATAGCACCACTTAGCTCTTCGAGTACAAACGCATCGTTAGGGCGTTTCTCATGAATGATATAGGGCCCCGAGTATGTCCAGAGTCCCTTTCCGCCTTTGATCTCGTCGATAGCAGACTCTCGTAACCAAACATACATCCCTTCCTCGAAATCATGAAAATCCCACTGAAAACCAACGCGCTTGGATAGATCTTCAATGCTCGGCGCCGAGACTCAGCAAGCTTCTTGTTTGCTTCGCGCATCTTCTCATCTCTTCGTGACAACTGTAGCGCTCGCATGGCAATTAATTCCTCATGGTATGAACCGTGTGCCAGTCCAATGTCTGCCAAGTAATCTCTGTTAGATCAAATGAGAAAACTGGGTGCGTACCGTATAAGAGTAGTATGGCGAGAAGCCTGTAGCTCGGGAGACTGTTACCCGCATCGCAAATAAAACCGCATGAAGGAATCGTGGCCAATTCCCTTTAGCCATCGCCGGTACATTTGAACAAAGAATCCACCAGTGGCTGGTGAGCACGTTCCACAGGCGCATTACCCTGTGGATGATATGGAGTAGAAAAGATCACAGTACAATGGTATTGTGTCTCAAGCAGATGAGTAACCTCCTTCTGGAATTCCGGTCCTCCATCAAAAGTGAAAACGGCACACACCCAAATCGACAAATTATCTCTTCCATAAATGAACTTGGCTACGGGCGCGGCGGAGCTTCCTGAAACTGCCCTGGCTTCCGGCCATAGCATTGTCAGTTCTACAGCTTGAATAATTTGGTCTACACCCGCCGACTCCATTGGGCATCTTGATTGAATCTAAATTAAAATGTCGCAGTAATGGCGCTTGCCAGGACTCATTGTAAGGAATTTTTGGATTGGACTTAACTGATTTCTGACATTCGATACACGAGCGGACAAAATAGGTGATGTCGTCGTACATGTTTGGCCAGTAGAAACCGTTCCACAAAGTTGCTTGTACACTGCATCCCGTCCTCGATGTCCTATCTCGTTGTGTGCTGCCGCCATGAGATCCATCCGTTTTGTAGAATCTTCAACTACCAAGCTGTGGAAGTCAATCCGACTTGCCTTCGGAGCTAACCATAGGCGTCCATCCTGAAGAAAAAATCTCTGTGATTTCTTTTTGAAGCGTAGTCGTTCCTTTTGAGTCCGCAGATGTCCTGGATATAAACCTGTAGTGAAAAAGTCTCGCAGTTGATTCCAGAAAGACTTATCTTCAGTATCCGGTACACGATGCTGATGTCCAGTCTTTTCTAAATCAAGTGGTGGCAAGGGAAGCGTTTTCGGTAGGGGATACTTGCGCAAATATACTCCAATAACACTGTCTCATTCCCAAGTAGGAATTCTGCACTGCAAGATACTGGGTTTCGGCGATAGTGAAACTCGGGAGTCTTCTACATGGATTGGTAGCAGTACAGCGACTTGCAGTAGCAGCAAAAATAGAATACTCATCTGTTGGATGTACAGGGCCTGCGGTATTGAATTATTAAAATCCGGTAATTCTAAAGAAATCACTGAGCTAAGCATTAGTGGGATGACGTACCCGGTTCATTCCATGAGCTAATAAATGGGTTTGAATAGTGGATATAGAGCTCGTTCCACATAAATCTAGTCAATGCCATATCATTGTAGGCATCAAGAATTCTTCTGGGTCCGTATCATCGTAAGGTTGATCATTGGGTGAGGGCTTGCGGCGCGAAAGACCATCCTCAAGCTTGAATGATGTTGCCGAACATGCTTGGTCTCAAAATCAAACAGTTTAATCCACGAAATCCATCGTAAGATGGGAGCATTGGGAACATCATCTGTGGAACGAATCATTTCTTTAACGGATGCAGCATCATGCTCTAAACGGAAATGTACTCCCCAGACGCGATGGCAACTCCTTGAGTGCACAAAAAATTCCATAAACTTCTGTTTTAGGCTGACCATAATTTTGTTCTCGTGCGTTGAATGTACAGGATCCGTATAGCGATATCCGTTTCTGAAGTTCTTGAACTTGATACATCGCCCATCCAGCACCCATCCATGCGGAATCAACACCTACAATCACTAGGCCTTCATCGGATTCTCGTGCAAAATGTGAAATCAACTTAGCGAACTGATAATCAATTCTTGTGAGTACTGGAGTACGAGTAATCCTGTGCTTGAGCATCTCAAAAGCTTCTAATGCTTCTGTAGTGAGTTCAAAGGGGGCTTCGGTATCACGGAGTAAGACAGTGAGAGGCTTAGCTAGCAATGCGTAACCTTTGATCTATCGTCGCGCTCCTCCAGCAGTGCCCAGAAACCCTCGTACATCTGAAACATCTTGCGGTATCGGCCAGTCTAATACCTTTTGTACGACACTAGGTTCAAGGATCCATCCCTCAAGTGAGACAATAGATCCTACGATTCGAAGTTTGATAGCGAACAATACTACCTTCTTCCTGACGCAGTCATTCCAACATTTCAAGTGTGCCTAAGAACTTATCAAGATTCTGAATATACTCAAACACGAACCTTCGGATTTTGGGGTTATCTGGAATGGACACCTCTCCGTATCGTGAACGAGGGCCTTTAACACCACAGTCATCGACGAAGTTATCAGCTATCTTGGGTGAGATTTCATGGATTCCGTGCTTGACTCGGCGTTGAAATTCTTGCATACTGTTTGTAAAACCTTGTACCAGTGTAGTCTGCTGCTTTGGACCATCGGGTGAGTAAAAAGCTTGAAGGGGGCGTGATTTAACAGCTACCCAACAAGCGTCAAATCCTGAAAACAAATCAAAGAGACCGTAAGAAGCATAACCGAGAAACGACTCAGCAAATTCTCCGATATTTGGCACCAAGGATGAATCGCGGATAGTGACCGCATTAAGTGGTTGCATATCGATGACCAAACGCACTGGCGGTACTGAACCAGGTTTCTTCGCTACCGCAAAAAGTGAAGAGCGATAACTCGACATAGTGGGCTCAAAACGTCCAGCTGCTTCATTGTCGCGGATGACCGCAACAACATCATCCTGTATTGCTCTTGGGATGGGGATTGGCCTTGACTGCCATGGAATATGTTCTATCGTCGGAATCTCATAGTCGGGATAATATTCCCGGGAGAAATACCCTTTCTCGGCGTAACTCCATGCGAAGGCTTTACCTCGGTTTACTACAACAAAAGCAATGAGATTAACTTCGTCAGAGGATAACACACCAGGCTCAATCTTTTGTAGCATGTCTTCTAGGCGCTCGAGCGTAACTCGGCCCGAGAAATTGAGTGTGCGATAATCTGGTG
Organism: Rhodocollybia butyracea; assembly: GCA_015501585.1. Classification (NCBI taxonomy): domain Eukaryota; kingdom Fungi; phylum Basidiomycota; class Agaricomycetes; order Agaricales; family Omphalotaceae; genus Rhodocollybia; species Rhodocollybia butyracea. The sequence goes on along the minus strand of JADNRY010000012.1, from coordinate 19,108 downwards.
GATGAGTAGGTAGCACCATAGGAGTCGCTGGTGGTATAGGTTTGAATTGTTGAGCTTGCGGGTCAGGGAAGTAGGTTGGTACTGGTCTAACTTTGCGATCAACTGGCTTGTATTTCTTCTTAGGAGTCTTTGCCAGTTTGGCGCCAGTGCCAGTGTATGTGTATCTAGAAAAATAATCGTCGTTTAGTGCTCGGTTTGTCCACGGCGAAGGAAGAACAGAAGTTGGGTTAATACCCATTGTTGAAATGTAAGAATAAATAAGAGAATCATATTCAGAAGGGGGAATAACATCCAAAAGAGAATCAAATTCAGAATACTCAGCGTTGCCCATTAGGGCTTCGAAAGACCTTCCTAAGACAGGATAGGAAGTGCGGAAGGTCATGGAATCACTTCCTAATCCCGAAAATCCAAGTCTTCAACTTCTTCGATGAAGGATACTCCTCTCGGAGGTTCTCCCATCCGGATAGCAGTCGTGTTGCGTGGATTTCCCGGGTCCGTAATAGAAACCATAAGGGTCGGGCGCATTCTCTTGTTGCCGTCTTGCCATAAGTAAAGTTTGCAGTGGTTGCCTCGTTCATAATCGATCCGAGCGGAAAATTCTTGAAGGAATGGTTGTCCTAGAATAAGATCGTGTTTGCCTATGGGTTGGTTAGAGATGAAAATATGATGAGCAAAATCATGGCCTCCTATTTTAATAGGGGCATCGATAGCGCATCCGCGCAAGCGTTCATAGTCGCCGTTGATGCCTCTGAGGGACCAGCGCATCCCGTCGAAGTCCATAGGTAGTGAAGCAGATTCTGGCAAGTGAGACCCTGCAACATTGAGTTCAGATCCAGAGTCAATCATAGCCAAGTATTCATTGCCGTTGAGAGTAATTCGAATGTCGCCTACGGTCATTGCAAAGAAACGGGATGCGGGGATTTGAGCAGCGGCGTTAGAACACCTGAAGACAAAGTCTTTAATTCCCGTTTCGTCAGACTCAACATACGCGTGTTTCTCCACAGACTCTGCTCCAAGAGTACCTTCAATAGACGTGATTGGTTCCATAATATCGCCGTATCCTGTAGAGGTAGTTCTCGTGTCTTTCGGAGCACCGTATTCGCGTTTGGTCCGGGTGTATTCCGTCATGAGCTTAGAAAGCTGAGGACTAGCACCCAGAAGTTCGAAGAGGGGTACTTCAACGGTTAGTTCACCTATTTTTGAGAACATAGACTGTGTGTCAGCTAAATCCTGAACTTTGGAAGTAAAATGATACTGTGGATTGTTCGTAGATCTTTTCTCGCCATCTTTCATCTCTACATCCTTTGTAATACCTCCCCTCGGATTTCCGGGTCTCGAATCCTTCCAGCCTTGTTGTTGATTAATGGGATTTGTCGGCGGTGGAATGTTGTTCCTTGGCGGTTGTACCATGGGTGTTGCCTCTGGTGCAAATCGGACTTGCTGTACAGGTGGCTCTGGTTGTCGTAGCGCGGGTGGTAAAGTGGATTGCGACGGAAGGTTTTGCCTCGCCGGCTTCTCCGGGCGGTTAACTTGAGACATTGGGTCGTGTCTCTTAGTCTTTGCTGTATCCAATCCGGATCGTGTAGAAGGGTACACATAGTGTTGCGCATCCGGTACTGAATTGAGCGCGAAAGAGTCTCCACCAAGAACATCTGTATCATCATACATGAGTCCCACAGAGTGAGAAGATCGTAGATGCGGAGGCGTATCGCGTGCGGAAGCAGAAGCTGTTGCCGCCGTAGTTGTCGTGGTTTGCCCCGCAGATCCGTGTAAGTGTCGAAGATATGACGAAACACCTCCAGACCATCCACTAGGAGTGCGCGGGAGATCCGCTCCTCCGGGAGAACATACCTGGATTGTACTGCATCAAAGGTCAAAAGATGTTCAGCAAGCAATTTATGAGTTTCCGGCAGAACCTTGGGCCGTTGGATGTACTCCGTCTTGGCCACAAGATTCGCCGCACATGAAACAACGTCTCGGTCCAGTCTGACCGTCTCTGCGCGGCGGCGATCCACTTTCTTTCGCTCTCATAAGCAATGTCAATGCTTCTAACTGCTTCGTCAATTCTTCAATACTGTTCTTCTGAACCGGTTGAGCATCTGTGATTATCTTCGGATCTTTATATCCAACCGCCTCGTTCAAAATATTCCCTTGAGGAATAGGCACACTGGAAATACGATTCCCAAACTCGTTGAAAGAAGACTTAGCTTTTTCGGAATTATCTGTTCTCCAGTCTTCATAAGTGACTGAATTTTTATCGAATCTTGACTTCAGGATATCCAGTGACTCAATCACATTGGGCGGGTCATCCTTGGAGCGTTTATTTGTTGGTAGGACCCGTGAAACCAGTCTTTCATGTCGTGTGGGATACCCATAATAAACAGATAATTGAACTTCTTGTCCGTGATGAGTTTGCGCTTCTTCAATGAGGCGGCAATACCTATGAATTTGCGGTAGTAGGACTCGACTTCTGAGAGTTTAGTAAAGGCGGGCTTAGCTGATTTCTGCATACAAAATTCCTTCACCTCTTCCTCGGTGTATTCTTTGGGCTTGTCTGTTGATCCATACAGCCTATAGAGAGCTTTTCTGGCGTTCGCCCAAGAGAGTGCCTTGTCAGTATCAAATTCTTCCATATGGATGATTGTATCCTTGACCCGGTCAGAGGAGTAGTCGATGATATACTTTACCGAAGCGTCCAAATCCGTCTCGCCGGCTTGGGACGCGTGTAGGGCAATCCGATTGAGAAAGTCATCGATATAACGCTCGTTGAAGAACGGCGCGTTCTGGGTGCGCGGAATTGGCATTGGCACCCGTAGGTTGTACATGGCGGTTTGTGTATTTGTGGTATTGCTACCACCTCCTTGCGTAGTCGACATTCTGTAATAATTGACACGGTAGTCACGTAAATTTAGAAAGGAATAAAATGCTTATCTTCAATAGAACCTCGGAAAACTGGACCCCCTGCGGTGGTCACCACTGAAGTAAGGAGATTTGGTCCAAGCGAGGACCGGTGGGGATACCTAGTCGGGATCTACGAAAGAGTTAGCGTGAAGAAGAATAGATAGACTTAGCTATCGGAATATGGTCTTGTAGTCCGCCGTCTCTAGCGGTTATGCACACGTAGTAGAATTGAAGAAAAAAGAGTCCCTTTCATTACTGTATCTACCTGTGATATATACAGGCTGCCACGCGTGCTCGTACGTCGCCTGACTGTATACATGTGATGTGTATAGGTAGGATAAAATATTTAGAAGGAAAATAGTCCGAAAGAATTGAAATACCTCCGAGTATGCGACTTTAAGGCTCTGCTGCACGGCGCAGGTAACACACTTGACTAGTAAACTAGATCTCCCGCCTACGACCATCAATGGGGACAGGAGAGGTTGCCAGCCTCAACGTTGCGATCTAGGCGTGTACCGACATCCGCCGCATTCACCGTCAAGGCACGAAACCCATCGGATACGGAAAGGAATAATGATCAAGCAAATAAATCGACGGAAAAAGAATGATAAAACATACGATACGCCGATATAAAACCAAACCGCTAAAACTGCTACGCCCTTCCGTGACCAAACTAAGCCGTAGAATCCATAGCGAATATGCTGGGGGTGCCGTAGAAATATTATAAGTTGCTGGAATACTTCAATAGGCGAGAGGAGATAAGAGGAGATCGGGAGGGCGACAATTTGAAATGGTGTGTATCAGTGATGTTGAACGGCCGTAATCACCGAGCTGTATTCGAGTTATTTGTATGCCGGTTTGTCGTTGTCCAGATTATGAGAGAAGGAAAGAGAAAAGAGAGAATATGGAGGTGGGAGTAAGAAAGGAAGAGAGGGAACGTGTGAAAGGAACTGAAACGAATTGATAGTTTTCGATGTGTAAAGCGATTTGTAATATATATGTATGTAAGTATAATGTACTGGTAAACGGCGTATAAGGATGTGTAGCTACCGACGGGGCAGCTACCACTTCCACAACGGTATGCAGTATATAGAAAAATGAATATATTTGAATATAAAGAAATTAAATGGCGACGCAGCGCCTTAAGACCGTAGCCGTTACAGTGGCACCAGCAGCCTGCGAGAGATAGAGACTCAAGAGATAAGGTGAAACCGGGACTAGAGACCAAAGTAGTTGCTATTCAAGTTAATCGTTATTATCTAATACATGTAAAGTGTCTATAGTGGATGGGCGTTGAGGACAGTATTGATAGATAATGTGTATCCGTTACAGTTATAAGGGGAACAATTGTCTTTCTGGTCATGGAGATGCTTCATCAAGATATGCCAGACTGATTGGAAAAGATGACATGTAGAGAAGAAGATATATGTGTGAAAAGTGCAACATCATGATTGTCTAGCCCTTTAAATAGCCACTTTATGATACATTTTGCCCTATTTCTTTGAATTTCCATAGTATATTTTTTTTGATAGGAGATCCAAGCTAGGAGCCATATGATCCATGATGAGTCTCCTTGAGCATGGCAAATTATATTTGTACATACAAGCAAATTACGGGCACTTTTGCTCAGGCCAAGTACATGGCGATCATGAGAAATGCTTCCAGCCAAGTTGTATTCTCTGTTCCACAGTCTCGCTTCGTACGCCTGAATTTGAGATGCATCATCTCTCGAGAACCGGGTTGCAATCAGTGCAGACATATGAATGCGGCGAATGGGTGATGTCGATGAGCTGCGTAGATATGTGCATGAAAGTTGGGAGATAAACAGCTTATCCCGGCCCGCCGTCACAAGGACAAAAAAATATTTGAAAAATATCTGCATTGCTGGATATTGCATTCTTCACTACATGAACATATATGATAACAACTACCATACATCCCAACATCGCTTTCGCTAGCTTTACATCGACGTCTTGACTTGCTTGACATCAACGTGAGCGGGACCAGCAGATGAGGTCGATGAGGCTTCGCGAGGTAGTACTCTCCTGGAAAATCCACCCGTTACTGTTATTATTGGTTATACGGTATCGTACCTTCCCGGATAGGGGTTCCTAATGGATCTTTCAGGGTGCATCTATATTCCACAGTGACGATGTCAAAGGTCTGGCCTCCCTCGTTTCCCTTTTTCTCCGTTACTTCTACTTCTTGCAGCCGGAATGCGAATTGGACGTTCTTCTTCTCTAGTAAGTGAGCGGGGTCTTCTTCCAACGGTTGATTGGATGGGTAGTTATATAGACTGCCCGTGATGCCGAAGGTTTCAACGTGGGGCAACACGTATGCGAGATACGCCTGCGCCAGAAGTGCTATTTTGTCTGCATCCTTCTTTGCCGTCGATTTATCTAGAATAACCTTATCAAAAAAGGCAAAATCTGTGATCCAATGCCCAGTATACACAGGCTTATACGCAGGGTTCAACTGTGCAGCAGTAAACCCAGGTATCAGCGATTTCGGCGGCGCAGGATAAAACCGGGATCGTTCTCTGTACATTATACCGCGTGTCTCTGTCAAACTACCATCCGCCTCTATTTTTCGCGTTGGGTTCATCACGACGCCCTGATACTCTACGTTGTCCAACTTGAACTTGAATTCAACGATAAAGTACTGCTTTGACGGTGCAAGAGTATCTGGTCCGAAGTGATACAAATGGCTCAGACTTTCATGATTGGGGATTCCAACCCCAGGCAAAGCGTGCGCTAGAAAACGCATCACCGTGGATGCTACGCCGCGTGCGCCATCGACTGTTATTGGATATACCCTTCTGACAAAGTCAAAGTCTGTGACAACCTTAGGGTGGGGTGCTCGTCCATGTATTGCGTGAACAGTGCTCAGGCTATCGAAACCCAGACCGCGAGCCTCCAATGAACCATTTTCTGTCGCTCTGGAGCTCAATTCAGACTCCGAACGCCGTTGTAGGGTATCGCGATTGACCTATCAAAGTTAGGCTATTAGTGCGTGTCCGAATCAAACCAGTCTGTTACTCACGGCGATAGGCGTTGCCCATATGCAACTGAGAGAGGCAGCGAGAAGAGCGGAAGTGTAGGGAATATTGAAGAGCATTGTAGTGCCGTCCGAGAGGGTGTAGAAATATCTGAGAGGGTGTAGAAGTGTCTGAGAGGGAGTAGAAGTGTCTGAGAAAGAGTAGAAGTGTCCGAGAGGGAGAAGAAGTATCCAAGAGGAAGCAGTGATGATGACGGAAGGTGTGGTGGTGTGCGAGAGGGAGAAGTGATGGTGAACTTGTGCAAGAGGGATTTATGACGATGAAGTTGCGCAAGGGGGAGCTGTGATGATGAAGTTGTGTGAGAGGAAGTTGTGAGAGTGAAAGTGAGAATGAGAGGTCGAAAGAATCGAAAGGAGGGTTTAGTGCTGACTCTGACCAGCAGAGTGATATGACTTGCCAGAAGTGGGGGGCACTTGAACAAGTCAAGCGATCTTTATGATCGTGGCTTCCAAAACATTCTGATTGCAGGGATATCTACTCGGATTTATTCCTATTGATTCTCGCCAAGCTTGGGTAGGGTTGTAGCAGGTTGTAGCCTGTTTTAGCCTGTTTTTGCTTTTTCTGCGCAAAGATCTTTGAAATGGCGCCGATTAACACTGCCTCAGCTGGCCCTCAGCACTCTGTCCTACTCCATCCTACTCCATCCTGGCAGTATAGTACTTATTTCTCCCTGCTCGCCATACTCATACTGTACTTTATGCGCATCATGAAACCGATATCCAGTGACCATTATTTCCAATCCATAGCAAACTTTTGTTGGCGACTCGTCAATACCATATACGTGCATGGCGTTCAATAGGGGGACCAAGACCATCCAAGACCACGCGGTGGTGAGTGTTGGGAATCGGTCAAACCAAAAAGAGTACGGAAGCTACGGTACCTGTGATGTGGTAATGGTGGCAGTAGTATACAGAGATATTGTTGATAAAGAGTAAAAAGCTCGGCGAGAGCGTCCGGTTTTGAACGTCATCCCAGGTCATCCCCAACCCCCGCCTTTGCCACACAAAAAACTCACAAGCCTCGCCTCCCTAAGTCCCTGCGCGCGCTTCTCCGAGCTTCCCATTAAAAGTGCGTATCAGGGAGCCCATGTGCCATCCGGTAACCAATCTTTTCAATTTGTAGAAAACCTTTGGTGGCAACCCGTACAGCACCATATGGCGTCCAACGAAGACCAAGCCTACTCCGTAGGGAGTGTACTAGGGAAGCATTCGGACCGAAACAGGTTTGGACGACGCGGTTATGTATGCTGAGACCGGGGTCGTGGTAGTGGAGCGGTAGTGGCAGTGTACCAGTATCGCCGATAGAAAGCTGAGCAACAGCGTCTGGGATGGGCAGGAAGGAATCAAAAGTTGAAGTCGACGGCATTGAAGCATGCCCTTGAGAATGACATGTTGCGGTAGAGGAAGAAGTACGGAGGCCATGGCAAAGCTCGACCCGTCCACGACATTTCCTACAAGCCAAGGATGCAGATTTTGAGGTGTTGCCTGAATGACATACTACCAGAGTCGTGAGCATGATAGGTTTGCGCAGAGCAAGGATACCTTGACACATCTACAATGTTTCCTGCGAGGCGTTTGGCGAGAGTATGGACATGGTCACATGAACCGGAGATTATAATGTAAATTAATCCTCAATATTCAAATATTCAATATTCAATCCTCGATTAGATGACACAGATAGTAAAGCGAAGTAAGAGTCGGGTGAAGAGTTCCGTGTCAAGACTAACTAACATATCCTAAGAAAGGAAAAGTGAGTCACAGATAAAGTGCATCGGAACACACCTCGCTTTTGTATATCTAATCCTCGGCTCCATCAAACCCGGTAAAACCACAATAATCGCATACAAAATCTGAACATCCGATTCCCAGTTCTGCGCTTTAAACCCAGACTAGTCTGCATAAAGTTTGTTGAGATTTGAGGGCAAACAAGAATGCTCAAAAGCACCCGTTTCGCAGAATTCCGATTCGGAAAGGATACCACATCACTCGGGAGACAAGGCGTTTTGGATATCAACGAGATATGCAGAAGGTTAGCTGAAGAATGAAAAACGATGACTGTCGTTGTTTGCATTATGTAGTTCATGAGAGTTGGTAAACAACGTATCTCGGTCCGCCGCTGGTCCGCTCACTAAAAAAAATCTTCAAACGACTGATATCTTTTACTTCAACACAGGAACACAAGTAGCAACTACCATATATCCTGTACATAACATCACTCTCATGGCTCGGGCTTGGCCTTGGCTCCAGATGATTTACCCCCTGGCCGTCGACACCGGGATGAGGAGGACGGGTTGGGGATCCAGCTCTCGGTCGTTTGACACTGATCTCGGGATGAGGCCCAGGGGATCCAGTTCTCTGTCGCTTGCCGCCGACGTTGGAATGAGGTGATCCAGCTTTGCTCCTCATTCCTTCCTCGATAGGTGGATTGAAAACACCAGTTGTTCTCCCCTGTACAGTACACCGTTCGGTACAATTTCATCCAGCAGTGGGCTTTTAAACGGTGGATTTTCCAGTTTGCCTGTATATTCCACATCGGTATATTCCACCTCGGAAGTGCGTCCTGCCAGGACCTGCCTTCGTTGCTTCTTTCAACCGGAATGTGAATTCAACGTCCGTTGTCTCTGCTGTCCTATGCGTAGGGCGAATCACCACTGCATAGACATCCGCCGGCGGCTCATATGGAGCGCCCGTGACGTCGAAGACCTCGACGTGGGGCAACGCGTGCGCCAGAAGCATCTGCGTCAGGCGTGCTATTTCCTTTGCTTACTTAGCTCGGTCCCAGAAACCTAACATTACCTTCTCAGTAAAGATAAAGTCTGTGATCCAATGGCCAAGAAGGAAGGAACCATCCAGATAGCGCCCAGTATATATAAGATTATACCGAGGATTCAACTCTGCAAGACTACCCCCAGGCATCAGCGAGTATGGTAATGCAGGATAAATTCGGTGCCATTCGTAGGTCAGGCGCTGTCCCGGTGCACTCACGGATTATTCCTTGTACAATATACCGCGGTTCTCCAAAGTCCTGAAGTTTCCCTCCGGCTCTCGAACTGATACTCCTACTGGGGTTTGACAGGACACCTCTATATCGCACGTGGGGGGTTGTTGCCCAACATGAACGCAAACTCGACGATCGCTGTTGAATCGGCGGCAAAAGCGTTTTGGAACCCAGCCAGGGATGTAAATTGGCAGGTCTTCGATATCTTGATGTTGGCTGCCAGTCCGCTCACTAATCTATCAAGGATCAGAAAATAATCACTAGAAAATATCTGCATTCCCAAATATTCAAACGACACACGCCGTAGCAATAGCAGCTATTATACATCCTACTTTGGTGGCTTGACAATTCAAACTGCAGACCGGGGATCCAGAGCTATGCGTTTCGGTGAATTGACATCGGGATGGGATCCAGCTGGACGCTTAGGCTTGACGTCGCGCTGTGATTCAGCGTCAGCGCCAGCTTCACGCATTCCTCCTTTATGCTGTCCTTCTACGACAACTGGTGACTTGACGTTGGAATGAGAATTAGCGCCCGCTACGCGCTTCTTTCCTATGTTGTTCGATGGTTTCGGATATACCCGTTGTTTTTCCCTGTACAGTTTCGAACCCTGTAGCGCAGTCTCGAGTGCAGTACCTTCCGACAGCGCCTTTTCCAGCACCTCCAAGCTTTCCCATGGGTTTTTTCAGGATGCCCTGATATTTCACTCCCTTCCCCGCTTCTTGCAACCGGAATGTGAATTCGATGTCCTTTATAGCTAGTAAATGGGCGCTATCCATTTCTGACGGTGGATCATATGTGAGGCCGAAGACTTCAAGGTCGGGCAACGCGTACGCCAGAAGCGCCTGCGCCAGCCGTGCTATATCCTCATCTTTTGTTGGCTTATCAGGAATTACCTTCTTGGTAAAGGTAAAATCGGTGATCCAATTCCCTGTATGCAGTGGATCGTACCCAGGATTCAACGCCGCAAGTTTACCCCCAGGCATGAGTGAATTTGGTGCCGCAGGATAAATCCGGTGCCACTCGTAGGTCAGGCGCTCTCCTGGAGCGGTCCGGGGTCGATCCATGTACAACATACCGCGGTTCTCTGGCGTCCTAGAGTCTCCCTCTCCCTCTTGAACTGTTACTCCCACTGGGTTTGACAGGACACCTCTATACCGCACATGGGGATTGTTGCCCAACATGAACGCAAACTCGACGATCGCTGGACGAACGGCGGTATCTTGTTTAGATAAGGCCATCCAAGAGGTCTCGATTTCTCCAGTGGGAATATCGATGTCGATGGGAATTTCAGCACGGGGGAAAGCGTCCCGGACATGGGGCAAAGTATCCTTTAGAAACTCCTTCACCTGTGATACTACTCTTTTTCTCTCCTCAACTCGCTTGTTCTGTTCTGTCGGACGTACCCAAGTGAGAAAGGTAAAGCCTGTGACACCCTTAGGCTGGTGAGGCGTACCCCTACCGGCTCGTCTATGTATTGCGTGGACGTCACCCCGAGCACTCAGGCTATTGAGACCCAGACCGCGAGCCTCCAACGAGCCAATATCCCGATTAACCTATATTGAAATTAGGCCCTTGGAGCGCATTGAAATCAAACTAGGTTATTACTCACGGCAATAGGCGTTGCCCAGATACAGCTGACAGAGGCGACAAGAAGGACGGAAGCGTAGGGAATAGTGAAGAGCATTCCAGTGCTGTGTGAGAGGGAGTAGATGTGTGCGAGAGGAGTAGAAGTGTGAGAGAGGAGTAGAACGAGAGGGAGTAAAAGGGTCCGAGGGGAAGAAGTGTCCGAGAGGATGACACTAGGAAGGAGTGATGTTGTGCGAGAGGGAGAAGTGAACTTGTGAGGGAGGGATCTGTGATGATGGCGTATACGAGAGAGGAAGCAGTAACGATAAAGTTGTGTGGCGAATGAGATGTAAACTCGAAAGAACAGTGTTGAATAAAGATTTTAGTGTCTACTCTGACCAGCAGAGAGATTCGACTTTCCAGAAGTTGGGGGCACTTGAACAAGCGACCTTAGTAAAACGCAGGTTCCAACCTGGTCCAACTGTTCCACATCATCCGCAATTCCACAGCCTTTTACTCGGATTTGTTGTTCCTATTGATTCCCGCCAAGCTTGGGAGAGTTTTGAGGCTGTTTTGCGCAGGGATCTTTGAAATGGTGCCGAGCGAGGGCGCCCCTTAGAATGGAGCTCAAGTTACAAGTCTGCTCAAGTTCGGACAAGTTTTGGAGAAATTCACTAGGTCTTGACTCTTCAAGACATTTTTTCGCCGTTTTGGTTACGCAGATATGAACATTATTGAGAGCTCGTATTAACAGGAAACGTATCTCACAAACTGCCACAAAAGTACCTTGAACGTAATCCTAGGACTCGACTCTGTTTTACCTAGTACCGTATCCTGCATTTCGGATCTCGTAGTCGTAGTCGATTCTTTGCTATTGGGCACTAGATAAACTACACAAAAACATTCGCAAGTCTTGCCTCCAGCGTGTACTTCTCTCAGCTCGCCATATGATCGTGCGCATCAGAATCAGTGAGCACAGAAGGCCCGACATCCGGTAACTATTCTTTCCAATCCACAGCAAACACCTCATGCAGCGTCAGTATGCCGTCCGACGGGGGAGACCAAGCCTACTCCATAGGGAGCGTCGGGAATTAGTCGGTTCAGAAGAAGCTGTTATGTAGCTGGCCGGCGATGGGATGACGAGTGGTGGTGGTAGCGACAGTAATGTACCAAGAAATATCGTCGATAGAAAGCTGAGCAACAGCGTTCGGGATGGGGGCAAAATCAGAGTTGAAACGTCGACGGTGTGATCTCATGGCATGACGGCAGGGGAAGAAGTACGGTGGCCTTGGCGCGTCGGGTGTTCGGCGAGAGTACGGCGAGAGTATGGACATGGTCGTATGAACCGGAGATTATGGCGGCGTAATTCTCGAGTCGATGACACATATGGAATATAGAGTGAGGCGAGGTATGAGTGTCGTGTCAAGAATTCCGTGCCACGGCTGGCCAACATATCCTAAGAAAGAAAAGTCAGTCATTATAAACACACAGACGCGGTACATGGAAACGCACCTTGCCAGAAAATCATTCCGTGTATCTAACCCGCTGCTCTTTCAAACACGATAATACCACGATAATCGTATACAAAACCCCAACATCCCAGTTCTCCAACGTGTTATCGAACAAACAGGCGCGTTGCAAAAGAGAGCATCCATCCTTCATCGAATCCGGAAAACAAGCCGTCCCAGCCTATCGCAGCACAATAACATCATTTTGAAGAGGTCTACATGACCAACGTAGCTTCACAAATTCAGAAGAATTGGCGTAGTAGAGCAACGAGCTGGCGTTACCGGATGTCGATGAACCCAAACAGGATCTAGGACAAGCCCGGTGAGGCGTTACACGGTGCGAAGAGCTTGTACATGAGAACCGCGCTATTCTCAGTCGAGTTGTATCGCCAGGTATCGTAACAGTGGAATCAGATCCAAAAACGACGAGTGAGCGTCCAACGATGAGATCACGAAGGATTCCATGGACGTTCATGTAGCTGCGAAGCTACGAGGTGATATTGGCGACGACAGTGTGGACCTATGCGATTACAGCGAACAAGCGGTGGATGGCGGGTAGAAAGCGGGTCCAGCTTGGAATCGGGAGGATGGTAGAGTCTGAGATCTGAGAGGTTATTCCGAACGGGAAGTATGGATTTAGATTTGGAGAGAAGCGGGTTTGCTGAACAGACTGAGGATCCTGTCTCGAGCCCGCCCGAGCCCGCCGAAGGCCAACGTGCCAAGGATTCCACCATAGGACAGATATATAGTGAATAGTGCTCGGGCAGTGAAGCAAAACTGCCACCGTTTTTACGATTCTTCTGGCTCGAAAGAGGGAAAGAGGCCGTGGCATCCTGAGTCTCGGGCTGGGATGAGGGAGGAGTAGATGATAAATCATCTGGACAAAGCTGGAAGATGATTTGGAGGCACAGCGGTTCGAGTAGGGACAATGAAGACAGAACTTTTTTCAGCTCGTCGAGCTCAAGCCCAGACGCTCGAGAAGGGAAGAGGTTTAAACGTTAAAACAACGACAACCAGTTGAACCAGGATCTGATGTTGATACGCATTGACGTGGACGTCGAGATTGGGTATCCAATGGAGTATTTTATGAGGAGGAAATTATATCGATTATAGTCCGAATGTTCACTTTGCAAGCGTCAAAATTATTGGTACTCCAGAACTGTTTGAAGCATAAGTACAAATAATTGAGTAGAAGAAAATTAACGCACTTTCCCTGTCGCTCTGTGAGATTTTAACCAGTATCCAACGGAGGTATGCGAGAAAAATTTGGCACGTAGTGATAGAACAAGAAAGAAAAGAGTAGCCTCTCAAGCGCTGAAAAGTTGGGCGCCAATATTCCGCCTCTGTCTAGGAACACCAGCAACGAAAACTATTGAGAAATTGTCTGGCTGAAAAATCCGCAAGTGACGGTTTGAAAAAAAGGCTTCAAAGTTTGATATTCAGAGCGAAGGTTCATGACAACGTCCACCAAAAGAGAAATTTTGAATAAATCCCGTGGATCATCTTCGCCGCTGAGATCTAGTCAAGATCTAGTATGAACTCCAGTCGGACTGCTAAGATCTTCGAGTAAACAACCGTAGAACATTACACATCTCTCCTAGTGCGATCATATCACCACGTTCTGTCAAAAACCTGACCAAGGCCCAGTCTCCATCGTCGCATACACCTCAATGGAGCAGGCAAACTTATATTGAGCAGTAGAGAAGGCTCCCGGAGTTTGGAGGATAGGGCATTGTATGACGGTCGAGACGTCGAACCCTTAACAAAGGCGAGGTAAGAATTGTCAGGACTGCACAGCCAAACGTATATACCGTTGGGCTTGTGATCATCAACTTCCTGGTAAGACATTGATGAGGTGGGCAGAGTAAATGTAGCTGCAGACTCTATCTATCCCACTGTGTATGCTACGAAACATATGGACAAGTTATGTAAACCCACTTGGTAAGTAAACAATTGTAAAAAGAGAAAGCGGTATAATGGCAAAAACTATCATGTTTGGTACCAGAAACTGTCCGACACTATGTGCTCCATGCAAATCGACACATCACTTTGCATTAAACCAAGATACCACAACCATCATACCACTCCTCTCGATATCATCCAAAGAATCATACACATCACCACTCTCCTCCTTGGATCGATTCCCAAATGCCATTGTAAACACCCTCAAACGCTCCGAGCCCAACCAAGGCCAACGTGCCAAATATTCCACCATAGAACAGATGTATAGTGAATAGTACTCGGGCAGTGAGGCAAAATTGCCACCGTTATTACTATTCTAGCTCGAAAGAAGAAAGCATACTGTCACTGTCCAGGTTGGCGTAAGCTTCAAGACGATTGCTACTCGATCGGGGACTGTTTGGAGCATGAGTACAAATTGGTCGAGTAGAAGAAGCCCAACTTGTCCTTGTCACTCGTAAGATTCCCGGTTCGTAACTTCGTGATATCGATAAGGCAAGGACAGACGACTATTAGCTGAGCTGCTTTGACCACAGAACCACTGCTGCTCTAACACACCTTTAGACCAACAATGATTGATTGGACACGTAGTCGAGAGATTAGCGTGCTAAGTAGTAAGCATCGTGTATTTGACGCGTCGAGGGAGGAAAAAAGTCCAAGCCCAAGCGCTCAAAGGCTGGGCGCTAATTTTTGAACTCTTTTTGGCACTAGATGCTCGGAGAGTATGAGCCTGTTGCGTTGCCGTTCCACTGTTTCAGTACATGCAAAAGTATGCCAAAGCGTGAATTTATTTTGGTATGAGCATGAACGTGAGTGAAAGTGATAAGAACAAGAACGGCTTTGAACGTTTGAACACTGGATTAATTATCAAGCGAAGGGTTAGACCCAGTTGCGCTGGGAAATCCACAGGTGCCTGGGTGACTAGAAAAAACTTCAAGATTCCAGCACGAAGGCACGACGTTCACGTCAATGCTGGCGCTGGGCGCCCAGGAGAAGAAATGATTAATGACCAGTGACTTCCCAGTCCTAGCTATGGCCAGATGTCGATGAATATCATCAGTCTATCAACTTCTCCAGTCGTACTGCTAATATCTTCGAGCAAACGATGGTGGAGACTATATGTCGGACGAACACTCGAATGTCCTCCAGACGACAGATCAATACAAACCACAAGAAGCCAGCGATTTCTGAATAGAGCGTCGGCTAGAGTCTATAGTAAGTATGTCTACAATTTCTTCAGCATACTTGGTAGGCTGCTGCCACTGGTGGGACATCTACTGTTATTAGACAAGGTTGTACATCCGCACGTAAGGATAAACTCACTCGAGAAACTTGCTCGAGGCCGTCCAAGGCCGAGAGCCCTCGATTAAAACCTCAAAGTAAACACTGAAATACTGACTAACTACAGTCCATATTTTCTCCTACTCGAGTCTGATCGCTGCTACTACCCACGACATTGTCAATACCATCGCGACCACCTCTGTTGTCCAACATCTGCATCATCTGTTCATTTGCATGACGAAGTTCTTCAGCATGACGATGTTGAGCAGAGATACGGTCCTCTAGGGCTCGGTTTGCAGCTTCCGACTCAATTATGTGAGCTGCAGCTGCCGAACAAAGCAGGATGTTAGACCATTAGTGCGATTGTATTCAGCAGAAAGATATACCTCGATCGAGTAATGAAAGTTTCGTATATTTTTTGTGCGCAGCACGTCTTTGAGTTTAGCATAGTGGTCTCGAAGTTCATCACGCCGACGTCGCTCTTCCGCCACTGCGTCTGATCTCATCTGGTGCCTGGTTGGTTTCTTCCGAGCGAGGGTAGGTTTTCCCGCCACTCCGATATACTCTCCTCCTGCGTATTCACCTCGGGTGGAGAATCCCTATCTGCTATCATGGACTGGGACTCCATAGAGGCTTCTGATGTGGCTCTGCTAGATGCTCTCGAGCCCGCCCGGGACCTATCAGAAACTTTCTGAAGATATCTCAATGAGTTTACTTGTGCTATCGTCAAGTACGGATGCATGTACCGTGAACGTACATTTACAAGAACCTCCGTACTATGAACTGACCGAAGCGCCTCCCGCTTTGATTCTCGTACCCTATGTCGCATTCTGATCTTTTCAACAAGCTTGAACACAGAGGTCTTCCTGTAATCTTGAATACTCTCATGGTACGAATTTTCGTTTTCTCGTGCCTGCGATGAGGAAAACATCGGTTATCATTGGAGACATTGAGCGTACCACGTACTCATTCTGAAGCCTCTGAAACTCTCTCTCTTCATCTGATTCGACCTCCAAATCCGGAATATCCTTGTACCAATGAGTGATATGCTGCTGAAGACTGTCTGAACTTTTCCTATGGTTCTCTTCGTGCCGAGCAGTGAAGGATGTTGGTCCAATCCATTTGGCCGCAAGGGTTGTCGCTGCGCCGAGGCCCGCAAGGCCTGCAGCTTCGGCCATGACGGTGTGAGCCCAGGCTATGGAAAGGACTCTGGATGTTGGTTAGGAAATCGATTGGTGGAAGACGGGCAGAGATTGATGACGTGGAGATAGTGCTGTGGCATGTAGCTTGTTGATCAAGCAAGGCTTTCAATGAAGCACATGATGAACACAGATATTCCTGTCAAGGCGCTGAGCGACGGGATAGTTTTGACGTGTTCGGTCCGCGTTCCTTTCCAGCAACACAGCACGGATTTCTCTAGTATGAACGTCCCCGCCCAGATCAATCTGACCAAATTCGAGAACCACTAGAGTGGTTTGGACCTACATGCTCTTGACCAGCCTTTTATATGTTCGTGGATGAGTATGTGAAAAGTAGCAACACAACTTGAAAAACAGCGTCCATCTTGTCTTTGTTTTTCCTTCTTACTCTCAGGCTCCTGATCCAATGGAGCTCGAAAGGTTTCCCACCCAAATTCTGCTCAAGATTGTGGACCCGCTTCCACTCGGCCCTCTTTCCATCTTTCGTGGCGTCAACCGACAATGGTCAGATCTCATTCCTACGCTTGATATTTCCCGAGAGCGCCATGATCTGTATAATTTAGATATGAAGTGCATCAACACCTGGGGTTCATCGAAAGTTGCTCCGGCATCGCTGGATTTCTGAATTCATTTCGATAGACAAGCCTACATTGATCAAACTATCTATTCCCAACGGTTCTTCCCCGAGCATTTCCGGCCCTTCATCTTAGAGCAGCCCGAGATGGCTGTAATTCCTTATCGGTAGCCTGGCCTCCCGTATTATTGCAGTCTTAGGGAAGATGCTTCTGAATGAGAACATCCTCACTCTACAGGTTGCAACTTTATTGCTAAACGGCCACCAATAGTATCGGCTATTACAGCCTATTTTCCTCACGGTGAAGAAGACGATGAAGCTGACTCGTACGAACAATCTTGCGAACAATGCCCAACAACGACGAAAATCAACCAAGTATGTTCAATGATTTTGATCGAAAGATCTTGGCAGAGTTTTCATCAGGTTATCATTCTATGCTTCGGATCTCAGTAAGGCAAGTCTGTTACCTTCTCTGCGTCGGTGCTGTTTGAACAGACTGTCTGGCCTCAATGTCACCTGCCAATAATCAGTCACTGATTGATATTGGGGCTGGTATGCTCAAGCCTCCTAGTAGCCTCATCTGGACTGGGTTTTCTCAAATGTGTACTAGCATGTACTAATAGAGTAGCGTGAAATGCAGTATCATATTGCTTTTTATAGGTAAAGTCAGTCGGGGTGGGGCCCAGAATAAGAATCGAGGAGAAGCGGTATAATATCTAGAAATGATGAGGTACTATATATCCCGGTCCATCTGGCTTGAACCTAGAACAATCTGTTTCTTCTTGGATTGATTTAATCTCCAGTACTGTTGCTAAACAGTGCTCACTTGAGCCCTCAGCCTCAAAGTAATAAGGCTTGCGCTCCAATGGCTCTGGCCCCTGGGTTTTACTCAGATTTAAATAACTTGGGTCAGCTGCCAGTGTTGGTATGGCAGGCCTGACATGCTACTACACTGGCCCTGAAAAACCCGGGCCTATGTATTACTTCTCCAAGTTTCACCGTCTTCAACAGCAAGTGGTGCTTACATCATGCAACAGTTTTAATACCTGGGTTTGAGCTGGATTACTTACTGTACCGCATTGGCCGCCTATGGTCTTTCTTACTGGGATCATTGAGTTGAGATCTTTTGGCTCCCAGGGCTCAGTGCTGGGTACTGGGGCAGGGATCAGGATTCAGAAGTTACGAGTTTACCACAGGACTACTAGAGTATATTTATATCTGAATAGCCATGCAGGAAGTTCATGTAGTATAAAGTCAGTCTTTCGGTTCTTTTCTCCCTCCACCACTGTTCTCTTCAGTCATGTCATCCCAAGTTGTTATAAGCCCTGTGGACATAACATTGCTTCAGGAAAATATTATTGAAACCGCATTCGGAGTAGGTGTATGGGTACGCTGGATGTCCATAAGCCTACGGTTCCGATGATTTTTTTCACTGATATGCCTCACTCTTAGGTATCAATACATCACTGGTGTTTCTTACAATGTACACACTCATGTTAGTGGTGTCCACATGATCTTAGATTCCGAGTCTATTAATTCCATGTTGCAGAATGCGAGACATAACTGTGTCAAAATCTCGTCCGGTACTCCTTGTTGTCATTTTTTGCATGTACATTGGAGACTGTGTGTCTGAAATTGTCTACCTCCTAAAATTCATCGCTACGATCAAAAACCTTGGCGAACCTCCGCTGCCACCTGTTGCACCTGGAACGCAATTCATCTGCGTTACTATATTCACTGGAATTAATGTGAATACAATAGTATACTGTGATATTTTGAACCGTTTCTCATATGATCTACCTTCAATCTACCTTGAACCTACCTAGTTTCTCCTAAGTGATGGTGTAGTGTGTTGGAGAGCCTGGATTTTGTACCCACAAAATAAAGCAGCCAGAGGTCTCCTTGTTTTTTGTATGGTTGGCAGTGTCAGTACGTATTAATCTCTCTCTATTTCATCCAAACATGCTGTTAAATTGAACTACATTCAAGCGGCGCTTGGGACAGGTCTTTCCATTGGGACCGAGCAATGTTGAAGGATAAATCGGCACCTGTAACACCCTTA